>JAVGWX010000012.1:51022546-51745046 GCA_036924085.1 Ariolimax columbianus
CACAGTACATCTACACAAGTTCCCAGTGGTTCGAGTTCCCTATGTGTCGACTTCCCCCTCATACCACAGCTCGCTCTTCTACCTGTCCCCAGCAAAGATTGAGAGTCGCAGACGATTATTTTACTCGTTAAAGATGTATCAGAATGCCACCAGATAGACCAAGTCATTGCCTCAATATTCATTCGGATGTATCAGAATGCCACCAACTGAGAAACTGTTGAACACCAAAGTCCGTTCACAACCTGTAGTATTACTTACAGATGAAAAATCAGCACTCCAAGCACTGAAGTCTGGGAAACTGCCAGATTTACAGGCTCTACTGTCTGAACTGAGCAACCAGCGCAAGATTGTCATGCAGTGGATACCATCTCATTGTGGAGTACCAGGAAAAGAGAGAGCAGATCGACTGGCAAAGGAGGGTGCTGCAGACGAGCAATCAGATGTGTCAGTTACATACCAACAGAAGATGAGGATGATCAAATCAATCAGAAAGCCACCAACAGTAACACCAGACGATTACCGTAACATGAACAGACAAGAGCAAACTGTTGTGTTGCGCCTTAGAACAGGACACAACTGACTCAGCAGCCACATGTACATAAAAATGAAGATTGGCAACTCAGCCATGTGTACATGCGAACAGGCGCCCCAGACAGCAGAGCACATACTACAAAACTGAATATGATATACAGAGAAAATCTCATTGGCCCATAGAAACAACACTGGAAGAGAAACGTTATGGTCCTGTATATGAACTACAAAAGACAGTGAAGTTTATACAAGAGAGAACATTGCAGATATAGACAATATTTTAGAGCGAACGAAAGAAAGAAAGAGAAAAGATCAGAATGCCACGACATAGACCAAGTCATTGCCTCGAAATTCATTCGAAATAGAAGATGCCTACCAGGCACAAAAACACACGGTAGCGGTTTGGGTGGACCTGGAAAAGGCATTTGACAAAGTCTGGAAAGACGGACTTAGTCAAGCTAGGGAGAAGTGAAGTTTGTGGGAGAATGTACAAGTGGATCAACCACTACCTCCAAAAAAGAACGGCCAGAGTCCAAGTACAAGGGCAGATGAACAAAAAGGTGACACTTGAGCAGGGAGTACCACAAGGGGGAGTACTGTCACCCACACTCTTCCTGGTGTATATAAACGACATTACAGAGAATATATCAAGAAGAGTCCATAGCTCAATGTTTGCAGACGATCTGGCTATGTGGACCTCTGAAAAGAATCTCACCATAGCAGGAAATCGGATGCAGCAGGCCCTAACATCGCTGGAAGAGTGGGCGAACTCATGGCTGGTCAAAATAAACGAGGAGAAAACCACATGTACAATATTCTCGCTTTCAATCAAACCCCAAAATACCAAATTAAGTTTAAATGGCAAATTCCTGAAGCCAAACGACAACCCAAACTATCTGGGAGTCACATTTGATCGGCGCATGACATGGAAAAGACAGATTGAGAAAACCGAATGAGAGCCAGAGAAAGAATGGCAATCATGAGGAAACTTGCTGGCAAAAGCTGGGGAGCAGACAAAAGCATACTAAAGAAACTGTACACTGGAAGAGTGAGACCAGTTCTCGAGTATGGCATTGCGGCATGGACCACAGCAGCAAAGGCGAACTTCGATAAGTTAGCAAACTTCAAAACCAAGCCATGAGATTTATAACAGGAGGCATGAAGTCAACGCCAATTGTAGAACTTGAGAAGATTACAAAACTGCAATCCATGACCGATAGAAGAGACTGCAGAGCCCAGCTGCAGTCAGAGAAACTCCGAAGACTGACTGACCATCCAATGCACCAGAGACTAAACAATTTTAGAAATGGGAAACTAAAGTCGAGAAACTTTGCAGAATTGGCCAAAGCAAAGATGCACGAAGATCCCATAAACGCACTAACAACACCAAAGCCCATCACTACTGTACGAAAACCTACCTGGAGGCAGGATATATTTCCAGAGGTGATAGAAAATTTACCAGGTATTGGAAACAAAAACTGCGTGACTGAAAAAGAAAGGAGAGATACTACCCTAAGCTTTATATCGAAAAACTACCCAAGCATGGACTGGACCCATGCATACACCGACGGTTCTGTAACAAACACTACACAGAATGGAGGGGCAGAAGCATTCCCGAACCTACCAAATGGCAGACAAATAACACTGTCATTCGCTACTGGTAAGTACACAAGCAATTTCAGAGCGGAGGCAGAGGCACTTAGGGCGGCAGTGGAAGAAATGTTGACACATAAAGAAAATGAAAGCCATACAATCCTGCTTACAGATGCTCTGGCCGTAGTCACAGCTCTAAAAAGCCAGAAAAACACTGAGCTTAATGACTTAAGAGCAGCACTCTGTCAACTATGCCAACAGTCCGCACCAAAAAGGGTAGTGGTACAGTGGGTCCCATCACACTGCAACATCCAAGGCAACGAGGAGACAGACAGACTGGCAAAAGAAGGTGCAAGACTACCTCAAACAGATACTAGTATGACGTACGAAGAGTCAAAACGGCTTATCAAAGCCAGATACATGACCAAATGGGAAACTGAACATACCGGCTATACCAAAAACGATGCCTATTACCAGTTGAACAGAAGAGAGCAGGTCGTTGTCTTCAGACTTCGCACTGGCCACAAGAGACTGAGGTACCACCTATTCAACAAATTGAAGATAGGTGGTACCGACGAATGCATGTGTGGTACCGGGAAAATGACCGCTGAGCATCTGCTGCAGAACTGCCCGACATACGAGGATCAGAGAGAGCATGTGTGGCCATCACCAGTGGCAACACAAGACAAGCTTTATGGCAGTGTCGACAGCCTCAGGATGACCGCCGCTTTTTTCGAAAAAATAATGGTTACTGTCTGACTGCGTACGATGAAGAAGAAGAAGAAGAAGAAGAAATTCATTCTGAAACTAAAAGCCGCTGTCAAGTAATCTCTACCACTAGCTAGTTGCCTGTCGCAAGCGATGATGGCGACATCATTAGACGGGTTTGTCTTGCGGATGTAACTTGCGCTGTATTTGGATTCTAGTGAGGAAGAAGCTACGCTAGTCATCAGCCTCACTCTCTTGTTCACAGCTAGCTTGGAACAGTGGCAAGACATAAGTCAAGACGACTGGAGGATGTTGTTGTTGTTGTTGAATGCCCACGATGAGTAAGATTACTCCTATGTGCGCCATGAAAAGGACGTTAAATGGCGGGTTGTCACAGATTCCCTCGCATCCCGAGTGTGTTGATGAATGTGGACTGGGGTCACCAGGTGGTTGTGCTAAACTTGATATCATCTACGTGTGCTCGCTACTACGGGCATCACGTCGATCGATCACCTCGTTAGCCAGGCTGTCATGAAAGCAGCCCATTTTCATAAAGGGATGCGAGCAAGCCGAGGTGAGGGTCTTGGCCATTATATTCTGTCTTCTTCTTCTTCTTCTTCTTCTTCTTCTTCTTCTTCTTCTTCTTCTTCTTCTTCTTCTTCTTCTTCTTCTTCTTCTTTTTCTTCTTCTTCTTCTTCTTCTTCTTCTTCTTCGTACGCTGTCAGACGTCAACCTTAATTTTTTCGAAAAAAGCAGCGGTCATCCTGAAGCTGTCGACACTACCATAGAGCTTGTCTAGTGTTGGCACTGGTGATGGCCACATGTGCTTTCTCTGGTCCTCGTATGTCGGGCAGTTTTGCAGCAGATGTTCAGCGGTCATTTTCCCGGTACAGCACGTGCATTCGTCAGTGCCACCTATCTATAATTTAATGAATAGGTAGTACCTCAGTCTATTGTGGCCTGTGCGAAGTCTGAAGACCACGACCTGTTCTCTTCTGTTCAACTGGTAATAGGCATCGTTTTTTGTGTATCCAGTATGTTCGGTTTCCCATTTGGTCATGTATCTAGCTCTAATAAGCCTTTTTGACACTTCGTAGGTCACACTAGTATCTGGTTGTTGTAGTCTTGCACCTTCTTTTGCCAGTCTGTCTGCCTCCTCGTTGCCTTGGATGTTAGTCGGATGGAACCCATTGTACCACTACTCTTTTTGTTTCGGACTGCTGGCATAGTTGACAGACTACTGCTCTTAAATCATTAAGTTCAGTATTTTTCTGGCTTTTTAGTACTGTAACTACGGCCAGGCATCTGTAAACAGGACTATCTGGCTTTCATTGCTTTCGCTTGTCAGCATTGCTTCTACTGCAGCCCTCAGTGCCTCTGCCTCCGCTCTGAAATTGCTTGAGATTTTTCCAGTTGCCACTGACAGTGTTATTTTTCTACCATTTGGTAGGCTCAGGAATACCCCTGCCCCTCCGTTCTGTGTTATATCTGACCCTGAGTAACATGCCTGACCAGTATGTTGTGCCTGACCAAACATTAGTCTTTCTTATTTCACGACCGAAGGTAATTCAGGATGCAGGCACTCTGGTCGCACCTCGTTGAGACCAGTGATGGCTTGAATCTTGCGAGACTCGAGCTAACATCGTTTCCGTTCATCGTGTTGCGGGACGAGTGCCTTACCTCTCAACTACAGCGACCCCTATTACTAACGCACCAAACGTTACTTTAACATTGTTATTGTTGTTGTTGTTCCGAATGCCCACAATGAGTAAGTTGCTCTTATTTGTGCCCTGAAAAGGGCGTTTAGAGACGGGTTGCAGTAGCTTTCCTCACATCCCGAGCGTGCTGTTGAAGGTGGACCGGGATCCTCCATGTGGTTGTGCTATGGTTGACCTCATCTGCGTGTCGCTCACCATTACGGAGATCACGTCGAACCTCACCTTGTTAGCTAGACTGTTGTTCTCAACAACAGCCCATTTCCAGGACGACAAACAAGGAGATCAGATGAGGGTCTTGGCCAGTATATTTCTCCAGACCCAGGCTAATATTCTATGAGCAGTGTGTGTTTGCCTGACCAGACGTTAGCCTCGTCGTCTCCTAAGTTAACATTGAGAACCATATATTTCCACTCCGCCACATTCACATCGCATTTATTATCCCCATCATCATCACCATTCCATAATTCGTCATGTACCTCAATTTCATAACGTTGAAAATAGTCAAGTAATTGAAAAGTCAAAAACCGTACCTGTAAGAGCCATTGTCCAGCTGTCTTTGTTTACCAGGATTCAGGTCAAGGTCCGGGACGTTGTAAACATGCCAGATTTGACAATATTCATGCAGGATACAAGAAAAATAGTGGTCTGGAAATGAAATAAATCAAGTATAACAACTTTCTCTTCTTCTTCTTCTGCTTCTTCTTCTTTTTCTTATTCTTCTCCTTCTTTTTCTTCTTCTTCTACATCTTTTTCTTTTACAACTACTACTACTATTACTAATGCCGATACTACTATCACATCTTCTTCTTCTTCTTCTTCTACTACCTACTACTACTACAACTTTCTCTTCTTCTTCTTCTTCTTCTTCTTCTTTTTCTTCTTTTCCTTCTTCTTTTTCTTCTTCTTCTTAATTGTTGTTTGTTCTATCCTCTTCTTCGCCGTCCCGTTCAAGGAAAGTGACATTATAACTCTATAGTCGTGTAGATATGTTATATTGTTTCTAGAGTTCCCTTTCCAGCCCAAAGAGCTACCTAATATACGAAGCGTTTATAACATGTGTTGACAGCTGGGAGGTGAACCAATAACCTAAAAAAGGAAATCTCCCGGAAAAGACGGGATAACAAACGAAATGCTGAGGGGGCTGGGCCAAACAGCGAAGAGGAAACTGCTATCGGTCCTGAACCAAAGCTGGAAAAGGGGAATTGTACCCCAGGCATGGAAAGACGCAATACTGGTACCAGTACCAAAAACAGGAAAGGACAAAACAGATCCAAATGGATACAGGCCTATCAGCCTACTGAGCTGTGTCGGCAAGCTGATGGAACGGATGATAAACACCAGACTGATGTGGCATCTGGAAGAAAAACGAATACTAATTCCACAGCAATCTGGCTTTAGACAGCACAGATCCACTGAGGACCAGGTCATCCTCATAGCCCAGGAAATAGAAGATGCCTACCAGGCACAGAAACACACAGTAGCTGTTTGGGTGGATCTGGAAAAGGCATTTGACAAAGTCTGGAAAGACGGACTTAGAGTCAAGCTAAGAAGAAGTGACGTTTGTGGGAAAATGTACAAGTGGATCAACCACTACCTCAAACAAAGAACGGCCAGAGTCCAAGTACAAGGGCAGATGAGCAAAAAGGTGACACTCGAGCAGGGAGTACCCCAAGGGAGAGTACTGTCACCCACACTCTTCCTGGTATATATAAACGACATTTCAGAGAATATACCAAGGAGAGTCCATAGCTCAATGTTTGCAGACGATCTGGCTATGTGGACCTCTGAAAAGAATCTCACCATAGCAAGAAATCGGATGCAGACGGCCCTAACATCGCTGGAAGAGTGGGCGAACTCATGGCTGGTCAAAATAAACGAGGAGAAAACCACATGCACAATATTCTCGCTTTCATTAAAACCCCAAAATACCAAATTAAGTCCAAATGGCAAATTCCTGCAGCCAAACGACAACCCAACCTATCTGGGAGTCACATTTGATCGGCGCATGACATGGAAAAGTCAGATTGAGAGAAACCGAATAAGAGCCAGAGAAAGAATGGCAATCATGAGGAAACTTGCTGGCACAAGCTGGGGAGCAGACGAAGGCATACTAAAGAAACTGTACACTGGAAGAGTGAGACCAGTTCTCGAGTATGGCATTGCGGCATGGACAACAGCAGCAAAGGCGAACTTCGATAAAGTTAGCAAACTTCAAAACCAAGCCATGAGAGTTATAGAAGGAGGCATGAAGTCAACGCCAATTGTAGAACTTGAAAAGATTACAAAACTGCAATCCATGACCGACAGAAGAGACTGCAGAGCCCAGCAGCAAGCAGAGAAACTCAGAAGACTGACCGACCATCCAATGCACCAGAGACTAACCAATTTAGGAAATGGGAAACTAAAGCGGAGAAACTTTGCAGGAATAGCCAAAGCAAAGATGCACGAAGATCCCATAAACGCACTAACAACAACAAAAGCCATCACTACTGTACGAAAACCTACCTGGAGGCAGGATATATTTCCAGAGGTGGTAGAAAATATACCAGGTATTGGAAACAAAAACTGCCAGACTGAAAAAGAAAGGAGAGATACTACCCTAAGCTTCATATCGAAAAGCTACCCAAGCATGGACTGGACCCATGCATACACCGACGGTTCTGTAACAAACACTACACAGAACGGAGGGGCAGGAGCATTCCTGAACCTACCAAATGGCAGACAAATAACACTGTCATTCGCTACTGATAAGTACACAAGCAATTTCAGAGCGGAGGCAGAGGCAGAGGCACTGAGGGCGGCAGTGGAAGAAATGGTGACACACAAGGAAAATGAAAGCCATATAGTCCTGCTTACAGATGCTCTCGTCGTAGTCACAGCGCTAAAAAGCCAGAAAAACACTGAGCTTAATGACTTAAGAGCAGCACTCTGCAAACTGTGCCAGCAGTCCGCACCAAAAAGGGTGGTGGTACAGTGGGTCCCATCACACTGCAACATCCAAGGCAACGAGGAGGCAGACAGACTGGCAAAAGAAGGTGCAAGACTACCACAAACAGATACTAGTATGACGTACGAAGAGTCAAAACGGCTTATCAAAGCCAGATACATGACCAAATGGGAAACCGAACATACTGGTTACACCAAAAACGATGCCTATTACCAGTTGAACAGAAGAGAGCAGGTCGTTGTCTTCAGAATTCGCACTGGCCACAATAGACTGAGGTACCACCTATTCAACAAATTGAAGATAGGTGGTACCGACGAATGCCCGTGCGGTACTGGCAAAATGACCGCTGAACATCTGCTGCAGAACTGCCCGACATACGAGGATCAGAGAGAGCAGATGTGGCCATCACCAGTGGAACTGCAAGAAAAGCTCTATGGCAGTGGCGACAGCCTCAGGATGACCGCCGCTTTTTTCGAAAAAATAATGGTTACTGTCTGACTGCGTACGAAGAAGAAGAAGAACCAATAACCTGAGGTAGCGTGTATCAGTCCTTGATGGCCTTAACTTCGCAGCTAATCCCTTCTAATTGCCATGCGTACTTTGTGTCTGTGACCAAAGTCTCGATTATGTCGTGCACAAAATCATAATTGATTCACTTGTAGAGCCGATATATCGGCACGAAAACTTCCTTACATTGCCACACAGCTGATATATTGGCAACATCAATTTTTCATTAATAGGTAATACAGAAATGTTTCTCCACACCAAATTGTTTATAAATTTATAAATTCAGCGGCCCTTGTTAATAGAAGTTTGTTGTTGTTCTTGTTGTTTATTAATGCCAACAATGAGTGAGTTAACTGGTTTGTGCCCTCTGTAAAGGAGTTTAAGTGGCGGATTGTCGCATGCTTCCTCATATCTCAAGCGTGCTGATGAAGGTGGACCGGGATCCTCTACGTGGTTGTGCTGTGCTTGGCTTCATCTGCGTGTCGCTCACTAATAACTTAACGTTTTCATACTGGTTTAGAAGTCTTTGCAGAGTCTGTACACCACCATTTTCTTTTACCTATTCTTTCTCTAGAAGATATTTGCATCCAATGTATTCTTAAATGCAAAAATTGTCTCTGCCTCCACTACTTCCTGTAGCAGTGCAATTAAAGCATTCACTACTCTCTGACTAAAAAATAAATACTTCCTAACATATAATCTGGACCTGTCTTTACTTAATTTGCAGCTATGCCGTCTTGTTCTTGTATTTTGAAAAAAACAAAAATTTGTTATAGTCTAGTTTATCCGCGAATTGATCTACAACGGGAATTAAGTCGATCCCTCACCTTGTTAGCCAGGATCACATGACAACAGACCGTTTCCAGAAAGGACTACGAGGAAGCAGAGGTGAGGGTCTTGGCCAATATGGTTTCGCTGACCAGACGTTAGTCGTCCTTCCCGATGCATGTGTTCAGTTTGGCGCATATTAAAAATTCCTCGCAAAATGAAAAACGAAAAGAGTAGGTTTAACGGAGCTGCCTCGGTAAAATTTTAAAATTGTGTTAAACATCTACTAAATCTATTTTGAGATCTTCGCCGGTGGTACGAGTCCGTGTATTGTACTGAGATTCTCCAAATGTATGGATAAGAACAAATCACTTATGGGGGATACAGGCCTTCTGACTAATGGATAAACCCCTTTGAAACGCCACATTCCACGGCTGACTAAATAACAGAACTTGCATGTGTAAAATATCAGCGCAACTAAAATATCGTATTCGGCAAACAAAGATGGAAATGCAGTTGGTTTCAGGGCAGGATTCTGTGGAAGGATCACTCTCAGATGTGATGTCTTTTGTGAATTTGTTTTATTTCTCTGTTTGAAGAATGGATTAATTATAAACCTTGGCACAGCATGAGTTTCGTTATTTAGTCGGCTCTGGATTGTGACGTTTCAAGTGTTTTTCCCGGGTAAGTCAGACGGTCTATTCAAAGAAGACCATGGTTAAACAATGTGCAATGACTTTGATGATCTGCCCAAACCTTCTGGTAACGTGTAATTTGAATGGCATTTTGAGGGGAAACGACACGCAACCCGCATGGCTGAACATTGGAAACATGATGTCTAACATTATAAAGTAACTCCAACTCAATATCAGTATCTTCTTAACTTCCCTCAACGTCTTTATGCTGGTTTAGAAGACTCTTCAGCGTCTGCACACAACCAGTTTCTTTCACATTCACAACCTAAGAATAACCATGCACATCCAATCTATTCTTGAATGCATTAATTAAGCCTGCCTCCACTATTTCTTGTGGCAGTACATTCCAAGTATTCACCTCTGACTAAAAAATATCTCCTGGTATCTGATATCTTCCAACAAACAGCAACAACAACACAACAATAACATTACATAACACGCAATAAAAAAACCACAATAACATTACATCTCGCAATAAATTCTACTCAACCCACTTCCATTGGAAATCCACAGGATCAGTCACAGCTTACGGTTTCCTAATTTGAGCCGTCTTCTCAAAACTTTGAATCAAAATCACCTTACAATATTATTGAGTCCTAGAAGTCGAGTTGCGAACAATAAAGACAGTCCGATTGAAACGACTCAGCCCAAGACTTCCATATTAAAAGGAGCATAACTACGGGTCACTAACATAACAAGCTGTCATATATATTAAGCAGTGGCGTACCTACAATATAAGCGCTCCGGGTACATATTAAGTGGGGCACTTCTTAAATCACCCAAGGCTTACCATTCTTTTCTAGTTTTAGATTAGTTTAGCCGAAGAATCAACACAATAGCACACAGCTTAGCCCATAAGGGCTTTGTTCGTCTCCATATTTTTTAGGAGAGGAGAATCTCAACATAATTCCTGAACTCATCAGCACGGGTGAGGATTCCGTAATAGATAGGGTCGATTTTTAACATTTTTTGAATCTTACTTTAAAATTAAAATTTTAAAATTAATTTCCTTTTGCTATAACCATTTAAGTATGTTATGGAAAGCTTTTGCCATTGACACCGACAGTGCAAATGCTAAGATGCAGTCTGTCTTAAGGAGATCCGCTGTAGTGGTGCCTCTACGCTTCATACTTACTTACTTAGTCGCTCCTCTTCTACCGTGAGGTGTAGAGGTTTGCCAAAGAGAACGCCACACTGCTCTATCCGCCGTCTTTTTCATGGCCTCTTTTCAATCCATCCCTCTATCACTTAGGGACTGTCGTATGTTGTCTTCCCAACGTACTTTGGGACGTCCTCAGGGTCTGCGTCCTTGACTTTTGATCTCCCATGATCGCTTTGGTATCCGATCTTCTTCCATTCTACAGACATGGCCAAACCACTGTAGTTGGGACTGCTCTACTCGTGTCTGCAGGGGTTGAACTTCAAGACTGCTACGTATTGTCTGGTTACGGATCTTGTCCCTTTTCGTCACCTGAACCGCCTTTCTTAGGTACCTCATTTCTGAAGTTTGTAATTGCCTTTCTTGGGCTGTAGTCATTGCCCATGACTCACATCCATATGTCAGGACAGGCACATAGGTCGAGCAGTATACATCCATCTTTGTTTTCCTGCTTATTTGTCTTCTGCTGAGGAAACCTCTGTTTATTGCATGGAACAGTCTACCTGCTGCCGCCCTTCGTGCAGTTAACTCCTCTTTGATTCCTCCCCTGCTGTCTATTACCACTCCTAGATATTTAAAGTTGCTGACCTGCTCCAGTGCTCGTGTTCCCAGGGTTATCTGGATGGAGACCCGCTGTAGTGGTGCCTCTACGCTTCATAGAGATCGATAATACGTCAGGAAGAGGAGGAGAAGAATAAGAGGGGGAAGAAGAAGAAAAGGGGGAAGAAGAAGAAGAGGGGAAAGAAGAAGAAGAGGGGAAAGAAGAAAAAGAAGAGGGGGAAGAAGAAGAAGAGGGGGAAGAAGAAGAAGAGGGGGAAGAAGAAGAAGAAGAGGGGGAAGAAGAAGAAGAGGGGGAAGAAGAAGAAGAAGAGGGGGAAGAAGAAGAAGAGGGGGAAGAAGAAGAAGAAGAGGGGAAGAAGAAAAAGAGGGGGAAGAAGAAGAAGAGGGGAAAGAAGAAGAAGAGGAGGAGAAGAATAAGAGGGGGAAGAAGAAGAAGAGGGGGAAGAAGAAGAAGAGGAGGAAGAAGAAGAAGAAGAGGGGGAAGAAGAAGAAGAAGAGGGGGAAGAAGAAGAAGAGGGGGAAGAAGAAGAAGAGGAGGAGAAGAATAAGAGGGGGAAGAAGAAGAGGGGGAAGAAGAAGAAGAAGAGGGGGAAGAAGAAGAAGAGGGGGAAGAATAAGAAGAGGGGGAAGAAGAAGAAGAGGGGGAAGAAGAAGAAGAGGGGGAAGAAGAAGAAGAAGAGGGGGAAGAAGAAGAAGAGGGGGAAGAAGAAGAAGAAGAGGGGGAAGAAGAAAAGGGGAAAGAAGAAGAAGAAGAGGAGAAGAATAAGAGGTGGAAGAAGAAGAAGAGGGGGAAGAAGAAAAAGAGGGGGAAGAAGAAGAAGAAGAGGGGGAAGAAGAAGAGGGAGAAGAAGAAGAAGAAGGGAAAGAAGAAGAAGAGGGGGAAGAAGAAGAAGAGGGGGAAGAAGAAGAAGAGGGGGAAGAAGAAGAAGAGGGGGAAGAAGAAGAAGAGGGGGAAGAAGAAGAAGAAGAGGGGGAGAAAAAGAAGAGGGGGAAGAAAAAGAAGAGGGGGAAGAAGAAGAAGAGGGGGAAGAAGAAGAAGAGGGGGAAGAAGAAGAAGATGAGGAGAAGAATAAGAGGGGGAAGAAGAAGAAGAGGGGGAAGAAGAAGAAGAGGGGGAAGAAGAAGAAGAGGAGGAGAAGAATAAGAGGGGGAAGAAGAAGAGGGGGAAGAAGAAGAAGAGGGGGAAGAAGAAGAAGAGGGGGAAGAAGAAGAAAAAGAAGCTTTACCGTGCAGCAGTTAACTCATCAACAATAGTCACTGTATGAAAGGTCATGACGTACTAGTATGTTTTACACACTTGTGATATTGAGCGACTTGGGGATAGCAGGTTGTCTCTCTTGGGACAAATGTGCTGAATCGGATGTTTTAATCCAGTTCTTTTGTAGCTGTTGCTCAGTCTTCCTTCTGTAGTGTAGTCATATCATCTTATGATATAGGCATGCAGTGGTAGTTGATCAGGTTACATTCACTCGAGATGTTCTGTTTTCAGAACTGGCTGTAAGGTTGTTTGAGCATGTCTGTCCATTTGATACTATCCTCTGGTTGATCAGTCCTTAGACTGGTTGCAAGGTTGTCTGAGCATGTCTCTCCTTTTGGCCCTATCCTCTGCAACTCCTAACATTTCTACATAGATTCGTACTTCAACGTTTATGCAAACCTGATAGGTAAAGATAAGTCTTAGTCGCCCCCCTATTTCCCTTTGTCTGGATCTTGCCCTCTATCATCTTCTGTAGAAGACATATATGTCTAATTTTGTGCCAAACACAACACAATTTTTGTTTGTGATTAATATTTAATATGTGTTCATATGCGGCTGCCTAACTGAAGACACTGTCATTATATCTTCTTTCTGTTTTTATTTTCATCCTTTTTCACCAAAGACCATGCTCCAGCCCTTTTCAATGCCACTGACCATTTATCATTAATGATTATTCTTTGACCCAGCTTTATCCTGATATTCTTTGTTACAAAATTCAGGATTTTTCTGAAAACTTGCCAATACAATCTTTATCCTAATTTCCTGTACGTGAAAGGACAATACCTGACCTTAGCGTTTTAGCTGAAAAGACTTTACCAGGTCTCAAATATAACGACAATCCTCATTACCCGTGAGTTAGTCAGTGGGAAGATGTGTTGGAATTGTCTGATCCAGTCAAGTCACGCCACTGTCCTCTGTTAGTGGGAAGATGTGTTGGAATTGTCTGATCCAGTCATGTCACGCCACTGTCCTATATTAGTCAGTTCAGAGACTGGTCTTGAAGTCTTTTGATCATGTCACTCCTCTGTTCTATGTTAGTCAGTCCAGAGACTGGTGTTGAAGTCATCTGATAATTCCACACCACTGTCCTCTGTTAGTCAGTCCAGAGACTGGTGTTGAAGTCATCTGATAATTCCACACCACTGTCCTCTGTTAGTCTGTCCAGTGACTGGTGTTGAATTCTTTTGATCATGTAACGTCTCTGTCCTCTGTTTGTCAGTCCAGAGACTGGTGTTGAAGTCTTCTGATCATGTCACACCACTATTCTCTGTAAATCACCCTGAAGACTGGTGTTGTAGTCGTCTGATCGTATCACGCCACTATCTTCTGTAAATCACCCTGAAGACTGGTGTTGTAGTAGTCTGGTCGTATCACACCACTATCCTCTGTAAATCACCATGAAGACTGGTGTTGTAGTAGTCTGGTAGTATCACGCAACTGTTATCTGTTAGTCAGTCCAGAGACTGGTGTTGTAGTAGTCTGGTCGTATCGTGAAACTGTTATCTGTTAGTCAGTCCAGAGACTGGTGTTGTAGTAGTCTGGTAGTATCACGCAACTGTTATCTGTTAGTCAGTCCAGAGACTGGTGTTGTAGTAGTCTGGTCGTATCATGAAACTGTTATCTGTTAGTCAGTCCAGAGACTGGTGTTGTAGTAGTCTTGTCGTATCACGCAACTGTTCTTGGAGGTCTCAGAATGTTCTAGCACGTCTGTGTGCCCTTTGTTGTCTTCCCCCCACCCCTTAATTTCGTCTTCCAGCATATTCAATTGGAGACCCCCCTTTGTCTGACGCTCATACAGCGATCACCAAAGCAATTCATCATTTTGTATAATTTTCATTAATTGTCCATGCGCCCATGATTGTTGTATATTTGCTTGTTTAAACTTTATCCTGTACAGATCACTTTTTCATTTAGCGATATCCACACATCCTAGAAGTCTCTAATATCTTCTCACCCTTTTGTTTAGAGTCAATTTTTTCAGAACCATCCAGTGCAGCAGGTCAGATATGCGTGATGATTATTCACCTACGAACAATATCGATGTAACTTGATGTTAGAAGCTTTTGCTTCTCACGAATCCTCATTTTTCCTATTCCGGACCTAGTTCTTTTTTCAACTTCACAACAGACATCCTCTGTAAAAATGTGACTCAAATGTGAAAAGCTCCGCATTTGTTCTGTGGTCTGTACATGGATGTTAATATTTATTCTTTGAGCTAGTTTGGCTATTGACCCTCGCTTTTGTTTTATTAGCATTAAATGTTCGTGCTTTGGTTGTGTCGTTGATAACAGCACAGAAATAATCGATAAACTAAGATAAATAAATATCGTATTAATTTTGGGTGAATGAATGGCAGAGTGGTGGAGAGCTCTGTTCTCAAAGCAGAGGTGATGTGTTCAATCCCCGCTATCGACACGCTCCAGTTTACTCGTGGAAAGATTTATACCTGGTGGACTATTTGAGAGGGAAAAGCAGCGAGGAAGAGTACTAGCCATCTCACTTCATTTCTGTGCGCGTCCGCGGAAACACATCAGACATCTTGTTCCCAATGTTCTGGGTCCCATGCCACATATCATCATCTTTTAAATTTTTAGGGCACCACGTCAAAAATCATGTTTTAAATGTTAAGGGCACCAAGTCAAAGATAATGTTTTAAATATTTAGGGATGCACGTCAAAATAATGTTTTAAATGTTTAGGGCAGCACGTTAAAATCATGTTTTAAATGTTTAGGGCACCATGTCAAAAATCATGTTTTAAATGTTTAGGGTACCACGTCAGGCATCATGTTTTAAATGTTCAGGACACCACGTCAGACATCATGTTTTAAATGTTCAAGGCAACACGTCAGACATCATGTTTTCAATGTTCAAGGTACCACGACAAACATCCTACTCTCAATATTCTGGACACCACGTCAAACATCGTATTTCCAATGTTCAAGGCACCACGTCAGACATTATGTTTTAAATGTTCAAGGCACCACGTCAGACATCATGTTTTAAATGTTCATGGCACCACGTCCGGCATCATGTTTTAAATGTTCATGGGACCACGTCAGACATCATGTTTTAAATGTTCATGGCACCACGTCAGACATCATGTTTTAAATATTCAAGGCACCACGCCAGACATCATGTTTTAAATGTTCAAGGCACCACGCCAGACATCATGTTTTAAATGTTCAAGGCACCACGTCAGACATCATGTTTTAAATGTTCATGGCACCACGCCAGACATCATGTTTCCAATGCTCAAGGCACCACGCCAGACATCATGTTTCCAATGCTCAAGGCATCACGTCAGACATCATGTTTCCAATGCTCAAGGCACCACGTCAGACATCATGTTTCCAATGCTCAAGGCACCACGTCAGACATCATGTTTTCAATGCTCAAGGCACCACGCCAGACATCATGTTTCCAATGCTCAAGGCACCACGTCAGACATCATGTTTCCAATGCTCAAGGCACCACGTCAGACATCATGTTTCCAATGCTCAAGGCACCACGCCAGACATCATGTTTCCAATGCTCAAGGCACAACGCGATACGTTATTCATCCAATGTCCAGGGGACTTTGTTGTGTAAAAAATCTGTCCCCTACAAAAGTGTCGCTTAAGGTACTACGCTTGTGTTAGATCTTATGACCTTGGTTAATATGTGACATTTCTGTCAGTGACCACCAAACCTAATGGCATCTGTAAGTGCATCCACGAAACCCCAATTTTCATCTGAACCACTTCAATCAATCGTTTGTGTGAGTGAGCGACGTCGGGATCTTAAGCAGTCATTCTTGGACCAAGTGTTTTTCAGTCGGTTGTTGTAAGTCCGTGTCGTTGAAGGATTAAATTTTGTCACATGTGGAGCTACCCCGAGGACTTCATCGTGTTCTGTAGCTGTTACCTCTCGTGTTATAAGCGCGCATTGGGAGTCGATCAGGCTGCCTTTTTGTAAGATGACGACATAACGTTATTTCTGTCTAGAAATAAATTCAAGGCAATTGGTGGTTGTTGTTTAATGTTCCAAATTGAGTAAGTTTACTCTTTTGTGCGCCCTGAACATGGCGGTCAGAGACGGGATGTAATAGCTTTCTACACATCTCGATCTTCTTCTTCTTCTTCTTCTTCTTCTTCTTCTTCTTCTTCTTCGTACGCAGTCAGACAGTAACCATTATTTTTTTCGAAAAAAGCGGCGGTCATCCTGAGGCTGTCGACACTGCCATAGAGCTTGTCTTGTGGTTCCACTGGTGATGGCCACATCTGCTCTCTCTGATCCTCGTATGTCGGGCAGTTCTGCAGCAGATGTTCAGCGGTCATTTTACCGGTACCACACGGGCATTCGTCGGTACCACCTATCTTCAATTTGTTGAATAGGTGGTACCTCAGTCTATTGTGGCCAGTGCGAAGTCTGAAGACAACGACCTGCTCTCTTCTGTTCAACTGGTAATAGGCATCGTTTTTGGTGTAACCAGTATGTTCGGTTTCCCATTTGGTCATGTATCTGGCTTTAATAAGCCGTTTTGACTCTTCGTACGTCATACTAGTATCTGTTTGTGGTAGTCTTGCACCTTCTTCTGTCTGCCTCCTCGTTGCCTTGGATGTTGCAGTGTGATGGCACCCACTGTACTACTACCCTTTTTGGTGCGGACTGCTGGCATAGTTGACAGAGTACTGCTCTTAAGTCATTAAGCTCAGTGTTTTTCTGACTTTTTAGCGCTGTGACTACGGCCAGAGCATCTGTAAGCAGGACTGTATGGCTTTCATTTTCTTTATGTGTCACCATTTCTTCCACTGCCGCCCTCAGTGCCTCTGCCTCCGCTCTGAAATTGCTGGTAACAGTAGCGAATGACAGTGTTATTTGACTGCCATTTGGTAGGTTCAGGAATGCTGCCGCCCCTCCGTTCTGTGTAGTGTTTGTTACAGAACCGTGAGTGTATGCATGGGTTCAGTCCATGCTTGGGTAGTTTATCGATATAAAGCTTAGGGTAGTATCTCTCCTTTCTTTTTCAGTCTGGCAGTTTTTGTTTCCAATACCTGGTATATTTTCTACCACTTCTGGAAATATATCCTGCCTCCAGGTAGGTTTTCGTACAGTAGTGATGTGCTTTGGTGTTGTTAGTGCGTTTATGGGATCTTCGTGCATCGTTGCTTTGGCTATTTCTGTAAAGTTTCTCTGCTTTAGTTTCCCATTTCCCAAATTGTTTAGTCTCTGGTGCATTGGATGGTCAGTCAGTCTTCGGAGTTTCTCTGACTGCAGCTGGGCTCTGCAGTCTCTTCTATCGGTCATGGATTGCAGTTTTGTAATCTTTTCAAGTTCTACAATTGGCGTTGACTTCATGCCTCCTGTTATAACTCTCATGGCTTGGTTTTGAAGTTTGCTAACTTTATCGAAGTTCGCCTTTGCTGCTGTTGTCCATGCCGCAATGCCATACTCGAGAACTGGTCTCACTCTTCCAGTGTACAGTTTCTTTAGTATGCTTTAGTCTGCTCCTCAGCTTTTGCCAGCAAGTTTCCTCATGATTGCCATTCTTTCTCTGGCTATCATTTGGTTTCTCTCAATCTGACTTTTCCATGTCATGCGCCGATCAAATGTGACTCCCAGATAGTTTGGGTTGTCGTTTGGCTGCAGGAATTTGCCATTTAAACTTGATTTGGTATTTTGGGGTTTGATTGAAAGCGAGAATATTGTACATGTGGTCTGCACATCTCGATCATATTAATGAAGATGAGCCGCGGTCCTCGAAGCGGATGTGCTGGGCTTGGTTTCATCTTAACTTAACAACGTCTTTATACTGGTTTAGAAGACTATACAGAATCTGTATGCAACTAGTTTTTTGGAGGGTCGTTTAACTGGGTTAGGGTTCCCTCTTCGATCCCTCCTCCTGAGCCACTATCTCCTGTTGCAGCCTGTTATCCAGGATCAGAGCGTGGAGGGGTAGAAGGGTCTTGACAGTTCTTGTTCGCTGGCCCTGACGCTAGCAGTCAGCTATGGGTCCCTGACCCTGACGCTAGCAGTCAGTCAGCTATGAGTCCCTGACCCTGACGCTAGCAGTCAGCTCTGGTTCGCTGACCCTGACGCTAGCAATCAGCTATGGGTCCCTGACCCTGTCGCTAGCAGTCAGCTCTGGTTCGCTGACCCTGACCCTAGCAGTCAGCTATGGGTCCCTAACCCTGACGCTAGCAGTCAGCTCTGGTTCGCTGACCCTGACACTAGCAGTCAGTAATGGGTTCCTCACGCTAGCAGTCAGCAATGGTTCTCTGGCCTTGACGCTAGCAGTCAGTTATGGGTCCCTGAGCCTGACGCTAGCAGTCAGCTGTGGGTCCTTGACCCTGACGCTAGCAGTCAGCTATGGGTCCCTGGCCCTGACGCTAGCAGTCAGCTATGGTTCTCTGGCCTTGACGCTAGCAATCAGTTATGGGTCCCTGAGCCTGACGCTAGCAGTCAGCTATGGGTCATTGACCCTGACGCTAGCAGTCAGCTATGGTTCTCTGGCCCTGACGCTAGCAGTCAGCTCTGGTTCGCTGACCCTACCCTAGCAGTCAGCTATGGGTCCCTGACCGTGTCGCTAGCAGTCAGCTTTGGTTCGCTGATCCTGACGCTAGCAGTCAACTATGAGTCCCTAACCCTGACGCTAGCAGTCAGCTATGGGTTCCTGACGCTAGCAGTCAGCTATGGTTCTCTGGCCTTGACGCTAGCAGTCAGTTATGGGTCCCTGAGCCTGACGCTAGCAGTCAGCTGTGGGTCCTTGACCCTGACGCTAGCAGTCAGCTATGGGTCCCTGGCCCTGACGCTAGCAGTCAGCTATGGTTCTCTGGCCTTGACGCTAGCAGTCAGTTATGGGTCCCTGAGCCTGACGCTAGCAGTCAGCTATGGGTCATTGACCCTGACGCTAGCAGTCAGCTATGGTTCTCTGGCCCTGACGCTAGCAGTCAGCTCTGGTTCGCTGACCCTACCCAAGCAGTCAGCTATGGGTCCCTGACCGTGTCGCTAGCAGTCAGCTTTGGTTCGCTGACCCTGACGCTAGCAGTCAACTATGAGTCCCTAACCCTGACGCTAGCAGTCAGCTATGCGTTCCTGACGCTAGCAGTCAGCTATGGTTCTCTGGCCTTGATGCTAGGAGTCAGCTATGAGTCCCTGAGCCTGACGCTAGCAGTCAGCTATGGGTCCCTGACCCTGACGCTAGCAGTCAGCTATGGGTCCCTGGCCCTGACGCTAGCAGTCAGGTATAATTATCTGGCCTGACGCTAGCAGTCAGCTATGGTTCTCTGGCCTTGACGCTAGGAGTCAGCTATGGGTCCCTGACACTGACGCTAGCGGTCAGCTATGGGTCGCTGACCATATATTAAATTAAAAAAAACAAATTATGATACTACGTTTCTGAACTGGCCACAACAGAATGAGACACACCATGCACACCAAATTCAAGATAAAAGCCACCAGCCTATGTTACTGTGGTCTGACAAACATGACCGTACAACTTGTACCTTATGACTGTTTCTAACACAAGGCTCTGATGAGAAGGATGTGGCCCAGGACGGATAATGTCTAGGAGAAATTTTACGGAAGTATTGAGACAGAAGTGCAGCAGAATTTATTGAAGAATCTGGTTTCCCAGTCTAAAAACAATCCTGACAGAAGACGAATAAGAAGAAGAAGCAGAAGAAGAAAAAGAAGAAGACAAATAAGAAAAAAGAAGAAAAAGAAAACGAACATGTGTAGATGGAACGTTTGACTCTGACAAAACAGTTACTTTACAATAGAAAGTGCGGAGGACGACTCACGTCTGGTCAGGCAAAACATACTGATCAAGAGCCTAACCTTGACTTCTTCATAGTTCTACATAGAAACAGGCTGTTTTCACGACAGCCCGGCTAACGAGGTAGGGGATCGACGTGATCCGCTCAGTAGTGAGCGATAAAGCCACGCATAGCACAACCGAATGGAGGACCCGGGCCCACCTTTATCAGCTCACTCGGGATGTAAGGAAAGCAACATCATCTGCCACTAAACGTCCTTTTCAGGGCGAGCAAAAAGAGCAATCCTGCTCATTGTGGCCGCTCAACAACAATAGAAAGTAAAGAGATATGAGCGGTGGGGTCATACAACAATAGAAAGTAAAGAGATATGAGTGGTGGGGACATACAACAATAGAAAGTAAAGAGATGTAAGCGGTGGGGACATACAACAGATAGGAGGAAAGGTGGATCCATAGCAGGCATTGTTGTCAGAGATCAAGTGTTAGAGACTTCTTTGATCGGGACCTCAACTTGTTAGTGGCGTGAGTGAGGAGGTAGTCAGTTCCCTTCCTCGTTGCTTTTCTTAATAATAAGACACGTACCCATTTACAGCTGTGTCGACTAAGTGCTACCAGTGCTTGAAAAGGAATCGAATAGTTACATTAGTATGTGATGCATAGGGACTTGGGCATATGACTAGCTGCCCTCATCCTGAGAACAGGGGCAGATACATTTGTTTGGATCCAGGTAAAACGACCTGGAGCCAGGCGTGGTGCTTGTTGAACAGTTCATACCTTGATGGGGTAAACAGTAGATATGTTACTAGTAATATCATGTTTGACGCCATATCAACATTTCTAAACGATATGGCGACCTGGCGCCCAAAATTTGCCGTGCACTGCTGTATAAACTTTAAGCCAGAAAACAATTTAACTGATATGGACAGGTCATAGAGTAGCCCGTTTAGAAGATATTTTCCTGCTGACAAAGAGAGCAACGGATCGAATCCCAAGTAAGACAAATGTTGTTCTTCTGTTGGGGGAGGGGATAACTAAATATATTCAGCACATGACGTGGCGACAGCAGTGAAGAAGCGGCATATAGTCCTCAACTTTTAGAACCTCTGGATTACCCCAGACATGGGAATAGAGTAACACGACGTGGTGACAGCAGTGACGAAGTGGCGTACAGTCCTCAACTTTTAGAACCTCTGGATTACCCCAGACATGGGAATAGAGTCACACGACATGTCGACAGCAGTGACGAAACGACGTATAGTCCTCAACTTTTAGAACCTCTGGATTACCCCAGACATGGGAATAGAGTCACACGACATGTCGACAGCAGTGACGAAACGACGTATAGTCCTCAACTGTTAGAACCTCTGGATTACCCCAGACATGGGAATAGAGTCACACGACGTGGCGACAGCAGTGAAGAAACGGCGTATAGTCCTCAATATTTAGAGCCTCTGGATTACCCCAGACATGGGAATAGAGTCACACGGCATGTTGACAGCAGTGATCAAACGGCGTAAAGTCCTCAACATTTAGAACCTCTGGATTACCCCAGACATGGGAATAGAGTCACACGATGTGGCGACAGCAGTGAAGAAACGGCGTATAGTCCTCAATATTTAGAGCCTCTGGATTACCCCAGACATGGGAATAGAGTCACACGACATGTTGACAGCAGTGATCAAACGGCGTAAAGTCCTCAACATTTAGAACCTCTGGATTACCCCAGACATGGGAATAGAGTCACACGACATGTTGACAGCAGTGATCAAACGGCGTAAAGTCCTCAACTTTTAGAACCTCTGAATTATATCAGACATGGGAATAGAGTCAGACGACAACAATATTTGAGGACTGGGCGTCTATTTGTCGAAGACCTATGTTCCTCTGGGAGCTGGACACGTTTTGATTGGTTGATCAAATGGAACGTGCCGGAAACGGAAGTTGAGCCCCGTACAATTGTCATGAAGAGACTAATCAAACATTAGCCATCACTTTGGAACAGCTAACACGACATTCACTCAAGCCACAGAGGCAGCATCGAAACCAATAAGACCTAAAGTCACGTAATACCAACAAACACTTCAAAAGAAGACAATCATTTGCAATCAAGGCCAACAATCTTCCAAATGACTTAATCATCATCATGTAGCATGTCCCTTGCAGAATGTCTCTCTTAGAACAGCCGATCTGTAAGAATCTCGATCTCTGGCCAGAATTCCAGTCTTTGTTGCTGTTATCTTCAGGACCTCCGTGATGTTTTGTGTCCATCTTCTCCTTGGTCTGCCCCTGCCTCACTTACCAGGCACCATACCCTCCTGCATGGTTCTCTCTAGACTATTATGACGTTTGATGTGGCCAAAATATTTCAGTTTTTTAGACAAGATATTGTTTACTATCCAATTTTTCTCGAGATCCAGTTCTTTTAGGATATCTGCATTAAAAAAATGTTTGCTACCCATAGTATTGTGAACACTTCCTTGTAGCACTTTATTTCAAAAGATACAATCTTTTTCTTAAGTGATTGTGTGCTGGTCCACGATTCACATCCGTACCTTGTCATCAGAAAGATGCAAGTTCGCAGGATTTTTACTTTTGTCATTGTATCTATGTTCTGCAAATAGTTTCTAATTTTATTCAACCTGTGCATTGCCATATACATTTTCCTTATGACTTCCTTCATGCGATCTGTATTGTTGCTTATAATTAAGCCGAGGTACTCAAAAATTGTGGCTTTCTCAATCTCCTGTTGTTCGAGAATAACTTTAGGTTTGGCTTTTGCTAACCTTGCTTACACTAAGGAAAAGGACATATCCGAAATCTTCACATGATCACAAATTCCAATAATACACAAATACTTTGTGAAATAAATACACATACAATAAATACAAACAATAAAGGCTATTAAATTTCTATATGCGCTAAAAAGAACAAAATAATTAAGTACTATTTACTTAGGTAGCTTTGCTTTTTATGCTTCATCACACATATGAAATACGAGAGCGAATTTAAAAGTTTTACATCCGGCGTCATAACTACAACAGTGCTCAGAGCCACGGGACACCTATGTGAAAATAAACTCTAATGAAGTGACTATAGGAGCATATAGTGGCATGGAATGACTATAGGAGCATATAGTGGCATGGAATGACTATATGAGCATATAGTGACATAGAGTGACTATAGGAGCATATAGTGGCATAGAATGACTATAGGAGCATATAGTGGCATGCGCTTGGGACCTGACGCTTGCACACAGCAGACAAGAAAATTAAATGGTAGCCTACATGGAAATACAGTTGAAGAAACGTGCTGTGATTTATGACGGCTGAAGGTTATGTGCCTATCGACATGCATCAAAGAATGACTGCGGTATTTGATGACACCGGATTGGATGTCAGTACTGTCAGGAGGTCAGCACGGACTGTAAAATGCGACATTCCATCACCGTTGAACCTGCATGGCAGGCTCCTAGCGGATGTCCGATAACAGATGTGCATGAACCAAGCTCGAGTAGAGGGACTGATTTGTGACAGTCGCCGTGTCGCAGGAAGACATGGCCGCAATACTTATGATTTCGACTGAGCGAGTCCTTCCCATTATTAATGCCCTGCATCGGTATATGAAAGTGTGGGCGAGATGGGTCCCTCAGGTCTAGGAAAGTGTGGACGAGATGGGTCCCTCAGGTCAAGGAAAGTGTGGGCGAGATGGGTCCCTCAGGTCAAGGAAAGTGTGGGCGAGATGGGTCCCTCAGGTCAAGGAAAGTGTGGGCGAGATGGGTCCCTCAGGTCAAGGAAAGTGTGGGCGAGATGGGTCCATCAGGTCTAGGAAAGTGTGTACGAGATGGGTCCCTCAGGTCTAGGAAAGTGTGGACGAGATGGGTCCCTCAGGTCAAGGAAAGTGTGGACGAGATGGGTCCCTCAGGTCTAGGAAAGTGTGGGCGAGATGGGTCCCTCGGATCTAGAAAAATGTGGGCGAGATGGGTCCCTCAGGTCTAGGAAAGTGTGGCCGAGATGGATCCCTCAGGTCTAGGAAAGTGTGGACGAGATGGATCCCTCAGGTCTAGGAAAGTGTGGGCGAGATGGGTCCCTCGTATCTAGAAAAGTGTGGGCGAGATGGGTCCCTCAGGTCTAGGAAAGTGTGGACGAGATGGGTCCCTCGGATCTAGAAAAGTGTGGGCGAGATATGTCCCTCGGATCTAGAAAAGTGTGGGCGAGATGGGTCCCTCAGGTCTAGGAAAGAGTGGACAAGATGGGTCCCTCAGGTCTAGGAAAGTAAGGGCGAGATTGGTCCCTCAGGTCTAGGAAAGTGAGGGCGTGATGGGTCCCTCAGGTCAAGGAAAGTGTGGGCGAGATGTGTCACTCGGGTTTAGGAAAGTGTGGACGAGATGGGTCCCTCAGGTCTAGGAAAGTGTGGACGAGATGGGTCCCTCAGGTCAAGGAAAGTGTGGACGAGATGGGTCCCTCAGGTCTAGGAAAGAGTGGACAAGATGGGTCCCTCAGGTCTAGGAAAGTGAGGGCGAGATTGGTCCCTCAGGTCTAGGAAAGTGAGGGCGAGATGGGTCCCTCAGGTCAAGGAAAGTGTGGGCGAGATGTGTCACTCGGGTTTAGGAAAGTGTGGGCGAGATGGGTCTCTTGGGTTTAGGAATGTGTGGGCGAGATGGGTCTCTCGGGCTTAGGAATGTGTGGGCGAGATGGGTCGCTCGGGTTTAGGAATGTGTGGGCGAGATGCGTCCCTCGGGTTTAGGAATGTGTGGGCCAGATTGGTCCCTCGGGTTTAGGAAAGTGTTTGCCAGATGAGTCCCTCGGGTTTAGGAAAGTGTGGACGAGATGGGTCCCTCAAATGCTGACACTGGCTACGAAGCAGCGCAGACAGCATAACACTCTCATGTATGTCTGACGCGAAAGGAACTGAAAGGCGATTCCTTTATCCACCAAATTGTCACTGCCGACAAGTCATGGGCACATCATTATGACCCAGAAAATAAGCGCCAGTCTAGGCAATACAATCATTAGAACTCACCTGCCCCTAACATATTCAGCTGTGCCTACCTGGTCTCGGGAGAAGCCTTTTGTTGTTTTCCTCGACGGGATGCAATGACGTTGGCGTGTGTGTGTGTGGACCGGCATGGTAACTGCGTTAAAAAATAATGACACCTCACCTAAACGACATCTCAAGCTTGAAGAATTGGTTAGCTCATGTGCCCATCTCACACATTAATTGAATTATATGACATGGCTCTCACCCCGATGGTGCAGGGTTCGTTCCCCATATGCACATCTCACATATTAATTAAACTATCTCCGCAAAGAAATACCATTTCAAATGGCACTCGTAAAAGCATGGAGAGCTGAAAATTATTCAGGAATATTTGTGATCAAACACGAATGACTTGCAGAAGACGTAAAAGGAAAGCTACCTTTAAAGAATTTAATTATTTGATGCTTTTTAGTGCATTTTAAACCAAAACCACAGCGTCTTTATAAAAAATAAATGTGTTAATTTTTTGCCATATCGTAAATGTGAAATATTTCTTTTATTGGATTATAATTTTATTGTGCAATGTTATTTTATGACTCACTCAAGCGCTTACGTGCGTCTGTAGTATTATAAAACATACATACGTACATATGCACGTTACACTGGCACATAAGCATGTACACGCATACACACGCATGCACATGTACATACATACGTACATATGTGGATGCACATACATACATACATACATCCACACATATTCACACATACATATGCACATGACACATACATACACATACATTTATGCACATGTGCACGCACGTTCACACATACATGTTCACGTACACACACATCAATTCGCACACATCCACAAACATACGCACTAAAGCACACATACACACGCATACACATACATACGCTTGCCTACACAAACATACGCACATGCATAAGCGCACATGCACACGCATACACATACATACGCTTGCTCACTCACATACGTACATATATATATTTATACATATATATATATACATACACATACATACACATAAGCACATACATGTGCACACATGCATACAAACGAACATCTACATACTCACACACACACTCACACACACACTCACACACACACTCACACACACACTCACACACACACTCCCACACACACTCACACACACACACTCACACACACACTCACGCACACAAGTCTACCCCCGACCGGATGGAGGAGCAGAAGAGGCCGTCCTTGTACAGTATTGCCCCAGCAGATATCAACTTCTAACTCCGCCTTGAACTCCGCCTGGAACTACGCAGTAGCAGTTGTTCACGGATGTGACCGACTGACGCAACGGACCTCAGACTCCTAAGCGAACATTATTATTGTTATTATTAAACATTGCTATCTCCCATTCATTTTGAAATTGGCAATTACAGAGAGTTGTGATATGGACTGTCTTCTACTTTATGTTTAAAAAAACATTGTTTATATAATCAGCCAATTCAAAAATCTTAGATAGGGGCTTCTTGTAAAAGGACCCGCTTTAGTTAAACAAATAAGCTTCACGTTTGAGGGAGGACAAAAACGGTTGCAAGTGATTATTTAGTAAGTAAGTCACAAACTAATTTGGGAATCTGATTATTGTAATCGGTAGTTTCTGAAGGTCTCGTTAGGTGGTAGCAACATCCTGCTTTGTGATGGCTGTAGGTATCAGATGTAAGGTATCGCATGTACTTGCGCATCACTATTCAAAATGGCGTCTGTATTAACAGAGTGTACAATCAAAAACCAGCGTGTTGTTTAAAAAGAAAAGTCTTTCTGCAAAAGACATTTTAAAGAAACGACATCATCAGGACTTAAGAGCCTCCCTTGTCAATTCCTCTGTATTCCCCGCGATGTGCCACGGTGCTGAGATGTGGACACTAACAACATCACTAGAGAACAAATTGAGAGTAACCCAGGCCTTCCTTGAGAGACCCTTGGTCGAAATCACTCTCCGGAACCAGCGTATGCAAGGTCTCCACAATTTTGACATTAGACGATTGTGCCTGATGCGGTAATCCATGGAGATAAGGCAAACCATAGATGGGCAAGTCACGTGTTATGACGAAACGATGGTCGATGGAGCACGACGGCAGCAGTCTGATATCCCCGAGGTAAGAACAATCCGCGGGGAAGACCTCTAATGCGTTAGGCTGATTCCCTTGCTGTACCCTGCAACATCCGAGATGCCTCTAGAGGAACACTTACCCCCCACTGGACTTCCGTGTCCAAAGAAGTTGGGACCCACAGCTACGCAGGAATGGGTCATCAAGATCAAGATGCTCCAGGTAGGTGATCTTCTTCTTCTTCTTTTTCTTCTTCTTCTTCTTCTTCTTCTTCTTCTTCTTTTTCTTCTTCTTCTTCTTCTTCTTCTTCTTCTTCTTTCATTCGCTTCAAAATCCTGTCTATATCTGCAATCTTGTCTCTTGTATAAACTTCACTGTCTTTTGTAGTTCACATACAGGTCCATAAAGTTTCTCTTCCAGAGTTGTTTCTATGGGTCAGTGAGATTTTCTTTGTATATCATATTCGGGGCAGTTTTGTAGTATGTGCTCTGCTGTCTGGGGTGTCTGTCCGCACGTACACATGGCTGAGTTGCCAATCTTCATTTTTGTGTACATGTGACAGCGGAGTCGGTTGTGTCCTGTTCTAAGGCGCAACACAACAGTTTGCTCTTGTTGTAGGTGCTCAAAAGTGCTTGTCGCGTAAAGCTATGCATACATGGGTCTATTCA
Source organism: Ariolimax columbianus (assembly GCA_036924085.1). Classification (NCBI taxonomy): domain Eukaryota; kingdom Metazoa; phylum Mollusca; class Gastropoda; order Stylommatophora; family Arionidae; genus Ariolimax; species Ariolimax columbianus. Next base: position 51,050,500 of record JAVGWX010000012.1, read on the forward strand.
TTCTCTCAAGGACGCTCACTCAAAACTTGCTGTTGTAGCCCGATCTGATCGCCATTTTCAGATTGAAACCTAAGCATCTGTCCGACCGGTGAAGGATATGTTTTCAGCTGACAGGCGAGAAACGATTGCCAGTGTAGCAGCTGGAATAGAAAGTTCACATGGTTTATCCTACAGCGTAATGCATGTTCCCACATTTTTGGGGTACGTTTTACGAATCACGAAGAGGTTGACCGTGAAGTGATAATATAAATAAGACAGCAGACTTAAAACCAAACCAAACTTCCAATTCTTCAAATTTGGTTCACTGATAAAAGGATGGAATACGTGTATCAATGGTTGTGGAAATTAAGTGGAGAAATAAGGGACAATGTCAGTGAAATAATTAATGGATTTCAAGATCGTATCTTATTAAGTTTCTTTTAAATAGCCATCTGTGACATTATACTGATCGGACCTCGTAAGTGCTTGGGAACATGTTTTCTTAAACGGTAAAAACTGCATTGGGTGTATATGCTTCATGTCTGAGCGACAAGATAAAGGATTGAATGAGTAAATGAGTGGCTAAAACCGACAAGTTTGAACAGTGGCAGTGGCTCTATTCTTGACGTTTGATACCGGAGCAAATGGAATCTCTGAGGCTAAGAAAGAAACAAAATCAGAATAGCAATTTTACTATTAATTTATTTCATAGTTATAAAAGTAGATGGGCTTGGTTAATAATTATACATTTTTTGGGAGTCTAGTTGGTCAAGTCTTTCCACCATCTTTAGAACAAGACGTGTCCATCACCACTGGGTAACTTCCAAAGAAGGATTGTCTCTGACGGCTCTGGCAGTCGGGTCTGAGAACAAAGCGGAGCTAGGATGGACCTGTGCTTGGTGAGGCCTTCGCAGCTAGTCATCAGGACTCGTAACATTGCTTCAATATTCCTGTGCATCACTCCAGATGTGTGGCGGCGTCTTCACTTGAGTCATCCGCGTCGGTTGTGATAAACAGCCAACCTCAGAAATGGTACCGACCTAGAAAATCCTCCGAACACGAATGGCAGATCTAGGTCATAGTATCTAGGTCATAGTATCTAGGTGATAGTATCTAGGTCATAGTAACAACTATCTCATCATCTAACTGCCATTGGAAGCTACTAAGACTCAGCCAAGACTGATATTTGTTCGCACGCAGACAAATACATCGTTTTCTCACCCAACTGATCATCCCTCAACATAATCTCCTTGATGTCAGACATGTCCCCTAGTTAACATAATAATGTTGCTTCCTTCTAGAAAAATCCTGAGGCTGTCGACACTGCCATAGAGCTTGTCTAGTGTTGCCACTGGTGATGGCCACATGTGCTTCCTCTGGTCCTCGTATGTCGGGCAATTTTGCAGCAGATGTTTAGCGGTCATTTTCCCTGTACCACAGGTGCATTCGTCAGTGCCACCTATCTTCAGTTTATTGAATAGATGGTACATCAGTCTATTGTGGCCTGTGCGGAGTCTGACGACTACGACCTGCTCTCTTTTGTTCAACAGGTAATAGGCATCATTTTTTGTGTAGCCAGTATGCCCTGTTTCCCATTTGGCCATGTATCTGGGCATAATAAAGCCTTTTGGGCTCTTCGTAGGTCACATTAGAATCTGGTTATGGTAATCTTGCACCTTCTTTTGCCAGTCTGTCTGCCTCCTCGTTGCCTTAAATGTTACAGTGGGATGGAACCCATTGTACCACAACTCTTTTTAGTGCGGACTGCTGGCATATTTGACAGAGTACTGCTCTTAAATCATTAAGTTCAGTATTTATCTGGCTTTTTAGTGATGTAACCATGGACAGGGCATCTGTAAACAGGACTATCTGGCTTTCATTGCTTTCGCCTGTCAGTATTGCTTCTACTGCAGCCTTCAGTGCCTCTGCCTCCGCTCTGAAATTGCTTGAGAATATTCCAGTTGCCACTGACAGTGTTACTTTTCTACCATTTGTTAGGCTCAGGAATACCCCAGCGCCTCCGTTCGGTGTTGTGTTTGTTACAGAACCGTCGGTGTATGCATGGGTCCAGTCCATGCTTGGGTAGTTTCCGCTATGTACCTCAGGGTTATCTCTCTTCTTTCTATTTCAGTCTGGCTGTTCTTGTTTCCAATACCTGGTATATTTTCTACCACCTCTGGAATGATATTCTGCTTCCAGGTGGGTTTGCGTACAGTAGGGATGGGCTTTAGTGTTGTTATGGTGTTCATAGGGTCTTCGCTCATCTTTCCTTTGGCTATTTCTGCAAAGTTTCTCCGCTTTAGTTTCCTTTTTCCAAATCTATTTAGTCTCTGATGCATTGGATGGTCTATCAGTCTTCTTAGTTTCTCTGCTTGCTGCTGGGCTCTGCTGTCTCTTCTGTAGGTCATGGATTGCAGATTTGTAATCTTTTCAAGTTCTACAATTGGCGTTGACTTCATGCCATCTGGTTTTGAAGTTTGCTAATTTTTGCGGGTCACTTTGTTTCTGGAAAATTTGGTAGCGGCTCATAAAATGTTGAGATCCTGTGATTTAATATATACATGTCTTCACTGTTGTTCCCGCTCTTTTGCATTTCAATATTTACTGAACATTCTATTTTCCTAAATTCTGTTTAAATATATTGGAATGGTCATCATCATCATCATCATCATCATCATCATCATCATCATCATCATCTTCATCCTCAACATCATTATCATCATCATCATCTTCATCATCATCTTCATCATCATCATTACCATCACCTTCATCATCCTCATCATCAGCATCAATGATCATCTCCATCATCATCATAATCATCATCATCTTCATCATCATCATCATCTTCATCATCATCATCATCATCTCTTCATCATCATCAATATCTTCATCATCATCATCATCATCATCTTCATCATCTTCATCTTCATCATCATCGTCATCATCATGATCATCATCATCATCATCATAATCATTATCTTCATCATCATCATCATCATCATCTCTTCATCATCATCATCATCAATATCTTCATCCTCATCATCATGTTCATCATCTTCATCGTCATCGTCATCATGATGATCATCTTCTTCATCATAATCATTATCTTCATCATCATCATTATAATCATTTTCTTCATCATCATCAGCATCATCATTATCTTCATCATCATCAATATCTTCATCATCATCATCATCATCATCATCTTCATCGTCATCGTCATCGTCATCATCATCTTCATCATCATCATCATCATCTTCATTATCTTCATCATCATCATCATCATCATCTTCAACATCATTATCATCATCATCATCATCATCATCTTCTATCCACTTGCTGGTTAGACCCCGTGGGGTGGTATACATTTCTGTCGTGTGCCATCTTTGTCGCCGATATTGTTGTCAATCCGTGTTTCTTCAGTATCTCACTGACACCATCTATCCATCCTTTTCGTGGTCTGCCTCTTGCTCTGCAACCCTGATGATTGATATTGTAGATCTGAGCAGCTGGTAACGTATTCTGCATTTCTGTCAGGTGTGTGGACCATTTTATTCTATGCCTTTCCATTTATTCTATGCACGGTGTTGTACCCACCATCTGTTTGATTATTTCTTTATGTACTCTGCCCAGCCTTGTAACGACGACAATCTTTCTCAAACAGCTCATGTCATATACCATGTTTTTTTCTGTCTTGTGCCTTGATGAGAGTCAATGTATCACAAAGTTGATATAAAAATACTATTTATCACCTGTATCTTTGTCGTCTTTGGAATTTGTTTGTGTCTTAGTAATGATGGCAGCTGATTGGAAACCGCATTACGTTTCTTTGTTCGAATTGTTACAACAGTAATTCTATTTAGTTGATGTGCCCAGTCTACCAGTGTCCAGGTTCCGCCTCTGTTGATGTACCGCCATACACATAAAATAATGCACGATCACCAATCCGCTCATTTGATTGTAGGATTGAAGTTGGCCTAACAGAACTCAGGACACAGATTTCTACCATTAAATGATCGTAAGAAACAGCTTCAAGAAACGTGTTGCAGACTAGGCGATATCTGGACCAGAATCTTATCAGGGTGGGTTTATTGTCTGTCAATATTTTGTGTGGTTTGGCATTTTTCTTATCCTTCATCTCGTTCTTCCTTTTCTTGTTTTTGTTCTTCTTCTCCTTCTTGTCAAAGTTGTTGTTGTTTTTGTTGTTGTTGTTGTTTTTCTTCGTCTTCTTCTTGTAGTTGTTCTTATTCCTTTTATTGTTCTTATTCTTCTTGTTGTTCTTTTTCTTCTTGTTGTTCTTGTTATTGATTTTGTTCTTGTTGTTCTTCTTTGTCTTCTTCTTGTAGTTATTCTTGTTTTTCTTGTTATTCGTGTTGTTCTTGTTCTTTATGTTCTTGTTCTTCTTGTTCTTCATGCCATTGTTGTTGTTTTTGTAGTTGTTGTTCTTCTTCTTCTTCTTCTTCTTCTTCTTCTTCTTCTTCTTCTTCTTCTTCTTCTGCTTCTTCTTGTTTGTATCTTCTACTTGTTTGTGTTCTTCTTGTTCTTGTTTTTAATTTTTTTTTTCTTGTTCTTGATATTTTTCCTTCCTCTTATTGTTCTTGATCTTATTCTTCTTGTTCTTGTTTTTCTTTTTTGTTCTTGTTATTCTTGTTCTTCTTCATCTTCTTCTTCTTCCTCTTTTTCTTCTTCATCATCATTATTCTCTTTTTCTTGCCATTATCTTATCTTATCTTCTTGTTCAATTCTTCTTCATTATCTTCTTCTTTTTCTTCGCAAACATAAGAGACAAGATATGACAGGAAAAAGCAACTTTCCAAAAGAATTGAAAAATGTATCGCTTGAACGGAGAAAAGACGTATTCCAGTGTAACATAACTCCGATATTGACTTATGGTTGTGAATCATGGACGATAAGTAAACGCGCACAATGCTAATTGGAGGCCGCAGAGATGTGGTTTTATAGGCGCACTTTGCGAATTTCATGGACAAACACAAAAAGTCCAATAACTAAATACAATTAGAAATGAGCGTAGAACGAAAACTTTTCAACAATATTGAGGGATAGAATCAGTGTTTTTCTGTGCAGTGAAAAAATGAAAAATGGTATTGCAACAAGCAGAAGTCTGTGTAGTAGAGACAACAGAAGACAGAAGCATAAAATGCTTGAGGGTCTGATTAAGAAGAATGAGGGAGCATCAACTACAGCAGAGACATAGAGTTGTGGAGGTTCGTATCGCTTGCGACAGTCGACATGGCGCTTGATGATGACGTATGGATGCTTAATATATTAGACTTGTAAAGAATATCAGAGTTACGCATTTTGTCCTATTACCTGAGCCTGAGCAGCCTACACAGACAGCTGAAATGGAGACGTTGTAGATGTCTGGCCTGTTTGATGTACATGTCCATGTGTCGAAAGCATGCACAAGAGTGGTTAACACTACACTTTTACCTTGGTGGCGACCCAGATGCCTTGTCGGCTCTAGGAGTCTGCTTGTAGGAGTCTGCTTGTAGGAGTCTGCTTGTCTGCACGCAAAACCTCGCTTTTAAACGCCTGCTGATGATTTCAAAGGCGATATTCGACTATTTGGTGAGGGGCTTGCCTAGGTAGGGGAAGCAAACGACATTCTCCAGACATTTGTTCTTCAAAGTTATTTACCCATCGCAAGCAATGATGGAGACAGGATCAGACCAGTTTTGTCTTAATGATGTAACTTGCGCTGTATTTAGATTATAGTGAGGAAGGAGCTGCGTTGGCCATCAGCCTCACTCTCTGGTCGCGAAACTGGGACTCAATATCAACATGAAGAAAACCAAGCTCCTTAAACACAACACTTAGAGCAAAGAGCAAATCAAGCTAGAGGGAGAGCAGCTGGAGGAAGTGGATACCTTTAACTATTTAGACAGCACAATAGACACATCAGGAGGTACATATGGAAGGAACACAATTTGAAAGGCATAATGGACATTCCTGACACTCAACATTAAATGGAGATCCAGAGATATGAAGATTCTCACTAAAATTAGAATATTCAACGTAAGTGTCAAGTCGGTGTTGCTGTATGGAACCTAGACATGTAGAACGACCAAGGTCATACAACAAAGATTCCAGTCCTTCGTTAACAGATGCCTGCAAGGATAATGAGCATGACTTGGCAGGACATGGTGAGGAATGACGACTTGTGGGAAAGGAGCCAACAACAGCCATTGGAACAACAAACTAAGCGAAGAAAATGAGGCTGGATTTGACATACTTTACGGAAGGCACAGTTTAACATTGCCAAACATGCTCTTACATGGAATCCTCAGGGGAAACGAGAAAGAGAGGTAGACCTAAATATACGTGGAGAAGAGAATGTGAAAAGGAGCTAAAATGAAATAATGACACCTGGAGAGAGACAGAAAGAGCAGCCCAGGGCCATGTACGCTGGCAAGATGTTGTCGATGGTCTGTGTAACGAGAGGAGCGACGGGTTTCGATTGAATGATTGGTTGATTGATTGATTGATCTGGTCCCGAACTATCTTGAGCCAGTGGCAAGACATAAATCAAGACGACTGGAGGAAATTCAGAATGCAGGCACACTTGTCCCATCTCTTTAGAAAACAGGGGCTGCTGAAAACCTTCAGGAGGCAAACCCACACCGTTTCCATTCATCACTTTAAGAGACGAGTGCCCTCACCTCTCGACCACAACGACCCCTCTGTAATGTAATGTTTGGTTCAATGTACGGCTTCCAAGGAGCAGGCTCAGTGTTTCAGGAGTTGATCGTGAGATTAAACTTACTGGGTGCCTTCGAAAACTTCGTCATGATGGAATCTTGTTTGAGCAGGCATTAACGGTGCAGTCGTCACCGAACAGGACTTTCTGAAATCGTTGCTTCATTCACCTTGGTGTAAGACTTCAGAGGTCTCGGGCATTGCATCCTGTGGCTGATATGCATGCTATCTTGTGGTTTAGAGGCCTGCCTCAGGTTTCTCTCGTCCCCACCTAGTTTCTGCTTTGCAATACAACTGGTCTGACATAAGAGCTAAAAGACTTAACGTTAGGGTCATGTGATCAAGACCCATGTTCCCACTGGTCTTCCTGACAAACAAGCTGTCACAGCAACCTGGACAACAAGGTAGGGATCGACCGTTCTACAGTTTCTAGAAAAGAGAAGAATGCGAGGTGATTTAATAAAGGATTATAAGATAATCACAAGAAAGGATAAATTTAACTGAAACAAGTTTTTTTTCCTCTATAATAGAGCCGCCTACAAGAAAAAGAGGGCTCAAGCCACACATTAATTAAAGAATGGTACAGATTACATACAACGAAATATTTTTTTATTCAGAGAGTAGTGAATGCTTGGAATGCATTGTCACTTAAAATAGTAGTGGCAGGGTTAATTAATGCATTCCAGAATAGATTGGATGTGCATAGGTGTTTGTATATCAGGTGGATCTAAATTAAGTTAAAACACTGTTATCTCTAAAGTGGCAAATTTGCTGAGCCTTGCCTTTATAACACAGCCAGGATGACCACGGACACCTTCTCATGCATCTCCGCCTGTTGAATGTTGACAAATCGATGAATCAGTAACTCGGGATACAAGAATGTGTTTTTTTAGTCAACGTGTGATGCATGTTTGGAATGCATTCTCACAAGAAATAGTGGAGGCAGGGTCAATCAATGCATTCAAGAATAGATTGCGTGCGTATATTTATTTTTTGACAAGTTGAATGTAAAACAAAAACAATGGTTGTACAGACTCTACAATTCTCTAAACCAGGATAAAGACGTTAGGTTAAGAAGTTTAAAAACATAAATCATGAAATGACGGAGCAGGAGTGAACACAATCAGCGAGCATCTTAAAGAATATGTATCCGTAATCTTCATAATTTACTGAAACAGACTGAACACCTATGGCTTTCCCTGAACCGCAGTGATGTCGATTGTACTAATAGTATAAAACACAACAACATGCTTTTTGTGAACCAAACGTGATTTCTCGATTACAGCATGGGAGCTAACGCATAATTAAAAACAAGGGAGACAATGTGTGCCAAACATAAAAACAGCTGTGTACATCCATTAAATGTATCGAGTGCTTCTTTTGCCGTTCGTGGATTATCAAAAGCGAGGCTTGAATCTACTCTGAATAAAATTGCCAATGCAGAGAAGTTTACAACAAAGCACAACATTAATTATAAATGCAATCAGAGATTGACTGCATGGGTTTCAATATTTTTCACTGAAGGGAATACACTGCTTAATGATAACAATCGCATGAATGAAAACAGGAACAAAACAATGTAATGAAAACTAAACAGCAAAATATAGAGCTCATGGGTGGAAAAACAAATCCAGTCGCAATCAAGGACAGGGTGAGGCATGGATATATGTTTTCTCCAAGTCTATTTCATTTGTTTTCAGAGGTGATGATGTCAAAGGTCACCAGACATTGCAACATAAGGTCAAGGTCAATGAAAATAAATGTGTCATCAAATTTGCGATAAGTAAGCCATCCCAGGAGAAACAGAGAAATCATTACAAAACACTACTGACCATGATCAAAGACACAGCCAATGTATTTGGAATGTGGATAAATGTTATTAGAGCACAAGCGATGATAATAGCAAATCACACCCAAAGATTAAATATCAGCATCGAGAAAAGATCAAAGAACAAGCGCTTGGGGAAGGAGTAATCACAAAACATATCTGGCCCATAGCGTTGTATAATTCAAAAACATGGACACAAGATGAAAAGACATTAGAAGCCTTTTCTGCCGAAGACTGATGTGTTGGACCGAAAGGTACAAATATCGCAGTCAAGCTGTAAACTAGCGACATAACGCATTCCATTTTCTGGACTACATCCTGCTACTTGCAAAGTCAAATTCAGGGCTTGGTAGTGGGAGATTGAGAATGAACTGAGAAGAAGAAGAGGAATAAGAAGAAGAAGCCTTTGAGATACGGTAACATCAAAGGATGCAAAGGGTCAGCTGGACAGAAAAAAAAGCACCTCAAACGAACAGGCGCTTTTAGATTTAAGGTCTCAAAGACAATTAATGACAAGTACACAAAAATATAGATTGCCTTGACTTGGTCAAAACCGGAGGCATGGAATCGTGCTATTGAAAATACTGGAAGTTAAAATTCCGTTGAAAAAAAGAGGACGTCCAAGTCGCAATTTCATCACACAGACTGGTAAGAACATAGGGATGCAGACTTATATTGAGCTGAAGCGATCTGCAGAGAACAAATGACAGTGGCAAGGCATGATCAAAAGACTTCAACACCAGTCTCTGGACTGACTAACAGAGAACAGTGGCGTGACATGATCAGAAGACTTCAACACCAGTCTCTGATCTGATATGAGGGAAACTGCTCCAACCCGCCATTTAATTTCTTTCACAGGCCGCAAGAAATTTAAAATCTTAAACCATGACTAGATATGCCGTCTGACTCATCGCGAAAATCCTTTAAAACGTCACATTCAACAGCCAACTAAATGACGGAACTCATATTGTGCCAAAGTTTATAATCAATCCATGCTCCTCACAGAGAAAGAAAACAAATTCACGGTACAAAACACAACACATCACTGTTGAGAATGATCCTTTCACAGAAACCTGACCTGAAACCAAATTCAAATCCATCGTTGTTTACCGAACACGCTATTATAGTTGCACTGATAGTTGAGAACACACACGTGACGTTATTTAGTCAGCCTTGGAATGTGACGTTTCAAAGGAATTTCTACAGTAGGCGTTGTTTCTATCCTGTCCTGACGCAACGAGAGAAGGATCAGGGAAACAATTTTTGTGGGAGGATCTTGCAGGAAAGATAGAGAGTGCGGAACAAGGGGTCACCGAAAGGGGAGGGGTGAGGATGAAAAGCAAATCCCGTTTAGCGCGGTCCGATGAGCGGCGGTGGAAAGAGATGTCGTCGATACGAGAGGCAGGGATGACGCGTGGAAGGACAGAGATAATAACAACTTCAGAATAGAGAAGTGAAGATCCCGTTGAAACCCCAGTGTTGCATATTGGGAATATGATGTTAGCCCTTTATTTATCTTGGTCAAATGTACGCCAGGATGGTTTGGTCAACATCATGGCGGCTGTCTTTACTTTAACAGATTATTGTGGTTCCAATTTTTCTAGGCTGGGTCAATCTCTCAGAAGCCATCTTGCATTGGGAAAAATCCGACCTCAACTAGCGAGCGAACCCCGATCGCTCATCTGGGAAGCCACTGCGCTACCTCGACTTCCAGGATAGAGACGCTTACGGAAAGATTTTTAATACCATTGTATCTTTTATCTATTTCAGTAGCGCTACATCTTTTATCCATTTCAATAGCGCTGCATCTTTTATCCATTTCAATAGCGCTGCATATTTTATCTATTTCAGTAGCGCTGCATCTTTTATTTATTTCAGTAGCGCTGCATCTGTTATCTATTTCAGTACCATTTTTTGCGTTCGCCTTATTTCTCTAATCCCCAAGGCGGTGTGCATTGCACTGTGGTTTTTATTTTGCGCCTGTCGGCCCAGTGCATCCGACTTCAGCATGCATTTTATGTAAGGGTCTGCTTCCTCCTGCATTTTCTAAGGGTTTGCTTCCCCGGGGTAACGGCCGGTGCTGTGATGGGGATCGAACCCAGCACCTTCTGATTGTGAGTCATGCCACTTAACCACTAGGCCACGCCATCGCCCTTGAGTACCATATAATTTGTTATTTCTTTCAGTACCACATAATCTTGTATCTATTTCAGTACAGCTGCATCTTTCATCTGTTTCAGTACCACTGCATCCTTAATCATGTTTCAGTACCGCTGCATATTTAATCAGGTTTCAGTACCGCTGCTTATTTTATAGATTTATTTCTACTTAACACGTTTTATGTCGCTGGTCAGCAAGTTAGTTGTCCATCGCAAGCGATGATGGCGATATCATGATTCGATTTTTATTTGAAGATGTAGCTTGCGCTGTATTTGTATTATAGCGTGAAAGAAACTACTATGGTCATCAACCTCACTCTCGGGTCCCGAGTTACCTTGGACCAGTAGCAAGACATGAGTAAACACGACGAAAGATAGCACAGGATGCAGATTTTTCCTCATGGTTTACTCATGAAGCCTTTCCCGTTACCAGGTATCCGGTAAGACACCGAGTGTTAAATTTAAACATTTCAAAAAATCTGTATATTCAAAACAAATGGTGTGAGAGCCTATACATATTCAATAATGACCCAGATATTCACAAGATGTTGTCACATAGTGAAAGCCAAAGCCATCAACATAGTGATAGACGCATTATGATAATCCGGCTTGCCTGAAACCCACAGAAGGCAGCGGAGGTGATCCAGTCAAGTTGTGATGATGTGCTCAAACCAAAGATGCAAATCACAAACATGCCACCAATGGCAAGTACAACTGAATAACTAATCGATCGCTGTGGGTAATCCATTTGCCTCTCCTTGACTATGAAATATCACATGAAATAAGGATGACAGGTATCACAAACAAAGTCAACAGCCATTAAGTTGTATCTCATACTGTGGTCGTCGTCGGGGCACTTAATGGAGGTTGTCGTAGAAATCGGTGTGTTCTTGTTCGTACCTGTCTGCTGTTGGTGCATACACTTGAATGATGGTAACAGTTTCATGTTTGGAGATGGTCATGTCCAAGAAAACCAGACGGTGTCACCTGTTGAACGAGATGGTCGATGTGTGGGGCGACGAGGAAACCAACTCCTTCTGATGTAGAGTTGACTCTGCAAGCGCCGTGGTAAACTCCCGCACCGGACACTAACACCATCACTAGAGGACAAATTGAGAGTGATCCAGGCGTCCCTTGAGAGACGATTGGTCGGAATCACTATCCGGAACAAACGTACACAAGGTCTTTCCAATTCTGACATAAGACGATTGTCCCTGCTGAAGGATACGGTAATCAATGGAGATAAGGCAAACCATAGATGGGCAAGTTACATGTTACGACGAAACGATGGTCGATGGAGCACCGCGACATCAGTCTGGTACCCCGAGGGGAAGACCGCGGAAATGACCACCAATGCGTTGGTCAGACTGCCTTGCTGTACGCTGCAACATCCTAGATACCTCTAGAGGAGCGCTTACGACGCACTGAACTTCCGTGGTCCAAGACAGGGTCCGCTGGAGACGAAGTTGGGAACCGCAGCAAGTCTGAGGAACGGGTCATCAAGATCAAGATCTCATTTTGCACAAATATCAAACCAGGTGTTGTATCTCCTGTTCAACGATTGATCCAGGTATTGAATCGCATGTTCAACGATTGATCCAGGTATTGTATCTCATGTTGTTCAACGATTGATCCAGGTATTGTATCTCACATTGTACAACGATCGAACCAGGTATTGTATCTCATGTTCAACGATTGAACCAGGTATTGTATCTCATGTTGTTCAACGATCGAACCAGATATTGTATCTCATGTTGTTCAACGATCGAACAAGGAAGTGTATCTCATACTGTACAACGATCGAACCAGGTATTGTATCTCATGTTGTTCAAACATTGAACCAGGTATTGTATCTCATAATGTACAAAGTTTGAATGAGTTGTTGAATCTCATGTTGTACGAAAATTGAACACGTTGTATCATATGTTGTACAAAGATCGAATCACTTGTATCTCAATGTTGTACACAATTAAAACAGTTGTTTTATCTCCTGTTGTACAAAGACCAGTGTCCTCCAGACAGATGGGCTATGTATGAACCACAAATGGATACGTCTTCTTGAGTAATTTCAAATATTCTTAGAACTTACAGTTTTAATTTCACACTTTTTCGCCACGTTGTTAAAATGTCTTTCTTTTTTATAAGCCAACGCGGTGCTGATGAGGGCATATACTCTTTTGTTCACCATGAATGCCAGAAACAGACACACTCCTCGGAGAAGAACAAGAGACATGATCTCACAGTCTGGGTAGATGTTTGTCAAGATTGACAAGATCCAGGAGAATCCCATCGCTGTGGAGAGCTTAATGTAAATCAGGCATTGGGTTCTTTCTGTGGGTTTTCTGCCAAGATTCTGTGAGAATTTTCTGGATCTTTGCAGACCGATAACGGTGATGATGAATCCGATAAGATTGATGAGGAAGGTAACCATATAAGGGAGGATGATGAAGGCAAGTTTTGACCACAGAGGGCCGGAGAACCAAGTGCAAAATGGGAAACCGTAACGAGGGTATTCTGTAGAAAATGGCGATGGACTGTAGGACGACAGAAGAGAAGACACGTAGGGTTGTGCAGAAGGAGGAGTTGTCGCGTCTGTTGGTATGTTTGTGGGGTTCGATGCTCCTGGAGACGGATTGAGCTCACGGTGAGTGAAGTCTAAGATAGCAGAAGATATCACTATGGTTACAGAAGATCCCCAGACGACGAGGTTGTAGAGCAGGAACAATTTACGGTGATTTAAAGTCTTCATGAGGGTTTCAACGCCGGGGCCGAACGTCAAGGCCATGTTGATAGCAATGGCGGACATCCAACCAAAATAAGCTAGCGTGATCACATGAGTGATTACTGCCAGGATTGGACAGATGTAGTCATGGTGAGGCTCTACTAAAGAGGTCGTATTAGATATCAAGGTCAGTAGCAATGTCAGAGCCAAACTGGCCGTCATTTTCCCTGGAAGAGTTCTTATTTCAGGAAACATACAATAAATTAACAAGGTAAGAAGGAGGCAGATAACAGAAAGTGTAGAGATAATAAAACTGAGTATAACATACGCTTTGTTCTGTTTTTGATTTTCATGCTCAAACTGAAACTTCGAACAAACAAACACTTGAATTCCTTGAATCTCAAAATCTCGTTCGTGGTAAATCTGTCCTGAAGACAGTATCTCTAGTCGAGAGCCATTTTGGAAACTTTCACTTAAATTATAAAGAACAACTGTACAGTTTCTTTTAAAACATGGTTGGTTGGTCTCACAGAAAAAAATTGTTTCTGAAAATATTCTAGAACTGTTTGACAGTTGCTGATGAATCAATCCATTTCCAATGTTGATCAATGGATAGTGTATCGATACATCTGTCATGTTGAGCACAGCGTATAGAACTCCCCTAACCTCAACCAAACTAACATCTGTTCGTTGTTTGGGGCTAACCCCGTTTGGACAGGAAGTCCCTTGAGTTAAATTGTTCATGTTTGTCAACGATATCTGTGTGACGTTACTGTCAGCACTGAGTAAAAATTTGACCATTCCTTTTATTTTTTTTAGAACATCCACTGTTACATTATCTTTCTTCAAAGATATCTTTACAGTTACGTTTCCTGAATTGTTTTCTTGTTTTATGACCTTCTTAAAACTTATAAAATCAAAGATTTCATTGTGTTTCTTTTTCATCTGATATTCTAGATCATCAAAGTTCACTTGTTTTACCAACTTGCGCCAATAATTTAGAAGTTGTAAGAACCTATAACACCAATCATTATCTAGTGGTCTAGGAACTGTCAATAATACATCCAGGTTCTTTCAGCCTGTTGGAAAAATCTGTGTGGAGTTCTCCATGAAATACGCGTTTCTCACGTTGTAGCATCTTCCCCTGTACGGCTCAGACCAAGGGGGACAAACTAGCTCTTTGCATTCAGCGCGGAATCGATCAAAGACTTGCTTGTCCTTGCACAGGTAGAGTATCGTTGTTCCTTGGCTGTAAGTACCTGTTGCGTTGAGTATAATTAAAATACCACCTGAGTTCAAACCAAACATTGGACCCACCAGTTTTCAGTTCGCTGTATTTAATCAGAAGTTCGTCTTCTCTAGTCCCCAGACCAGGATAAGTAATGCTCATATCACAGATCTGACAGTAATGGCTTTCATTTCCTGGTGCTGTAAGTGAATACGATCTACATTGGACTGTGTCAACTGTATTGCATTCTGCTGAGCTGAAGCTACTGTTCCTTATGTCCTTGACCCAGTCGTCATGTTCACAACAATTTCTCAACTTGATATTTCCAGCAGGGACAGAAAAGGCACATGGCTATGGGGTAACGTCTATTGGCCAAAACCTCAAGACCCTCAAAATACTACAGTGGAATGCGGAGGGAGTCATTAACAAAAAACTTTCCCTAACACACCACCTGCATGAAGGTAAGATTGACGTGGCATGTATCCAGGAAACGCACCTCAACAATAACCATAAATTCTCAATCAGAGGATACCAGAT
This sequence comes from Ariolimax columbianus, assembly GCA_036924085.1. NCBI lineage: Eukaryota > Metazoa > Mollusca > Gastropoda > Stylommatophora > Arionidae > Ariolimax > Ariolimax columbianus. The sequence goes on from JAVGWX010000012.1 coordinate 51,065,670, forward strand.
CTTCCGTCTAGATAGAGAAGGCCACAAAGGAGGGGTCCTGATACTGACCAGAAACAGCATACCGAGTAGCGCGGTACCTGTCAATCACACCGGACAAGCAGAAATTGTAGGAGTTGACATAATGGCTCAAGAGACAAAGCTCCGCATTTTCAATCTGTACGGACCACCAAACAGAGACCTATCGCTCTCGAGTATGGAGGTCAGAGACTCCAACTGCATAGTAGTTGGAGATTTCAACAGCCACTCGGAGAGATGGGGATACTCTGACACAGACAGCAGAGGTGACGAAGTGGAAGATTGGGAGATATATGCAAATCTCTCCCTAATCAATAGGCCGGAGGATAGCCCTAGCTTCTATTAAAGAACATGGCATACCACCTCGACTCCAGATTTGGCCTTCTCCACACAGGACATACACTATAAAATAGACCGCCAGGTGCTAAACCAACTGGCAGGTAGCGACCACAGGCCGATCAGGCTAACAATTGACATGGAAGTAGGCCCACAGGAAACAAAACCGCTCCCACGTTGGAATTACAAACGAGCCGACTGGGACAGATTTGCAATCCTGACAGATGGGCTGTGTGAAACCATCAACACACGAAACACCAAAAATGAAGCCCATGGTAGAGAGCCTAAGCAAGGCAATAATGCAAGCCGCCACTGAAACCATCCCAAGAGGAGCTAGGAAAAACTATAAGCCCTACTGGAATGATGAGTTACAGAAAGTGGAAGATGCAGTAACAAATGCTAGGAACGTGGCAGAACGAGAAAAATCCATGGAGGCAAACATCGCCCTCAAAGCCGCCGCGGCGATGTACAAACACACTCTCAAGCAAACAGCAAGAGAAATTTGGAAAAATAAAACGAAAAGTTTAAACCTGGACAAAGAAGGGAACAAGCTATGGAAGCTAGTCAGAGCCATGAACGACGAAATCCCGTCAAATAAACAAATTACTATCAAGCAGGGCGAGAACTTGATCACAGGTAAGAAAGCCGCAAACGCCTTTGTCGATCACTATGCCAGAGCAAACCACATCGAGGTCCCTGCAGATAAGCATACAGACATTAGCGAAGAGCTAAATGGACACGAAAACATAAATACGGCTCCTGAAGAGCACATGATGGCCAAACTAACAATGCGCGAAATGGAAGAGGCTTTGAGAACACTAAAGAAAAGGAAATCTCCCGGAAAAGACGGGATAACAAACGAAATGCTGATGGGGCTGGGCCAAACAGCGAAGAAAAAACTACTATCGGTGCTGAACCAAAGCTGGAAAAGGGGTATTGTACCCCAGGCATGGAAAGATGCAATACTGGTACCAGTACCAAAAACAGGAAAGGACAAAACAGATCCAAATGGATACAGGCCCATAAGCCTACTGAGCTGTGTCGGCAAGCTGATGGAACGGATGATAAACACCAGACTGATGTGGCATCTGGAAGAAAAACAAATACTAATTCCACAGCAAGCCGGCTTTAGACAGCACAGATCCACTGAGGACCAGGTCATCCTCATAGCCCAGGAGATAGAAGATGCCTACCAGGCACAGAAACACACAGTAGCTGTTTGGGTGGATCTGGAAAAGGCATTTGACAAAGTCTGGAAGGATGGACTTAGAGTCAAGCTAAGAAGAAGTGATGTCTGTGGGAAGATGTACAAGTGGATCAACCACTACCTCAAACAAAGAACGGCCAGAGTCCAAGTACAAGGGCAGATGAGCAAAAAGGTGACACTCGAGCAGGGAGTACCCCAAGGGGGAGTATTGTCACCCACACTCTTCCTGGTATATATAAACGATATTACAGAAAATATACCAAGAAGAGTCCATAGCTCAATGTTTGCAGACGATCTGGCTATGTGGACCTCTGAAAAGAATCTCACCATAGCAAGAAATCGGATGCAGACGGCCCTAACATCGCTGGAAGAGTGGGCGAACTCATGGCTGGTCAAAATAAACGAGGAGAAAACCACGTGCACAATATTCTCGCTCTCATTAAAACCCCAAAGTACCAAATTAAGCCTAAATAGCAAAATCCTGCAGCCAAACGACAACCCAACCTATCTGGGAGTCACATTTGATCGGCGCATGACATGGAAAAGTCAGATTGAGAGAAACCGAATGAAAGCCAGAGAAAGAATGGCGATCATGAGGAAACTTGCTGGCACAAGCTGGGGAGCAGACGAAGGCATACTAAAGAAACTGTACACTGGAAGAGTGAGACCAGTTCTCGAGTATGGCATCGCGGCATGGACAACAGCAGCGAAGGCGAACTTCGATAAAGTTAACAAACTTCAAAACCAAGCCATGAGAATTATAACAGGTGGCATGAAGTCAACGCCAATTGTAGAACTTGAAAAGATTACAAAACTGCAATCCATGACCGACAGAAGAGACTGCAGAGCCCAGCTGCAGTCAGAGAAACTCCGAAGACTGACGGACCACCCAATGTACCAGAGACTTAACAATTTGGGAACTGGGAAACTAAAGCGGAGAAACTTTGCAGAAATAGCCAAAGCAAAGATGCACGAAGATCCCATAAACGCACTAACAACACCAAAACCCATCACTACTGTACGAAAACCTACTTGGAGACAGGATATATTTCCAGAGGTGGTAGAAAATATACCAGGTATTGCAAACAAAAACTGCCAGACTGAAAAAGAAAGGAGAGACACTACCCTAAGCTTCATAACGAAAAGCTACCCAAGCATGGACTGGACCCATGCATACACCGACGGTTCTGTAACAAACACTACACAGAACGGAGGGGCAGGAGCATTCCTGAACCTACCAAATGGCAGAAAAATAACACTGTCATTCGCTACTGGTAAGTACACAAGCAATTTCAGAGCGGAGGCAGAGGCACTGAGGGCGGCAGTGGAAGAAATGGCAACACACAGTGAAAATGAGAGCCATATAGTCTTGCTGACAGATGCTCTCGCCGTAGTCACAGCGCTAAAAAGCCAGAAAAACACTGAGCTTAATGACTTAAGAGCAGCACTCTGCAAACTGTGCCAGCTTTCCGCACCAAAAAGGGTAGTGGTACAGTGGGTCCCGTCACACTGCAACATCCAAGGCAACGAGGAGGCAGACAGACTGGCAAAAGAAGGTGCAAGGCTACCACAAACAGATACCAGTATGACGTACGAAGAGTCAAAACGGCTTATCAAAGCCAGGTACATGACCAAATGGGAAACCGAACATACTGGTTACACCAAAAACGATGCCTATTACCAGTTGAACCGAAGAGAGCAGGTCGTTGTCTTCAGACTTCGCACTGGCCACAACAGACTGAGGTACCACCTATTCAACAAATTGAAGATAGGGTGTACCGACGAATGCCCGTGCGGTACTGGTAAAATGACCACTGAACATCTGCTGCAGAACTGCCCGACATACGGGTATCAGAGAGAGCAGATGTGGCCATTGCCAGTGGAACTGCAAGACAAGCTCTATGGTAGTGGCGAGAGTCTCAGGATGACCGCCGCTTTTTTCGAAAAAATAATGGTTACTGTCTGACTGTGTACGCAGAAGAAGAAGAAGAAGTTTCCTGAATTGTTTTCTTGTTTTATGACCTTCTTAAAACTTATAAAATCAAAGATTTCATTGTGTTTCTTTTTCATCTGATATTCTAGATCATCAAAGTTCACTTGTTTTACCAACTTGCGCCAATAATTTAGAAGTTGTAAGAACCTATAACACCAATCATTATCTAGTGGTCTAGGAACTGTCAATAATACATCCAGGTTCTTTCAGCCTGTTGGAAAAATCTGTGTGGAGTTCTCCATGAAATACGCGTTTCTCACGTTGTAGCATCTTCCCCTGTACGGCTCAGACCAAGGGGGACAAACTAGCTCTTTGCATTCAGCGCGGAATCGATCAAAGACTTGCGTGTCCTTGCACAGGTAGAGTATCGTTGTTCCTTGGCTGTAAGTACCTGTAGCGTTGAGTATAATTAAAATACCACCTGAGTTCAAACCAAACATTGGACCCACCAGTTTTCAGTTCGCTGTATTTAATCAGAAGTTCGTCTTCTCTAGTCCCCAGACCAGGATAAGTAATGCTCATATCACAGATCTGACAGTAATGGCTTTCATTTCCTGGTGCTGTAAGTGAATACGATCTACATTGGACTGTGTCAACTGTATTGCATTCTGCTGAGCTGAAGCTACTGTTCCTTATGTCCTTGACCCAGTCGTCATGTTCACAACAATTTCTCAACTTGATATTTCCAGCAGGGACAGAAAAGATCACATGACATGAATCTGACCTGACCAGAGCGACTAGGTCGACATATCTGAACTTACGTAACTTTTTGTAATGTTGTTTGGACAGTTAATTGTAGTTTGCCAGACTTGCAGAGGCGTATCATGAAAGCCGTGACAGTGGGCACAGAACGCGTTCCGGAACGTCAGTGCTCCAGATAGCAATTTGACGGTGACAGGAGGGAGCAGCGGGGAGCTGCCATTCCCACACTTATCTTTCACAGACTGGTCAATAGATTGTTCTTCTGGGCACTGTGAGATAATAAGTATGTGCGATGCCTTGTCCGCTGTCTCACACGAGGAGAATTGTAGTGCGTGCATGTCAATGGTCGACTCTGATCCTTCTCTCAAACCCTGGCTCACTAGTTCACTTAAAGAAATATTCAAACATGTATTAAACTCAATATCTTGGACAAACTCATTCGCTCCCCTTGTTTTATTTAACATGTATTAAACTCAATATCTTGGACAAACTTATTCGCTCCCCTTGTTTTATTTAACATGTATTAAACTCAATATCTTGGACAAACTCATTCGCCCCTCTTGTTTTATTTAACATGTATTAAACTCAATATCTTGGACAAACTCATTCGCCCCTTTTGTTTTATTTAACATGTATTAAACTCAATATCTTGGACAAACTCATTCGCCCCTCTTGTTTTATTTAACATGTATTAAACTCAATATCTTGGACAAACTCATTCGCCCCTCTTGTTTTATTTAACATGTATTAAACTCAATATCTTGGACAAACTCATTCGCTCCCCTTGTTTTATTTAACATGTATTAAACTCAATATCTTGGACAAACTCATTCGCTCCCCTTGTTTTATTTAACATGTATTAAACTCAATATCTTGGACAAACTCATTCGCCCCTCTTGTTTTATTTAACATGTATTAAACTCAATATCTTGGACAAACTCATTCGCTCCCCATGTTTTATTTAACATGTATTAAACTCAATATGTTGGACAAACTCATTCGCTCCCCTTGTTTTATTTAACATGTATTAAACTCAATATCTTGGACAAACTCATTCGCTCCCCTTGTTTTATTTAACATGTATTAAACTCAATATCTTGGACAAACTCATTCGCTCCCCTTGTTTTATTTAACATGTATTAAACTCAATATCTTGGACAAACTCATTCGCTCCCCTTGTTTTATTTAACATGTATTAAACTCAATATCTTGGACAAACTCATTCGCCCCTCTTGTTTTATTTAACATGTATTAAACTCAATATCTTGGACAAACTCATTCGCTCCCCATGTTTTATTTAACATGCATTAAACTCAATATCTTGGACAAACTCATTCGCTCCCCTTGTTTTATTTAACATGTATTAAACTCAATATCTTGGACAAACTCATTCGCTCCCCTTGTTTTATTTAACATGTATTAAACTCAATATCTTGGACAAACTCATTCGCTCCCCTTGTTTTATTTAACATGTATTAAACTCAATATCTTGGACAAACTCATTCGCCCCTCTTGTTTTATTTAACGACAATCTCTTGTTGATCTTGCAGCAATCTATATTTCTAAAACCAATCGTGTCAAACAAACAAGAACAATTGTGGAACTTAGTTTGAGAATAAACCGAATAATGTCCCCTAACTGTGAATGGTTTTCTTGGTAACAATTTCGTGTTTAAGTCTTTTATTCTTCCATTTTCCTTGTTGGATACAGTACCATTATTCTTGTTTAGATATTTACTAGTTTCAACGTTTTTCTGTATTTTTGTTAAGCTGTCTTTATAATAGTATGAATAGTCTGAAACCATCTGTCTAATCCCTTCTGTTTGTTCTTTATCAATAATTTGTACACTGCCCAGATGAAGACCATTATGCGGTAAAGTCTTGTGAAACTTCGTGTCTACAAATGTCACATTTTTTAGACCATCAATAGGATATGACCTAGCCTTTGTAGAGGATCTTCTTGGGTCGCCTGAGGCTTGAGTTATTGTTGTTCCTACATAATTTCTCCTTGTCATCTTTCGTTGTCTATTTTCAATAAGATTGTAATACTCAGCGCGACTTTCAGAGCCGCTACTTTTCAGATCCATATGTTGCAGTCTTCCACGATGTTGGGAGAGTGAAGAATTGCTCCATTCTAAGTTTGAAGAATAGAGCCAATCTATACCTTCTGACTTATTACCAACATTATCTCCCTTGACAATCTTATATTTTGTTGAATCAGTTTCTTGGATAAAAGTTTCTCCCAATCGCACAAGATCTGCTGTGATCTGTTTAAAAAACAATTGAGGTATTGGGAAGCGGTTTTTTTTTGCGTCTCCTCCGCCGAGGTGCGCATCTCTGGTCCGTATCGAGAAACGTTGTCAGTCGGTGGTGATTTATCAAAGGCTTATAGCAGAGCTCGACAGTTCGTCTCGCTGGTGGTCAGACTCTCGCAAAGAGCTTGTGACCGGTAAAAGGAAAGCAGGAATCGTGCATGAAGGCCCTGTGTTCTCCTGGGGACCAACCCTCGGGAGAAGGGCAGGCCAAATTGTCTCTAGTCCCAGTGAAATTCATCGCCGGGGTCGTTGGGATCCGTTCTGCACAGAGCGCTGCCATCCCTCCTCGAGCGAGCCCGGTCGGTCGGTCGTCTGGTGTGTGTAGGGGCCCCTGTCAGGCGATCCTAGGTCAACGGAGTGAGGGATGGGGGGAACAACCGTCTGTCCGTTCGTCAGTCGGTCCCTGCGGCCGTCCCAGTGAGGCTTTATACACACCCGTCCTCCGCCGACCGGTGTGTGCGGTACGTACGTCTCCGACAGATATCTGGTTGATCCTGCCAGTAGTCATATGCTTGTCTCAAAGATTAAGCCATGCATGTCTAAGTTCACACTGTCTCACGGTGAAACCGCGAATGGCTCATTAAATCAGTTGAGATTCCTTAGATGACACGATCCTACTTGGATAACTGTGGCAATTCTAGAGTTATTACATGTTTACCAAGCTCCGACCCTCGCGGAAAGAGCGCTTTTATTAGTTCAAAACCAATCGTCGTTTCCCCTCGCGGGGTTGCGGCGTCCCCACTGGTGACTCTGGATAACTTTTTGCTGATCGCATGGCCTCATGTGCCGGCGACGCATCTTTCAAATGTCTGTCCTATCAAATGTCGATGGTACGTGACATGCCTACCATGTTTGTAACGGGTAACGGGGAATCAGGGTTCGATTCCGGAGAGGGAGCATGAGAAACGGCTATCCCACTCCCGACACGGGGAGGTAGTGACGAAAAGTAACAATACGGGACTCTTTCGAGGCCCCGTACTTGGAATCAGTACACTTTAAACACTTTAACAAGGATCTATTGGAGGGCAAGTCTGGTGCCAGCAACCGCGGTAATTTCAGCTCCAATAGCGTATATTAAAGTTGTTGCAGTTAAAAAGCTCGTAGTTGGATCTCAGGCGCAGACTGGCGGTCCGGCTCGCGCCGGTTCACTGCTCGTTGTCCCCTGCCCAACCGTCTGCCGGCTCTCTCCCACGGGTGCTCTTCGCTGAGCGTCCTGGGTGGCCGGCGCGTTTACTTTGAACAAATTAGAGTGTTTAAAGCAGGCCTCGGCTGCCTGAATAATGGTGCATGGAATAATGGAATAGGACCTCGGTTCTATTTTGTTGGTTTTCGGAACTGGAGGTAATGATTAACAGGGACAAACGAGGGCATTCGTATTGCGGCGTTAGAGGTGAAATTCTTGGATCGCCGCAAGACGAGCTACTGCGAAAGCATTTGTCAAGAATGTTTTCGTTAATCAAGAACGAAAGTCAGAGGCGCGAAGACGATCAGATACCGTCGTAGTTCTGACCATAAACGATGCCGACTAGCGATCCGCAGGAGTTGCTTCGATGACTCTGCGTGCAGCTTCTGGGAAACCAAAGTGTTTGATTTCCGGGGAAAGTATGGTTGCAAAGCTGAAACTTAAAGGAATTGACGGAAGGGCACCACCAGAAGTGGAGCCTGCGGCTTAATTTGACTCAACACGGCCAACACTGAAATGACTGACATGCCGAGACCACTTTCCTCGGGTCTAATATGGAACTGGTGCTGGATTTAGACCCTCAGAAATCTGGGGTTATGCCCTCTGTGGCTCGGTTGGTCTGCATTCAGTGTTTGATAAAGGAATTGACGGAAGAGCACTATCAGGAGTGGAGCCTGCGGCTTAAATTGACTTAACACACCAATTATGTAGAATGACTGACAAATCGAGAGCACTTTCGTGGGGTCTAATAGTGAACATGTGCTGGTATTAGACCCACGGAAGACAGGTCAGTCTCTTAACCCCCTAATGAAAGAGGGCCTGCTACGGTAATCTGGTCTTAACCCTGCAGAAATCGCAGGTTCCAGAAACTTGACCATTGACAATCTAAAAGCCTTCTATTGATACGTCCTGGCTAATATTGAACGGGTGCTGGAAATAGACCCTCGGAAGACAGGTTAGTTTTACCCTACTAATGACAGGGCGTTGCTACGGTAATCCTGCTTAACTCGAGAGGAGCCGCAGACATTTGGTTCACGTACTGGGCTGATACGCCAACGGCGCGAGGCTAGAAGGTGAGGGATTACGGCCGAACGCCTCTAAGCCAAAATCCCTCCCAAAAGCAGCTCAGCACGAATGCAAGGGGAGGCTTCGACATGGTGGGGACCTAGGGCCCCCGCTCCAGCCCCGCCCGGTCGAGCCGCAGAATGAGGTCTCTGCCGTCCGCCGATCAAAGCTGCTCGATATTCACCCCATACGGCGATGAGGTATGAAACCATTTGTAGAAGACTTAGTCTCGGTCGGGGTGCCCTAAGCAGTAGATGAGCTACCTCACTGCGAACTGCTGAGACTCAACCTTTGACCATGAGATATGTCCGCTCCCCAAGCGAACAACATCTCCGTGCACGACCAGGCTTGTCCCCAGGTCAAATGCACTTTTTCGAGAGGAATCACAGGTCGCTGACATTTGGTCCATGTGCTTGGCTGATAAGCTACCATCTGAGGGATTACGGCCGAACGCCTCTAAGCCAGAATTCCGCCCTAAATCTCAGCACCGTTGTGATGGCAGGCTACGACATGGCTGGGGCTTGCGTCTCAGCCCGGCCCGATCGAGCCGCAGAAATGCACCTGCCAAAATGCACTCCTGCCTCGCTCTTTGCCTCTGTCTGCTATCAGTCATCCTAATGGACGCTGAAGAGATGCAGTCAAGCGGACATTGCACCTCCTGCCCTATTGTTACAGCCTCCCGGGTGGCGGGGAATGCTAGGCGTACCATCACTGCAGATGAGCCGAGAAAATAAAGGGAGCAAAGAGATACCTTACTCACATGCATATGCTACGTTTCTGGCAGGACGTGACGATCCTGGGACAAAGTCACACTGGACTGTCTCTCTTCTGGGATAGTACAAACTAGTACATAGTCCATCATATCATTGCTAAACCCTATAGTAGGGAAGACTCGATAGTCCTGCAAGACAACTTCCCAAGAGAGACAACTCTGACCAAAAACAACTGTTGCCTTGCAGTTAGGCTGGGGACAGCCAAAGGCTAAGGAGAGCAACCCTACAGAAACGCCTGTACAGGCTTAACAAAATAAAACAGTGCAACGTAAATATCGCTGTAAACAGCGTACGATGAAGAAGAAGAAGAAGTTTAGAAAACTACCTATTCAATAAATTGAAGATAGGTGGCACTGACGAATGCACGTGCGGTACCGGGAAAATGACCGCTGAGCATCTGCTGCAGAACTGCCCGACATTCCAGGATCAGAGAGAGCAGATGTGGCCATCACCAGTGGAACCACAAGACAAACTCTATGGCAGTGTCGACAGCCTCAGGATGACCGCCGCTTTTTTCGAAAAAATAATGGTTACTGTCTGACTGCGTACGATGAAGAAGAAGAAGAAGTTTAGAAAAAAATGTCATTCCTTCGACTCCTTATCTTGGATATCGGAACAAAATATAAATGAAACAATGCTTCTCCAAGCTCTGGTGGCGGGTTTCTAAATTTCCTGGCACCGTTTCTCTCTAACCTGGTTGATATCACCGATGATGCAATTGCTGTGTGATTCGGACGGTGTGCTATGGCACAGATGGCCATCCCAAAAGACAGCATCAGTATATCTGTGAAGAAGAAATGGAAAGATTAAGTTGCTAGCAGGACATTGTGATTCAGGGAAATAACAACAACCCAGTAATCGGCGGGTCATGCCAACATGGCTGCTGATCTGATTCACTGCTGAATCATGCGTGTTTTTTCTGTGATCTTTTGTGTCTTCAATTGCAGTGTTACAGATTCCTCTTGGATAACCTTATTTATGTGCGCTTTTCCAATTGTACTTGTGCCCGTCAAAGAGTTGAGATGCATTTCAATCGATATATTATAGGATAAAGTCGAACACAGAATACACAAGAACGATTAAAAGCAAACGGTCAAGATAAAAACGAGGCCGGAAAAAAAAATACGGAAAGACATAACCTTCAGAGTGAAACTGTGACGCCATGATTGAGTAGACAGGAAGTTCCTAGAAAAGTTAACAATGTGGGGGTACACCTTGTCTGGAGAGGGATGAGCCTCGCCAGGTGCAAAACTGCCCAAAACACACCGATATTGTCAAAAACATTGAGAAGAATCAAAAATGCACCAGCCGTCTCAATACACAACAATGACAATCATACCACTGAGGTTAACTCGTCCAGACGGAGGAGTCGATATCCTGTCACAAAACCGAGTATGTTGCGGGAACTGATCCAAAAATCTGCAGCATTGATGCCCCAATGCCCTTTCAAGTTACGGGACAGATGATGATGCAAACGGACTGGACATTAACAGCGAGAAAGGAAACACTATTCTAATTAACAAAGTTGACTCTAAATCTGCTGTACAGGATCAAATAAACGGTAAAATACTGGAACTGGGCCGAAGATTCGACAGGGAATGATTTGACAGGGGTTAGCGACTAATTGCTGGTTGATTGCATCAGGATCAACAGACTAATACCTTTTCAGACTACAGCGTCAGCCCTGGAAACAGGTTGCAGCCATGCAGCCTGGCTAAGATATTAGGGATCGCAGATAGAAGACATACAAAGATCCTAAGGCAGAGCAGAGGATATTTTTGTCACATCGGAAGTTACGGGACCTGGGAAAGTGGAGATAGGAGCTGACAGAATCAATCGTCTGTAACCACAGTATATATTAATTATACGCTGGCCGAGCGTAAACCTGCAAGTGGCGTGGAGCCTATGCTCCAAGAGAGAGAGGGATCATTATTATTATTAGAAGATTTTTTATGGTGATGGGGAAGAGAAAAACATACTGTTCGGACATGTTAGTCAGGATCAGGTTAAAAATACTGATCAGACATGTTAGTCAGTCAGGGTCTCAGGCAAAACATACTGATCAGACATGCTGGTCAGGTTTACGCAAAACATACTGATGAAACATGTTGGTCAGTGTTAGTCAAAATATACTGATCAAATATGGTGGTAAAGGTCCGGTAAAATATACTGATCCTACTGATCGGGCATGTTAGTCCGTTCAGATCAATTCATTTCATCCCGTAACCCATCAGGTCCTTGGGGCACACTTGAAGACACTCCAACAAGTCCACGCCATCTCTCTCTGTCCGCTGTCGCCAGTCGTGCCTCAGCGGGACGAAGGTTTGATCACTCAGTTATCTTGTCTGCCCATCTCTTCCTTGGGCAACGCCGCCCTCTCGTTCCTGGTACGGAACCATGCAGTATTGAATTTTGAATGACTTGTCAAATCCAAGCCATCTTTTGCCTTTTGATAGCTGTGCACAGATCACCAAAAGGCCCAATTACGGTTTCCACTTTCCGTCGTTTTTCTACGTTCGTGACACGATCCGTATATGTAACATTTAAGTGTCTTCTAAAGCACCTCATTTCCATTGCATGCATTCTACACTGAATATCCACAGTTATGGTCCAAGTCTCACAGGCCTACATAGATATTGAGAGCTCTAATGAGAGAATTAGGGAGCCGCGTAGCGCAGTGGTTTCGCATCTGAGTGGTTCTGGGTTCATTCCCCAGTTGAGGCGGAAATGTTTTTTCAGACAGCAACCGCTCCCGGGTCGACCCAGCCTTAAATGGGTACCGGTTCAGTCCGGAAAGTAAAAGCGGCGAAGGAGAGGAGATGGCTACCGCCCTCATACAGCCTAGCCTTTGAAATGTGAGATCGCTAACACCTCACACCCCTACGGCAGTAATGCTATAGGTCACTTTACTTTAATGAGAGAATTAATCGAACTTTTATGCTGAGGGCGAGCCGCTTATACTGCTATTTGGGTTTCAAATGTGTAAGCGACGCTGTAGTATGTGCTATTCTGGCTATTATTTCAGGCTCCGAGCCTCGTCACTGACCAGTGATCCCAAATACTTAAGCCGGTGTATAACTTTGAGTTCCTGACCATTTGCTTGTATCACATATATAAACCCTTCCGTGTCATCAGCTTCGTGTTCTCTTCATTTGTCTCCATGCCATAACTCTGAGCCGCTCTGTCCAATCTACAAATCAGCACCTGGAGGTCCGTTTCCGTTGCCTACCAGACCATCTATATCATCTGAAAGTCGTAGTTTAGTAATCGTCTTCTCACCTATTCTGACCGTACCACCATGTCCGTCCAGTGCCGTCTCCATTATTCATTCCAAGAATACATTGAAGAGTGTTGGAGAGAGTATACAACCCCAACAGTCGCGTAGAATCATTCACCTAGTATTCCGTCTACAGAAACTGCACTTGAAGGGTCTTGGCAGCTATAATTCGCTGGCCCTGACACTAACAGTCAGCTATGGGTCGCTGATCACTGCAGCATCTTGATCCCGTATTTCTCATTCAATATCCGCAGATTAAATTTCTATTGAATGGTGTTTCTTCCCGCTCGAAACCCTGCTTGCTCTTCGGCAATGATATTCTCTGCCTATGGTTTTAATCTGTTGAGGATTATTCTTAAGAGAACTTTGCTTGGATGACTAATGAGGCTAATTGTTCTATAGTTCAGACACATCTTTAGGTTCTATGATTTAGGCAGCAGTAAAACTACTGATTTCGTCCAGATGGTTGGCTACTCTCCTGTCCGCCAAATTCTGTTACAGTTGTATGTCAGAACATGAATTATTACCTCACCTCCCACTTGTAGGAGCTCTGCTATTATATTATCCACATCCACAGCTTTCCCCTTATTTAACATCTTCACCGCTTGAGTTACTTCCTCTCTTGATATCAGTTGATTCTCCTCTAACATATTCATTTCGGGTTTGATATTATTTCCTGCGTCACCTCGACCCTCATGTTTATACAATTCAGAGCAGTACTCTGTCCAACGAGCCTGAATGCGTCTTTGGCTTTCGTGAGACATTTCCCTCTCTTATCCTGAGTCGTAGTGCTATTGCGAACCCAATGTCTGGGATCGCTCACCTAGCAGACTTATTTTACTCTGTCTCTGGCGGAAGAAATGGGACAGTAGAGAAAAGAGACCCTCAATGTCAAGATCACATCGTTGTTTTGTCAATATAAACGGTGACTTTTTTGGGGATAGGAGACTAACGTTTTGTCAGGCAAAATGTTCTGATCAGACAATAGTCAAGGTCAGGTGAAATATACACTGTCCAAGACTTCACCTCACTTCCACGCAGTTCTCGCTGTAAACAGGCTGTTTCATGGCAGTCTGGTTTATGAACTGGGGATCGACGTGATCACCGTAGAAATGTCAAGTAAACTCTACCATAGACCATATAAAAACGTCAAGTACACTCTATCATTTACCATATAAAAACGTTAAGTAAACTCTGCCATAGACCATATAAAAATGTCAAGTAAACTCTGTCATAATCAATATAATAATCATACTCCATATAATAACGTAATGCAAACTCTGTCAGAGTCCATGAAATAGCGTCACGTACACTATGTCGTAATCCATATAATACCGTCATGTACACTCTGTCATTGTGCATATATTAACGTCATGTACACTCTGTCACAGTGCGTATAATAACGTCATGTACACTCTGTCATAGTGCATATATTAACGCCATGTACACTCTGTCATAGTGCATATAATAACGTCATGTACACTCTGTCATAGTGCATATATTAACGTCATGTACACTCTGTCATAGTGCATATAATGACGTCATGTACACTTTGTCATAGTGCATATATTAGCAAAATGTAAACATTGTCTAAGCCCATAAAATAACGTTCTGTACTCTTTAATTAAACCCATATAATAATCTCATGTACACTTGACGCAGTCTCATTAAACACTTAACAGACACCCCACCAAATTAAAACACTTAACAGACACCACACGAAAATTAAAACACTTAACAGACACCACCCCACATTAAAACACTTAATAGACACCACCCCACATTAAAACACTTAATAGACACCACACCAAATTAAAACACTTAACAGACACCCCACCAAATTAAAACACTTAACAGACACTACACCAAATTAAAACACATTAAGTGACACATACCTCTATTTATCATTTTCTTGGAACCTCGTCTAAATGTGACGTCGTGTGATGGAATAGGTCATCCCATAGCATTCACTGTCGTAGTCGATGAAATGTTGGGGACCTATTTATAAGATGCGGCTGTTTCCTCGCTGTCTTGTCTACCCTAATGGTGTAGGTCAATGGGCATCGATAGCAGATACTGTTGGAGTTACTGATAAAGATGCCCTGTTTAACCAGCAGAAGGAAAGAGGAACTTTCATTGCATTAGAGAACTTACGGAAATCAGTTGAAATTAGGTTCAATACAAATATAAAAATGTTAAATTTTAATGTAAAGTTCGTTCTTGTGTATGCTTCTGAACAATGAAAGAAGCTGCAGACCGTCCCAACCTGCCCGGGCAGAATATAGAGATTGAAATAGTATGATAGGATCACTAATGTGGAACTGTTGAGCAGAACCAGGCAGATGTAAGTGGAACTGTTGAGCAGAACCAGGCAGATGTTAGTGGAACTGTTGATCAGAACCAGGCAGATGTTAGTGGAACTGTTGAGTAGTACCAGGCAAATGTCAATGGAACTGTTTAGCAGAACCAGACATATGTCAGTGGAATTGTTGGGCAGAACCAGACATGTGTTAGGGGAACTGTTAAACAGAATCAGACATATGGCATTGGAACATGACGTGAGGTGAAAGACCAAGGGCTGGTTTGGACGTACATTAAGGAAATTATAACTGACAGCATGAGTGCAATGTCGGCTGCAGACAGTTTTAGGCAGGGACATAAATGATCTCTGCTAGTCATAAATGCTGATAAAACATCTATTTAAACTCATTGAACATTTTCGAAGACAAAAACAATTGCTCTATTTATTTTGAAGTGTAGATTTCAACGATAACAACGCGATACCATTTATTATCAATACTTGAACGCAAGTTCTGGATATCTGAATTAGCACAGTTATCAAAGTCAGAAACCTTTTTTAATATGTAATAGTTGACTTCAAGAAAGATATGCATTTCTTGCTTTTACAAGATAAAAATCCGGAATTATTTCTATCACATACCCATCTATTTTGCAATCGTTCTTTCTAAAAACATTTTAGATAAACCACAGCAATTCAACCAAGTCCAAACAACATAAATAGTCTAATGCAACTTTTAGTCTTGATTTTTCTGTAATTCTTCTTAATGAAGCAACTAATTCATCACACAGCTAATTGAAAGTTAATATCCGTGCATTCTTGTCAAACTTCTTATCACATTTCTCTAATGTGTGTTGTTGTTGTTGAATGCCCACACTGGACACTGAGTAGAATTACTCTTTTATGGGCCCTAAAAAGGACGTTAAGTGGCAAGTCTTAGTCTTAGTCGACCTGTACGTCTGAAATGGGCCTAAGCCCCTGTGCATGTCCCATCTCTGATGTGAACTAGATGTAGCCAGGTGGAGGATTTCCTGCTTAGTGGGCTAGGCTTGAACAGCTTATTACTCCACTATGGAGGGTGGTTAATTTAATTGATGTGCGAGTCCATCTTAATAGACTCAAACACTAGAGAAACGTAGACCTACAGCCTGTTAGGCACCATCTATGCTGCTCTTAACAAACCACCTAACCATGGCCAGTGTTATGCCATGTAACACAGTTAGTCTCGTCCTACAACATGCTCTATATGGGGCAGTGGTGCTATTCTTGTCCGTGGCATACACAAAGACCCCGGTGGACCACTCGGGCAGGCTGACGTAGTTTCCTCACATCCCGAACATACTGATGAAGGTGGACCTGGGTCTTCCAAGCGGTTCTGCTATGTTTGACTTCATCTGCGTGTCGCTCACTACGAGGATAACGACGATCCCTCACCTTGTTTGACAGGCTGTCATTATATAAAATGTTTCCACGGAGGGCTACAAGGAAGCCGAGGTGAGGGTCTTGACCAGTATATTTTGCTTAACCCTGACTAACATGTCTGATCTGTATGTTTTGCTTGACCCTGACCAGTCTGATCAATATGTTGTGTCTAACCCTGACTAACATGTCTGATCTGTATGTTTTGCTTAACCCTGACTAACATGTCTGATCTGTATGTTTTGCTTGACCCTGACCAGTCTGATCAATATGTTGTGTCTAACCCTGACTAACATGTCTGATCTGTATGTTTTGCTTGACCCGTCTGATCAATATGTTGTGTCTAACCCTGACTAACATGTCTGATCTGTATGTTTTGCTTGACCCTGACCAGTCTGATCAATATGTTGTGTCTAGCCCTGACTAACATGTCTGATCTGTATGTTTTGCTTGACCCTGACCAGTCTGATCAATATGTTGTGTCTAACCCTGACTAACATGTCTGATCTGTATGTTTTGCTTGACCCTGACCAGTCTGATCAATATGTTGTGTCTAACCCTGACTAACATGTCTGATCTGTATGTTTTGCTTGACCCTGACCAGTCTGATCAATATGTTGTGTCTAACCCTGACTAACATGTCGGATCTGTATGTTTTGCTTGACCAGTCTGATCAATATGTTGTGTCTAACCCTGACTAACATGTCTGATCTGTATGTTTTGCTTGACCAGTCTGATCAATATGTTGTGTCTAACCCTGACCAGTCTGATTTGTATGTTTTGCTTGATCCTGACCCGTCTGATCAATATGTTGTGCCCGACCAGACATTAGTCTTCCTTCCTTTCTCTATTTTTTAAATGTCATAAAACAATCAAAATAAGTCAGGACATGATGACCACTGCTCAAATAAATCATCAACTAATTGAATTCACTATCTCTAAGGCCTTTCAGCCCCAAAGACATCACATAAGGCAGAAATAAAAAATTCCCCAGTTCGAACGGCCAGACGTCACTCTCTGTAGTTCTTGCACGTTCCATAGCCCGATGGTTGCACCCTCCCATTGTGATAGTGTTGCATAGAGTTTTCCTGGGTCTACCCCTTTTCCTTTTGCCGCTAGGTTTCCACATAATCGCTTGAAACGTGAGTCTATGTTTGTCTCTTCGACCATGTGTGTGATATACGCCCAACGTTTCTCCCCGATGACATTAGAAACATAATTTTGACTCGACTGTAATCGTATTTCTTCAGTAGTCATGAATTATGTACAGCCAATAACCAATAACTTAGCTTAACTTAACATCTTTGTACTAGTTTATAAGAATCTACAGAGTCTGAATACAACCAATTTCTTGGAGGGTGGTTTTTACCGATGTGAGAGTTCAACTTTATAGACTCAAGCACTAGAGCTAAGTAGACCCGTAGCCTGTTAGGCGCCATGTTCTTAACAAACCACCTTGGGAAAAGTACAATAAACTTGGGTAAATATTTAATTTGAATTTTGTCCGGACAGAGGCTGTTAAGTCTACTCTTTTCGATTTGCAATTGCCAAGGAATTTTTAACGTGCTCTACATTGAACACTGTTGTCCGATCTCACTACCCAGAGATGAGGGGAATTTTTACCAGAAGATCCACGTTAAAAAATGTCCAGTCTCCATCGTGATTCGAACACGCGACCTCCAGCACCCGAGTCGGACACCTTACCTCGAGACCACCGAGTCTAAAGCATTTATTTTCAAATTCATAACGTTATAGTTACTGATCCTGAGCTTGACACGTTTACTCATTGATGTAGATCCAACAATTCGTTATTGGCTGGAGACATTTCAAGTCAAAGTTATTCGAGTGAGAATTTCCTATATTTTCCTGAAACTTCATATTCGAATTGTCCCATTTTTTGGGTCAAGGTCTTATCTGTGTTTTCTGGAGGAAAATGCATTCAGAACTAATTTCTTCTGTATACAATTTAGCTTCTGATATTGCTTTATTAAAATCGTAATCTGTTTTGCAATTGGTTAAGCAAATCTTTTATTGCATTCAGTTGTTCAATCGATTTTTTAAATAAAAATAAGTTTCTTAAATCGTTTTACCAGCTATACTGATCCTATACAGAAATACATAATCATTGGTGAACAAACAAATTTGAAATGGAGCATTGTATGTGTGTGAATCCCATTGCTTCAGTACGCGACTGGGTTTCATGTTGGTCCAGTTAATAAAACGTTGCCTGCATTTGAAACGAATTCATTGTAAATTCAAAATGTTTTGTATGGAATTATTTTCACAGTATTATCTCTACTTCTCATTTTGTATAGCCTTGGCTTTTGACAAGGGTACTTTCTTCTTCTTCTTCTTCTTCTTCGTACACTGTCAGACGTCAACTTGAATTTGTTCGAAGAAAGCAGCTGTCATCCTGAGGCTGTCGACACTGCCATAGAGCTTGTCTAGTGTTGCCACTGGTGATGGCCACATGTGTTTTCTCTGGTCCTTGTATGTCGGGCAGTTTTGCAGCAGATGTTCAGCGGTCATTTTTCCGGTACAGCACGTGCATTCGTCAGTGCCACCTATCTTCAATTTATTGAATAGATGGTACTTCAGTCTGTTATGGCCTGTGCGGAGTCTGAAGACCACGACCTGCTCTCTTCAGTTCAGCTGGTAGTAGGCATCATTTTTTGTGTAGCCAGTGTGTTCTGTTTCCCATTTGGCCATGTATCTGGCCCTAATAAGCCTTTTGAACTCTTCGTAGGTCACACTAGAATCTGGCTGTGGTAGTCTTGCACTTTCTTTTGCCAGTCTGTCTGCCTCCTCGTTGCCTTGGATGTTACAGTGGGATGGAACCCACTATACCACTACTCTTTTTGGTGCGGACTGCTGGCATAGTTGACAGAGTACTGCTCTTAAATCATTAAGTTCAGTATTTTTATGGCTTTTTAGCGCTGTGACCACGGCCAGGGCATCTGTGAACATTACTATCTGGCTATCATTGCTTTCTCCTGTCAGCATTGCTTCTACTGCAGCCTTCAGTGCCTCTGCCTCGCTTTGAAATTGGTTGAGAATTTTCCATTTGGTGGCTCAGTAATACCCCAGCCCCTCCATTCTGTGTTGTGTTTTGACAAGGATACTTTAACATGGATAAATGTTGCTATCATTGTAATGTCTGTCTTATATAATTTCGTATTCTTTTGACGTGTGTCTTTCAGCGTTAGTTTATGGAGAGTTTTCTTGTCCGTTCTGTTTCATGTGCTTCGTACAAGGATCATTCAAAACATACAATCAAGACTCCATCTCCCGTCAGTATCAGATGAAACAAGCAATCATGACTCCATCTCACGTCAGGATCAGGTGAATCATACTGATTAAGATCAAGGAACCATAACTAACCAAAACAGTATTCCACTTTAAAGTGGTGGCCCTGGAAACAGATTGCAACCTTGCAGTCTGGCTAAGAGATTGAAGATCGAAGCTGAAACCGGATGTATCGCACCGAAAATGTAGATGTAGCACATACGCTGTAAACTGCGACAAGACGTCACTAAAATCCTTTTCCTGAAACAAATCAAAAGAAGAAGTAGAATAACAATAACAGTTACTTACTTTCCGTGTCCAAGCAAAACGTCATAGCGTTCATCCAATGTTCAGCGACTTGAATTGCGCTGTCGTTCGCCTTCAGCATGTCTCTCGTCACATGCATCCGTAAGATTGGGACAAATCATTAGATGGCCGCCTGGATCTTGTACCGCATCGCAATCACATGTATCCTCGTCAGAGAGACCCCATCTCTTCATGTTCCTCCTTCATCGTGATTCGCCAGTCGAAGTCTATTTTATTGTCTTCCAAAGTGAGAAGGGTAAGTGATGTCCAGTGGCAGGTTCCTCCTGAAGCTCGATCCCTGGGTCCTGTATCATTTTGTGCAACAATAAGAACAACAACAACAACAACTAAATAACCTCTCCTACTCAAAGACCGTCGTGGGTACTAAAGAATCGAATGTTCTTGGGATACTTCTGGAAACTGAGAGTGCAAACTTCCAGACTAAACATAATGGCTCTAGAGGAACAAACCTCGATTACAACCAGTAACTGTTTTGTTTCAACCGATGTTATTTCTCTACATACTATTTTAGTACTAGAGCAGTGTAATTGTGATAGACTAACATGTTGCACAAGTGGAGGATGTGTGCACAATCTCAGCTCTCTAGGTTATGGGGAAGTTGGGAGATCACGCAAACGGACAACGGTTAGGTCAGATGAAAAATTGATCTGGGGTAGTTGTCTCGCCGCCGCGATTCAATATCATCCAGTGTTCGTAAAGCGATCTCAGTCCCGCCAGCCGGAGCGATAGCGCGGGCTTGCGGAAAACGCTTGCTCGCCTTTCCCCGTAGAGGTATCGGGAAGCGTGGCCTCAAATGAGGTGCGCTGCTCTGGTCCGTAACGAGAAACATTGACAGTCGGTGGTGATTTTTCGAAGGCTTATGGCAGAGCTCGACAGTTCGTCTCGCTGGTGGTCAGACTCTCGCAAAGAGCTTGTGACCGGCAAATGGACAGCAGGAATCGTGCTTGAAGGCCTTGTGTTCTCCCGGGGACCAACCCTCGGGAGACGGGCAGGCCGGCAGGCCAAATTGTCTCTAGTCCCAGTGAAATTCATCGCCGTGGTCGTTCGGATCCGTTCTGCACATAGCGCTGCCATCCCTCCTGAAGCGAGCCCGGTCGGTCGGTCGTCTGGTGGGTGTAGGGGCCCCTGTCAGGCGGTCCTAGGTCAACGGAGTGAGGGACGGGGGGAACAACCGTCCGTCCGTTCGTCAGTCGGTCCCTGCGGCCCTCCCAGTGAGGCTTTTTACACATTCGTCCTCCGCCGACCGGTGTGTGCGGTACGTAGGTCTCCGACAGATATCTGGTTGATCCTGCCAGTAGTCATATGCTTGTCTCAAAGATTAAGCCATGCATGTCTAAGTTCATACTGTCTCACGATGAAACCACGAATGGCTCATTAAATCAGTCGAGGTTCCTTAGATGACACGATCCTACTTGGATAACTGTGGCAATTCTAGAGCTGATACATGCTTTCCAAGCTCAGACCCGCGCGGAAAGAGCGCTTTTATTAGTTCAAAACCAATCGTCGTTTCGGCGTCCCAATGGTGACTCTGTATAACTTTGTGCTGATTGCATGTCCTCATGTGCCGGCGACGCATCTTTCAAATGTCTGCCCTATCAAATGTCGATGGAACGTGACATGCCTACCATGTTTGTAACGGGTAACGGGGAATCTATTGGAGGGCAAGTCTGGTGCCAGCAGCCGCGGTAATTCCAGCTCCAATATCGTATATTAAAGTTGTTGCAGTTAAAAAGCTCGTAGTTGGATCTCAGGCGCAGGCGGGCAGTCCGGCTCGCGCCGGTTCACTGCCTGTTGTCTCCTTCCCGACCGTCTGCCGGCTCTCTCCCACGGGTGCTCTTCGCTGAGCGTCCTATGTGGCCGGCGCGTCTACTTTGAAAAAATTAGAGTGTTCAAAGCAGGCCTCGGCTGCCTGAATAATGGTGCATGGAATAATGGAATAGGACCTCGGTTCTATTTTGTTGGTTTTCGGAACTGGAGGTAATGATTAACAGGGACAAACGATGGCATTCGTATTGCGGCGTTAGAGGTGAAATTCTTGGATCACCGTAAGACGAGCTACTGCGAAAGCATTTGTCAAGAATGTTTTCATTAATCAAGAACAAAAGTCAAAAGCGCGAAGACGATCAGATACCGTCGTAGTTCTGACCATAAACGATGCCGACTAGCGATCCGCAGGAGTTGCTTTGATGACTCTGCGGGTAGCTTCCGGGAAACCAAAGTGTTTGGAATTCCGGGGGAAGTATGGTTGCAAAGCTGAAACTTAAAGGAATTGACGGAAGGGCACCAGGCTGAAAAGCCAATGGCGCGAAGCTACCATGTGAGGGATTAAGGCCAGACGCCTGTAAGCCGGAATCCCACCCGAATTCTCAGCACCACTGCAATGGGAGGTTTCGATATGGTCGGGAACTGGGGATCGCGCATCAACCCAACTAGGTCGAGCCACAAAAAGAGGTCTCTTCCATCCGCCGATTAAAGCGGGCGGATAGCTGCTCGATATTCACCCTATACGGCGATGGGTTGCGAAACCACCAACATAAGACTTAGTTCTTGGTCGGGGTGTCGAAAAAAATAGAGCAGCCACCTCACTGTGAACTGTCGAGACTCATTCCTTGACCACGAGATATGTCCGCAAACCAGGCGAACAACATCTCCGTGACATTAACAGGCTTGTCCCCTGGTTCAATGCACTTCTGCTTCAATCTCTACCTCTGTACGCTATCAGCCATACCAATGGACGCAGAAGAGATGCAGACTAGCGGACATTGCACACCTGCCCCACTGTGTCAACATCCCAGGTGGCGGGAAATGCTAGGCGTATCATCCCTGCATAGAAGTCAAGAAAATAAAGGGAGCAAAGAGATACCCCACTCACATGCAAATGCTACGTTTCTGGCAGGACGTGACGATCCTGGGATAAAGACACTGGGCTGCCTCTCTTCCGGGTAAACCAGTCCATATCATATATCATCTCATATATCATCACCGCACCCTATAGACACGAGTAATGAAGACTCGTTAGTCTGGTAAGACAACTTCCATAAGAGAGACAACTCTGATCCCAACAAACTGCTGCCTTGCAGATAGGCTGGGGAATGCAAAAGGCTAAGGAGGGCATCCCTAAAGAAACGCCTGTTGAAATCGGATACAGGAGGCCACAAGCCTAACGAAACAGTGCAACGTAAAGCGCAGTATGATCAGAAAAACGTATGGCGCTCATCCTGCGGAGTCCCGCCAGGCAGCGAGAGTGCCGGGCCTCACGTCTCGAAGGGGCCCACCCGTGACTTCTGGTGGTCACCCACCCATGTGTTGTGGAGTCAAGGCACATGGCTATGGGGCAACTCCTTTTGACCAAACCCTCAAAACCCTCAAAATACTACAGTGGAATGCGGAGGGTGTCGTTAACAAAAAGCTTTCCCTAACACATCACCTGCAAGATGGTAAGATTGACGTGGCATGTATCCAAGAAACGCACCTCAACAATAACCATAAATTCTCAATAAGAGGATACCAGACCTTCCGTCTCGACAGAGAAGGTCAAAAAAGAAGGGGTCCTGATACTGACACGTAACTGCATACCGAGTAGCGCGGTATCTGTCAATCACACCGGACAAGCATAAATTGTAGGAGTTGACATACTGGCTCAAGAGACGATGCTCCGCATCTTCAATCTGTACGGACCACCACAATAAAGACCTATCGCTCTCGAGTATGGACGTCAAAGACTCCAACCGCATAGTAGTTGGAGACTTGAACAGCCACTCGGAGAGATGGGGATACTCGAACACTGACAGCAGAGGTGACGAAGTGGAAGATTGGAAGATAGACACAAATCTCTCCCTAATCAATAGGCCGGAGGATAGCCCTAGTTTCTTTCTAGAACATGGCATACCACCTCGACTCCAGATTTGGCCTTCTCCACACTGGACATACACCATAAAATGGCCCGCCAGGTGCTAAACCAATTGACAGGTAGCGACCACAGGCCGATCAGGCTAGACATTGATGTGGAAGTAGGCCCACAGGAAACAAAACCGCTCCCACGTTGGAATTACAAACGAGCCGACTGGGACAGATTTGCAATCCTGACAGATGGGCTGTGTGAAACCATAAACACACGAAACAACAAAATGAAGCCCATGGTGGAAAGCCTAAGCAAAGCATAATGCAAGCCGCCACTGAAACCATCCCAAGAGTGTCAAGAAAAAACTATAAGCCCTATTGGAATGATGAGTTGCAGAAAGCGGAAGATGCAGTAACAAATTCTAGGAACATGGCAGAGCGAGAACAATCTATGGAGGGAAATATCGCCCTCAAAGCCGTCACGGCAAAATACAAATACACTCTAAACCAAACAGCAAGAGAGAGCTGGAAAAACAAAACTGAAAGCCTCAATCTAGACAAAGAAGGGAACAAGCTATGGAAGCTAGTCAGAGTCATGAATGACGAAACCCCTTCAAACAAACAAATTCCGATCAAGGAGGGCGAAAACTTACTCACTGGAAAAAAAGCCGCAAACGCTTTTGTAGAACACTATGCCAGAGCAAACCACATCGAGATCACTGCAGATAAGCATACAGATATTAGTGAAGAGCAAAAGGGGCACGATAACATCAATACGGCACCAGAAGAGCATATGATGGCCAAATTAACAATGAGTGAAATAGAAGAGGCCATGAGAACATTAAAAAAAAGGAAATCTCCCGGAAAAGACGGGATAACAAACGAAATGCTGATGGGGCTGGGCCAAACAGCGAAGAGGAAACTGCTATCAGTCCTGAACCAAAGCTGGAAAAGGGGTATTGTACTCCAGGCATGGAAAGACGCAGTACTTGTACCAGTACCAAAGAAAGGAAAGGACAAAACAGATCCAAATGGATACAGGCCTATCAGCCTACTGAGCTGCGTAGGCAAACTGATGGAACGTATAATAAACACCATACTGATGTGTCATCTGGACGAAAAAAGACATACTAATTCCATAGCAAGCAGGCTTTAGACAGCACAGATCCACTGAGGATCAGGTCTTCCTCATAGACCAGGAAATAGATGATGCCTAACAAGAGCAAAAACACACAGTAGCGGTTTGGGTGGACCTGGAAAAGGCATTTGACAAAGTCTGGAAAAATGGACTTAGAATCAAGCTAAGGAGAAGTGAAGTTTGTGGGAGAATGTACAAGTGGATCAACCACTACCTCAAAAAAAAAAGAAAGGCCAGAGTCCAAGTACAAGGGCAGATGAGCAAAAAGGTGACACTCGAGCAGGGAGTACCCCAAGGGGGAGTACTGTCACCCACACTCTTCCTGGTGTATATAAACGACATTACAGAGAATATACCAAGAAGAGTCCATAACTCAATGTTTGCAGACCATCTGGCTATGTGGACCTCTGAAAAGAATTTCACCATAGCAAGAAATCGGATGCAGCAGACCCTAACATCACTGGAAGAGTGGGCGAACTCATGGCTGGTCAAAATAAACGAGGAGAAAACCACATGTACAATATTCTCGCTTTCAGTCAAACCCCAAAACACCAAAATAAGTCTAAATGGCAAATTCCTGCAGCCAAACGACAACCCAAACTATCTGGGAGTCACATTTGATCGGCGCATGACATGGAAAAGTCAGATCGAGAGAAATCGAATGAGAGCCAGAGAAAGAATGGCAATCATGAGGAAACTTGCTGGCACAAGCTGGGGAGCAGACGAAAGTATACTAAAGAAACTGTTCACTGGACGAGTTAGACCAGTTCTCGAGTATGGCATTGCGGCATGGACAACAGCAGCAAATGCGAACTTCGATAAAGTTAGCAAACTTCAAAACCAAGCCATGAGAGTTATAACAGGAGACATGAAGTCAACGCCAATTGTAGAACTTGAAAAGATTACAAAACTGCAATCCATGACCGATAGAAGAGACTGCAGAGCCCAGCTGCAGTCAGAGAAACTCCGAAGACTGACTGACTATCCAATGCACCAGAGACTAAACAATTTGGGAAATGGGAAACTAAAGCGGAGAAACTTTGCAGAAATAGCCAAAGCAAAGATGCACGAAGATGCCATAAACGCAATAACAACACCAAAGCCCATCACTACTGTACGAAAACCTACCTGGAGGCAGGATATATTTCCAGAGATGGTAGAAAATATACCAGGTATTGGAAACAAAAACTGCCAGACTGAAAAAGAAAGGAGAGATACTACCCTAAGCTTTATATCGAAAAACTACCCAAGCATGGACTGGACCCATGCATACACCGACGGTTCTGTAAAAAACACTACATAGAACGGAGGGGCAGGAGCATTCCTGGACCTACCAAATGGCAGAAAAATAACACTGTCATTCGCTACTGGTAAGTACACAAGCGATTTCAGAGCGGAGGCAGAGGCACTGAGGGCGGCAGTGGAAGAAATGGTGACACATAAAGAAAATGAAAGCCATACAGTCCATCTTACAGATGCTCTGGCAGTAGTCACAGCGCTAAAAAGCAAGCAAAACACTGAGCTTAATGACTTAAGAGCAGTGCTCTGTCAACTATGCCAGCAGTACGCACCAAAAAGGGTAGTGGTACAGTGGGTCCATCACACTGCAAAATCCAGGGCAACGAGGAGGCAGACAGACTGGCAAAAGAAGGTGCAAGACTACCACAAACAGATACTAGTATGACGTACGAAGAGTCAAAACGGCTTATTAAAGCCAGATACATGACCAAATGGGAAACTGAACATACCGGCTACACCAAAAACGATGCCTATTACCAGTTGAACAGAAGAGAGCAGGTCGTTGTCTTCAGAATTCGCACTGGCCACAATAGACTGAGGTACCGCCTATTCAACAAATTGAAGATAGGTTGTACCGACGAATGCCCGCGTGGTACCGGGAAAATGACCGCTGAGCATCTGCTGCAGAACTGCCCGACATTCGAGGATCAGAGAGAGCAGATGTGGCCATCACCAGTGGCAACACAAGACAAGCGATATGGCAGTGTCGACAGCCTCAGGATGACCGCCGCTTTTTTCGAAAAAATAATGGTTACTGTCTGACTGCGTACGATGAAGACGAAGAAGAAGATGAAAAATTGTTCCACACAGGTCATTCACGCACCAGTCAAAAGTTTACTATCTGGTCGTACAAGGGGAGGATGTTTACATAATTTCAGCTCTCTAGGTTATAAGAAAGTTGTTTAAAAATAGGAGAACTTTAAGTCCACGCAAATAGAGAACAACAACGGATTCAATACAAACTAACACAGAGAATGGATAACAAGAGAGACATTACATAAAATAATAGATGAAAGGAAAAAGACGAAAGCTATACTCAACAATTGCCGAACCCGAGCCACAAAATCAAATGCACAGAGTAATTATGCTGTTTCAGACAAAGAGGTCAAGACATGTATACGATAAAATAAAAGAGAAAATATTGACAAGCTGGCACAGGGGCCAGAAGAGGCAGCAGAGAGTAAATATGAGTAATCTCTACTCATTAACAAAGAAAATGATATATACAGACAGATAAACCAATCAAAGATAGAGACGGCAGGATAGCAGAATATTGACATTATCGGAGGAACAATAGAAAAGATGGGTTGAGTATTTCAAAGAAAGTATAATCAGACCTCCACCACAAGAAGCACCAAACATCCTACTAGTAGAGAAGACCCAGAACTTGGACGGCAACCCACCAAGTAAAAGAAATCCAAATGGCCATATATAAACTCAAGAAAGGGAAAGCGGCAGGACCAGATGGAATTGCATCAGAAGCCATAATGGCAGATATAAATACGGCCACTGATTCATTGCAAGAATTATTCAAGAAGATATGGGAAGAGAAGAGTGGGCCAACAGAATGGGAAGAAGGACATCTGATTAAACTGTCTGAAGGGGGACCTGGCATATTTTTACAATGAGAGGGCGATTACATTGTTGTCAGTGCCAGGCAAAATATTCAACAGAATCATTTTGGACAGACTAAAAACGGAAATAGGCAAAAAGCTCAGAGAGGAACAAGCAGGATTTCGCCAAGGAAGATCATACACAGATCACATAGCTACGCTACGCATCATAGTCGAACAAAGCATTGAATGGAAATTATCCCTACGCGCATATTTTATAGACTATAAAAAGGCGTTTGACAGTGTGGATCGAAGTACTCTATAGCAAATGTTGAGGCACTATGGGATACCAGAGAAGTGCACAATCCTCATCCAGATTATGTACAAAGACACAGTTAGTAGAGTGGCACATGAAAGAGTACTGACTGACAGCTTTGTGGTGCAAACTGGGGTGGCAGGGATGTCTGCTCTATCCGTTTCTGTTCTTGTTGGCTATAGATTGGATAATGAAGACATCAATCAAAGGCACCAAAAAAAAAAAAAAAAAAAAAAAAAAAAAAATACAAAAAAAACAACAACAACTGGTATTCAGTGGACACTGTTGTCACAATTGGAGGACTTGGACTACGCAGATGATCTGGTTCTTTTGTCAAACAGTCATAATCAAATGCAAAAGAAACTTGATAGGATGAAGGAACAATCGGCCAAACTGAGACTGAATTTTAACATGAAGAAAACCAAGCTCCTTAAACTCAATACTACCAACAAAGAACCAATCATGCTGGAGGGAGAGCAGTTAGAGGAAGTGGATACATTTACCTATTTAGGTAGCACAATAGGAGGTACAGATGCAGATGTAAAGATCACAATTGGAAACAGACGAGGGGCATTCCTGACACTAAACAATATATGGAGATCCAGCAATATCAAGATCATACCAACATTAGAATATTCAACGGAAGTGTCCAGTCGGTGTTGCTCTATGGAGCGGAGTCATGGAGAACGACCAAGGTCATACAACAAAGACCCCAATCCTTCTATGGGAGAAAGAGCCAACAACAGCCATTGGAACAACAAACTAAGCAAAGAAAATAGGGCTGGATAGGATATACGCTGCGGAAGGCACAGCCAGACAGGCTCTTACATGGAATCCTCAATGGAAAAGAGAAAGAGGTAGACCGAAAAATACGGGAAGAACATAATGTGAGATGGAGCTAAAATTAAATAATTACACATGGAAGAGAGGCACAAAGAGCAACCCAGTACCGTGCACGCTGCACAACGTATTATCTCCCCTGAGATGTTGTCAATGGCCTATGCACCGATTGGAGCGACGAGCTTTGATTGATTTGTTGATTGGATGATTGATTTGATTGAAACGGACAACAAGCAAATCAAGTTGAACACAATGTTGTAAAAACACGGTTCAACAGCGCCGTATACTTTCTGTTACAAGACAGACCTAGGAAAAGATAACCAGCATTTCCCTCGGCCTGATAACCGCTAGAGCAGGTCAAGGATAATCTAGTACACTAAAACTCCATGATGGTAATGATAATAATATACGTCATTTGGTGCAGGCGTCCTAAACGGGGCAACGTCAGTGGTAACTCTATGCTTCGTAAGCAGCCACATCGAGACATAAGGAAGACACATGAAAGCAAATAAGATGGATTCCATAAACTTTTTATCCAAGAAACAAATTATTCACATCTAACACTTATGAGAAAATGTCACAGAATAAATCAGTTAAAATCCAAACATTCTCGAACAATTACAAAACAACTGTGACTAATAAAACGCGCAGATAGTCTTTCCTTGATGCAGGTTAGCCTGTGAATCTTTCTGTTTAATTGACAGATAAGCGCGTCTAATGAATAAAGCGGGAGTTCCGTAGAAAAATATTGCGTATTTCGGAACGACCAGATAAAACGATTATGTCAACAACCTTATTAGCAAGATCTGTTCAGTACAGGGTAACAAATCAAATCTTATCCGTGGAATGTTTAACTGTTTATTTACAAATTCGTATTTGAATCCTTAAGAACTCTGTTTGGTATTTTAAAATGTCCTGAGCGTGGTATCACCATAGAAACGATATCTCTAGTTGAAACGTTACACTCCTGTTAATCAGAATAGCCATAATAATGTGTCAGAATTATTGTTAATCGGCCCTCTGTCATTAATGCAGTCACACTTGGTTTATCTGTCCCGGCTTTGTAAAGCCATGTCATCTGGGCTTTCACAAGGATACTTCAACATGGGTAAACGCTGTCTCTCATGGCTGACGTTGTCTCCCTTTGGGTGAACGTTGTCTCCCTTTGGGTGAACGTTGTCTCTCTTGGATAAACGTTGTCACCCATGGGTAAATGTTGTCTCCCTTGTGTGGCTGTGTGTGTTCTTTGCTTATACACTTTCTTCTGTTTTCCGCTTGTGCCTTTCAGCGTCAGGTTAATGAGAGGTTTCTTGGTCGGGATATAGTATGAGCTTCGTATAAGTGAAGCTTCCCTGCTTCTGTTATTTCTGCTATTCATTTTTTTCGTTGACGGGTATTGGCTCTGTATCCATTGTATCTGTTTAGCAAAGTTTTCTGAGGGATACTGTGTGGTGTTAGTAGTGTCACGTGGCTGAATAATTTGGTTTGAGGTCTTTTATTGCCTGTTCTTAGTTCTTAATTCTTAGTCGACCTGTGCTTCTACAGAGGCAGATTCCCCATGTGCAGGTCCCAGGTCTGGTATGAGCTGGATATAGCCGGGAGAAGGATTTCCTGCTTAGCGGGCTAGGCTTGAGCAGTAATACTCCGCTGCGTTAGGTGATTAACCGATGTGCGAGTTCATCTTTAAAGACTGAAACGTTTAGAGCAAAGTAGACCCGCAGTCTGTAAGGCGCCATCTATGCTGCTCTAAACAACCACCTAAACATTTATTGCCTGTATGTCTCCTACTATCTTCGTTTTTGTTTCGATCCAGTCGAGTTACTCCAAGCATTCGTCGGAAGCATTTCATCTCTGCTATGTTTCTGCTATTTCTGTTTGTTAATATCCAATTCTTGCACTAATAGTACAATGTGGTTAGGGATATTGTGTTGTCTAAAGTTCTTTTTCTATCCATTGTCAAGTTGTTTTGCTTTATCCCCCCTTTTTTATTTCTGTATGTTGTACACAATCTTCGTTAATGTATAATAAAACGAAACAAACTTCCTTGTTTAGCCGAGTATCTAGCGGGGTTCGAATAAGCAGCAGAGAATAGTAACTCTGTCACACACCAGGCATATGGTAATAGCCAACTAAGTATGGTTGAACATCAGGCTTGGCTATTTATCTTGTAGAAACCGGATGTCACTACAGCTTCGAAATATGAACATATAATGTTTGACATGTAGTTTATAAAAACATGTTCTTCACAGGGAGCTGGAAAGGTATACACTCATTGATCCCTTGCCTGTTCTCGGTGTTTGATCTATTATATCCTTGTTTCCTTTTAACTAAGAGGTGGAGGGGGAGATTAAGTTTGCTGTTTCGATTATTTATGTGGTGTTTTAGCTGTTGTATCCCTTGGTTACTGGGGGATTTCTGTTACTTCATCAATGCATATATTTTTGGACAGTTAGTCCAACGGGGTAAATTGTTTATACTTCATAATTTACGTAATTATGAGGTTTAGTTTTGCTGTATAATTGATCTTTCACTTCAAGTCATTGACAACATCCCCATTGTTCATATTTTAAGATGTATCCTTGAAGTCAGATAACCTGAACTGTTTTATTGTTTAACGGCCTTTTTCATTGCTACGATCGGTTGTAAGGTTGTGTGAGCATGTGTTTCCATTGGAATATATCATATGATCAGTTAATCCTAAGACTGGTTGTAAGGTTGTCTGAGCATGTCTCTTCAATGAACATTATCATCTGATCAGTTAATCCTAAGACTGGTTGTAAGGTTGTCTGAATATATCTGACCACATCCACTGAATGGTCACTCTAAAGACTGGTTGTAAGGTTGTCTGAGCATGTCTCTCCGTCTGACTATCTTTTGATTTCTTTCTCTTTGCAAGCATCTGCTGTGATGATTTGCACAAAACATGTACAAGTCTGTTCTTTTTTTTCCTTCATAATTTCAGACCTTTCCTCGTGTCTCCTACCATGTCTGGTGTAAATAATAAACGTGTGTCTCATTAAAAGATAGTACAAATTAGATATTGTTAGAAAGTATGCGTTGTAGTCTCCAAACTCCATGAAGAACGTACAACACTCCACGATCCATAAAAGGATATGTCATCCTGAATGATATTAAATATTCTTAGAGCTTTCAGTTTTTATTTCACAGTTTTTTGTCACGATGTTAGAATGTGTCTGTTTATTACAAGATATCGTGGCCCTGATGAGGGTATATACTCTCTTGTTCACCATGAAAGCCAAAAACAGACACACACCTTGGAGAAGAACAAGAGACATGTAAATGTACGGCAGGACCTCACAGTCTGGATAGATGTTTGTCAAGATGGACAAGATCCAGGAGAATCCCATTGCTGTGGAGAGCTTAATGTAAATCAGGCATTGAGTTCTGTCTGTGGGTTTTCTGCCAAGCTTCTGTGAGAGTTTTCTGGATCTTTCCAGACCTATAACGGTGATGATAAATCCGATAAGATTGATGATGAAGGTAACGATATAAGGGATGATGATGAAGGCAAGTTTTGACCAAAGAGGACCGGAGAACCAAGTGCAAAATGGGAAACCGTAACGAGGATATTCTGTAGAAAATGGCGATGGACTGTAGGACGCTGATAGCAGAGAAGTCACGTAAGGTTGTGCAGATGGAGGAGTTGGTACGTTTGTAGGGTTCGATACTCCTGGAGACTGGCTAGGCTCAAGATGAATGAAGTCTAAGATAGCAGAAGACATGACAATGGTCACAGAAGATCCCCAGACGACGAGGTTGTAGCGCCGGAACAACGGACGAGCCTCTGAAGTCTTCACGAATGTTTTAACTCCTGGACCAAAGGTCAAGGCCATGTTGACAGCAATGGCAGACATCCAACCAAAGTAAGCTAGCGTGATCACATGAGTGATTACTGCCAGGATTGGACAGATGTAGTCATGGTGAAGCTCTACGAAAGAGGTCGTATTAGATATCAAGGTCAGTAGCAGTGTCAGAGCCAAACTGGCCGTCATTTTCCCTGGAAGAGTTCTTATTTCAGGAAACATACAATAAATTAACAAGGTAAGAAGTAGGCAGATACCAGAAAGTGTAGCCATAATAGCACTGAGTATAACATATGCTTTGTTCTGTTTTTGATTTTGACGTTCAAACTGAAACTTCGAACAAACAAACACTTTGATACCTTGAATCTCAAAATCTCGTTCGTGGTAAATCTGTCCTGAAGACAGTATCTCTAGTTGAGAGCCATTTTGGAAAGTTTCACTTAAATTATAAAGAACAACTGTACAGTCTTTTCTGAAAAATAGTTGGCTGGTTTCACAGATAAAAACTGTTTCTGAAAATGTCTCAGAAATATTGAACAACTCGTGCTTAATCAATCCATACCCGATGTTGATCAATGGATAGTGTATCGATACATCTGTCATGTTGAGTACAGCGTATACAACTTCCTTAACCTCAATTAAGCGTAATCCTTTTCGTTGTTTTGGGCTATTCCCGTCTAAACAGCTAATCCATTGCGTTAAATTGTTCATGTTTGTCAACGATATCTGTGTGACGTTACTGTCAGCACTGACTATAGAATTGACCATTTGTTTTAGTCTATTCACAAAATCCAGATTGACATTGTTATTCCTTAGAGTTATGCTTACAGTCAGGTTACCTGATTTACTTTCTTGTTTTTTTACCCACTTACAATTTCCAAAGCCAAAGTTATCTTTTTGTTTCTTTTTCATTTGATATTCTAACTCATCAATGCTCACTCGTTTTATAAACTTCCTCCAGACATTTAGAAGTTGTAAAAACCTAAAACACCAATCATTATCTAGTGGTCTAGTAACTGTCAATAATACATCCAGATTCTTCCAGCCTGTAGGAAATATCTGTGTGGAGTTCTCCATGAAATACGTGTTTCTCACGTTGTAGCATCTTCCCCTGTACGGTTCAGACCAAAGGGGACAAACTAGCTCTGTGCATCCAGCACTGAATCGGTCAAAGACTTGCGTGTCCTTGCACAGGTAGAGTATCGTTGTTCCTTGGCTGTACCTACCTGTAGCGTCGAGTATAATCAATATCCCACCAGAGGTATAACGATGTATTGGGCTGTTATCTATTTTCAATACACTGGTTTTAATTACTTGACCTGGGATAGCCTCAAATATAAAATGAGAATTGATCCCCTCACATTTCAGACATTGACAGGTTTGATTTACTGGTATTGGGAGTAAATACGATTTACATTGGACAGTGTCAACTCTAATGCATTCGGCTGAGCTGAAGCTACTGTTCCTCGTGTCATTGACCCAGTCGCCAGGTTCACAACAACTTCTCAACTTGATATTTCCAGCAGGGACAGAAAAAATCACATGACATGCTCCTGACTTGACCAAAGTAACAAGGTCAGAAATATGTAAACTGACGAAACTATTTGTTATGTTCTTTTCACAATTGATTGCGATTTGCCAAACTTCCAGAGGCGTATCATGAAAGCCGTGACAGTGGGCGCAGAACGCGTTTCGGAATGTCAGTGCTCCAGATAATAATTTAAGGGTGACGGGAGGGAGCAGCGGCGAGGTTAAATTCTCACACTTATTTTTCACAGATTTGTCAATAGATTGTTCTTTTGGGCACAGTGAGATAATCAGTATTTTATTGTCTGCCGTGTCCGTTTTTTCGCACGACGAGAATTGTAATGCGTGCGTATAAATCGTTTCTGAGACTTCCCTCAAATCCTGGTTCACGAGTTCACTCAGAGAAATATTCCAACACGTTTCAAACTTTGGGACAAACTCATTCGCTCTTGTTGTCTCATTTAGGGATAAACTGTTGTTGATTATACCGGAGCAGCAATCTCTATCTCTAATACCAATCGTGTCATGCAAGCAAGAACAGTTGTGGAACATGGTTGGAGTATTAACCGAATAATCTCCCCTAACTAACAATGTTTCCATGTCTGTTCGCCTGCCGTTTTCCTTGTTGGCTACATTAACTTTCTCCCTATTTAGATTATTACTTGTTTCAACGTTTTTCTGTATTTTTGTTTTGTTGTCTTTATAATAGTAGGAATAATCTGAAGCCATATGTTCATTGTCTTCTGTTTGTTGTTTCCCATTAATTTGTGCACTGCCTTGACCACGACTGTTATACGGTAACAACTTTCTAAATATCGTATTCACAAATGCCACTGATGTTTTAGTTAGGGGTGATACTATAGCATTTATCACTGGTTTTTTTCGTTGTAGATTTTCTACAAGATCGAAATTCTCAGTGTCATTTCCAGAGCCGATACCTTTCTGATCCATATTTTGGTGGCTTTTTCCTGACGTATTATCTCCCTTGACAACCTTATATTTTGTTGAATTAATACCTTCTTGAATAAAGGTTTCTCCAGATTCAACAAGATCTGTTGTGATTTTTTTGGAAAATACATCATTCATTCGACCATTTGTCTTGGATTTCGGAACAAAAGATAGGTCAAGTAATGGTTTTCCAAATTTTGGTGGTGGGTCCCAAAACCTCGTGCGACTGTTTGTCTCCACCATTGTTGGTATTACATGTGATGCGTTTACTGTGTGATTCCGATTGTATGCTGTCACACAGATGGCCAGTCCAAAGGACACGATCAGTAATTCTGTGAAGTAAGGACGGAAGTGTTAATTTGTTGGCAGTAAAATGTGATTCATTTAAATAAGAAAACTCAAACTTGCTTGGCTTCGTTCGTTCTAAAGCTCTCGATATCAAGCCCTGGAAGGGGTTTAAGTAGCAGAATATTGTCCAGAGAACGAAATGCGTTGTGTCATAGTTTACAGCTTGACTGCAATATTTGCACCTTTCGGTCCAACACATCTGACTGTATCAGGCAGTTTTTGAGTACCAGGATAGCCTTTCACACTAGATCCCTTCTCCTTAGCCAGGCAGCTCTATTGCAGTTTATTATTCAGGATCGCCTCGTGGAGGTGTATAAGGGACTTGACAGCACTGGTTTGCTAGGCCTGGGGCCTGGCACTATAATTCAGCTATGGGTCGCTGACCGCTGCAGCTCATGCGATGCTTAGCGTTTTGGGTCGCTGCAGCTCATGCGATGCTTAGCGTTTTTGGTCGCTGCAGCTCATGCGATGCTTAGCGTTTTTGGGTCGCTGCAGCTCATGCGATGCTTAGCGTTTTGATCTCAGTCAAGTATATTTACTAAACATTAGCAGCGAGAAAATTAATACTATACCAATTTCTACTCTACATATACAAATCAAGTCAAGTTAAGTCATCCCCTGACATGTAAGGTCATTGGGGCACACATGAAAACACCCCAACAACTTAACGCAACCTCACTTCACCACCACACGACCGCCCGATCTTGACACCCCTAGCCACTTCATATGAGCCTCTATTCCACGACCGCCCGATCTCGACACCCTTTGCCACTTCATGTGAGCCTCTGTCCCAAGAGCTCTCCAAAAAGCACCACTGCTCTTTTAGTCCTTTCTCACATTTCGTCACCTGATACTGGATCCCTGTTTATGACGTTCAGAATCATCGGAAACATCTCATTCGCAAGGCCTGTATCCTTCGCCGCAGGTCAGCTGCCCATGTCTAACAAGCAAATGGAAATAGGCGTACAGATACTGGGAATAGTTAAGAACTTCTCCTATTTTGGGTTGACGAATATTTTTTATGGCTGCCTGCTGACAAGGAGGGCATTGGATCGAATCCTCAATTAGTTCGTATGTTGGTTTTTTCTTGTTGAAGTGAAATGAACTAATATAGCGAGCACACGACGTGGCAAAGGCAGGGACGAAGCGACATATCAAGACATCTCAAGACATCTCAAGACATCTGAAGACATCTCAAGACATTTCAAAACATCCCAAGCCCCACACAAGACAGACTCTCTCCCTAATTAAAATACAACATCGGTTTGCTCTGTTAAAAATCAGATCTAGTTCTACAGTGGATTCTCATCCTAGTGGTATCCTTGGTAACGAGAAAGCAGAAGAGCTCACAATAGCCGGAAGAGGCGGCCTGCATATTCGCTATTCATAGAGCTATAATGAAGCACAGACACTCATCAAACGATAAATGTGGACGCTATGGAGAGAACAGCACAAATGATAAAAGCATAGACAAACTTTCCAGAGAAGGACATTTAAAGATCTTCAGACTCAGAACGGGACAGTGCAGGCTCAAGCCCCATCTACACAAAATGGGTCTTAGACACACCACCACTTGCGATTGTAGAGAACTCGAGCAAACACCAGAACATATTCTGCAGAACTGCCCATTTTTACAGACCAAAAAGAGGCTGCCTGGTCCGGGGGAGTGAGCATGCTCGAAAAGCTGAAGTACCGGCGAAGACCTGAAACGCACATACTATTTTCGTGAACATCACCGGGACTAGAAACATAACATCAGTTGATCAAAGAAAAAGAATAAGAAACAGAAGAAGAAGAAGAAGCAGAAGAAGAAACAGAAGAAGAAGAAGTAGAAGAAGATGAAGAAGAAGGTGACAACATTGGTATCTTGCTGGTCCCAAAGATTCTTTTGCAATCTTTCCCCGAGAATCCTATTGTGGATCTGACAGTGGGCATCAGCTTCAGTTGTGAGAGTACCAAGAAGATAAGTCAATCTATCGGAGGTTTGGAGGCGTTGGCCAAGTAAAGTGAAGATTGATTCATTGTGATCTCATGGTTGACAAGAGAGTCATCGGTGGGTGCAGAAAAGTGAACTTCAAAAAGTGACAGTGCGAGACAGTCCTCCTGTGCCCCCACATACGATAGAGTTTGTTCCGCTCGGACAGGACTGTGTGGCTTTTTGCAGTCACATATGGATAGACATCTGTCGCATCTCCGCTTGGGGTGGGCAACTTTTATTGTTAACAAACAAAAGGGATCAATCTGACTGCTGGCATCAGGGCCAGGGACCCAAAGCTGCCAAGACCCATCTCCACCTCCACGTGGTGATTCTGGATAACAGGCTGTAACAGGACAGACTGGCTAAGGCGAAGGGACCGAAGAGGGAATGCCACCCTGTAATAAAAAAAGCGCCATGCTGAATTCGGATGTGTCGGACAAAAAAGGTCAAAAAATCGCGGTAAAGCTGTAAACTACGACACTGGTCATTCCATTCTCTGGACTACATTTTATTACTAGGAAAACCCTTTTCAGGACTTGGTAGCGTCAGTTTCTTAACGACCAACGAAGAAAATAAGACTAAACAAATAACACACACAATTAAAACACATCAAGTGACACATACCTTTATTTATCATTTTTCTTGAATCTAGTGAGGGTAAAGGTCATTTCATTACATTCGCTGTCATAGTCCATAAAGTGCCGCAGACCAAATTGCGAAAACCTGCAGATTTCTCACCGCCGGGTGCACATTAATTATTCAGGCAAATGTAGATCGATAGCAGACACGGCTGTTGGCTATGAAGTGTAACATATTCTATTGAACTACATCTATGCTTTTGTAATGAAAGATGTCGAGTTCTCTCCATGATAAATTACTCTAATATAAATGACTCAATTTGTAAATCAGTCTTCCAAACTATGTCCAGCTTCCCTCGGAGGTCTTAAAAAAGTACACGCCAGTGAACACACTTGAACCTGGCCACAAATATTGAATTATCTTTTGCTTCAAACGTCTATAGGATGAGTCCGTCCCATAACAAACCTTCTTTAATCTCCTATTACATATGAATGACTGGTTACTTATTAAATTAACTTAACATAACTATCATAATTTAACGTCTTTATACTGGTTTAGATGACTCTGCAAAATCGGAATACAATAAGTTTATTTTATATTTCCCTGCTCTAAAAGCTATGCGCATCCAATCGATTTTTGAATGCATTAATTGACCCCGCCTTCACTATTTTCTGTTGCAATGCATTTCAAGCATTCCCCAGTCTCCGACTGAAAAAACAAACATTTTCGAATATCTAATCTAACTATCTTTAATTAATTTGTAGCTATGACATCTTGTTCTTGTAGTCGGTTGTGTTTTGAAGAAGAAAAAACTTGTTATAGTCTAATTTATTCTTTCCGTTAATTATCTTATCCAACTGCATTAAGTCACCTCTATTTCTTCTATTTTATAGAAACCATGCCTGTTATTCTGAGTGTTTCCTCATAACTGTAATTCTGGAATCCCACTATCAGCTTTGTTGCTCTTCTGTGTATCCATTCCAGCATGTTTATTTCATATATACAATAAGAACTCCACACATGTACACAGTACTCCAATCTAGATCTAATTAATGGTGTATACAAATTTGACTATCACTTCCTTACTCCTATGTTACAGTGTTACTTATCTTTGCTAGACTTTCCGGCCCCAGAAACATTGGGGCCATTGTCTGGACTCTGAAGACAACAACATCAACTAGACAAAAAAATGAAAATCAATTTCATTTGACAAAACAACTTGATGATCTAGACAAAAGTTTTCAAACATTTTCACCCCTGCGGACAGCGGAACAGAGGAAAACATTTTTCGCGGACCGGTGAAAATATTAATCTTCGTGGACTTGTTTATCAAATTCCGATTGACCTAATTTACGTTTCGCGATTTTTGTATGCCTAGCCATTTACCCCCCCCCCCCCCCCCCCCTCCCCAATCCCCCATCCCCAACCCCTTTCCCCCCAAAAAACACACAAAAAACATCCCACTTTGATAAACAAACAGGCACAAATAAAAAATATAAATGAGCTCGTGTGTCCGAAACGGACGGATACTTGTGTAAGATGTAATGTGAGTTTAGTTATGGGCCAATCGGATCTTAGTTCACCGGAAGATGATCTCTGCAGTTAAGGGGTTGAGCGGCAACAACTTCACTGCTGACGGACAGATCATTTATGAGAACCGGAATTAGATTTTGTAAATGACGGCTCTTCTATAGCATTAACGAAATGTAGTAAGTATACTCGATAAAGGTCAAACAAACAGAAAGGGAATGCACATAAAGAGAAAATCGAAGATTATGTGGATGCATGCAAGTAACGAAAATCAAGTTGTGTTGGAAGACACAATACTGCAAGACGTAGAATCATCCATCTGTCCTGGTAGTCTTGTCTTGTCTTATCCACTTGTTCCCCGAAGAGCCGTGGGGAGCCATCGTTTTCTATCCAGGGCCAGAAAATGGGCTGAAGTAGTCGTTATACCATCACGATAGAAAATATCCGAAACATTTTCTATCCATCTAGTTCTCGGTCTGCCACGGTTGCGATAACCCGTTGGCCTTGCTTTATAGGCGCATAAGGGTATGGGGTCAAGTTGCATTCTAATTTGGTGGCCGAGCCGTTCGTTGTTCTGCCTATAAATATTTTCGGTACAGGGTCTTGCGTCAACAATTTTTCGCACCTCTTCGTTCCGCATCCTGTCTCTCATAGTTAAGTTGATGGTTTTTGGGGAACATCTTATCTCACATGTCGTGATCTTTGTCTCCAGGGATGTTGTTAAAGTCCACGTTTGGCGTTTGTAACAGAGTGTGGACATGAATATACTGTTGATCGGCAATATTTTTGTTGACATGTATTTGTTTGGTTTTATAAATAATGGTGGCAGTTGGAATGCAATAGCGGGCAATGGTTCTCAATTTCTCTGTCTAAACCTCCGTCCTGTGTGAAAACACCTGTACATGAACTTCTGCACTTGTTTGATCTTGGTCCCGTTCACCATAATGTTCATGTTTTCAGGGGACCTGCTTGACTTACAGTTTCTGTTTTGGACGTGAACATTTTCATACTGTATTTTTTCGCACAAGAAGACGCGCATTCAGATGTTGCTGTAGATCGTCTCCACTCTGGCATAGTGAGACATTGATCATTAGTAAATATGAGTTCATTTAACAGATCAGTTACCTTTGTCTTTTCCACTACATTTCTTAGTAGATGAATAATCTTGGTAGCAATATAGACAAAGGTACTGATGAAATCGTTAGAATAAAGCAAAAGAAGAAAAAAGAACATTTCCTTGCATTGTAAAACTTATGGGAATCAACGGAAATTAAGGCCAAAATAAATACAAAATCTTCAACTCTAAAGTAATGTTCGTTCTTTTGTATGTTTCTGAATCATGGGGGACAAGGAAGAAGCTACATCATTTCATAAAAGGGTGCCTATGGGGACAGCGTGGATTAGTGGTTAAGTGGCACCGCTCACAACCCGAAGGTGCTGGCTTCGACCCTCATCACAGCACCGGCCGTTACCCCAGGGAAGCAAACCCTTAGAAAATGCAGGAGGAAGCAGACCCTTACATAAAATGAATGCTGAAGTCGGATGCACTGAGCCGACAGGCGCAAAATAAAAACCACAGTGCAACGCACACCTCCTTGGGGAATAGAGAAATAAGGCGAACGCAAGAAAAAAACTAATAATTTAAGGGTGCCTGAGTATAATGAAGGGACTGACATGTTAAGAAGATCTCTAATGTGTGACTGTTGGGCAGAACTAGGCAGATTCCAGTTGAACATGAAGTGAGTACATGGTGCTGGTGTTGGAACGAATATGCATTAAGGAAACAAGCAGATATCATTGCAATGCAGGCTGTGTTTAGGAAACTGAAACGTAAGGAAAGTAGAACGACATCGAAATTGCATAGAGAAGAGAATTCGAAGCAAACATGATAAAGACAAAAATATAATGGGCAGTGCATCAGCGCATTGACCAGAACAGGAAGCCATGTTAATGTATTTATTGAAGACATGTGATCCACGTGCGGTAGCCAGGTCTGGGCTGGACGTCCCGCTCCTTAAATTATGGTCTGTTGTAGCCTCTCCTGTCCAGGTGTAGAGCTAACCGCTGGATTCACTGTTCGGTTTGCCGGAACTGAGTTTCTCACAGAGCCTACTGTCTGGCGCCACCAAGTACCCGGCGGTATTACTATGGGGGTGGTAGGGGGGGGGGGCTAGGCAGATTGGACACATTAGACTTGGTTGGCAGCCAATCTAAGAGAAGGTAAACTCTGGCTCTAAACATAGGTAGATGAAGTTAGCTTGTTCAGGCAGTTCACCTATGGGAGAGGGAACTCTCATTTTAAACCCACAAGTGCCAGAGAGTGCTGGCTAGTTCTTTGACGATTAGAGTATCGTTGGATGTCTTGAGTAACTAGGATCTGCGGGCAACGACTCCCCTGCCTTATGGAAACCTCGGGAGAGGGTAGGGCTACGAGAGTAAATCCAGAGAGAACATCCGGAATAGTAGCACATAAGATGGATGTTTTAAATATTGTGAACTCATTCCGGCAGCTCCTGCAGCTGAGCTGGTGCTAAATTGTCATGCTCCGCATTCTTTTGAATGTCACTAGTGAGGTCTAGAGAGTAAATCCTGCAGTTTTTGCACCCCAGTGTATTCATATTCAGCGCCCAGAATGACGTCCCGAGGCGGCTGCTCACAGCGCATGGTCTACAGAGCCTGAGATGCGTATGATGTTTGTAACGGGGAATTGACCGGTTTGTTTTTAATTGATTAGTTCATTGACTGTCAAAGATCGGTCTCAACCCCCAATAAAAAGCTGCCTTAAAAAAAAAAATTGGGTGCCCTTATATATATATATAATAGTTGTCCATCACAAGTGATGAAGACTACACTCTCTTTGTTCAGCCGTGTGGACAGTCGTATCTCTCGCTGTGTCCGCTGAAATGGGTGACTTGCGCGGTGATTTGGATTAAAGTGAGGAAGAAACTGCGCCTTTTGTCAACCTCACTCACAGAGCCTAAGCTACCTTTTGCCAGTGGCAAGACATTCATCGAGACGACTGGAGATAGCATAGGATGCAGATTTTGCCTCAGGGTTACCACCGAAGCCTTTCTGTAAACATGTAACCCGCAGGGTAGAAAGGTGGGGTGTCATCTAACGCAGTTTGTTGTGCCTTTTCGATAACCACAAGAGGTCGTATGGACAACACTCAGCGTGTGAGTGAGTCTGGCATCTTTCCCAAGCTGTATTCAGCTTATCATAGTAGCATCTAAAATTCCCACACGCCAAATTCGTGAAGGTGAACCGGCAGAACTAACCCGTGAAATACGACACAGGTATGAGTGTAGTGCCATTCAGCCGACGTCCAGACCAGGATAAACGGATGGAAGAAATAAAAAAAAAAGAACGAAATAACAAGTCCAGACGGAAAACAACACCACGTTTCCGTGAACACAAGTGTAAGTCGTCGACTAGTGTGAATTCCAGGCAAATCCGTGGTCTGGCGGCATCCATAATGATCCAAAACAGTAGAGAAATGTAGACTCGCAGCCGGTTACGGCGCCATCTTTGCCAGATATATATATATACCCATCTGCGCGTGAGGTTTTCACAACGCGTCATTTTTGACGTTATAGACAATCAATTGTGACAATGAACCTGGTTTGTGATACAGACTTTGCTGGTCGTGGCACTCTTGCCAGACCCTAGACCAAGTGAGATGTTTCGTATTCAAAGGTGTAAGCGTTGTTATCCTCTTGGTCAAGGTAGCCTATTGGAGCGAATATTAACCGGGATCAGATGAAACATATTTTCTCTGATACGGCTGGACCAGGAAACCCCGGCCCACATGATACTACACAAGTCGTTTCTCGGCGCCAAAAGTCTTTCCGCGACCGTCTGAAGGCGCAGCAGATGCCGTTCCCGCACAGTTTGGCTATAGCAGATAGAAGCCTCCACTTCTGCTCTGGACGAGGTCTGGGGCCACGTACCAGTAGTGGGGAATGGATGTCGCCTCAGACGCAGGTGGCCTCAGACGACTACACGAATATTAGTAA
The DNA here is from genome assembly GCA_036924085.1 of Ariolimax columbianus. NCBI lineage: Eukaryota > Metazoa > Mollusca > Gastropoda > Stylommatophora > Arionidae > Ariolimax > Ariolimax columbianus. The sequence continues at coordinate 51,109,601 of JAVGWX010000012.1, forward strand.
AATTATTATAATTGATCACGACTCCATCTCATGTCAATGGCAGATGAAACATACTGATGAAGACTGCACCTCATATCAAGGTCATGGAAAACATATTGATCAAGACTCCACCTCATATCAAGGTCATGGAAAACATATTGATCAAGACTCCACCTCACATCAAGGTCATGGAAAACATACTGATCATAACTCTACCTCATGTCAAGGTCATGGTAAACATATTGATCAAGACTCCACCTCGCGTAAAGGACAGATGAAACATATTGATGAAGACTCCACCTCACATCAAGGGCATGGAAAACATACTGATGAAGATGCCACTTCATGTCCATGTTCGTGCTCCTGGAAATAGGTTGTGTAACATAAGTTGAGCCAAGAAAGTTGATGCTTAACACTGGAATATCAACAGTGGTGAGTGTATTGAATGACACTTCATCAAGAAAGTTGATGCTTAACACTGGAATATCAACAGTGGTGAGTGTATTGAATGACACTTCATCAAGAAAGTTGATGCTTAACACTGGAATATCAACAGTGGTGAGTGTATTGAACGACACTTCATCAAGAAAGTTGAAACTTAACACTGGAATATCAACAGTGGTGAGTGTATTGAACGACACTTCATCAAGAAAGTTGATGCTTAACACTGGAATATCAACAGTGGTGAGTGTATTGAATGACGCTTCATCAAGAAAGTTGATGCTTAACACTGGAATATCAACAGTGGTGAGTGTATTGAACGACACTTCATCAAGAAAGTTGATGCTTAACACTGGAATATCAACAGTGGTGAGTGTATTGAACGACACTTCATCAAGAAAGTTGATGCTTAACACTGGAATATCAACAGTGGTGAGTGTATTGAACGACACTTCATCAAGAAAGTTGATGCTTAACACTGGAATATCAACAGTGGTGAGTGTATTGAATGACACTTCATCAAGAAAGTTGATGCTTAACACTGGAATATCAACAGTGGTGAGTGTATTGAACGACACTTCATCAAGAAAGTTGATGCTTAACACTGGAATATCAACAGTGGTGAGTGTATTGAACGACACTTCATCAAGAAAGTTGAAACTTAACACTGGAATATCAACAGTGGTGAGTGTATTGAACGACACTTCATCAAGAAAGTTGATGCTTAACACTGGAATATCAACAGTGGTGAGTGTATTTAACGACACTTCATCAAGAAAGTTGATGCTTAACACTGGAATATCAACAGTGGTGAGTGTATTGAATGACACTTCATCCAGAAGGAATCAGTTTCACTTTCTCTTATACACCAAGGATTGCAAGAGGAGCCACTGTAAACTCGCTCGCAAAGAAATATCCTCAAAAATTAACTCAACACGAGTAGCTGCAAACAACATCAACAATAACAACAACCAGACAACCTCTCACACTAAAAGGATCCCTCGTAGATGCTGAAGAAAGATATACTCCGTGAGGTATATCTGGTCACTGAGAGCGCGAATTTCAAGGTTAAACACAACTTTCTAAGAATAAACCTTCATAATAAAACCTAGATTACAAGACCTAGATTAAAAAACCTCGATTGCAAAACCTCGATTACAAAACTTCGATTATAAAACCTCGATAATTTTTTTTTCTTTTTGCGTTCACCTTATTTCTCTAATCTCCAAAGCGGTTGTGCGTTGCAGTGTGGTTTTTATTTTGCGCCTGTCAGCCCAGTGCAACCGACTTCAGCATGCATTTTATATAAGGGTCTGCTTTCTCCTGCATTTTCTAAGGGTTTGCTTCCCCAGGGTAACGGCCGGTGCTGTGATGGGGATCGAACCCAGCACCATCTGGTTGTGAGCCGTGTCACTTAGCCACTAGCCCACGCCATCCCTAATTATAAAACTTTCGATTATTGAACCTATTTTACATAGCCTCGATTATAAGACCTTGGGTATAATAACTTCATTATGAAACCTCGGGCTACTAAACCTCGATTATAAAACCTGGAATATAAACCTGTATTATAAAACCTGGATTATGAACCTGGATTATAAAACCTCGATTATAAAACCTCGATAATAAAACCTCGATTATTAAACCTCGATTATAAACCTCGATTAGAAAACCTGGATTATAAACCTGTATTATAAAACTTGGATTATAAACCTGTATTATAAAATCTGGATTATAAACCTGTATTATAAAACCTCGATTATAAACCTGGCTTATAAAACCTCGATTATAAACCTCGATTAGAAAACCTGGATTATAAACCTGTATTATAAAACCTGGATAATAAACCTGTATTATAAAACCTCGACTATAAAACCTCGACTATAAAACCTCCATTTTAAAGCTTCGATTATAAAACCTAGATTTTAAAACTTCGATTATAAAAATTGTATAATTAGTAACCCGACCAAATAGCGCCACATACGCTTTCTATGGTTAGAATGGAGCCAACAGTTTACTGGATAGACCTGGGAAAAAGAGAACCAGAATTTGTCTCACCCTGATAACCGAATTCAGGTAGAGAAGACACTTATTGTACACTATAACTGGATGATGATAATGGTGTTAATAACACTGCGCGCTTGCTATGTAAAGGAAACACAGTCAATGGTAACTCTATGCTTCGTGAGCAGTCACATGGGCACAGAAATAAGACAAATAAAAACACAAATAAAAGGAGTTCCAAAAGGGTATGATCCAAGAAACATATTATCACAGAAAATGTCGCAGAATACATCAGTTAATGTCCGAATATTTTCGAATGATTACAAAAGAGCTATGAGATACAGAACGTGCAGAAAATCTTTCCGTGATGTCAATTTGTCTGTGAGTATGTCCGCTTAATTGACAGATAAGCTCGCCCAATGAATGAACCGGGTCTTCAATATAACAAATGTTGCGTATTTGCGAACGATCAGATAAAAGCCATCTCGAAACGGTTTATGTCAATACCTCTATTTGCAATATCTGCCCAGTACATGGAGTCAAATCAGACCTTTTCCGTGAGGTGTTTAACTATGTTAAACTGTGCTAGGTAGTTTAAAATGTCCGCAGAGTGATCTCACCGCAGACGCGTTATCTTGACAAGTTTAAATGTTAAGCTCGCCTGTTAGCAGGAAACATACTTGTAATCTGTCAGAAGTGTTGTTGAATGGACCGTCTGTCATTAAAGCAGGCACGTTTGCTTTATTTGTTCAGATTGTGTATAGCGATGTCTTGTGGGCTTTCCCCAAGGATATTTCATTGGTAAACGTTGTCTCCCTTGGTGACATAGAGAATCACTTCATACCAGCAGGAGAGACTTGTACCAATTTCAGAGCTGAAGCAAGAGCTGTTTATGCAGCAACTCAGATTCTTATAAGCCAAACCATAAACACAAGGAAAACGGTCATTCTAACAGACTCCAGGAATGTACTCCAAGCGATCTCAAGCCACAAACAAGATCTACTCTCACATGAACTAAAATATAACAAAGGATTTCTTTCTAAAAAAATAGATTTAGTCCTACAATGGATCCCGACCCACTGTGAAATCTCTGGAAACGAGACAGCAGATGAGCTCGCAAAAGCCGGAAGTGGCGGCTAGCAGACTCCCCATCTACAGAGCTATAAAGAAGGAAAGACACTCATCAAACGATCCATGAAGACAGTATGGAGAAAACAGCGCAAAGTGTACAAGCCAGAAAATGACAGCATAGACAAACTTGGCAGAGAAATGCAGACAAAGATCTTCAGACTCAGAACGGGACACTTCAGACTAAAGACCCACCTCTACAGAATGGGTCTCAGAAACACCATTACGTGTCATTGTAGATCACTCGAGCAAACACCAGAACATATTCTACAATAATGCCCTACCTATGCAGACCGAAAATAGACAGTCTGGCCTGGGGAGCGACCATGCTCGAAAAGCTGTGGGGACCAGCGAAGACCTGAGACGCACAGTCTCCTTCCTGAACCTCACTGGACTAGAAGCACAGCATCAGTTGATTGTGAACCTCACCGGACTAGAAGCACAGCATCAGTTGATTGTGAACCTCACCGGACTAGAAGCATAGCATCAGTTGATTGTGAACCTCACCGGACTAGAAGCATAGCATCAGTTGATTGTGAACCTCACCGGACTAGAAGCATAGCATCAGTTGATTGTGAACCTCACCGGACTAGAAGCATAGCATCAGTTGATTGTGAACCTCACCGGACTAGAAGCATAGCATCAGTTGATTGTGAACCTCACCGGACTAGAAGCTTAGCATCAGTTGATTGTGAACCTCACCGGACTAGAAGCATAGCATCAGTTGATTGTGAACCTCACCGGACAAGAAGCATAGCATCAGTTGATTGTGAACCTCACCGGACTAGAAGCATAGCATCAGTTGATTGTGAACCTCACCGGACTAGAAGCATAGCATCAGTTGATTGTGAACCTCACCGGACTAGAAACATAGCATCAGTTGATTGTGAACCTCACCGGACTAGAAGCATAGCATCAGTTGATTGTGAACCTCACCGGACTAGAAGCATAGCATCAGTTGATTGTGAACCTCACCGGACTAGAAGCATAGCATCAGTTGATTGTGAACCTCACCGGACTAGAAACATAGCATCAGTTGATTGTGAACCTCACCGGACTAGAAGCATAGCATCAGTTGATTGTGAACCTCACCGGACTAGAAGCATAGCATCAGTTGATTGTGAACCTCACCGGACTAGAAACATAGCATCAGTTGATTGTGAACCTCACCGGACCAGAAGCATAGCATCAGTTGATTGTGAACCTCACCGGACTAGAAACATAGCATCAGTTGATCGTGAACCTCACCGGACTAGAAGCATAGCATCAGTTGATTGTGAACCTCACCGGACTAGAAACATAGCATCAGTTGATCGATGAAGAAGATGAAGAAGAAGTTGTCTTCCCTGTGTGTTCAACTTTTTATACACAATCAACGTTGATTTATAATACAAATGAAACAAACTTTCTATTAAGCCTGAGTGTTGGTGGAATAAGAAAAAGGCGCAAAGAATAGTAGCACTGTAACCTGCCAGAAATATTGTAAGCAGGGGGTAAGGAGGGTTGAACATTAGGCTGACTAGCTCATACGGTTGCAACTTGACCTCACAAATCTAGAACAGAGATGTACATATCAAGTTTTCGTGGTTTGGCATGCAGATGACTTTATATTCTGCACAGAGAGACGACAAAATATTTATTTATTGATTAAACTCCATTTTTATTTTGCATTGATATTGTTTATTCTGCTTCTTTTCTTGTCCATTGTTACTGAAATGTGGTATGGGGAGATTCAGTTTGCTGTCTTGATCCTAATATGATGTTTTGGTTATTGTATGCCGGTGTATTTGTATAATTTATGTAATTTCATCAATGTATCTGCCGCTTGACCATTTACTCTATTAAGATACATTATTCATACTTTATTGATTCACTGGCTGTTTCCATCTTGTGCTTTGAAAAAAATGGACGTAACTATAGTCCATAACGATAAAGATTGTGACTCGCAAGACCAATCCGAACAGAGAAGCGTCTTCCACAATGTGTGCAAAGAAAACCAGGACTGTTTGTGGCATTGCATGGTGTAGAGTGTCTTCTCAAACGCTGAGTCATTAGACTATCGACGTAAAGTATCTCCTTTGTCTGTGTTCCATACTTAGTCCTGCTCTGTCACGCAACACGATTCATAGCGTCCTGTTTCCATGATTCTAAACCAATGCCCGCATAATTCATATTCCGCTTGCATGCATCTTTGTACCGAAGTAATGGCCGGTCACGTGACCTTTACCGCAACTGATATTCCCCAATGAACAGATCTTGTGGTATTCTGCCATTGTCCATCCTCCGAGTGTGTCCCAGCCATCGGAACTTTTGAAGACTAAGCTTGGACAACATCGTCACACTGCATGTTCTTTCCATAAAACCTTGTCATGCCACTCATATCTGTTTGTGTATCTGTTTGTGTATCTGTTTGTGTATCTGTTTGTGTATCTGTTTGTGTATCTGTTTGTGTATCTGTTTGTGTATCTGTTTGTGTATCTGTTTGTGTATCTGTTTGTGTATCTGTTTGTGTATCTGTTTGTGTATCTGTTTGTGTATCTGTTTGTGTATCTGTTTGTGTATCTGTTTGTGTATCTGTTTGTAATGTGGAGGTACTGACCAGTGTATCGATGCGTGTGTGCGTCTGTTTGTAATGTGGAGGTACTGACCAGTGTATCGATGCGTGTGTGCGTCTGTTTGTAATGTGGAGGTACTGACCAGTGTATCGATGCGTGTGTGCGTCTGTTTGTAATGTGGAGGTACTGACCAGTGTATCGATGCGTGTGTGCGTCTGTTTGTAATGTGGAGGTACTGACCAGTGTATCGATGCGTGTGTGCGTCTGTTTGTAATGTGGAGGTACTGACCAGTGTATCGATGCGTGTGTGCGTCTGTTTGTAATGTGGAGGTACTGACCAGTGTATCGATGCGTGTGTGCGTCTGTTTGTAATGTGGAGGTACTGACCAGTGTATCGATGCGTGTGTGCGTCTGTTTGTAATGTGGAGGTACTGACCAGTGTATCGATGCGTGTGTGCGTCTGTTTGTAATGTGGAGGTACTGACCAGTGTATCGATGCGTGTGTGCGTCTGTTTGTAATGTGGAGGTACTGACCAGTGTATCGATGCGTGTGTGCGTCTGTTTGTAATGTGGAGGTACTGACCAGTGTATCGATGCGTGTGTGCGTCTGTTTGTAATGTGGAGGTACTGACCAGTGTATCGATGCGTGTGTGCGTCTGTTTGTAATGTGGAGGTACTGACCAGTGTATCGATGCGTGTGTGCGTCTGTTTGTAATGTGGAGGTACTGACCAGTGTATCGATGCGTGTGTGCGTCTGTTTGTAATGTGGAGGTACTGACCAGTGTATCGATGCGTGTGTGCGTCTGTTTGTAATGTGGAGGTACTGACCAGTGTATCGATGCGTGTGTGCGTCTGTTTGTAATGTGGAGGTACTGACCAGTGTATCGATGCGTGTGTGCGTCTGTTTGTAATGTGGAGGTACTGACCAGTGTATCGATGCGTGTGTGCGTCTGTTTGTAATGTGGACATAATGACCAGTGTATGGATGCGTGTGTGCGTCTGTCTGTAATGTGGACCAAATGACCAGTGCATGGATGCATGTGTCTGTCTGTAATATGTTCCACCACGACAGTTTTGCAGAACAATAGTTTTGACAATCCTTTCAATTTTTGGAGAAGTTTCCATTATACAGTTCATACCAAAGGGGACAAATGAGGTACGTGCACTCAGCACTGACGTGGTTCAAGAGTTGCGTATACTTGCAGGTACAGAATCTCGTTATCTCATTGGATCTCTGCGTCAGGTACAACATACATCCCGCCTGCCACACAACTACGTGCACTATGACTATATGTATCCAATAGACTGTATTCAATTGGTCTATGAAAGCCGAAGGCTTAGTAATATTGTCACACATCCGACCATATCCCACATCGAGGCGTCTCAGCGGCTTGCCGGGGCAACAACTGGCATCGAGAAGTCGCACATTCGCTATCAAAACTAAACGACGGAATATTATATTATATTATATTATATTATATATTATATTATATTATATTATATTATATTATATTATATTATATTATATTATTTTATATTATATTACGTTATATAAAATAATATTATATTTCATTCTATTTTATTATTTTATTCTATTTTATATAATTTTAAATTATTTTATGTTATTTTAAATTATTTTACATCATATTATATTTTATTATATTTTATATTATTGTATATTATTTTATGTTATTTGTTGCGTTACATTACACTACATTACATTCTATTATATTTCATTATTTTATATACTATTATATTATTTGTATATTACATTATATTACATTATATCACATTATATAATATAATATAATATTTTATATTACATTATATTGCATTGCATTGTATTGTATTAGATTATATTGTGTTATATTATATTACATTACATTATATTACATTACATTACATTACATTACATTATATTATATTATATTATATTATCTCTTAAATTATTATTCGTTGGACCGGATATTACGTGCCCGGTTTGATTACTTTTATATTGAACATTTCTGTAATTTCTATCATTGTGAGCCACAACCAGAATAATCTCTACTTTGTATTTGCTTTTCCACAGTTGCATTCACAATTTAGCACATGCATTTTTCCGGAATCCTAAAGAATGTAGCCCTGGATAGTACCTTGCAGGTAGTGAGAGGATATTACGCAATATTTAAATCGTTAAAAGTTGCCGTTTTGACATATGTTGCTAAATCTTTATAAACAATTTCTACATTTAGTACACGAATAGAGGAATATCATTGCTTTGTCATACTGGAAAGATATTATGTTAAATAATGGGAAAAAATATACTACGCCCAAGAACGGTATGCAGTAAAAAAAAACATTTTACCAACCTGTGTAAAAGTCATTATATGAATAGCGAATGTACATTAAGAACAAACACAGGGTATTCCGAAAAAAATGTCATGTTAGGACTGGTGTACGGCAAGGTTGTGTACTAGACCCTTGACTGTTTATCAGATATATAGACGCAAAATGTTAGAAAGCTAACAATAATTGATGAGGAAACCAACCTCAGTGATCACTTAAATGAACTCCTCTTTACTGATGACCAAGTATTAATAGCAACCTCAGAAAAAGACCTGTAGGAAAATATCAACAATCTTATTGAGGCCTGTACGGATTAAGGTATGAAAGTCAACATAGAAAAAACCGAAGTTATGTCGATTGCCAGAAAAGAAACAGAAACAAATATATTTATACAAGACCAACAAGAAAAAACAGGCGACAAATTTCACGTATTTGGATAATATAATCTCATCGTAGATTTAAGTTGCCGTTCAACTAAAATTTAATCTCGATAAGCGATTTACGAATGTAACCTACAGATATACATCACCGGTTATCATTGTAATGCTAATAACAAATAATGTTATTGTTGAATGCGCAAAAATAGTTAGATACGTCTAATAGTGCACGCAAACATTGACTGTGACCACTATTTCCTGCATAACAAAAACTGTTGCTTCACTAGCTGTAGTTTAGTGCCTTTGCCCTTTTCAATAATTGTCTATACCAAGCGTTGTTCCAGTAAAATAACCACATAAAACAGAGTGAAATGTTAATATAGCAGGACCTATGTAATCCTTATTCTGATATCATAATGGAAAAACATAGAAGCTACCAGGAAATGCAGCATAAGATCAAGGGAGCAGGAACATGTAACATCAAATTTGCAGATGATCAAGCCATCATAAAAGGAACAGAATTACTTACAAAAGCTATTTGCCAGGATTAACGACGCGGTGAAGCATATGATACACCGAGCTAAATAGGTCTGACGAGGACATAGACTAGACATGATCTAACAACGTCAATACCAGTCTAATTATTGATATGTTGAATTATTTTTTTTGTGTATGTCATTGTCTGTCATTTTTGAATTAAATAAGTACATAATATTTATGAACACCCATAACATCACACACACACACCCACCCACACACCTATAGACTCACACACCACACACCCATACACATACCCATATACACACACACACACACACACGACACACACATTCACCACACAGACACATTCACCACGTACACCACACATACACCACACACAATCAGCACACACTTACATTCACCACACACACTTTACACACACACACTGTATGAAAACACACCGCACACACCACACACAGACGCCCCACACAAACAGGACATCCATCCATCCCACATATCATACACAGCCCCCCGGACTCAAACACACACATAAATATTTAATTAAAAACAAATACAATATTAAAACTAAAATATTATATTTCAGAGTGGCACAAAAAATACGTGCTCCTTGAAATTAATATTTGTGTCTTACAGATTTTAAAACTGCAAAACTATAGGACTTCATGCACGCTGACTGGGCAAAATAATATTCAGCATCAACAATGAGCCATGAAAACACAATGTAAGTAAATTATTACTTACGTGTTCTTTAAGAATATGTGACATCACATTTGCAGATTCATCGTTGAAGGAACAAGGAATTAGGTATATACAGAGGGATTAAGATCAATCTATATTACAGAGGAAATGGTTTTTAAAAAATTGGGTGAGTTGAAAGTGGATAAATATCCAGGACAAGATGATATTCTTTCAAAATTGTTGTTTGAAATTAGAAACCGACTAGGAAAGCATTGGCTATTTTATGTTCTCAATCACTTGCAAAAGATGATTTTAGCATTGCCAGATGACTTTGTTGATCATGAATTATCCCTTATTGTGTTAATGATTGTCTTTCCTTATAATTAGGTATTAGGTTTCTATTTAAACTATTTCAAATATTTATGTTTGTAGAGCCATATGGCTTGGCTTGGCTTCGTTTATTCTCAATCTTCCACTACTAAACACTGAAAGGGCCTAAGTAGCAGAATGTAGTCCAGAGAACGGAATGTGTTATGTCGTAGTTTACAGCTTGATTGCGATATTTGCACCTTTCGGTCCAACACATCTTACTTCAGGAAGCATTTTTTTAGTACCGGGTTAGCATTACCTTTTCGATCCCTTCTCCTTAGCCAGTCTGGTCTGCTGCAGCCTGTTATCCAGGATCACCGAATGGAGGTGTAGAAGGGTCTTGGCAGCTTTGGTTCGCTGGCCCTGACGCTAGCAGTCAGCTATGAGTCCCTGACCACTGCAGATCATGCGCTGCTCAGCATCTTGATCCCCACACGAGGATATGAAACATGACGATGAAGGTCTTTAATTGAATATAGTGAAACGCAAAATTCAGGGGAGAAGACCAAAAAGTCCAACAATGAAAGTCTGACAATCCTTTCCATGAATGCAAATTTCACTACTCTAATGCTTAAGTAAGTTCATTTTGAATTAAAATTAAATCTATGTATGATATTTACATGTACGGTCTACAGATCGTACGTCAACATTTATTATTCCAATATCATTTGAAATATAGGATGTTGTTGTACCAAATGAGTTTACTTCTTTTGATAGTTGCCAAGAGGTCTCCAAAAAAGGCCCTGTTGCTGTTGTATTTCTATCTCGAATTTCCTCATTTGTAACTCGATCTTTGTACGTGCCGTTTAAAAGTCTCCGGAAACATTTAATCTCCAAGGACTGTATCCTTCCCTGAAGGTCAGCTGTAACTGTCCATGTTTCCCAAGCATAGAGGAATATTGACAGGATCAATGCACGCATTAATCTGATTTTCGTGCGAAGTGATAACCGTTTATCTTGCCAGTTTTTGTTAAGCTGTGCAAGCGTCACTATTGTCTGTGCTATTCTGGCCAACACCATACATTTTGATCCTTCATCACTGACAATCGAACCCAGATATTTAAGACGGTCAACCACTTTGACTTCTTGGCTATTTGCTTTTTAAATTGGCTATTTGCTACTGTTGAAGCTCTCGGCGTTGTTGGTCATTAATTTTGTCTTTCCTGCCTTTATCTCCATACCATAATCAAGCGCTGTTCCATCGAGCCTTCTGACCCATTCCAGGAGTTCTGCTTCTGAACTCGTCAAACCGTCGATGTCATCTGGAAAACTAAGGTTGGTAAACGTTTGGCTCAATTACTTGAAAGTGCCAACGTGACCTCCAAGTTGGTACACGATTAGTGTTTGTGTTTTTGTGTCTGTGTTTCTTGTAATTTTAATGTTATGTTCCAAGCTTTAGTGCAACAATCGTCTTCAAAGTTTTCTCTTTGTGACTCCACGCACTTCGTCCCAACGACTCCACGCACTTCTCCCAACGACTCCACGCACTTCTCCCAACGACTCCACGCACTTCTCCCAACGACTCCACGCACTTCTCCCAACGACTCCACGCACTTCTCCCAACGACTCCACGCACTTCTCCCAACGACTCCACGCACTTCTCCCAACGACTCCACGCACTTCTCCCAACGACTCCACGCACTTCTCCCAACGCGCCTTGTGACTCCACGCACTTCTCCCAACGACTCCACGCACTTCCCCTAACGACTCCACGCACTTCTCCCAACGGTCCCGTCGATGCTCGGAACATTTCAGTGAAGTCTCTCTGGGAATGCAATACAGCTGGCTTGTCGCATTCTTCGAGTTACTCAAATCGAGTCTTTTTTTCAGCGAAATGTTAAGCTTTGGAAACAGGTAACATTTATCGTGTCGGGAGAGTATTGAACTTGGCAAACCAGAGGGATGTTGTGTTTGGCCAGGAATGTCCGAACCAGATGCGGACAATAGGCCGGTGGGTTGTTATAATGGAGCTGCCATGTTTCCGTTGTCCACAGGTCCGACTGTCGAACAGCATCACGACCTTTGACCTCAGGGTAGTATTCTTTGGTCATGTTTTGACCTTGTGCTGTGTACTCGTGATGCACAACTACAGGGGATTCAAAGAAAACGGTCAACACGACTTTGACATTGCTGGGAATATCCGTCCCTTTTTTTCGGCCTCCTTTTTGAAGCGAGTGTACCACTCCTGAATTTGTGTCATTTTCATAACAACGTCACTGGAAGCCTGTTGGATCTTCTGAATGGTTTCCAATTGGGGGGGGGGGGGGGGGGGCCAAAGTGAACAGTGAACAACTGGACAGTGAGGATTAAAGAAGGACGTGAGTTAACGAAAGATCTTCCGAGACCAGGTATGCCCCAATTGTTACGTTAACTCACGTCTTTATTCAAACATGGTTTTCCAGTTCTTCACTGTTGACTTCGACACACTTTTGTCACCATACACTGCCTGCATTCTGCGATGAATGTCAACTGGTCGATATCCTTCACCTGTTAGAAATCGAATCAACGCTCGCTGATCAGCTCTGGGCGAATTCCGTATCACACCCGCCAGGTTTTCAACGGTCTGCTTCTGCTGAGGAAACTATGAGTCGGAGGATAATGAAATTTTGCAAACTCGACGGTTGGTATGTGCTGTTCACACTAGAAGTGACGTCATCATGCGCATCGTATGTATGTTCACTTGTTGCAGTTAGGTTCGGTTTCATTTGAACAAGCATCGTATGTATATATGTAAATATGTATATGTTATGCTATGATATGTTGTGATATATTATGTTATGTTATGTTGCAACACGTTATGCTATGTTGTGTTATGTTATCTTCTTACTTTTCTCGTTCGCCCCGTCGTTTATTTTGTGTAAACGAGATGCCCAGTTCTCTACTGTAAAGTTTGCTTGTTGTGTTATATTACTTAACACTTTCAATGAAAACGGCAAATACTTTAACAATCACTGTGGAAATATATAACATAGACTAAGGCAGATACACTTAAGCAATATATTTTTTGGAAAAAGAAAACGAAGTAAACTATAACAATGCGAATAATCAAAACGTTAGTGTATTGAATATATAAATAAAGGTAGACTGGATGTGTGGTTTCAATGTACTGAATTAACTCAGTACTTTGTCAATAAAATAATCATGCAAAAGCCTTCATGACATGCCCTTACAAAACCTGCTCAAATTAAATTGTTATTTGTCCCGCTAATAGTTCAGTGAAATATTTAAACTGGTCGAGATGTCGCTGCCATGGGGACAGCATGTTCAGGACATTTTAAAATGCCAAACTCAGAGAACCGAACCACGCTAATTTGAATTTGTAAATACACATTCCAAACAAAATGTTGATTTATATCCCGCACTGGACAGATTTGACTAATAGCAGAATTGACTTTAAACCGGTTCGAGATCGTGTTATCTTGTCCTCAAGAAACATGCAACACGTTTGAATTTGAAGCCACTCGTCTTTCATTGGACAATCTTATCTGGCAGTTAAGCGGACAGGCTCACATGCTAAAACAGGCATTACCTGCACATGATGTTTCTCACAGATGTTGTTGAAATCATCGGATAATGTGACCCGATTGAATCTGCGACACTAGTGTTAGTTGTAGACAGTTGGCTTCTGGACTTTTGTACGAATTGGTCATGTGATGGAATAGTTTCCAGGAAAAATGTTAAATTTAGGTACGTTTAACTTTAAAGCTTCACTTCTATGTGTTGTATGATAGAAGTTTAATGAGCCTACATAGGTTGTTCATAGCTCTAGACATAGAGTAGGCAATGATTACCTTTTTAATTCAAAGTGGAGCATAGGATTACCACTTCATCTGGCTGCTTTACAGGAAGTATGTATCCGAGCACTTGCGGTTTATAGTCGTGATATTACACGATGAAGCTGCTAGATCCATTCATAACACTCTTTAGACTACTTTTACATCATACCACGAAGGATGTCAAAAGTATCTTCTATTCCACTCGTGTATTACTCTGTTTCTGTTTAATATATAAACATTTAAAATGATCAATGAATTAGAAGACATGCAGGGATTGAATACAGGAGGACGAAGTATCAATAATATCAGATATGCTGATCGCAAAATGTTAGTAGCAGAGGTTCCAGTATATCTGCAAAACTTAATGGATAAGATGAACAGCAAAGTCAGCAAGTTGACATCCACATAAATGAGAAATTCTGAAACATGTGCGAAGCTACTTATACCTTGGTCAGCTGTTAATGTTGAGGGGCACATGTGAAATGGAGATCATTTAGAGAATGCCAATGGCAAAGAATACATTTAACAGCATCAGAAGTACACATCTCTCCAAGCAGATATCTGCAGACCTAAAAATGAGAATCATTAATTGCAATATGGGATCAAGATGCTGTACAGCGACCCATAGCTGAATGCTAGCGTCTGGGCCAGCGAACCAGAGCTGCCAAGACCCTTCTACACCTCCACGCGGTGATCCTGGATAACAGACTGCAGCCGGGCAGACTGGCTAAGGAAAAGGGATCGAAGTGGGAATGCTAACCCGGTACTAAAAGAAAACGCTTGCTGAAGTCAGATATGTTTGACCGAAAGGTGCAAATATCGCAGTCAATCTGTAAACTACGACACAACGCATTCCGTTCTCTGGACTACATTCTGCTACTTAAGCAGTGGGAGATTGAGAACAAACGAAGCCAAGCCAAGCCAAATACAATGTGCTTTCCGTTTCATTGAATGGAGTAGAAACCTGGACCATGACAAAAGCAGTGGAAAAGGTTATTGAAGCTCTTGAAATGTGTGTCCTTAGAAGGCTAGAAAGAGTTTCTTAGTAGCAAAAGGCAGGCCCTGGAACAAGGTAGAGAAAACGCTTCTCAAGGAAACAAATAGCAGAAAATAAAATATTTTGGTCATGTCAAGAGATATAAGCTTAAAATTATATTGGGGGACGTTAGGAGAACTAGAGGGCGGCAGAAGTACAGATGGACAGACAATTTCAATATGTGCATGGCACACAGTCTGACTGAGTGTAAAGATGGACAGACAAGATCTAGATGTGCATGGCACACAGTCTGACTGAGTGTACAGATGGACAGACAATATCAAGATGTGAATGGCACACAGTCTGACTGAGTGTACAGATGGACAGACAAAATCAAGATGTGAATGGGACACAGTCTGACTGAGTGTACAGTTGGACAGACACGATCTAGATGTGCATGGCACACAGTCTGACTGAGTGTACAGATGGACAGACAATATCAAGATGTGAATGGGACACAGTCTGACTGACTGTACAGATGGACAGACACAATCTAGATGTGCATGGCACACAGTCTGACTGAGTGTACAGATGGACAGACAATATCAAGATGTGACTAAGACACAGTCTGACTGAGTGTACAGATGGACAGACAAGATCTAGATGTGAATGGGACACAGTATGACTGAGTGTACCAACCTGGCGTGGGGCAGAGACAGCTGGAAATCCATTGCACTCAACATCCGTTAGGAGGCGCTGCGCTTGATAATGATGATGATTACTCTGATGAGGGTTGTATATAGAAAAAGAAAATTGGCAAGTTTGCAATATGAATGTTTCTGATTTAATTATTTCTACAGTGGGCACCAAAATGTGTGATCCTATATATATATATATATTTATAAAATTACTTGTGTCGTTTCATGAGATTACGGGGGGATGTGTATGACACTAGATATTTGATCTCTTTTGTATATTTAATGTAAAGTGTTTTCTCTTCTTTTTCGATCAATCTTCATTTAGACGGACTTCTTGAATACTTGAAATCTGGTATTAAATCAGGTAGAGTAAAATAATGCCAGATAGCCACAAGCTGCTTGAATCCATGTCCGCCTTTCGCTCTGAGGTACCATGATGGCCCAAGCGTATGTTGCAGATTGTCTCTCCATGTGTTAGCAATGGGGGAGGGGGTGGACAGTTGTAGTTCAATGGACACCAGAAAGTCACCCTTCTCTCCCTTCTATCGTCTGTCATGCGGGTCACATGACCGGCTCATCTATACTTTCAAATTGATGCAGGGTCGTCGACATCCCATAATTCTTTTGTTGTGTCAGATATCGGTGTTTCGGATGTGGTCTCTCATTGAGATATTTATGACTTTCCGCTCGATTGCTCTGTTTTCAAGCAGGAAGCTCCATATACCGCTGTTGGAATAACCAGGCTATTAAAGGTGTGAACCCTGACCTTACCATCAGTCATCTGATGGAGTATCAGTCTGAAGCTGAGACAATCTGTCATCTGCTGGAGTATCAGTCTGAAGCTGAGACAATCTGTCATCTGCTGGAGTATCAGTCTGAAGCTGAGACAATCTGCCATCTGCTGGAGTATCAGTCTGAAGCTGAGACAATCTGTCATCTGCTGGAGTATCAGTCTGAAGCTGAGACAATCTGTCATCTGCTGGAGTATCAGTCTGAAGCTGAGACAATCTGTCATCTGCTGGAGTATCAGTCTGAAGCTGAGACAATCTGCCATCTGCTGGAGTATCAGTCTGAAGCTGAGACAATCTGCCATCTGCTGGAGTATCAGTCTGAAGCTGAGACAATCTGCCATCTGCTGGTGTATCAGTCTGAAGCTGAGACAATCTGCCATCTGCTGGAGTATCAGTTTGAAGCTAAGACAATCTATCATCTGCTGGAGTATCAGTTTTAAGCTGAGACAATCTGTCATCTGCTGGTGTATCAGTCTGAAGCTAAGACAATCTGTCATCTGCTGGTGTATCAGTTTGAAGAATTGTAAGGTTGTTGTTGATTTTCTGACTTGTCTAGACATAGGCATTTCAATTTTCAATGGGCGTATTGTCCAGTAGCCGCCCCATCGGAGGGAAGACAGTGTTCAGTAGAAACTGGATCTTCTTTCTATTAATGCTAATCCTAACCACCTTGCCTTCTTCATTGAACGCGTGTAGGTTTCCTTCGGCTTCCGCAATGCTTTGGCTGAAGCGTAGGTGTAAGATCATTTTACCAACCATGTTGACTCCTCGATCCTGCAGTTTGTAGACATAAGAACTTCTTCAAGGGCAGCTGTGAATAGTTTTTGGGGAGATGGAACTATGGATCCACCAATAAAGTCTGCTGTCTTTTCCAGGGTCTCAGGGCCAGCATTCAGTTTTTCCTCGAGTTGAGGACAATGGGCCTTTCCCCATTCTTCTCCTCAGATTGGTGTGTTGGGATACATCCTGAATGACATTTTAAACTAACAGTTTCACCACCACTAGTTTCAAATGGGACCCTTCGATGAATAGAGTCCGGCACTTTTTCTGCTTTCTGCTGGCGGATTTTTACAGAGTACAATATCTGGAATCCTTTGCCTCAATTTCTCCTGGCTTGTTTCGTTTTTACCATCCCCAGTGTTTAGTTTAACCCCACCTTTCAAAAAAAAGCATGTTTTTGTGCTATTAAAGGAGACTGTCTTTATGTATCCCGCCCCCCCCCTCCCTTCCCGGGCTCTCGAGTCTCATTTGCCCGGACCATGTAGTTTCCTTCTTCTAGGTTTTTCTGGACTCTTGAGCATCGCCTGTTTTAGTGTAGCCCTGTCCGGGTTGGGTCGTCCTACCATAAACACACATTCCCGTAGGCATAGCTCTGTGGGTCATTGGAGAGTGCAATGAGCTTACATAGGGTTGTGTATGGCGCTAGAACTGTGATCATTTATGTGTGTTGTGTATGGCGCTAGATATTTGATCACTTGAGTGTGCTGCAGTAGAGGTTTTAAACTGGGAAGCTATAATTTTAAAAGGGATTAATTTTAACGATGTGTACTCTGATTGACCATCAATCTCAATTTCTACCTCTGTGGTTGCTATTTGACATCATCTATCCAAAACTTATTTGACTTCCCTGATGCTCTAAATCATCGATATCAGATACTACAACGTCACGTTTAGGTTGTGTTTGAAGACATTTTTGTAAGATGTTCAAATAATATCTGTTTTAGCTATGTTTCCATATTACTTTCGGAATACTTTTTTTTTTCACTGTCCATAGTCAATGTCTGACACCGAAAACAGGTAATTGGAATGAATATACTTTTGGTCAGGGTCCATATCTGCTTCTTGTAAGATGGAAATTGTATGGATATACTGTTGGCCAGGGTGCATATCTGCTTCTTGTAACAGGGAAATTGTATGGATATACATCTGGGGTAGTTGTCTTGCCGCCGCGATTCAATCTCAACCAGTGTTCGTAAAGCGATCTCAGTCCCGCCAGACGGAGCGATAGCGCGGGCTTGCGGACGCTTGCCCGCCTTTTCCCGTAGAGGTATCGGGAAGAGGTTTTTTTGTGTCGTGGCCTCCAATGAGGTGCGCTGCTCTGGTCCGTAATGAGAAACTTTGACAGTCGGTGGTGATTTTTCGAAGGCTTTTAGCAGCGCTGATCAAAGCTGGCGGATAGCTGCTCGATATTCACCCTATACGGCGATGGGGTGCGAAACCACCAACATAAGACTTAGTTCTTGGTCGGGGCGTCGAAAACAGTAGAGCAGCCACCTCACTGTGAACTGTCGAGACTCATTCCTTGACCACGAGATATGTCCGCAAACCAGGCGAACAACATCTCCGTGACATTACCAGGCTTGTCCCCTGGTTAAATGCACTTCTGCTTCGATCTCTACCTCTGTACGCTATCAGCCATACCAATGGACACAGAAGAGATGCAGACCAGCGGATATTGCACACCTGCCCCACTGTATCAACATCCCAGGTGGCAGGGAATGCTAGGCGTACCATCCCTGCATAGAAGACAAGAAAATAAAGGGAGCAAAGAGATACCCCACTCACATGCAAATGCTACGTTTCTGGCAGGAGGTGATGATCCTGGAATACAGACACACTGGACTGTCTCTGTTCCGGGTAAACCAGTCCATATCATATATCATCTCATATATCATCACCGCACCCTATAGACACGAGTAGTGAAGACTCGTTAGTCTGGTAAGACAACTTCCATGAGAGAGACAACTCTGATCACAAACAACTGCTGCCTTGCAGATAGGCTGGGGACAGCCAAAGGCTAAGGAGGGCATCCCTACAGAAGCGCCTGTTGAAATCGGATGCACAGGGCCACAAGCCTAACGAAACAGTGCAACGTAAATCGCAGTATGATGACAGTACAACCTATCAGAAAAACGTATGGCGCTCATCCTGCGGAGTCCCGCCAGGCAGCGAGAGTGCCGGGCCTCACGCCTCGAAGGAGCCCACCCTTGACTACTGATGGTCACCAACCCATGTGTCGTGGAGTTAAGGCACATGGCTATGGGGCAATTCCCATTGACCAAAAACTAAAGACCCTCAAAATACTGCAGGGGAATACGGAGGGTGTCGTTAACAAAAAGCTTTCCCTAACACATCACCTGCATGAAGGTAAGATTGACGTGGTATGTATCCAGGAAACGCACCTCAACAATAACCATAAATTCTCAATCAGAGGATACCAGACCTTCCATCTCGATAGAGAAGGCCACAAAGGAGGGGTCCTGATACTGACCCGAAACTGCATACCGAGTAGCGCGGTATCTGTCAATCACACCGGACAAGAAGAAATTGTAGGAGTTGACATAATGGCTCAAGAGACGAAGCTCCGCATTTTCAATCTGTACGGATCACCAAATAAAGACCTATCGCTCTCGAGTATGGAATTGAAAGACTCCAACTGCATAGTAGTTGGAGACTTCAACAGCCACTCGGAGAGATGGGGATACTCGGACACAGACAGCAGAGGTGACGAAGTGGAAGATTGGGAGATAGACACAAATCTCTCCCTAATCAATAGGCCGGAGGATAGCCCTAGTGTCTATTCTAGAACATGGCATACCACCTCGACTCCAGATTTGGCCTTCTCCATACAGGACATACACCATAAAATAGACCGCCAGGTGCTTAACCAATTGGCAGGTAGCGACCACAGGCCGATCAGGCTAGACATTGATATGGAAGTAGGCCCACAGGAAACAAAACCGCTCCCACGTTGGAATTACAAACGAGCCGAATGGGACAGATTTGCAATCCTCACAGATGGGCTGTGTGAAACCATTAACACACAAAACAACAAAATGAAGCCCATGGTGGAAAGCCTAAGCAAGGCAATAATACAAGCCGCAACTGAAACGCAAACGCTTTTGTCGAACACTATGCCAGAGCAAACCACATCGAGGTCCCTGCAGATAGGCATACAGACATTAGTGAAGAGCAAAAGCGGCACGACAACATTAATACGGCACCAGAAGAGCATATTATGGCCAATTTAACAATGAGTGAAATGGAAGAGGCCATGAGAACATTAAAGAAAAGGAAATCTCCCGGAAAAGATGGGATAAGAAACGAAATGCTGATGGGGCTCGGCCAAATAGCGAAGAGGAAACTGCTATCAGTCCTGAACCAAAGCTGGAAAAGGGGTATTGTACCCCAGGCATGGAAAGATGCAGTGCTTGTACCAGTACCAAAGAAAGGAAAAGACAAAACAGATCCAATGGATACAGGCCTATCAGCCTACTGAGCTGTGTCGGCAAACTAATGGAACGTATGATAAACAGCAGACTATCTGGGGTAGTTTTCTCGCCGCAGCGACTCAATTTCAGCCAGTGTTCGTAAAGCGATCTCAGTCCCGCCAGGCGGAGCGATAGCGCGGGCTTGCGGAAAACGCTCGCCTGCCTTTCCCCGTAGTGCGAATTGGGTGCGGTTTGTTGTAGTGGCTCCTCCACCGAGGTGCGCTAGTCTGGTCCGTATCAGGAAACGTGGTCCGTCCGTGGTGATTTATCTAAGGCTTATAGCAGAGCTCGACAGTACGTCTCTCTGGTGGTCAGACTCTCGCAAAGAGCTTGTGACCGGCAAATGGAAAGCAGGAATCGTGCCTGAAGGCCCTGTGTTCTCCCGACCAACCCTCAGGAGAAGGGCAGGCCGGCAGGCCAAATTGTCTCTAGTCCCAGTGAAATTCATCGCCGGGGTCGTTGTGATCCGTTCTGCACAGAGCGCTGCCATCCCTCCTCGAGCGAGCCAGGTCGGTCGGTCGTCTGGTGCTTGTAGGGGCCCCTGTCCGGCGGTCCTAGGTCGACGGAGTGAGGGACGGGGGGGAACAACCGTCCGTCCGTCCGTCAGTCGGTCCCTGCGGCCGTCCCAGTGAGGCTTTTACACACCCGTCCTCCGCCGACCGGTGTGTGCGGTACGTACATCTCCGACAGATATCTGGTTGATCCTGCCAGTAGTCATATGCTTGTCTCAAAGATTAAGCCATGCATGTCTAAGTTCACACTGTTGTAACAGTTCCCGCCGGAGCAAGGGTAGTTTAGGATGCCTGAACATGTTAAAGCTTAAAGCTACCTGAATGCATGTCAAGGTCACTCACTGTCTCAGCAAAGGAGAACAGAGTTGGGTTAAGGAATGTGGACAGATAGAAACTGACCACTGGCCTTCCGATTTTGGTAGGGAGAGATTGATTGACAGACGAAATTGGCAACGGGGCTTGCTGCGAGAGAATGAGTGACAGGTGTGCAAAGTGTTTCGTTCCAATTGGGATTGAAGATGACCATACCTGAGATCGATTGGTCAAGCTCTGGCCTTGCTTGAGGATATATAACTCGAGACAAAGTTTAGCTCGGGAGGCTGGAGAGAGAGAGGCTGTATGGAGGAGAGTGAGAGAGAGAGAGAGAGACTGAATGTGGATAGTATGTTTAACTCACCGACTTTAGATAGAGGAGCGATTGATAGACGGTTGGACGAATGTTTAGTGATAGAACAGGATCGCTCAAATAGGTGTGTGAGTTTTGCATTAATGGATAATCTGAAAGTGTGTTTGTAAGCAAGGACACATTGTGAGCGAGCTATGTCGAGATCGCCCGCCTGAGGGGATTTCAGTTAGGAAGGGTATTTGATAAGGTGTGTTGAAGACGCAGTTAAGGCGATGTGTGTGTGATGCAATTGTAAGGCAATAGAACTGTTTTATTTTAGTTAGTTGGGAATTCCATCAATAGCTAATGCTTACAATTCCCGTTTTAGTAGAATGTTTAGTTAAGATATGTATTATATTGTGTTTGTAATTTCTCTACTCATTCTATGATATGAGTATGATTTAATAAATATGCCACCTGATGTGTGATATGTCATTTACTGAGTATGGTCATGATGATGTGGATGAGTGTGAGAATGTTCTAAGTTAGATCACGGCCAGGGCAAAGAAATAGAGGATCTGCTACACTGTCTCACGGTGAAACCGCGAATGGCTCATTAAATCAGTCGAGGTTCTTTAGATGCACGATCCTACTTGGATAACTGTGGCTATTCTAGAGCTAATACATGCTTACCAAGCTCCGACCGTCGCGGAAAGAGCGCTTTTATTAGTACAAAACCAATCGTCGTTTCCCCTCGCGGGGTTGCGGCGTCCCCACTGGCGACTCTGGATAACTTTGTGCTGATCGCATGGCCTCATGTGCCGGCGACGCATCTTTCAAATGTCTGCCCTATCAAATGTCGATGGTACGTGACATGCCTACCATGTTTGTAACGGGTAACGGGGAATCAGTGTTCGATTCCGGAGAGGGAGCATGAGAAACGACTACCACATCCAAGGAAGGCAGCAGGCGCGCAACTTACCCACTCCCGGCACGGGGAGGTAGTGACGAAAAATAACAATACGGGACTCTTTCGAGGCCCCGTAATTGGAATGAGTACACTTTAAACCCTTTAACGAGGATCTATTTGAGGGCAAGTCTGGTGCCAGCAGCCGCGGTAATTCCAGCTCCAATAGCGTATATTAAAGTTGTTGCAGTTAAAAAGCTCGTAGTTGGATCTCAGGCGCAGGCGGGTGGTCCGGCTCGCGACGGTTCACTGCCCGTTGTCTCCTGCCCTACCGTCTGCCGGCTCTCTCCCACGGGTGCTCTCAGCCACTCGGAGAGATGGGGATACTCTGACACAGACAGCAGAGGTGACGAAGTGGAAGATTGGGAGATAGATGCAAATCTCTCCCTAATCAATAGGCCGGAGGATAGCCCTAGCTTCTATTCAAGAACATGGCATACCACCTCGACTCCAGATTTGGCCTTCTCCACACAGGACATACACCATAAAATAGACCGCCAGGTGCTAAACCAACTGGCAGGTAGCGACCACAGGCCGATCAGGCTAACCATTGACATGGAAGTAGGCCCACAGGAAACAAAACCGCTCCCACGTTGGAATTACAAACGAGCCGACTGGGACAGATTTGCAATCCTGACAGATGGGCTGTGTGAAACCATCAACACACGAAACATCAAAATGAAGCCCATGGTAGAGAGCCTAAGCAAGGCAATAATGCAGGCCGCCACTGAAACCATCCCAAGAGGAGCTAGGAAAAACTATAAGCCCTACTGGAATGATGAGTTGCAGAAAGTGGAAGATGCAGTAACAAATGCTAGGAACATTGCAGAGCGAGAAAAATCCATAGAGGCAAACATCGCCCTCAAAGCCGCCGCGGCGAAGTACAAACACACTCTCAAGCAAACAGCAAGAGAAAGCTGGAAAAATAAAACAGAAAGTCTAAACCTGGACAAAGACGGGAACAAGCTATGGAAGCTAGTCAGAGCCATGAACGACGAAACCCCGTCAAATAAACAAATTACTATCAAGCAGGGCGAGAACTTGATCACAGGTAAGAAAGCCGCAAACGCCTTTGTCGATCACTATGCCAGAGCAAACCACATCGAGGTCCCTGCAGATAAGCATACAGCCATTAGCGAAGAACTAAAGGGACACGAAAACACGAATACGGCTCCTGAAGAGCACATGATGGCCAAACTAACAATGCGCGAAATGGAAGAGGCTATGAGAACACTAAAGAAAAGGAAATCTCCCGGAAAAGACGGGATAACAAACGAAATGCTGATGGGGCTGGGCCAAACAGCGAAGACGAAACTGCTATCGGTTCTGAACCAAAGCTGGAAAAGGGGAGTTGTACCACAGGCATGGAAAGATGCAATACTGGTACCAGTACCAAAAACAGGAAAGGACAAAACAGATCCAAATGGATACAGGCCCACAAGCCTACTGAGCTGTGTCGGCAAGCTGATGGAACGGATGATAAACACCAGACTGATGTGGCATCTGGAAGAAAAACGAATACTAATTCCACAGCAAGCCGGCTTTAGACAGCACAGATCCACTGAGGACCAGGTCATCCTCATAGCCCAAGAGATAGAAGATGCCTACCAGGCACAGAAACACACAGTAGCTGTTTGGGTGGATCTGGAAAAGGCATTTGACAAAGTCTGGAAAGATGGACTTAGAGTCAAGCTCAGAAGAAGTGATGTCTGTGAGAAGATGTACAAGTGGATCAACCACTACCTCAAACAAAGAACGGCCAGAGTCCAAGTACAAGGGCAGATGAGCAAAAAGGTGACACTCGAGCAGGGAGTACCCCAAGGAGGAGTATTGTCACCCACACTCTTCCTGGTATATATAAACGATATTACAGAGAATATACCAAGAAGAGTCCATAGCTCAATGTTTGCAGACGATCTGGCTATGTGGACCTCTGAAAAGAATCTCACCATAGCAAGAAATCGGATGCAGACGGCCCTAACATCGCTGGAAGAGTGGGCGAACTCATGGCTGGTCAAAATAAACGAGGAGAAAACAACATGCACAATATTCTCGCTTTCAATAAAACCCCAAAGTACCAAATTAAGTCTAAATGGCAAAGTCCTGCAGCCAAACGACAACCCAACCTATCTGGGAGTCACATTTGATCGGCGCATGACATGGAAAAGTCAGATTGAGAGAAACCGAATGAAAGCCAGAGAAAGAATGGCAATCTTGAGGAAACTTGCTGGCACAAGCTGGGGAGCAGACGAAGGCATACTAAAGAAACTGTACACTGGAAGAGTGAGACCAGTTCTCGAGTATGGCATCGCGGCATGGACAACAGCAGCGAAGGCGAACTTCGATAAAGTTAACAAACTTCAAAACCAAGCCATGAGAATTATAACAGGTGGCATGAAGTCAACGCCAATTGTAGAACTTGAAAAGATTACAAAACTGCAATCCATGACCGATAGAAGAGACTGCAGAGCCCAGCTGCAGTCAGAGAAACTCCGAAGACTGACGGACCATCCAATGTACCAGAGACTAAACAATTTGGGAAATGGGAAACTAAAGCGGAGAAACTTTGCAGAAATAGCCAAAGCAAAGATGCACGAAGATCCCATAAACACACTAACAACACCAAAACCCATCACTACTGTACGAAAACCTACCTGGAGGCAGGATATATTTCCAGAGGTGGTAGAAAATATACCAGGTATTGCAAATAAAAACTGCCAGACTGAAAAAGAAAGGAGAGACACTACCCTAAGCTTCATAACGAAAATCTACCCAAGCATGGACTGGACCCTTGCATACACCGACGGTTCTGTAACAAACACTACACAGAACGGAGGGGCAGGAGCATTCCTGAACCTACCAAATGGCAGAAAAAGAATACTGTCATTCGCTACTGGAAAATACACAAGCAATTTCAGAGCGGAGGCAGAGGCACTGAGGGCGGCAGTGGAAGAAATGGTGACACACAGTGAAAATGAGAGCCATATAGTCCTGCTGACAGATGCTCTCGCCGTAGTCACAGCGCTAAAAAGCCAGAAAAACACTGAGCTTAATGACTTAAGAGCAGCACTCTGCAAACTGTGCCAGCAGACCGCACCAAAAAGGGTAGTGGTACAGTGGGTTCCGTCACACTGCAACATCCAAGGCAACGAGGAGGCAGACAGACTGGCAAAAGAAGGTGCAAGACTACCACAAACAGATACCAGTATGACGTACGAAGAGTCAAAACGGCTTATCAAAGCCAGATACATGACCAAATGGGAAACCGAACATACTGGTTACACCAAAAACGATGCCTATTACCAGTTGAACCGAAGAGAGCAGGTCGTTGTCTTCAGACTTCGCACTGGCCACAACAGACTGAGGTACCACCTATTCAACAAATTGAAGATAGGGTGTACCGACGAATGCACGTGCGGTACTGGTAAAATGACCACTGAACATCTGCTGCAGAACTGCCCGACATACGAGGATCAGAGAGAGCAGATGTGGCCATTACCAGTGGAACTGCAAGACAAGCTCTATGGCAGTGGCGAGAGCCTCAGGATGACCGCCGCTTTTTTCGAAAAAATAATGGTTACTGTCTGACTGTGTACGCAGAAGAAGAAGAAGAAGAAGAAACAGCAGACTGATGTGGCATCTGGAAGAAAAACGAATACTAATTCCACAGCAAGCAGGCTTTAGACAGCACAGAACCACTGAGGACCAGGTCATCCTCATAGCCCAGGAAATAAAAGATGCCTAGCAGGCACAGAAACATACAGTAGCGGTTTGGGTGGACCTGGAAAAGGCATTTGACAAAGTCTGGAAAGACGGACTTAGAGTCAAGCTAAGGAGAAGTGAAGTTTGTGGGAGAATGTACAAGTGGATCAACCACTACCTGAAACAAAGAACGGCCAGAGTCCAAGTACAAGGGCAGATGAGCAAAAAGGTCACACTCGAGCAGGGAGTATTCCAAGGGGGAGTACTGTCACCCACACTCTTCCTGGTGTATATAAACGACATTATAGAGAATATACCAAGAAGAGTACATAGCTCAATGTTTGCAGACGATCTGGCTATGTGGACCTCTGAAAAGAATCTCACCATAGCAAGAAATCGGATGCAGCAGGCCCTAACATCCCTGGAAGAGTGGGCGAACTCATTGCTTGTCAAAATAAACGAGGAGAAAACCACATGTACAATATTCTCGCTTTCAATCAAACCCCAAAACACCAAATTAAGTCTAAATGGCAAATTCCTGCAGCCAAACGACAACCCAAACTATCTGGGAGTCACATTTGATCGGCGCATGACATGGAAAAGTCAGATCGAGAGAAACCGAATGAGAGCCAGAGAAAGAATGGCAATCATGAGGAAACTTGCTGGCACAAGCTGGGGAGTAGACGAAAGTATACTAAAGAAACTGTACACTGGAAGAGTGAGACCAGTTCTCGAGTATGGCATTGCGGCATGGACAACAGCAGCAAAGGCGAACTTCGATAAAGTTAGCAAACTTCAAAACCAAGCCATGAGAGTTATAAGAGGAGGCATGAAGTCAACACCAATTGTAGAACTTGAAAAGATTACAAAACTGCAATCCATGACCGATAGAAGAGACTGCAGAGCCCAGCTGCAGTCAGAGAAACTCCGAAGACTGACGGACCATCCAATGCACCAGAGACTAAACAATTTGGGAAATGGGAAACTAAAGCGGAGAAACTTTGCAGAAATAGCCAAAGTAAAGATGCACGAAGATCCCATAAACGCACTAACAACACCAAAGCCCATCACTACTGTACGAAATCCTACCTGTAAGCAGCATATATTTCCAGAGGTGGTAGAGAATATACCAGGTATTGGAAACAAAAACTGCCAGACTGAAAAATAAAGGAGAGATACTACCCTAAGCTATATATCGAAAAACTACCCAAGCATGGACTGGACCCATGCATACACCGACGGTTCTGTAACAAATACAACACAGAACGGAGGGGCAGGAGCATTCCTGAACCTACCAAATGGCAGAAAAAGAATACTGTCATTCGCTACTGGAAAATACACAAGCAATTTCAGAGCGGAGGCAGAGGCACTGAGGGCGGCAGTGGAAGAAATGGTGACACACAGTGAAAATGAGAGCCATATAGTCCTGCTGACAGATGCTCTCGCCGTAGTCACAGCGCTAAAAAGCCAGAAAAACACTGAGCTTAATGACTTAAGAGCAGTACTCTGTCAACTATGCCAGCAGTCCGCACTAAAAAGGGTAGTGGTACAGTGGGTCCCATCACACTGCAACATCCAAGGCAACGAGGAGGCAGACAGACTGGCAAAAGAAGGTGCAAGACTACCACAAACAGATACTAGCATGACGTACGAAGAGTCAAAACGGCTTATTAAAGCCAGATACATGACCAAATGGGAAACCGAACATACTGGTTACACCAAAAACGATGCCTATTACCAGTTGAACAGAAGAGAGCAGGTCGTTGTCTTCAGAGTTCGCACTGCCCACAATAGACTATGGCAGTGTCGACAGCCTCAGGATGACCGCCGCTTTTTTCCAGAAAAAAAATGGTCACTGTCTGACAGCGTAAGAAGAAGAAGTTTGGATATACTGTTGAATAAGGTCCATTTCTGGTTTTTATAACATATAAATTGTATTGATGTACTGTTGATTAAGGTCCATTTCTGGTTTTTATAACATAGACATTGTATTGATGTACTGTTGATTAAGGTCCATTTCTGGTTTTTATAACATAGACATTGTATTGATGTACTGTTGATTAAGGTCCATTTCTGGTTTTTAAAACATAGACATTGTATTGATGTACTGTTGATTAAGGTCCATTTCTGGTTTTTATAACATAGACATTGTATTGATGTACTGTTGATTAAGGTCCATTTCTGGTTTTTATAACATAGACATTGTATTGATGTACTGTTGATTAAGGTCCATTTCTGGTTTTTATAACATAGACATTGTATTGATGTACTGTTGATTAAGGTCCATTTCTGGTTTTTATAACATAGACATTGTATTGATGTACTGTTGATTAAGGTCCATTTCTGGTTTTTATAACATAGACATTGTATTGATGTACTGTTGATTAAGGTCCATTTCTGGTTTTTATAACATAGACATTGTATTGATGTACTGTTGATTAAGGTCCATTTCTGGTTTTTATAACATAGACATTGTATTGATGTACTGTTGATTAAGGTCCATTTCTGGTTTTTATAACATAGACATTGTATTGATGTACTGTTGATTAAGGTCCATTTCTGGTTTTTATAACATAGACATTGTATTGATGTACTGTTGATTAAGGTCCATTTCTGGTTTTTATAACATAGACATTGTATTGATGTACTGTTGATTAAGGTCCATTTCTGGTTTTTATAACATAGACATTGTATTGATGTACTGTTGATTAAGGTCCATTTCTGGTTTTTATAACATAGAAATTGTATTGATGTACTGTTGATTAAGGTCCATTTCTGGTTTTTATAACATAGACATTGTATTGATGTACTGTTGATTAAGGTCCATTTCTGGTTTTTATAACATAGAAATTGTATTGATGTACTGTTGATTAAGGTCCATTTCTGGTTTTTATAACATAGAAATTGTATTGATGTACTGTTGATTAAGGTCCATTTCTGGTTTTTATAACATAGACATTGTATTGATGTACTGTTGATTAAGGTCCATTTCTGGTTTTTATAACATAGAAATTGTATTGATGTACTGTTGATTAAGGTCCATTTCTGGTTCTTATAACAAGAAATTGTATTGATATACTGTTGAGTAAGGTACATTTATGGTATTTATAATTGTGTGCTTCCTCATTCTGCATTCTGGGGTGTCCATATTTTATCTGAATATCTCAATTATTGTTCACAATTTGTGGCTACAAAAATAGATGTGTATTTGGCTATTGACTTGCATTTGATTTCTGTCATTCGCAGAATTACTGATGCTTCTCTCTGCTCTGGTCATCTGCACCATAGTAGATAATTCAGTTCATGCAGTCTCTGATTCATCATTTGCACCCAACACTGTGGAGAGAAACGGTGCCAGGAGATCTAGGAAACCGTCACCAAAACTTGAGGAAGTTTTTCTCGAGCTGTATTTTGTTCCGGTATCAAAGACAATTAATTCAAGAAAGGAAATACCTTCTAAACAATCTACAACAGAATTTGTAGAAAATTTAACTGAAGATATTCATTCATCAAGATATGAAGTTATGAACAGAGATACTATTGTCAAGGGCTCGGAAAATTTAGGCTGGAAATATTCCACACAATATGATAACGACATTACACGTACCAAATACCTAGAAAGCCATCAAAAGAAGGGCAGCGACTCTAAAATTCAAAAGAAACACACGGATAATGCTGAAAATCAAAAACGAAACGAGGCAGCCAGAAATCGTCCACTAACATCCATAACTAAAACCAAAGATGATTCAGGGAGACCTCCTACAGAAGTGAGGTCACAGGCTAATGCTGTTATAGAAAATGTGACAATTGTGGGCAACACATTTAGCAGCTTGTTACCTTTTGAATGTCTTCACTACGACAGAGTTAGGGGTCTATACAAACAAAAGACTGAAAACTCTGGACAGAATGTTGAAAACGTTGAAGACTATTACTTTAATTCTACAGACGAACAAACTAAAGTAATCAAACACACAGAATCTTTTATATATGTAAACAAAGAGAAAGGTAATTTATCCAGCAAAGAAAATGACAAGACGGTTTTAAACACGGATTGGTTTCAAAGAAATATGTTGACATTTAAGGGAAATAATTCTCAAGACATGTTCAACAACTGGACTTGTTCGCGGGACACGGCTTGTCTTAGAAATGGAGATTGCTGTATGGATGTTATCACAGACAGTTTGGCCCTAAATGAAACAAGAGCAGATTTCGAGACAGTCTTAGAGGTTGAATCTGAAACGTGTTTGAATATTTCTTTGAGAGAACTCGTGAGGAGGGTTTTGAGAGAAGGCTCAGAGAAGATAATTTACACACATGCTCTACAGTTCTCGTCATGCCAGACAGCAGACCCGGCGTCCAACATAATGATGATTTTACGATGTCCTGAAGGACAGACCATTGAGGGGTTTGTCCGTGAAGAGTGTGAGAATTCCAGTTCTCCTATGCTTCCACCCGTCACCGTTAATTTAACATTCGTGGAACTGACATTCCTGAACGTGTTTTGTGCCCGCTGCCACGGTTTTAATGACACGCCTCTAGAAGTCTGGCAAACGGAACTGGCCTGTAAAGACAGCGTTATAAAAAGTTATGTAAGTTTAGATATTTCTGACCTTGTCGCTATGGTCAAGACAGGTTTATGTCACGTTACCTTTTCGCTCCCTGCCGGGGTTAGCGAGTTAGGAAGCTGTACTCCGGTCAACAGGGTCAAGGACTTACGAAATGGTAATTTTAGCTCAGCAGAATATGCAAAAGAAGACATAGTTTTATGTACATCATATTGGTTGCCAATTGCAGGAGATCAAAGCCAGAACGGTCGAATATGTGACATACCTAATACAGAAAATGGATTTTCAAGTACAGTTGTTCAATATCCAATTCGATACAATCTGTTAAACACCAATGACGCTCATATTGAAAAATTTTTCCCAGGTGGAATTTTGATAATACTCGACGCTTCAGGTAGGTACAACCAAGGAAATACGATGTTTTACCTGTGCAAGAGTACACAACTCTTTAATCACGTCAGTGCCAAATGCGTAGATATAATTTGTCCCCCTTGGTCTGAACCTTACAGGGGAAGATGTTACAATGTGAAAAATGTTTATTTTATGGAGAACTCCACACAGAATTTTCCAACAGGTTGGAAAAACCTCGATGTAATATGGACAATTTCTGAACATCTAGATAGTGTTTGGTGTGATAGATTTGTACAACTTCTAGATATTTGGAGAAAGCTGATTAAACAAGTGAGCATTGGTGAGTTTGAATATCAGATCAGTAAAATAGAGCAGGTCGGTTTTGGTTTCTCAAAATGTATGAATGCCATTGAACAAGAAAACAGTTCAGGTAATCTGACATTAAAGATATCTATAAAGAAAGACAATGTCAGTGTGTATTTCATCAATGATTTAAAGCAAATGATCAACTTCATAGAAAATTTTAATCCCAACAGTTCACAAATATCGTTGACAAACATGGACAATATAACTCAAGGAACTAGCTGTCCAAACGGAGATAGCCCCAAACAACGAAAAGATTTTAGTTTGGTTGAGGTCAAGGAAGTTGTATACGCTGTGCTCAACGTGACAGATGTATCCATTCACTATCCACTAAGCCACATAGGATATGGATTGATACATCAGAAGCTACCAAACAGTTCTGGAACATTTTCGGAAACAATTATAGTCTGTGAGACCAGCCAACTATTTTTCAGAAAAGACTGTACAGTTGTTCTTTATAATTTAAGTGAAACTTTCCAAAATGGCTCTCGACTAGAGATACCATCTTCAGGACAGATTTACCACGAACGAGATTTTGAGATTCAAGGAATTCAAGTGTTTGTTTGTTCGAAGTTTCAGTTTGAGCATGAAAATCAAAAACAGAACAAAGCGTATGTTATACTCAGTGTTATTATGTCTACACTTTCTGTTATCTGCCTCCTTCTTACCTTGATCATTTATTGTATGTTTCCTGAAATAAGAACTCTTCCAGGGAAAATGATGGCCAGTTTGGCTCTGACATTGCTACTGACCTTGCTGTCCAACACGGTCTCTCTTGTAGAGCTTCACCATGACTACATCTGTCCAATCCTGGCAGTAATCACCCACGGGATCACGCTAGCTTATTTTGGTTGGATGTCCGCCATTGCTATCAACATGGCCTTGACGTTCGGCCCCGGCTTTGAAACCCTCATGAAGACTTTAAATCACCGTCAATTATTCCGGCGCTACAACCTCGTCGTCTGGGGATCTTCTGTGACCATTGTGATATCTTCTGCTATCTTAGACTTCACTCACCGTGAGCTCAATCCGTCTCCAGAAGCATCGAACCCCACAAACGTACCAAAAGAAGTGACTGCTTCTCCCTCTGCACAACATTACGTGTCCTCTCTTCTATCGTCCTACAGCCAATCACCACTTCCAACAGAATACCCTCGTTACGGTATCCCATATTGCACTTGGTTCTCCGGTCCTCTTTGGTCAAAACTTGCCTTCATCGTAATCCCTTATGTCATTACTTTTTTCATTAATCTCGTCGGATTTATCATCACCGTTATCGGTCTGCAAAGATCCAGAAAACTCTCACAGAAGCTTGGCAGAAAACCCACAGACAGAACCCAATGCCTGATTTACATTAAGCTCTCCACAGCGATGGGATTCTCCTGGATCTTGTCCATCTTGACAAACATCTACCCAGACTGTGAGGTCCTGCCGTACATTTACATGTCTCTTGTTCTTCTCCAAGGTGTGTGTCTGTTCCTGGCTTTCATGGTGAACAAAAGAGTATATACCCTCATCAGGGCCACGCTATCTTGTTATAGACAAAGACATTCTGACGTGTCGAAAAATTGTGAAAAGAGAACTGGAAGTTCTAAGAATAACTAATGTGCTTCGGGAAGACTTATCCATGTGTGGATCGTAAAATATTTTACTAACTCAATCTATATTCCTCCACATGGAATATGGGACTGTTGCACGTGCTTTTCATTGCATTGTAATCTAGACTAGCGAGACACCATTTTCTCTGACATTCTATTTGAAAATAAATGCAATTGATATAAATCACATGCTTCCATCCTTATCAGCAACATCGTCTCACTTTTACATTCTTTTAAATAATCACATTGTTAGGGGGCTAGCTTAACATTGAAACAGTTAGGCGGAAGAAGAAGTCTAAGAACGCAAAGGAGGGAAGAAAATAGAATAAGAAAAAGAATAAGAAAAAGAAGAAAAAGAAGAAGAAGAAGAAGAGGAAGCCAAGAAAAAATATAACATGAAGAAAAAGGACAGCAATAAAAACGAATAATAAAAATAATAATAATAAGAAGAAGAAGAAGAAGAGAAAGAAGAAGAAGAAGAAGGAGGAGAAGTAGACGAAGAAGAAATATAAGAATTAAGAGTAGAAGAAAAAGAAGAATAACAAAATAAAAAATAACAATGAATAATTGCAATATTAATAATAATAAAATCAGAAGTGGAAGAACGAGAAAAAGGAAACGAAGAAGACGAAGAAGAAGAAACAGAAGAATAAGCCTTCTTCTATCATTCAAATTTTAACACACTTTATCACTTTAAGACACATTTAAACTTATTTACTTAATTTTCCGTCTACTCGCTATGTTAAGACACGTAGGAAGCCTTAGTTGTCTAGATTAGGACAGAAGTGACGTTTTGAAATCAATCAATGACCGCCTGCTGGATGAGGACACCGCAATAGATGAAGCAGCAATCCAGACTGCAAAGTTTAGACATTAAACGAGGTTCGAGCGGAGTGGGGCGCATGAGAGGACGGAGCAGGAGAGTGTACAACCAGCGAACTACAGGGACCATCAGCATCCATACCTTACGCTATTTGATGAGAGAGACTGAGCATCTATGGGTATGCCCGGAGTGCAGTGACGTTGATTCTTAGAAACAGAAACAGTTGTCTATATTAATTCGATTGTTGTAAGCCTATGTTGTTGTATGATTTATGTTATGTTATCTATCCATCTGCCACTCGATCTATTTCGTGTCGTTTAGTCATATATTTCAGTGTTGTGAGCATGAGGGGCCAACGATTCAGCAATGTATGAGCTGAGAGCTGCAGGTGCCAGTGACTCAAAGCTGCCAAGACCCTAGTCCGCCTACAAGCCCCGGCCCTGGAAACAGACTGCACCCACACAATCTGGCCAGGAGAATATGGACCGAGGAGAGAAGGTAAACCCTGTCGCAAAAATATTGTGATGAAATCGGGTATTTCAGTTCGGAAGGGGTTGAAATCGTACCCTCGCTCTTACAAAACATGCACTCAAGACAGACGGCAAATAAGATGAGTGGGTTGAGAGTTGATCAGATAACATCGAGAGGACAGCGCAATGTTATTTTCACTCGCTGTAATTCTCCTCACCTGTCCCTCGCACAAGGACATTTGTTTGTCAATGACATCGTATAGTTGGTTGTTGATATTGTTGTTGTTGTTGTTGTTGAATACCAACAATGAGTATATTTACTCTCTTTTGCGCACTGATAAAGGACGTTAAGTGGCGGATTGTTGTAGCTTTCATCACATCCCGAGCATGTTATGAAGTTGAACCAGGGTCCTCCAGGCGGTTGTGCTGTGCTTGACTTCATCTGTGTGTTGCTGACTACTACAGAAATCACGTCGATCCCTTACCTCGTTATCGAGGCTGCCATGACAACAGTTCGTTTCCAGGACAGGAATGCGGTCTTGGGGGGGGGGGGGGGGGGGGCAAAATCGATACAAAGGCACTCTAAACGCATCTTTTAATAGTTTCTCCATTGATGTTGCTGCCGGGGAGTTCTGGAACCGCTCAGTCTGGCGCACTGCCATTACATACGGTGCTTGCACCATTGAGCAGAGATCCCTTATGGAGGCGCAGGAACAGCTAGCTGCACGAAAGGAAATAGCGCAAGACGGCTCAATTACAAATGATGTTCACTTGTGCTGTTCATTTTCGCTTGCAATTTGCAACTTGCTAATCATGCTGAAACAAGGACGATAAGCAAACAGTTTTAAGACAACATAGAGACCGTTGAAAAGTGTGAAGGTACAGAAGGATAGGTCGCATTTCATGGAAACAAATCAATCAATCATTTAATCAGTATGCATTGTGACCAGTCCGCAGCGAAGACATATCATATGCTGGTCTCCTGGCCATATGCAAAGGGCTGACCTCGACGTCGGCGGTTCAATTCTCTGACACCCTCTACATGCCTCGCTTTCTCTGACACCTGACACTCTCTTCATGCCTGGCTTTCTCTGACACACTCTACATGCCTGGCTTTCTCTGACACTCTCTACATGCCTGGCTTTCTCTGACACCCTTGACACCCTCTACATAACTCGCTTTCTCTGACACTCTCTTCATGCCTGGCTTTCTCTGACACCCTCTACATGCCTGGCTTTCTCTGACACCCTTTACACCCTCTACATAACTCGCTTTCTCTGACACTCTACATGCCTCGCTTTCTCTGACACTCTCTACATGCCTCACTTTCTCTGACACTTTACATGCCTCGCTTTCTCTGACACTCTCTACATGCCTGGCTTTCTCTGACACCCTTGACACCCTCTACATAACTCGCTTTCTCTGACACTCTCTTCATGCCTCGCTTTCTCTGACACTCTCTACATGTCTCACTTTATCTGACACTCTCTACATGCCTGGCTTTCTCTGACACCCTTGACACCCTCTACATAACTCGCTTTCTCTGACACTCTCTTCATGCCACGCTTTCTCTGACACTCTACATGTCTCGCTTTCTCTGACACTCTCTACATGCCTGGCTTTCTCTGACACCCTTGACACCCTCTACATAACTCGCTTTCTCTGACACTATCTTCATGCCTTGCTTTCTCTGACACCCTCTACATGCCTGGCTTTCTCTGACACTCTCTTCATGCCTCGCTTTCTCTGACACTCTCTACATGCCTGGTTTTCTCTGACACTCTCTTCATGCCTCGCTTTCTGACACTCTCTACATGCCTGGCTTTCTCTGACACTCTCTTCATGCCTCGCTTTCTCTGACACTCTCTACATAACTCGCTTTCTCTGACACTCTCTTCATGCATTGGCTTTCTCTGACACTCTCTTCATGTCTCGCTTTCTCTGACACATTCTACATACCTCGCTTTCTCTGACACTCTCTACATGCCTCACTTTCTCTGACACTCTACATGCCTCACTTTCTCTGACACTCTACATGCCTCACTTTCTCTGACACTCTACATGCCTCACTTTCTCTGACACTCTACATGCCTCGCTTTCTCTGACACTCTGCATGCTTCGCTTTCTCTGACACTCTCTATATGCCTGGCTTTCTCTGACACTCTCTTCATGCCTCTTTCTCTGACACTCTCTTCATGCTTTGCTACGGCGTCTCATGGCAAGAACAATTGAACAAAAAACAGGAATGAAGAAATGGTCGGCTGGCCTTTGTGGGCTGCTCTTACGATGTTTATCTTCAAATAGCCCCGCTTACAACTTTATATTTGATATATGTCTGACGACGCCCTAATTCGGGAAAGGAAAGTCTTATTGAACTGACATTTTCAGCGAGCTTTTTTATATGGATAATTTGTAGGTCAGTCCAACTATTTAACGACTTAATTACTTTACGAGTTATGGGTAACATATTTTGTACATTTTTAACCGTGAAAATAAATTTATGACCCAATTTCCTTGGCCCTCACCACGGGAATAACTGTTTCACTTCTACTGATAAAATTCACAAAGAACAAAGTGACTTTTCGATGCATGCTTACTAACAAGGATGGCAGTGGATCGAATCCCCTGTTTTATTATACATTTTGTTTTACTGACCTAATCATTTCAATTTACTAGCCATGATGATACTGAGAGCTCGGAAGATTAAAGGTGTAATGAAAATTGCGCCATTTAAGCTACATTCTTGAAAAGAATGTTTTCCTAGGAGGAAAATATTTCATCCCAACAATTCTGCTAATTCCATCCGATATGAAAATTATGTTATTTCATGGAGGAAGCCAGGTACGACAACAAGTAACAAGTATATCCTGCCACAACATTACGTTAGAATAATGTAGTGTTACATCAACCTACCTTTCAACAACGTGAACATACAAACACATGGTCTTACAGCAACATATACTTCCAACAACATGACATCACATATAATAACCTTACAGCAGCGAGGCCTTACAACAACATTGTTATTCAATACAGTGACCTTACAACGTGTCAGGTCATGTTGGCCTTACAACAGCATTACCATACAACAATACAGCCTTACAAAAAGCAGATTTGATCAAACACGGCCTTACAACAACCTAACCTAACAACAACTCGACCTAACAAAAGTAAATTTTAATAAAAACCTGACCTTGTAATTTCACGGCGTTGCAAGAAGCATATTGTAAAAACACGACCTTACAATAACCCGACACTACAACAACTCGACCTTACAATAACCCGACACTACAACAACTCGACCTTACAATAACCCGACACTACAACAACTCGACCTTACAATAACCCGATACTACAACAACTCGACCTTACAATAACCCGACACTACAACAACTCGACCTTACAATAACCCGACACTACAACAACTCGACCTTACAATAACCCGACACTACAACAACTCGACCTTACAATAACCCGGTCCTACAACAACTCGACCTTACAATAACCCGGTCCTACAGCAACCAGCCATTACAAAAATTCGGCATTACAACAACCCGACGGCCTTACAATAATCCGGCCTTACAACACTCTGACCTTACAAAAACACGGTAATACAACAACCCGGTCTTACAACATCCCAACCTTACAACAACCGCACCATACAACAACCCGACCTTACAACAACACGACCTTACAACAACCCGACCTCACAATAACCCTACCTCCCAACAACACGACGTTACAACAACCCGATCTTACAACAAACCGACCTGACAACAACCTGACCTTACAACAGCCCGACCTTACATTAATCCGACGACTTTTCAACAACCCGACCTTACAACGACACTACCTTTCAAAAACCCGACCGTACAACAACGCGGTCTTACAACAATCCGACATTACAACAACATTGCTTTACAACTTAACAACCCGACCGTACAACAACCCGACCTTACAATAACCCGACCTTACAACAACCCGACCTTACAACAACCTGGCCTTACAACAACCCGGCGTTACAACAACACTGCTTTACAACTTATCAACACCTTACAACACCCCGACCCTACAACAACTCGACCTTACAACAACCCGACATTACAACAACCCGACCTTACAACACCCTGACCCTACAACAACTCGACCTTACAACAATCAGACCCTACAACAACTCGACCCTACAACAATCCGACCTTACAACAACCCGACCTTACAACAACCCGACACTACAACAACTCGACCTTACAACAACCCGACATTACAACAACCCGACCTTACAATAACCCGACCCTACAACAACCCGACCCTACAACAAACCGACCTGTATGGCTAATTAAAAATGGTAACAGCTAATAAAATGATCTCTTTAATTTCGTGCGCATTCCTGTATTTAAATGGAACCCCTTGAAAGTTTTCACAGGAGTTTGAGAATTATATTGAATTTGTTGGCATGTTGTTGTTATTCAGCTCATTTGAAAATGAGATATTGAGTGATTCAGATTTAAATGATGTTTCTGTGTCAGATGTTACTGACAGTGATATAACTGAAAGTGAAAATAGTGAGTGAACAGCAAGCAGTCTCCAAGAATAAATATACTTTTTTATATTTATTCCTAGTTATTATATTTTTTAGGCTTTTTTTCAAAAGTATCACCTTTGTCTTCTTTTTATTTCCTAGAAATGGCAGTAACACTATTATTAAGCTCCGTCTCCAAAGGGTTTAAGAGCAATGTCATTTACACTTTTGTTGAGTGGCCCAGGTTCTACTGGTCACGTAGTTTCTGTTTTACTTAACAAGGGAGTTAAGTTGAGTTACAGACTAACCTAGACTGTATTTAATAAAGAAACACACGCACACACAAGGGAGACAATCAGTGGCGTACCGTCTATGGATTAGTCAGACAAGGTTAGTCCCCAGACACTTTAGTTAAGCTCTTTTCAGTTAAATGTCCACGAGACATAAAAACATACAATACAAATATTCATTAACAGCATTAGTATTGCTCATTATCTGAGTACAATTTGCGTCACAATAATCAACTAAATTTCCGCTATTTGCGCTCACTCCTCTATATGATAGCACTCAGGTAACGAAAGTGTTCGGGTCTTATCGCTTGTCTCCGGATAGAGGAGCAGCAATGCCAAACTAGTCCCTCTGTACAATAAGATATATGCTAGCGGAATGGTGCTCTGTTAAAAATGAATATAACTTTCGATTGCGTCTTATGAGTGGTAGTAATAGTGTTATTAAGCTAATGTAATTCCCCTGTTAATGAAAGAGATCTTGTTAAGTATTAAAGGGCTTGATTGTCAATATACTTTGACAGTATTTCTAGCGGGGAGTTAAGGGAGGGGACTCGATTTGGAAATCGTTCCCTCACGACAAAGCTGGCCATAGACAATCAGTAGTGTTAGAATAAGTTGGTCAAAGGGCTGTAACCCAATCACGTGTTGCAATAATTTCATACTTTTGTCTGGAGCCCTCAGTTTTATAAAAAAAACAGCAAGTAATAACATAGTTAGGTCAACTCCAGACATTTTTGTTAAAAACAAAAAGGAAAGAGTATTCTACACTTTCAAACCAAGTTAACTGCATGCAAAACAAGAAACATATTGAATTGTTTGGCTTGTGTGGTGTCCGAAATAGATCACAAAGTGTGGCTAAATGAAAGTATTTTTGAAAATCAATCATTTTCAACACGCCAAGATACGAAACGGAAAGTCTTACTGACACATATTCGCAACAACTAAATTACAAATTTCCGTGAAAACTAGAATACATTTTTGAAAACTTCCATTTCTAAATATTGTGGATCGGTTGAATTGAGCTAAACTGTGACCAGTAGAAGTGTCATTGCTAAGCTACACACTGTAAATTAAATGGAGAATATTCTTCTTTAGCACAATAATTAAAGATGTCCTCGAACCTAGTCCACTTTAAGAAAAGTCACCGCACCCCAGTCGAGACAAGGTTTTCCCATGACGTATCCTTGTGAAAGCCACTATGACATGGCTTTACAAAACCTGGACAGATAAAACAAATGGAATTGCATTAATGACAGACGGTCTACTAAACAATACTTCCGAAACATTAGCATTATTTATCCCGCTATTAGACGAGGACAACTTTTTAACTTGTCGAGATATCGTTACTATGGTGCCAGCACGCTTCGGGCGTTTTAAAATACCAAACGAAGAGTTCCTAAGCAGTCTAACATGATTTGTAAATACACATTTAAATATTCCACGGAAACCGTTTGATTTGTTACTCTGTACTGGAAAGATATTACTAACAGCGGTATTGACATAAACCGTTTCGAGATCGCTTTGTGTGACTGTTATCTGACAATATTTGAGTACTGAAGACCCGTTTCATTGATTGGATGACCTTGTGTCAATTAATCAGACATACTCACAGGATAACCTACATCAAGGAAAGACTGCCTGCACGTTTTGTTTCTCACAGTTGTTTTGTATTTGTTGGAGAATGTTCGGATTTTAACTGATGTATACTGTGACATTTTCTCACAAGTGTTTGGTGGTGGATAATTTGTTTCTTGGATTCAAAGTTTGTGGTGTCCATCATCACCTTTTTCACCTTCTTCTTCTTTGCCTCCATTTTGCTGCTAGTGAAATCATAGAACCACCACTGTAGTTGTCCACTTACGGAACACTGCACCGAAGCTCTCATATTGTTATTATTTGTATTATTATTTTAATCGAGATTGACTTTACTGTACAATAAGTGATGTATCTGTAACCTTTATCTGGAGCAGCGTAGAAGTGGGAGATTGGTTTGAGTGCTTGTATGTCACATCATAATTGACATGGCTTATCCCCAACTTGCGTCTTAATGCAGAATACCCAAATGGGTACATGGATATTAGTTTAGGTAAGTATGGACAGAACAAAATAGTTTACCACTCTTTCGTACGCATAAATTATAATAAAGTCTCTTACTCTGCAATCGTTAACAGCACAACTACATTTACCTGGACCGGTTTTGCAGTCAAGAAAGGAAAAGAAATAAAAGCTGACATATTCCAATCAATCAATCAATCAATCAATCAAAGCCTGGTTCTTCTATCGGTGCAAAGGCCATTGACAACATCTCGCCAGCGTGCACGGTCCTGCGCTGCTCTTTCTGCCTCTCTCCAGGTGTCATTAATTAATTTTAGCTCATTGTCACATTCTCTTCGCGTATTTTTGGGTCTACCTCTCTCTCTTTTCTCCTGGCTGTTCCATGAAAAATCCTGTCTGGCTATGTAGACTGTGCCTTCCGCAGCGTATGTTCTATTCAGAACCATTTTCTTCGCTTAATTTGTTATTCCAATGGATGTTGTTGGCTCCTTTCCCACAAGTCGTCATCCCTTACCATGTCCTGTCCTTTTATGCCCATTATCCTTGAAAGGCATCTGTTAACGAAGGACTGGAGTCTTTGTTGTATGACCTTGGTCGTTCTCCATGTCTCCGCTCCATACAGCAACACCGACTTGACACTTGCGTTGAATATTATAATTTTCGTGTGAATCTTGATATCTCTGAATCTCAATAAAATGTTAGTGTCAAGAATGCCCCTCGTCTGTTTCCAATTGTGTTCCTTACATGTGCATCTGTACATCTTTATGTGTTTATTGTGCTTCCTAAATAGGTAAAAGTATCCACTTCCTCCATCTGCTTTCCCTCCAGTATAATTGGTTTTTTGCTGTTAGTGTTGAGTTTAAGGAGGTTGGTTATCTTCATGTTGATATTCAGGCCGAGTTACTCCCATTGTTTTTTTTCACCCTATCGAGTTTCTCATGCATTTGATTATGACTATGGGACTAAAGTACCAGATCGTCTGCGAAGTCCAGGTCTTCCAATTGAGACATTATTGTCCACTGGATACCAGTTTTTTTGCCTTCATTATACAATCTATAGCCAACAGGATCAGGTAAGGTGAGAACAGGCATCCCTGTCGCCACTGTTTGCACATGGAAGCTGTCAGTCAGTACTCCTTCATTTACGACTTTACTAACTGTGTCGTTGTACATATTGTAGATGAGGATTGTGCACTTCTCTGGTATCCCATAGTGCCTCAACAGTTGCCATAGAGTACTTCGATCCATACTGTCAAACGCCTTTTCATTGTCTATACAATTTGCGTATAGGGAT
Source organism: Ariolimax columbianus (assembly GCA_036924085.1). NCBI lineage: Eukaryota > Metazoa > Mollusca > Gastropoda > Stylommatophora > Arionidae > Ariolimax > Ariolimax columbianus. Next base: position 51,152,585 of record JAVGWX010000012.1, read on the forward strand.
GATTTCCATTCAATGCTTTGTTCTACTATGATGCGTAGATAAGCTATACGATCTGTGTATGATCTTTCCTGGCGAAATCCTGCCCGTTCCTCTCTGAGCTTTATGCCTACTTCAGTTTTTAGTCTGTCCAAGATGATTCTGTTGAATATCTTGTTTGGCACTAACATCAATGTAATCTCCCTCTAATTGCTGCAATATGCCAGGTCCCCCTTCTTAGTCAATTTAATCAGATATCCTTCTTTTCATTCTGTTGGCACTCTCTTCTCTTCCCATATCTTCTAGAATAATCCTTGCAAATGTATCAGCGGCTTTATCTATATTTGCCATCATGGCTTCTGCTGCTATTCCATCTGGTTCTGCCGCTTTCCTTTCTTTAGTTTGAATATGGCCATTTGGATTTCTATCCTAATTGGTGGGTCGTCGTCCAAGTTCAGGGTCTCCTCTGCTGGTAGGATGTTTGGTGTTTCTTGTGGTGGAGGTTTGTGAAGAATTTCTTTGAAATACTCAACCCATCGCGTCTGTTGTTCCTCTGATGATGTCAATATCCTACCTTCTCTATTTTTGATGGGTTTGTCTGTGTGTATATATATATTTGTCATTTTCTTTGTTAATGATCAGAGATCTTTCATATGTCCTGTCTGCTGCCTCTTTTGCCTCTTGGGCCAGCCTGTCAATATAATCCCTTTTATTTTTTTCTTATACATGTCTTGACCTCTATGTCTGAAACAGTATAATTACTCTTTGCTTCTGCATTGGTGGCTCGACTTCGGTAATTGTTGAATATAGCTGTCTTCTTTTTCCTTTCTTCAGTTGTGATCTATTCTTTGTGTTGGGTTCTCTTCTTGAATCCCACAGTTTCATCCCATATTTTATTCCACATCTCTTTAGCCTGGTCCCACATACTATTAGTGTCCATTTCTTCATCCTCATATATCTCTTGTACCACTTGATATCTATTATTAACTTCTAAGCTAAATTATGTCTTATTCTCTTGGTGTTGCTATAAGTGTACGTTATATCTTGTTCTCCTTGGACCCTGTACAGGTACTTTTTTAGTTTGAGCTGCAGAATCCTCGGCAACATGTGCTGGTCTGACGCTACATCTGCACCTCGCTTTACTCTTACATCTTGTAGTGTACTTCTGAACTCTTGACTGACACAGATGTGATCAATCTGATTTTCGGTTAAATGATCTGGAGATCGCCATGTGACCTTATGTATCTTCTCATGTGGAAACATGCTTCCTCCAATTATCATGTTGTGTAGCTCACATAGCTCTGCAAACATTTCTCCATTTTCGTTTATATGTTCTATTCCTTGTCTTCCCATAATCTTCTCGTAACCTATGTTGTATGCTCCCACTTTAGCATTGCTGGCATATTTAAATAACGACAATTATTTTTTCTACGACAGTAAGTGCTATGCGATAACTCATAACTTCACATGACGTCACAGTAAGACGAGATACCACTAAAATGATAAATAAAGGTATGTGTCAATTGACGTGTTTAAATTTTGTTTGTTTCATGTTAATGATTTGATAAAGCTGCATGGCGCTATGTGTAGCGCTATGTATAGCGCTAGATTTGTTAAAGCTTTTGTATGTAGTATTTTAAGAGGTGGTGTTATATGTCTAAAGCGTTAAGTTTTTTTAATTTTTAGATAACGAACTACTGCATATAAGCACATGCATTCTTGTATTGTGTATTTGTATCAGGTTGTTTGTATCAGATTCTTTGTTTCAGATTATGTGTATTATCGTCTGGACTGTGTAAATAACTTGGCTCTTTTGTCCCGTAACCGTAATCAGTTGACATAATAAAATAAGTATACTTGATGAGAGGACCCAGAAATTAGGACTGTAAGTATACAGAAGAAAAGAAACTAAGATATATAATATCCTTTAAGTATAGAATTACAACATCAATAGGGCATTTCAAAGACATTTTGGCAACGGTTAAAGGAAGGAAACTCATTTGGCCCGGCATAGCAGAACATTGCAGACTCAAATCTCACCTCCACAGAATGGGTCTCAGCGACACCGCCACGTGCGATTGTGTAGCACCAATCAAACACCAGAACATATCCTACAGGACTACCCTATTTACACAGACTAAAGGGGAACGGCGTGTGCTAGTGGTTAAGTGACACAACTCACAATCCGAAGCTGCTGGGTTCGATACCTAAATTAATGCTGGTCAGATGTACTGTGCGCAAAATAAAAACCACAGTGCAGCGCACACCGTCTTGGTGAATAGAGCAATAAGGCGAATTAATAAGAAAAGCAACAACAACAAAAAACATACAGAATGAAGAGAGGCAGTCTGGCCCTGGGAAGCGACCAGGCTCGACAAGCTGTTAGCAAATGGCGAATACCTAGGCGAATTCGCTTCATGTTGTTGTTGTTGTTGCTTAGATGTTTGCCTCACTAGTTTCTACTGGCGGAGGCGCGACATTTTCCACCCCAGACCGTAGTCCATTAGGCGATATCAGGACGCATAAACCAGTGCTTGAATGCATGTGTGCGTCTGTATGTACCTATGCTAGGTTTGTGCGCCCTCACAAGCTAGCCCAACCAAAGTGCAATGGAAGATCGCGTCACGCATGTGGCGCAAAGGAAATATGGCGCATTTTATTTTGTAACCCACGGCACTTAGTGAGTGATGTGGTCATCGTGACCCCGGTCGCCTTTACTTACTGGACTGAAGCACTACCCATTTAAGGCTGGGTCGACCGGGCAAACTACTCTGTTTTATTTGCATCTTTCGGTCCAATACATCCGACCTCAGCAGTAATTTTTTAGTACCGGATTATTCATCCCTCTTCGACCTCTTCTCCGTAGCCAGTCTGCACTGTTGCGGTCTGTTTTCCAGGATCACTGCGTGGAGCTGTAGACGGGTCTTGGCAGCTCTGGTTTCCTGACCCTGACGCTAGCAGTCTACTTTGGGTCGCTGACCGCTGCAACTCATGCGCTGCTCATCATCTCGATCCCCAAAGATATATAAGGTTTCTCCATCTAATCAACGGCTGGAAATGATAAGATCCGATATTGGCTTCACATATTTAGAGGCATTAATAACAAATATTCAAGAATAATAATACTTTATCACTCAATTTTTGACAACAAGTAGGAACAGCAGAATTTATCTCATGACTTAATTTTCACGTTTTACTTTACAGAATTACTAATGATGTCCAGCGGGCTGGTCATCTGCATCCTAACACATATCGATGGACTTTCTAAACAGTTCACAACAGATCTTGTGGAATTTGAAGATACACTGACCCCAGATACAAATTCACCAAAATATAAGGTTGTCAAGGGACATAATGTTGGTAAGGAGTCGGCAGATTACGGTGGTGTCTATTTTACAAATATCAAGACGGGCCCTACTTCACGTTTCCCCCAGCACGACAATCAGTATTTGATGAATCAGAAGAGCAGCGGCTCTGGAGATCGCAGTGATCATTCAGATCGCATTGTAAAACCACAACCAAACGAGTCAACGAGAAATCCCGTAGTAACATGGGTAACTCAAGCCTCAGACGAGTCTAGAAGATCTTCTATAGAAACTAGGTCACATGATGTTCTTGAAAATGTGGCATTTGTAAACGCAAAGTTCGACAACATTCGTCCGTATAAAAGTCTTCGTCATGACAGTTTACACATTGTTGGTAAACAACAAACAGGGGAAACTGAACATATATTAACAAACGATTCATACCAACGTAAAGATATCCACACAAAAATGAAGCAAAATTTTGAATCTGCTACACATCTAAACAAGCAAAATGGGAAGATGGATATCGGCAGGGAATTGTTACCAGAAAAAAGGTTGGAATTTAAGGGAAACAATTCGCTTGATTCTTCACCCACATCCTACAACTTGACATGTTCATTGGACACGATTTGTCGTCAAAATGGAGATTGTTGTACGAACGAAACTACAAACAGTTCTGCTGAAAATGAAACAAGAAAAACTTTCGAGATTGTCTCAGAGAATGAGGCTGAAACGTGTTTGAATATTTCTCTGAGAGAACTCGTGAACAAGGATTTGACAGAAAGTTCAGAGACGATAATTTACAAACATGCATTCAAGTTCTCGTCGTGCGAGACAGCAGACACATCACACATAATGATGATCCGACAGTGCCCGGATAAGGAATCTTTAGACAGGTCTTTGACAAATAAGTGTGAGAATTCCAGCTCTCCGTTGCTCCCTCCCGTCACGGTTAAATTAATATTTGGAAAACTGACATTCCGAAACATGTTCTGTGCCCACTGCCATGGTTTTAATGACACGCCCCTGGATGTATGGCAAACTGGAATTAACTGTAAAAGGGAAGTTAAAAACAATTGTGTAAGTTTAGATATTTATGATCTCGTCGCTTTGGTCAAGACAGACTTATGTAATATGACCTTTTCGCTGCCTACTAGAAGTATACATTCAGGAAGTTGTTGTGAGTCTGTCAAAGGGTTTGAGGTCAAAGTAAACAGTGCATACAGCTCATCCGAATGTGACATAGAGGACATACGCTTATGTAAAACATATTTACTCCCAAAGTCAAGACATCACTGTCGGATATGTGACAAACTCAATCATGGCTTTGAGAATCCAAAGATTGAACTTTCAATACAAAACAGTTTGTTGAATGATTACCATAAACCTTTTCCTAATATTTTTCCACCTGGGATTTTGATGATACTTGACTCAACAGGTAGATACAATCAAGGAAATACGAGAATCAACCTATGCAAGGATACACAAGTCTTTGACCGATTCAGCGCTGAATGTACAGAACTAGTTTGTCCCCTTTGGTCCGAACCGTACAGGGGAAGATGCTACAACGTGAAAAAGGTTTATTTTATGCAGAACTCCACACAGATTTTTCCTGCAGGTTGGAAGAGTCTGAATATACTTTGGAATGTTCGTAGACCAATAGATTATGATTGGTGTCAAAAGTTTAAAACACTTCAAATTATTTGGGACAATTTTATAAAACAAGTGAGCATTAATGAGTTTGATGATCATATGAATAAGACACAGGAGGTCTTCTTTGATTTCTTAAAGTGTAACATGGCCATTGAACATAACAACAGTTCAGGTAATCTGACAATAAAGATATATATACAAATGTACATTGTCACTGTGGATGTTATCAATGAATTAAAACAAATGATCAACTTTATGGAGAATTTAAATCCCAACATTTCTCAAATAATGTTGACAAACATGGACAATTTAACTAAAGGCACTAGCTGTCCAAACGGAGGTAACCTCAAACAACGAACTGGGTTCAGTTTAATTGAGGTTAAGGAAGTTGTATACGCTGTACTCAACGTGACAGATGTATCCATACAGTATCCATTGATCAACATCGGATATGAATTGATTCATAACGAGCTGCCAAACAGTTCTGGAACATTTTCAGAAGGGATGTTTGTCTGTGAGACTAACCAATTATTTTTCAGAAAAGACTGTACAGTTGTTCTTTATAATTTAAGTGAAACTTTCCAAAATGGCTCTCGACTAGAGATACTGTCTTCAGGACAGATTTACCACGAACGAGATTTTGAGATTCAAGGAATTCAAGTGTTTGTTTGTTCGAAGTTTCAGTTTGAGCATGAAAATCAAAAACAGAACAAAGCGTATGTTATACTCAGTTTTATTATGTCTACACTTTCTGTTATCTGCCTCCTTCTTACCTTGTTAATATATTGTATGTTTCCTGAAATAAGAACTCTTCCAGGGAAAATGACGGCCAGTTTGGCTCTGACATTTCTACTGACCTTGATATCTAATACGACCTCTTTCGTAGAGCTTCACCATGACTACATCTGTCCAATCCTGGCAGTAATCACTCACGTGATCACGCTAGCTTACTTTGGTTGGATGTCTGCCATTGCTGTCAATATGGCCTTGACCTTTGGTCCAGGAGTTAAAACATTCGTGAAGACTTCAGATGCTCATCAGTTGTTCCGGCGCTACAACCTCGTCGTCTGGGGATCTTCTGTAACCATAGTGATGTCTTCTGCTATCTTAGACTTCACTCATCTTGATCCCAAGCAGTCGCCAGGTACATCGACCACAACTAACGCAAAAATAGCAACAGATGCAACTCCATCTGCTCAGCCTTACGTGTCTTCTCTGCTATCAGCGTCCTACAGCCCATCACCACTTCCCACAGAATACCCTCGTTACGGTATCCCATATTGCACTTGGTTCTCCGGCCCTCTTTGGGCAAAGCTTGCCTTCATCATCATCCCTTATATGGTTACCTTCCTCATCAATCTTATCGGATTCATCCTCACCGTTATTGGTCTGCAAAGATCCAGAAAACTCTCACAGAAGCTTGGCAGAAAACCCACAGACAGAACTCAATGCCTGATTTACATTAAGCTCTCCACAGCAATGGGATTCTCCTGGATCTTGTCAAACTTGACAAACATCTACCCAGACTGTGAGGTCCTGCCGTACATTTACATGTCTCTTGTTCTTCTCCAAGGTGTGTGTCTGTTTCTGGCTTTCATGGTGAACAAAAGAGTATATACCCTAATAAAAATCGCGTTATCTTGTAATAAACATACACATTCTAACAACATGACGAGAGATTATGAAATAAAAACTGGAAGTTCTAAGAATAATTGATATAAATCTCTTTAATTTTGTAGTATTGGATTGAAGCACATGCTTTCTATCCCCCCCCCCTCCCCCCCACCCCACCCCCCATTTGATTATTACAAAATGTGGAATTGTTCTTAACAGAAATATAAACACATAAGGAGGTTCCTACAAATATAAGAAATTAAGACTGGTTGGTTGGTTATCGATTCAGACGCTTTTGTGTTCCTGCCCTTTCGCCTAAAAATAAGAATAGGAAAGACCAGATGCGATTTCAACTTTCATTGGAACTTATGAAGAGTAAAATTAATTCATCTCAACAGAAACACAACAATGTCATCTAAAATATAACGTCCGTCCTATTGTCTGGTTTTGAACATGGATAACGGAGTAAGACATTAACCAATACCGTGCATATTCAAATGGGGAAATATGTTAACAGGTATACTGAGACTAACGCCTGGTCTAGTACAACAAACTGATCGGATATGTTAGTCGGGGTCAGATAAAAATATGCTGACCAAGACCCCAGTCTCACTTCCACGTAGGTCTCCATGGAAACGGGCTGTTTTAAAGGAGACTAACGGGGTGGGGGATCGACGCGTTTTCCGGTGTTGTGAGAGACAGGCAGAAAAAGCTAAGCATAGCACAACCGCATAGATGAGCCAACTCCATCTTCATCTTCACGCTTATGATGTGAGGAAAACTAATGAAGACATCACCTAACGCCTTCTTCGGGGCGAACAACAAAAGTCAACTTAATAAATGTGGACGCTCTCTTCTTCTTCTTCTTCGTACGCTGTCAGACGTCAACCTGTATTTTTTTCGAAAAAAGCAGCGGTCATCCTGAGGCTGTCGACACTGCCATAGAGCTTGTCTAGTGTTGCCACTGGTGATGGCCATATGTGCTTTCTCTGGTCCTCGTATTTAGGGCAGTTTTGTAGCAGATGTTCAGCGGACATTTTTTCGGTACCACAACTGGATTCGTCAGTGCCACCTATCTTCAGTTTATTGAATATGTCTGTTGTGGCCTGTGCGGAGTCTGAAGACCACGACCTGCTCTGTTCTGTTCAATTGATAATAGGCATAATTTTTTTGTGTAGCCAGTATGTTCTGTTTCCCATTTGGCCATGTATCTGGCTCTAATGAGCCGTTTTGACTCTTCGTAGGTCACTTTAGAATCTGGTTGTGGTATTTATGCACCTTCTTTTGCCAGTCTGTCTGCCTCCTCGTTGCCTTGGATGTTACAATGGAATGGAGCCCACTGTACCACTACTCTTTTTGGTGCGGTCTGCTGGCATAGTTGACAAAGTACTGCTCTTAAATCATTAAGTTCAGTATTTTTCTGGCTTTTTAGTGCTGTGACTACGGCCAGGGCATCTGTAAACAGGACTATCTGGCTTTCATTTCTTTTGCCTGTCAGCATTGCTTCTGCTGCAGCCCTCAGTGCCTCTGCCTCCGCTCTGAAATTGCTAGAGTATTTTCCAGTTGCCACTGACATTGTTATGTGGGCGCTGAACAACAGCAACACTAAGAACAACAACAATCACAATAATTATGTATATGGAAACTGTGGGGAGGAAGACTAACTGACATAACTAAAAGCATACTGACCAAGACCCTCACCTCGGCTTCCTTGTAGCCATCACTGGAAACGGTCTGTTTTCATGGCAGTCGGGCTAACGAGGTGGGAAATTGATGTGATCCCCGTAGTAGCGAGGAACACGCAGATGAAGCCAAGCATAGCACAACCGCAAGGAGGACACGAGTTCTCCTTCATGAGCACGCTAAAGATGTGAGGAAAGCTTTGGCAACACGCCACTTAACGTCCTTTTCAGGGCGCATAAAAGAGTAATCTTACTCATTGTAGGCATTCGCAACAACAACAACAACAACAACAGCAACAACAACAACAGCAACAACAACAACAACTACATATATGAAACTGTTGTATAGAAATGGACAACTATCAGAGGAATATGTCATGAAGTTGGAGTTGAATAGGACAAACAATAATTGAACTGGGAGATAGTGTAACAAGACAGTCTCTGTTCTGGAATCCCCAAAGCAAGAGAAGTAAAGGCACACTTTAAATATTAAATGAGTAGAGAGTACGAGATGAAGATAGTGGGTACAACTAGGTCCCTGGAATATCCTTCTTCTTCTTCTTCGTACGCAGTCAGACATCAATCTTAATTTTTTCGAAAAAAAGCAGCGGTCATCCTGAGGCTGTCGACACTGCCATAGAGCTTGTCTAGTGTTGCCACTGGTGATGGCCACATCTGCTCTCTCTGATCCTCGTATGTCGGGCAGTTTTGCAGCAGATGTTCAACGGTCAATTTTCTGGTACAACAACTGCATTCGTCAGTGCCACCTATCTTCAGTTTATTGAATAGGTGGTACCTCAGTCTGTTGTGGCCTGTGCGGAGTCTGAAGACCACAACTTGCTCTCTTCTGTTCAATTGGTAATAGGCATCATTTTTTGTGTGTAGCCAGTATGTTCTGTTTCCCATTTGGCCATTTATCTGGCTCTAATAAGCCTTTTGGACTTTTCGTAGGTCCCACTAGGATCTGGTTGTGGTAGTCTTGCACCTTCTTTTGCCAGTCTGTCTGCCTCTTCGTTGCCTTGGATGTTACAATGGGATGGAACCCACTGTACCACTACTCTTTTTGGTGCGGTCTGCTGGCATAGTTGACAGAATACTGCTCTTAAATCATTAAGTTCAGTATAAATGAAAGCCATAAAGTCCTATTTACAGATGCCCTGGCCGTAGTCACAGCACTAAAAAGCCAGACTATATTTGACTAAAATTACATCAACTATTAACAAGATCTGGGCATAGCCTACGTATGCGACTTCTTTTTCTTTTGTCGTCTCACTTTCTGCCGGGTTGTAGCACAGTGTCGTCTAACTTTCTGCCGGGTTGTAGCACAGTGTCATCTCACTTTCTGCCGGGTTGTAGCACATTGTCGTCTCACCTCCTACAGGGTTGTAGCACAGTGTCGTCTCACCTCCTACCGGGTTGTAGCACAGTGTCGTCTCACATTCTACCGGGTTGTAGCACAGTGTCGTAATATGTTTTAGTCTTTCTCCTAACTCGTGGCCCGAATAACAATTTCCCTATTATACAGCAGGTCTTGTTTACTCTGTCTATCTCCCTTTTCCTCGGTCTACCTCTCGTCCTTCTTCCAGGTGTTCTCCTGTGGAAGGTAGCATGAACAGTGTGGTCTGGTTGCATTGTCATAATATGGCCAAACCAATTCATTCTATGTTGCTCGATGTACTGTAGGCAGGGAATTGTTTTAACCTTCTCCCGAATATTCGCATTAGTGATTCAGTCTCATCTAGTGTTGTTAGTGACTTTTCGATGGCATCGCATTTTGCAGTTGGCTAACTTTCGTTCTTTAGTCATAGGCAATGCCCATGTCTGACCCTGGTAGCACAGGGTTGGGATGAAGATACTATGTATCATCTTTTTTTCTGTTTGGAGGGAAATCTTAGTGTGCTTTAATAGTGGAGACAGCTGGTAGATGACAGCGTTTGACCTCTGCACTCTCGTCTCCATCTCTCTATCCAATCCGCCATCCTCAGTAAATATACCTCCTAAATACCTACATTTTTGTACCTGCTTTATTTTCGTTTTATTGATATCAATACCAAATGTGGTGTGCTTTCTACATATATTCGTTGTCTTTGTTGTTTTTAATGTATTGATATTCATGTCTTACTTGTTACAGTTTAAGTAGAGATAGTCGATTTTACGTTGTAAGTATTGCTCATTGAAGTGTATGTCACTAAAATGTTGAATGCTAGTATCTTTTTTGTTCCGTTCATTTTGTAGTGATCTACATGTCTTGTATATTTAAGACATGTACATCACATGTGCTCATGGCTTGTGTATTTGTTTACCTTTATCCCTTGCAATTATTGATCGTTTATTTATCCTAGAACATGTACAGTTTACGTTTACTAACATCAAATGCCATTTGTGGAATTGGCAGAAGCACTTGCGGGCAAATGTTGAAGTGGAACATTGGTTAGTAGTGTCCCAGACTTATACATGACTCGTATATCCACGGATCCATTAATCAATTCATTTACATATTCAACATCTTCATCAATCCATTTATCAATTCGTCATCCCGCCAATCTACGTGCATTGCCTGCACGCCCCAGTCGACTCAGTTGTAAACAGGTATATGTTTAACTTTTAAGCAAGGTAATGCAGGTAGGAAGGGAACAAACTGTGGCCTAGGTCAATGAAGCCTATGAACACTTCATCACCGACAACAGTGTCTGCTAATAGACTTCCTTTGTCGTTAGCTTGAACTGGAGTCTTCTTTACAAACTAAAAACGACAGGTCAGTGTGAACAGATGCAGAGCGTCAGTTGTGCGTCAGTTGTGCGTCAGTTGTGCGTCATTGTTTCTTAAGGATCAAGAATTATGGTTAATGAGGATGATTGCACTGTTTTACACAGTTTTACACAGTTTTACATAGTTTTACACAGTTTTACATAGTTTTACATAGTTTTACATAGTTTTACATAGTTTTACATAGTTTTACATAGTTTTACATAGTTTTACATAGTTTTACACTGTTTTACATAGTTTTACATAGTTTTACATAGTTTTACACAGTTTAACATAGTTTTACATAGTTTTACACTGTTTTACATAGTTTTACACTGTTTTACATAGTTTTACATAGTTTTACATAGTTTTACATAGTTTTACACAGTTTTACATAGTTTTACATAGTTTTACACAGTTTTACATAGTTTTACATAGTTTTACATAGTTTTACACTGTTTTACATAGTTTTACATAGTTTTACATAGTTTTACATAGTTTTACATAGTTTTACATAGTTTTACATAGTTTTACACTGTTTTACATAGTTTTACATAGTTTTACATAGTTTTACATAGTTTTACACTGTTTAACACTGTTTTACATAGTTTTACATAGTTTTACATAGTTTTACATAGTTTTACACTGTTTTACATAGTTTTACATAGTTTTACATAGTTTTACATAGTTTTACACTGTTTTACATAGTTGTACACTGTTTTACATAGTTTTACACTGTTTTACATAGTTTTACATAGTTTTACATAGTTTTACATAGTTTTACATAGTTTTACACTGTTTTACATAGTTTTACATAGTTTTACATAGTTTTACATAGTTTTACACTGTTTTACATAGTTTTACACTGTTTTACATAGTTTTACATAGTTTTACATAGTTTTACATAGTTTTACACTGTTTTACATAGTTTTACATAGTTTTACATAGTTTTACATAGTTTTACATAGGTTTACATAGTTTTACACTTTTTTACATAGTTTTACATAGTTTTACATAGTTTTACATAGTTTTACACTGTTTTACATAGTTTTACACTGTTTTACATAGTTTTACATAGTTTTACATAGTTTTACATAGTTTTACACTGTTTTACATAGTTTTACATAGTTTTACATAGTTTTACATAGTTTTACACAGTTTTACATAGTTTTACATAGTTTTACACTGTTTTACATAGTTTTACATAGTTTTACACTGTTTTACATAGTTTTACATAGTTTTACATAGTTTTACATAGTTTTACATAGTTTTACATAGTTTTACATAGTTTTACACTGTTTTACATAGTTTTACATAGTTTTACATAGTTTTACATAGTTTTACACTGTTTTACATAGTTTTACACTGTTTTACATAGTTTTACACTGTTTTACATAGTTTTACATAGTTTTACATAGTTTTACATAGTTTTACACAGTTTTACATAGTTTTACATAGTTTTACACTGTTTTACATAGTTTTACATAGTTTTACATAGTTTTACATAGTTTTACATAGTTTTACAGAGTTTTACATAGTTTTACATAGTTTTACACTGTTTTACATAGTTTTACATAGTTTTACATAGTTTTACACTGTTTTACATAGTTTTACATAGTTTTACATAGTTTTACATAGTTTTACACTGTTTTACATAGTTTTACACTGTTTTACATAGTTTTACACTGTTTTACATAGTTTTACATAGTTTTACATAGTTTTACATAGTTTTACATAGTTTTACACTGTTTTACATAGTTCTACATAGTTTTACATAGTTTTACATAGTTTTACACTGTTTTACATAGTTTTACACTGTTTTACATAGTTTTACATAGTTTTACATAGTTTTACATAGTTTTACACTGTTTTACATAGTTTTACATAGTTTTACATAGTTTTACATAGTTTTACATAGTTTTACACTGTTTTACATAGTTTTACATAGTTTTACATAGTTTTACATAGTTTTACACTGTTTTACATAGTTTTACACTGTTTTACATAGTTTTACATGGTTTTACATAGTTTTACATAGTTTTACACTGTTTTACATAGTTTTACATAGTTTTACATAGTTTTACATATTTTTACACAGTTTTACATAGTTTTACACTGTTTTACATAGTTTTACATAGTTTTACACTGTTTTACATAGTTTTATATAGTTTTACATAGTTTTACATAGTTTTACATAGTTTTACACTGTTTTACATAGTTTTACATAGTTTTACATAGTTTTACATAGTTTTACATAGTTTTACACTGTTTTACATAGTTTTACATAGTTTTACATAGTTTTACACAGTTTTACATAGTTTTACATAGTTTTACACTGTTTTACATAGTTTTACATAGTTTTACACAGTTTTACATAGTTTTACATAGTTTTACACTGTTTTACATAGTTTTACATAGTTTTACACAGTTTTACATAGTTTTACACTGTTTTACATAGTTTTACATAGTTTTAAATAGTTTTACATAGTTTTACACAGTTTTACATAGTTTTACACTGTTTTACATAGTTTTACATAGTTTTACACAGTTTTACATAGTTTTACACTGTTTTACATAGTTTTACATAGTTTTACACAGTTTTACATAGTTTTACACAGTTTTACATAGTTTTACATAGTTTTACACTGTTTTACATAGTTTTACATAGTTTTACACTGTTTTACATAGTTTTACATAGTTTTACATAGTTTTACATAGTTTTACACTGTTTTACATAGTTTTACATAGTTTTACATAGTTTTACATAGTTTTACACTGTTTTACATAGTTTTACATAGTTTTACATAGTTTTACATAGTTTTACACAGTTTTACATAGTTTTACACTGTTTTACATAGTTTTACATAGTTTTACACAGTTTTACATAGTTTTACATAGTTTTACACTGTTTTACATAGTTTTACATAGTTTTACACAGTTTTACATAGTTTTACACTGTTTTACATAGTTTTACATAGTTTTACATAGTTTTACACAGTTTTACATAGTTTTACACTGTTTTACATAGTTTTACACAGTTTTACATAGTTTTACACTGTTTTACATAGTTTTACATAGTTTTACACAGTTTTACATAGTTTTACACAGTTTTACATAGTTTTACATAGTTTTACACAGTTTTACAGTTTCACACAGTTTACATAGTCTTACATAGATTTACCACAGTTTTCATAACTTCTCATCTAAATCATCAGCTTAGTAGTCAGTCCAAAAACTAGGAGGAGTGGAGGGTGGAGGAGGGACTCAATGGTCTCGAGGTGATGTATCAGCCTATGGCGCCAAAGGCCACGAATTCGAATCACGTTGGAGACCGGGAATTTTTTCACCTGGATCTTTAGGTCAACATTCCTCTCATCTAGTGAGATCGGACTCCCGTGTTCAGTGTTGAGCACGTTAAAAATTCCTTGGCAGTTGAAAATCAAAAAAGAGTAGGCTTAACGGCCGCTGTCAAGACAAAATTCAAATGAAAAATCGGAGACGACGTGGCCTAGTGGTTAAGTGGCACGGCTCACAACCCAAAGGTGCTGGGTTCGATCCCCATCACAGCACCGGCCATTACCCCGGGGAAGCAACCTTTAGGAAATGCAGGAGGAAGCAGACCCTTACATAAAATGCATGCTGAAGTCGGATGCACTGGGCCGACAGTCGCAAATTAAAAACCACAGTGCAACGCACACCGCCTTGGGGAATAGAGAAATAAGGCGAACGCAAAAAAAAACAACCCAAAAAACAAAAACAAAAAAAATAATTTAAAATCTACTCAAGTTATTTGTACCATTCCTCAGGTGGTTTGTTAAGAGCAGCTACTGGCGCCTAACTGGCTGTGGGTCTGCTTAGCTCTAGTGTTTTAGTCTATTTAGATGGACTGGCACATCGGTAAACACCACTCTCAAAGAAACTGGTTGCATACATACTCTATAGAGTCTTCTACACCAGTATGAAGATATTAAGTTAAATTAAGTTAAGTTAGCATTGTATTTGTATGGCCATGTCAAGCCACTGATCTTGTCATTCAACTGTCCTTTGTTAATCGACCCGGACACTGGTGTTGAAATCGTGTGAACATGTCACTCAATTATCCTCTGTAAGACGAGGGAAGGTGTTGAAGTCGTCTGATCATGTTACGCCAATGTCCTCTGCTGGTCTGAAGATGTGTGTTGAAGTCGTCTGATCATGTCACGCCAATGTGCTCTGCTAGTCTGAAGATGTGTGTTGAAGTCGTCTGATCATGTCACGCGAGTGTCCTCTGCTGGTTTGAAGATGTGTGTTGAAGTCGTCTGATCATGTTACGCGAGTGTCCTCTGCTGGTCTGAAGATGTGTGTTGAAGTCGTCTGATCATGTCACGCTGATGTCCTCTGTTGGTCTAAAGATGTGTTTTGAAATCCTCTGATCATGTCACGCCAAGGTCCTCTGTTAGTCATCGGACATTTCTAGTTACAAGGCCACTTATGATGACAAGAAGTGTATGCCCACACAATCTACTCTAGACATGTTTCTGAGACGCCGCTCACAACAAAATCCAGATAACAACTCAGACGACCGCGACGACCCTCATAAGTAGAACAGCATTCCTCTCAACCATCATCCCCTTCCAGCGCTGGCCAACAGAACCAACTTAACCCCATGCGATGCTGGTGTAAATACCGGCAAATACAAATGTGTTATGTCACAAGTTATTTGTGTATATCCTACACGTTATTCTTAGTTGATCTGTACTTATACAGAGGCGGATACCCCCGTATGAGCTGGATGTAGCCGGTGTGAGGATTTACTGAATAACGGGCTAGGCTCGAGCAGTTTCTTACTCCGATGCGTTGGGACAAGTGCCAACGATGTGCGAGCCCATCTTAATAGACTCAAAAACCATTGAGTAGACCTAGAGCCTGTTAGACGCCATCTATGCTGCTCTTAAAAAACCCATCGAACCACGGCCGGTGTTTTGCAATGTCACACAGTTAGTCGCCTCTTACGACATGCTCTCTATGGGACAGTGCTGCTATTCTTGTCTGTGTCATACACAAAGACTTCGACCAACCACTCGGGAGTTCTTCAGTGTGTTTATATTCTCTGTACATTTTCTCATAGTTCTATAATCAACATCATAATAAATACTGCCACATGATCGTCTCTTTTATTACCGGTATGAAGAAATAAATACGGGGTTGGAAGGTGGGGGTGGGGGGGGGGGGGAGGCAGAAGTTTTCTTTCCAGGGTCTGAGTTATCGTTGAAACATCGTACCGTAGTTCTCTTTCCGGTGTCTGAGTTATCGTTGAAACATCGTACCGTAGTTCTCTTTCCGGGGTCTGAATTGTCGTTGAAACATCGTCACCCCATGGCAATTTAGAAGATCCACAACATTTTCAATCCATCTATTTTTCGGTCTGCCATAATTGCAAAATGTTTGGTCCTAGTGCACTATATGCGCTCAGGGATTATTGGTCAGATTACATTCTCATTAGGTAGACGAAGCACTTGATTTTCTTCCCATACATTTATTCGGTAAAACTATGATTTGCATCTCATCGTTCCGCATTCTGCCTCTCCTAGTTATGTTGGTGGTTTTCTGGAAGCATCTAACCATCGCGATCTTTCTCTCTAAAGGTATTGTTGAACTCCACGTTTGATCCTGACAACAGAGCGGTGTCATGGATGTACCACTGATCAGCAGCTATTGTTATATCTAACCATCGCGATCTTTCTCTCTAAAGCTATTGTTAAACTCCACGTTTGGTCCTGACAACAGAGCGGTGTCATGGCTGTACCACTGATCAGCAGCTATTGTTAATGACATCGTTTTATGGAGAAATGTAAATCGTATGTCAGAAAGTAGAGGGACAGACTTATCCTGGCATTAGTCTGGAAACAAATCAGGAACATGATGTTAGGCTCATATTTATATTGACCAGTGGCCCACACAAGGAACGCATATTCTGAGATAATGATGACCAAGGTTAATGCGGAGTTGTAATAGGGGTGTCAAAGTTAATGGTGTCAAAGTTAATGGTGTCAAAGTTATTGGTGTCAAAGTTAATGGTGTCAAAGTTAATGGTGTCAAAGTTAATGGTGTCAAAGTTAATGGTGTCAAAGTTAATGGTGTCAAAGTTAATGGTGTCAAAGTTAATGGTGTCAAAGTTAATGGTGTCAAAGTTAATGGTGTCAAAGTTAATGGTGTCAAAGTTAATGGTGTCAAAGTTAATGGTGTCAAAGTTAATGGTGTCAAAGTTAATGGTGTCAAAGTTAATGGTGTCAAAGTTAATGGTGTCAAAGTTAATGGTGTCAAAGTTAATGGTGTCAAAGTTAATGGTGTCAAAGTTAATGGTGTCAAAGTTAATGGTGTCAAAGTTAATGGTGTCAAAGTTAATGGTGTCAAAGTTAATGGTGTCAAAGTTAATGGTATCAAGATTGGCAATGACCAAACGATAGTGGGAGGATCAGTAGCAACATTGAAAATGATGATTGAAAAAATTATTAGCACGGCCAAAGAGTTTGGCATGAAAATAAACATATCAAAGACTTTGGTAATATTCAAGCAACATAAGCAAATAAATATATCCATCAATGGAGAAATAATCCAACAAGTACAAAAGTTTACATATTTTGGGCAAACCATTAAAGAAGATGCCGGCAATGAGACATAAATTAGAAAAAGGTTTGCAATGGCACATCAGAGCTACAGAGAAAAACTGAAATTGTTAACTTCAAAGAATATCAGGATAGAAATAAGGAAAAGAACAATCGCCACTCATGTATGGCGCATATGCACTGTATGGGGGCTGAAACATGGACTCTAGAAAGATGAAATAAACTTGGAAGCGTTTGAAATGTGTTTCTACAGTAGATTGGAAAGAGTGAGTTAGACAGAAATACGATCCAATAACAATGTACTCACTGATGTGGGCGCACAAAGAAAGACAAATATTTCATATGATACAAAAACGTCGGTTGAATTAGCTGAGTCGCAATATTTTCTTCTTCATCGTACGCAGTCAGACATCAACCTTTATTTTTTCGAAAAAAGCAGCGATAATCCTGAGGCTGTCGACACTGCCATAGAGCTTGTCTAGTGTTGCCACTGGTGATGGCCACATCTGCTCTCTCTCTGATCCTCGTATGTCGGGCAGTTTTGCAGCAAATGCTCAGCGGTGATTTTCCCGGTACCACACGGGCATTCGTCAGTGCCACCTACCTTCGATTTGTTGAATAGGTGGTACCTCCAGTCTATATATGAGCCATGAACGTCTCCTACAGAAGATACTAGAGGGCAAGATTCAAGGGAATAGAGAACCGGCGCGAGCGAGACTACCTTTTGCAATTCAGGTACAACCTTATGCTGCAATGAAGAGAACAGAAGAGGATTGGGTCAAATGGAGCGACGTACAAAGACAAAACCAGTCTCCGGTCTGATCAACCAGATGATTATTATGACAAACGACACACTAGGGTGCTGTGGTCAACATAACAGACTGAACTGGAACCCAATTTTTGATGCTGGGTCGACTCCACGATCTGTTTTACGATAGGAAAAATCCCGGACGAACTGAGGACAGACCCTATCGCTCGGCTGGAAAGTCAATGCACTAACAACTCCGCTATAACGGAAAACTAAACAAAAATGGAAAATGCTTGACAAAATCGACTTCATTATATCTGTACACCTCCAATCATACTCAGTACATGTCAGAGAAAGTGCCGACCCAGAGCAGAAACTGCGTTGTTGTTGTTGCTGTTGTTGTTGTTGTTGTAGTTGTTGTTGTTGTTGAATGCCCACAATGAGTAGGACTACTCTTTTGTGCGCCCTAAAGGACATTAACTGGCAGGTTGTCGTAGCTTCCCTCATATCCCGAGCGTGATGATGAAGGTGGATCGGGTACCTCCTTGCGGTTGTGCTATGCTTGGCTTCATCTGTGTCTCACTACTACAGGGATTACGTCAATTCTTCTTCTCGTTAGCCAGGCTGTCATGAAAATATCTCGAATTCAGCAAAGGGTATGGGGAAGCCGAGATGAGGATCTTGACCAGCATGGTTGACCTGACCCTGACTAACATGTCTGACCAGCATGTTTGACTTGACCCTGACTAACATGTCTGACCAGCATGTTTGACCTGATCCTGACTAACATGTCTGACCAGCATGTTTGACCTGACCCTGACTAACATATTTCAAATTGAACCTAACGCGGCTTAATTTGAACCCTCCACACTTGTTTTGGGAGACCAGTTCACTCAAAATTTCAAATTGTACTCTGGTCTTTTTGACTCATATTATCGGTTCACCATCTCTATTTCTCACCCCCCCCCCCCCCAATCAATCTATCTATCTATCTATCTATCTATCTATCTATCTATCTATCTATCTATCTATCTATCTATCTATCTATCTATCTATCTATCTATCTATCTATCTTCTTCTCTATGTCTCTATCTCTGTATCTCTAAATCACTCCTCTCTTTATATTTTATGAGTAAGCGTGAAAATACAACTAGTCTCTCTCTTCCTCTCCTTATAGAACTATATATATATACACCGATTCTCTCAATCTTCACAGATGAAATTTGGCAGCCACATCTGCAATGTTAGAAGTAAAGCAACCAAGCGTTTAAACTTAATCCAAAGACTTGCTAGTACAAATTGGGTCGCTTATAAATAAACTCTTCGGCAACACTACTGTACCGTGGTAATGTACGACCGGGGATATACTACAGCCTTCAAATACAGACCACTGTGAATACAAATAGCTTCTCATCTATTGACCAGGTGCAGAATTAAGCTCTAAGACTCATTTGGTGTGTGTGTGTGGGGTGGGGGGGGGGGGGTGAGATCGTGCGAGATTGAGGCCAACATATAACCGCTAGATATCAGGAGAAAGGAGACAGTGACTGAAGCGGTAGAGAGATACACTAGTAAAACATGACCATCCAAATAGGGTACAAATAGACACTTGGAAGCAAAATAGAAGACTGAAGCGATTGTTCCCACTGGATGTAGCAGAATAGGAAAGCCATATTCACTATCTACCAGAGGAGAGAGAAACGGAAAATGGAATTTTTGGACCACCACCTAGGGAAAATTTGTGCATGCCAACCATAAAAACACACCTGACAGAAAAGACAGCCAAAAAGGAGACTGCACCTAATATCCTGAAGACATGTATCTTAGAGATAGTCTCTAGCTATCCAAAATCGGCAACCTGTTCTATACGGATGGATCAGCATTCAAATCTATCTCTTTTGCAGGATATAACATCCTTAACAAATACCTGGATGGGTCCATATACGAGTTTTGTGATTCATGCGGCGAAAACCGTTCAAATGATGAATAGGTGGCCGGGATAAATGTCACCTTGCAATGAATCCCTGGACGTAGTGGGCTACTAGGGAACGAGATGGCCGACAGATTGGGAAAAACAAGCCACGAAACATCAAATGGATAGACCCTGCCGTAACCGCACAGTAGAACAAATAATTAAGAATAATAGTCGGGACATTTGGATGAACAGATGGACAACGGGAACAACATGTCACAGTGTATTTAGCGAAATGTCACAGCCAAAAAGTAACGATGACATAAATAAACTACATAGAAGAGATCATAGTCTCATCCTTCAGTTCCAAAAGGACATACCCCACGCATCAATCCCCAGCACCTGCACTTGTGCAGACATTGCTCTCATCCTGATGAAACAGTTCGACACCTACTCATTGAAAGCAAGACGCTTGCGGACATGAGGAGAAGATTCTTACAAGCACTGCCGACAATTACCAGTGAAACAACTGAAGAAAACCTGTATGTATATAAAAATGGCATTCGACTGCCAAAACCAGGCTTGCTCAGCAGCTATTGTATAACAACACCAACAACAACAACAGCTGTCTCTGTAAAACACTAAATTCTTTCTATTTTATAATCATTAAAATAATGTAATCATGTACTCATGACAACACAACGACCTAGTCTCTCTCTTCATCTCCTTATATAACTATATATATCTGCACCCCCTTCTCTCAATTTTCACAGCTCTCGTGAAATCCAACACCTAACCATCACTGTCCCTCCATCGGTATACCTTTACAACCCCCAATTTTTCTCTCTCCCTCTCTCTTCACACTGTCAACACCGAAACATCTGAAAATATCATTCAGTGTTTCCGATTAAATTGAGATACTTCACGCCCTCTCGGTCTTATCATCTTCTCAATCTCCCACACACCACAAGTTGTACACTAGCCTTTCCTTTAAAAACTTAGCTGTCTGTACGTTTATCATTTTTTCCGTAACAGATGTTGTTTTACCTTTCTATGTAAATATTAGAGCTACACTACAGGTGGTAGCCTTCCAGGAAGCCTGTATCCAAGAACAAAAGTAGCAGCTGTTTGGATATCGATGATTTTACAGTCAATTTCTGGGAAGGAAGACTAACGTCTGGTCAGGCACAACATACTGATCAGACATGTTAGTCACGGTCAGGCGCAACATACTGATCAGACATGTTAGTCACGGTCAGGCAAAATATACTGGCCAAGACCCTCAACTCGCCTTTGACGTAGTCTTTCCTGAAAACGGGCTGTTTTCATGGCAGCGTGGCTAACGGGGGGAAGGATCGACGTGATCTCTGTAGTTGTGAGCAACACGCATATGAAACCAAGCTTAGCACAGCGACATGGAGGACTCAGTCCACCTCCATCGGCAAGCTGTGGATATGAGGAAAGGTACTGCAACCAGCCACTTTTTAAGTCGCAACTTTTCAAGTCGCACAAAAGAGTAAACCTACTCATTGTGGGCATTCGAAACAACAACAACAACAACAACAAAAACAACATGGAGCTACTAACTAAATACGACAAGCTTTATTGCTGTAAAAGGTCAGCATGCAGGTAGAGAACTCTTACATAAAACTTGTATCCTGACTCTATCGACATATTCAATGCAATGGGAAAGTAGACTTCATGAATATGTGAAAATCAAAAGAAATTAAGTCCACCACAAAATGCAGATATGCTTTTCCAATGTCAAGTCTGTCCTATTATATGAGTCTTTGACGTGAGGAACAAAGAAAAGTACAATATATAAACATTCATGAAAGGATAATTGAGTTGACTAAATGGTTTCAATGGCTTTGATCTCAGTCTTAGTCGACATGTACTTCCACAGGGGAGATGTCCCTAGGCAGATCGAGCTGCTTGTTACTCCGCTTAGTTAGGACAAGTAGCACGGAGTTTGGTTAACCGATGTGGGAGTCCATCTTAAAAAACAAGCACTTGAAAAAAGTAAACCCACTGCTTGTTAGGCGCCATCTATGCTGCTCTAAACAATCCACCTAACCATGGCTAGTGTTATGTGATGTCACACAGTTAGTCCCCTCTTACGACATGCTCGCTAGTGGTTCTTGTTGGTATTCTCGTCCTTGTTATACACAAAGACCCAGGGGCGGACCTCTCGGTAATGAGATATGCGTCATAAACATAGAACTACTGGAAAGAATTGGTCAGATCCTAGTGGGACTAGACGTAAAGAGAAGGTGTTGGTGATGGATAGGATAGGATAGGACGATAAATTAGACTATAACAATATTTTTTTTAAATACAGCCACCTACAATAACACGAGGGCATAGCTACAAGCTGATTAAAGAGAGGTCCAGGTTAGATATTAGGAAATATTTTTTTAGTCAGAGAGTGGTGTCTGCTTGGAATGCATTGCCAGGGGAGGTAGTGGAGGCAGGGACAGTTAATGCATTTAAGAATAAACTGGATGCGCATAGATTTTAGAGCAAGGTGATGTAAATGTAACTGGTTGTATACAGACTCTGCAGGGTCTTCTAAACCAGTATAAAGATGTTAAGTTAAGTTAAGTTAAGACAGATCCTAGTGGTACTAGACGTAAAGAGAAGGTGATGGATAGGACAGATCCTAGTGGGACTAGACGTAAAGAGAAGGTGATGGATAGGACAGATCCTAGAGGGACTAGACGTAAAGAGAAGGTGTTGGTGATGGAAAGGACAGATCCTAGAGGGACTAGACGTAAAGAGAAGGTGTTGGATAGGACAGATCCTAGTGGGATTAGACGTAAAGAGAAGATGATGGATAGGACAAATCCTAGTGGGACTAGACGTAAAGAGAAGGTGATGGATAGGACAGATCCTAGTGGGACTAGACGTAAAGAGAAGGTGATGGATAGGACAGATCCTAGAGGGACTAGACGTAAAGAGAAGGTGTTGGTGATGGATAGGACAGATCCTAGAGGGACTATACGTAAAGAGAAGGTGATGGATAGGACAGATCCTAGTGGGACTAGATGTAAGGAGAAGTAGATGGATAGGACAGATTCTAGTGGGACTAGACGTAAAGAGAAGGTGATGGATAGGACAGATTCTAGTGGGACTAGACGTAAAGAGAAGGCGTTGGTGATGGATAGGACACACATTACGGACACCAGCTGAAAGCATTACAAGGCAGTCACTGTTATGGAATCCTCAGATAACAAGAAGCAGGGGCTGACCTAAATACGGATGGACAAGGGAGGTTAAGACAAACCTGAAAATGACAGCGAAGACATGGTCGAGGTGGACATGATGGAGCATTACTTGAAGACTTGGTTAGAATGTGTTCAAGGCCTTTCCTTTACCTGGGTTGGATGTATTCTGATCAATTGATTGACTTCCAAGTTAGACAACTAATAAGTGATAACACTCAGTTATACACCGATGGATCTGTGCTGCAAGGCAAGAAGTTAATTCGAGATTGTTCTGTTATAGTGAGAGGCTGGGTCGTTGGGGAGCAGAGTGGTTCACGTGGGTAAACGACCTCTTGCACAAGAAAAGAGATCGAGGCAGCAGCTTCCGTTCTGAAGTCGATGTCTGACACCTGGGCTAAAAACAAACAACAAAAAAACCACATTCGTCCCACCTAATTTTTATTGCTTGGGTTGTTGATGTTATTGTTGTTGTTGTTATTGCTGTTGTTGTTGTTATTGTTGTTGTTGTTGGTAAATATCTACAATGAGTAAGTTTGCTCATTTGAAAAGGACGTTAAGTGGCAGGTTGTAGTAGGTTTCCTCACATGAAGGCGGACTGCGGTTCTCTAGGCGGTTGTGCTATGCTTGGTTTCATTTGCATGGCGCTCACTACTACGGGGATCACATCGATCCACATCTCGTCAATCAGGTCGCCTTGAAAACAGCCTGTTTCCATACATGGTAAAGAGATTGTGGTCTTGGTAAGTGTATTGTGTTTGACTTTGACGTGGCGTCCTGGTCAGTATGTTGGGCCTGACTGGACTAGCGTCTCAGTTCGCCATTGCTTGGGTACTAGAGAGGTTTTTAAACGTCGAGGACTACATGCAGCTTTGTCACTGCTGTCGCAGCACCGTGTGCTGGAGATGTTTGTCTATTTCATCCCCAAAAGAACAACAACTTGTGCATGTCAGGGGATTCGATCCGCTACCTTCCTTGTCTGCAGGCAGGCATCCAAACCACTCTGCTAAGTGATAGTCTGTAATGTGTGATGTAATCGTCTTTGACTCATTCTTTGTTCCGGAAGGATACGATAGGCTGGCTATAACATGAGTGGCTAGCGAACGAAGAGAATGAATACCGATTAGTATTTTAACAGAAAAAATATTTCATTCGAAAGGATGAAAATTTAGAAAATGAAGAAGAAATAGTGAGATGCAATAAAGAAGAAGTCAACAAAAAAAAAGCAGAAAAAGAAAAAGAAGAAGAAGAAATAGAATAAGAAGTAGAAGAAGAAGTAGAAGATAAAGAAAAAAAAAGAAAACGAAGAAGAAAAAAAAGAAGAAAATAAAGAAGAAGAAATTGAAGAAACAGCATAAGAAAATGAAGAAGAAAAAGCAAAAGATTTGAAGAATGTGAAGAAGAAGAAGAAGAAGAAGAAGAAGAAGAAGAAGAAGAAGAAGAAGAAGAAGGAAAAGATGACAGTGACAGATCTTACTTCTTTATCCCCCAATACAATCAACCATAGTATCACTTAACATAGCCCTACTTTAAAAAAACCATAGTATCACTTAACATAGCCCTACTTTAAAAAAACCATAGTACCACTTAACATAGCCCTACTTTAAAAAAAACCATAGTATCACTTAACATAGCCCTATTCTAATAAACCCATATCCTCACTTAACATAGCCCTACTTTTAAAAAAAACCATAGTATCACTTAACATAGCCCTATTCTAATAAACCCATATCCTCACTTAACATATCCCTACTTTAAAAAAACCATAGTATCACTTAACATAGCCCTATTCTAATAAACCCATAGCCTCACCTAACATAGACCAAAACTCCCAAAACACGAGGTTCTAACCACATAAAAACCCCAACACACACATATAACTTCCCTTAACATACCCCTACCTCTACACCTCACGGTAGAAGAGGAGCGACTAAGTAAGTAGGTAACATACCCCTACTCCACAAACCCCTAACACACAGTCATAGCTCATCCAAAATAGCCCCACCAAAAAAGTCCCAACACACACAAATATAACTACACTTAATATTGCCCTTCTTAAAAACACACTCAACAAATACAGACATAACCTCACTTAGCTTAGCCCTACCAAAAACAAAAAACCAACACACACAGACAACCTCATAACATAGCCTTACCACAAAAACCTCATAACATAATCACACATAGCGTAACTAAAAGCAACCCTCCCACAAGAGCTGACATTCCTAGGTAATCGAAGTGTGCTTCTGACGTCAAACAGGTAAGACGTAACTAGCTCGTCATTCTGTCTGTTCCCGGGATTGTCTATTTTTTCCTGTCTATTTGCACATTTTTTTTAAATGTTCCGCTTGATACCTGATTTATACTCTCGTCTTTCTCTGTGGATTTTTCCGTTGCGAAAGTTTGAAAAGCAATATCTACAATCCCTCCATACGCTAGAATCTTCCCTGTTCGACACTCTTACATAGCATGTTGATGATCGTCTTCTTTATGTGTATACTCAAATGGATTTCTCGACTCTGTTATGAAGAATGACTAAGTTCTAATAGTACGGATGTTTTAATGTTGTGGAGTTTGTGACAGTCATGGTGATGATGGAATTGTTCAGTCATTCTTGTTCTTCATGTTCCGGTTGTTGTTGTTGTTGTTGTTCTTCTTCTTCTTCTTCTTCTTCTTCTTCTTTCTCTTCTTCTTCTGCGTTCGTTCTCAATCATCCACTACCAAAGCATGAACTTGGATTTGCAAGTAACAGGATGTAGTCCGGAATGCGTTGTGTCGCTAGTTTGACTACAATAGTTGCACCTTTCGGTACGACCGATTTGGCAGCAGGCATTTTTTTAATTACCAGGTCAGCCTTCCGTCTTCGATCCCTTCCAATTAGCCAGCATGTTCTGATGCAGCCTGTTATCCAGGATCACCCCGTGGAGGTGTAGGCAAATCTGGTTAGCTGGCCCTCACGCTAGCAGTCAGCTATGGGTCACTAACCGCTGTAGATTTTTAACTGCTCATCATCTTGATCCCACCATTCAGCCATGACTTACTATACGGTAATGTGACTTTGGAATGGTGTCTATATTAGCGAAGAGAACGACTGTTTGGTCAGGCACAACATTTTGATCGGACATGTTAGACAGGGTCAGGCACAACATTATGGCCAACACCACTACTTCGAATTTCTCATAGTTAACCCTGGAAACAGGCTGCACCCATGCAGATTAGCTAAGACAATATTAATTGAAGAGGAATGGCAAAGATGGTCCCAAAAATACAACTCTGAAATTGAATGTGTCGGTTCAAAAGACGCAGATGCCACAGGGCAGCTGTAACAAACGAAACAACGTCACAAACATCTTTTTAATACGAACGCAGAAGAAGAATAAACAGAAAGAAGAATAAGAAGACGAAGAAGAAGAGAAGAAGAAGAGGTAGATGAAGAAGAACACGAACAAGAAGAAGATGAAGCAGAAGAAGAAGAACAAGAGGAAGCAGAAGAAAAAGAACAAGAGGAAGCAGAAGAAGAAGAAGAAGAAGAAGAAGAAGAAGAATAAGAAGGAGAAGAAGAAGAAGAAAAGGAAAAACAATAATAGAAGAAGAAGAAAAAGAAGAAGAAGAAGAAGGAGAATTAGAAGAGGAAGAAGAGGAAGACGAAGAAGAAGAAGAAGAAGAACAGGAATAAGAAATAGTAAAAGATGAAGAAGAGGAAGAAGAAAAAGATGAGTAAGTGGAAGAACAAGAGAAGAAGAAGAGGAAGATGAAGACGAACAAGAATAAGAACAGGAACAAGAACAAAAAGAAGCAGAAGAAGAACAACAAGAGGAAGCAGAAGAAGAAGAAGAAGAAGAAGAAGAAGAAGAAGAGGAAGACGAGGAAGAAGAAGAAGAAGAAGAAGACGACAAAGAGGAAGAAGAAGATAAAAAGAAGAAGAAGAGGAAGAATAAATAGATGAAGAAGCGGAAGAAGAATAGGAAAAATAACATTATGAGAAGACGTAGAAAAGGAAAAATAATAATAATGAGAAGAAGAAGAAGAAGAAGCAGAAGAAGAAGAAGACGAAGAAGAAGAATAAAAATAAAAATAAGAAGAAGAAGAAGGAGAGGATGATGAATGCGATGAATGTCAACTCGTCGACATCCTTCAGCTGTTAGAAACCGAATCAACTCTGGACGGATTCCGTATCACACCCGCCATATTTTCAACGGTCTGCTGAGGAAACTATGAGTCGGAGGATAATGAATTTTTGCAAACTTGACGGTTGGTATGTGCTGTTTACACCATAAGTTACGTGATCATGAGCATCGTACATATGTTCACTTGGAACAGTTTGGTCCCTTTTCATTTAAACGCGCCTAGTAATTATAAGTGGTGTGGGGAAATTGGGGGCGATCGTGTCTTGAAGGAGACAAGCCTGATTGGGTTCCAAGCAAGCACGAACAAGTTATTAAAAATATTCGCGCATTCTTGAACAGGCTGCTCACGTCTCAAATCGCATATCACATCTTCTTGCTTCTTTTTTGTTTGCCCCCAACAAACGTTATCTTCTGTTTCTTCCTCTTCTTCTTCTTCTTAAAAAGGGCGTTAAGTGGCGGGTTGTAGTAGCTTTCCTCACATCTCGAGCGTTCTGATGAAACTGGACTCCGGTCCTTTAGGTGGTTGTGCTGTTCTTGGCTTCACCTGAGTGTTGTTCACTACTGCGGCGATGAAATCGATCATCCACATCGTAAACCAGAATGTGATGAAATCAGCCCGTTTCCAGGCAAAACTCGAGTAGGTGGAGATCTTTGGCCAGTATATTTTGCCAAACCCTGACTAACATACCTGATCAGTATATTTTGCCAAACCCTGACTAACATACCTGATCAGTATATTTTGCCAAACCCTGACTAACTTACCTGATCAGTATGTTATGGTTCACCAGACATGCATCTTCTTTCCCGGGACGATCCGTATAGAATGGTTAGGATATATGATTTATCCGATGTAAAGGACAAAGTGAAATCAGGGTCAAGAGAAACATACTGATCAAGGTAGGAATGAAAAGGAATCAGCGTCAGGTGAAACATACTGATCAAGGTAGGATTAAAGAGTAAAATCAGGGTGTTAAAACATACTGATCAAGGTGGGATTGAGGAGTAATCAGAATCAGTTAAAACACACTGATCAAGGTAGGATTGAAGAGTAATCAGGGTCAACTAAAACATTCTGATCAAGGTAGGATTGAAGAGTAATCAGGGTCAACTAAATCATACCGATCAAGACCTCATCTCACGAACTCATTAGTACTCTTTGCAACAGGTCATTTTTCAGCAGTCTGGCCAACGAGGTGGGATTGGCTTACAGAAGAACATCGCATTGCACTCCGGTTAACCTTCTCCATAACTTCTTGAGCTGTAAGAAAAGGCACTTTAACCAGCTACAAATAAAATGTAGTCAAGAGTTAACTGAATTCAGCACACGTAGTTTCGAACAACAACCACAGCAAAAATAACAACAGCGGATGTGATGATTACAGAAATAGCTTCTCCAACATTGGCAAATAAAAATTGACAATGGAAAAACGACAGCAGAAACAAGGTTCCAGAAAGAACAAAACAAACAATTTTCAAAACGCTTAAGAAATAACAAATGGAAGATTTCGGATCAGGTCAGGTCACCCTGTAACTGGTGAGGTCGTTGGGGCACACATGAAGACATCCTCACAATCCACGTCACCCTTCATCCATTCTTTAATGTTGTCCTTCCATCTCTTTTTGGACCGGCCTATTCGTTGTCTGCCTTGCACCTTTCCGTGCAGGATCGTATTTGGAAGACAATTTGATCTCGATATGTGACCGTACCAAGCGAGTTTCTTTCTTTTGACAGTTGCAAAGAGGTCTTGAAAAGGCCCTAATGGTGTTGAATTCTATCTCGTATTTCCTCATTTGTAACTCGATATTTGTACGTGACGTTTAAAAGTCTTTGGAAACATCTCATCTCCAAGGCCTGTATCCTTCGTTGAAGGTCAGCTGTAACTGTCCATGTCTCACAAGCATAGAGAAATATTGACAGGACCAGTGTACGCATTAATCTGATTTTCGTGCTTAGTGCTAACCGTTTATCTGGCCAGATTTTATTAAGACGTGCAAGCGTCTCTTTTGTCTGTGCTATTCTGGCCAACACCTCACATTTCGATCCTTTAACACTGACAATCGACCAAAGATATTTAAAACGGTCAACCACTTCGAGTTCCTGGCCATTTGCGTTTATTCTACTGTTGAAGCTCTCGGCGTTGTTGGTCATTAATTTTGTCTTTCCAGCGTTTATCTCCCTACCATAGTTAAGAGCTGTTTCATCGAGCCTTTTGACCCATTCCTGGAGTTCTGCTTCTGAACCCGCCAACCCGTCGATATCATCTGCAAAACGAAGGTTGGTAATCGTTCGGCCCCCTATCGGTTGCCCATAGCGCTTTATGCCATACCCTATCTAACGCCTTCTTAAAATCAACAAATACATGATACAGTTACTGCTGCTGTTCTAGATATTTCTCGCAATATTTAAATATATGTTCTGTAGTGCTTCTTCCCTGTCTGAATCCTGCTCGCTCCTCAGCAATGATGTTCTCTGCTTGGCGTTTCAATCGGTCGAGGCTTAATCTGAGCATGACCTTGCTAGGGTGACTGATGAGGCTTATTGTTCTATAATTATGGCACAGCTTTTAGTTTCCAGACTTAGGTAACGTTATAACCATTGATTTTGTCCATAAGTAGGGCAGTTTCTTGTCGCCCATATTTTGTTGCAGAAGACTTCAAGACATACATAATGACGACCAAATCACGGTTTACCCGCATGGCATCTGTGACATACAAGTGTTTTGATTTCATGGAAACGTGAGTTTTTGTTGGTTAATTACGTTACGTCTGTCTCCGTTGTGAGAGTTTGTGGAGAGTTATGTTAAGTGAGGCTTGATATGTCTGTGTTGTGAGTTTTAGTGGGGGGGGGGGTGAATGTTAAATGAGGTTATGTCTGTGTGATTTTAGTGGCAGAGTTAGGTTAAATGAGGTTATATCTGTATGGGAGTTTAGTGGGAGAGTTAGGTTAAATGAGGTTATAACTGTATGTGACCTTAAAGGGAGAGTTAGGTTAAATGAGGTTATATCTGTATGTGAGTTTAGTGGGAGAGTTAGGTTAAATGAGGTTATATCTGTATGGGAGTTTAGTGGGAGAGTTAGGTTAAATGAGGTTATGTCTGTGTTGTGAGATTGTGTGGGGGAATAAGGTTAAATGCGGTTTGATATATCAGTGTTATGAGTTTAAGTGGGAGGTTCAAATTAAACAGGGTTATGTCTGTCTGTGTGTAAGTTTAATGGAAGAGTTTTGTCTGTCTGTGTTGTGATATTTTGTGTGGGAGGTATGTCTGTCTGTGTTGTGATATTTTGTGGGGGAGTTATGCTTTGTTTTGGCAAAATTCAAGTTAAAAATCTACTACCAAACTATTCTAGGGATATTCACCCCACAGAGCATATGTCGTAAAAAGGGTACTGTGTGGCTATATAACTTCAGGTCTTGGGTATGTTGTTAGCGGAGCGGCTTAGATGGCGCCTGTCAGGGTGCGGGTCTACCTTGCTCTAATTTATGTTTCCACCTCAACCAGTCTCAAAAACAGGCGATCGTATATTCCAGGGGCTAACAGATGCTGGGATTGACCTAGCAAGTCCCCAGTGGATTTTCACCTGCCAAAACAAAAATATGACATAAAGCAGGTCATACCTCCCCATGATGTCTAACGACATAAGTGGACTGAAGATGATAGATGGATAGTTATGTTAAATGTTTATTTCTGTCTGTGTTGTGAGATGTTATGGGAGCGGTTACATTTGGCGACTGAATAGTGTAAGGGTAAAGCACTCGCTTTTCACGGTTATAGCACAGCGTTACGTGCTTACTTTCCGTTTCCGGCAACCTCAAATAGTCTTCACTCAAAAAACAAGCCACTGTCAGTGCTCTTTCATTTGCAACCATCAAGTCCTCGACTGCAGACGATTTCTGCATTCTAGAACATATAACCACGTGTTCCATATCCCACATTCGCAATGTTCATCATCTGCATATCCCAACTTGGGGACGGCGTGGCCTTGTAGTTAAGTGACAGCTCACAACCAGAAGGTGCTGGGTTCGATCCCCATCACAGCACCGGGCGTTACCCCGGGGATGTAAACCCTTAGAAAATGCAGGAGGACGCAGACCCTTACATAAAATGCATGCTGAAGTCGGATGCACTGGACCGACAGGCGCAAAATAAAAACGCAGTGCAACGCACACCACCTTGGGGATTAGAGAAATAAGGCGAACGCAAAAAAACAATATTAAAAAAATTAAAAAATATCCCAACTTGTTTAGGTGAGACCCACATTTGGATACACATGTTCAGAGAGCTCCACGTAGTATATTCCAAATCATGTCCTAGTGCAAGTTTTTCTTTAATCTCCATCCGACCTTCACCATTCCTTCGGCGCGATTTTCGTATGCGGTTTATCTCGAGGTTCTGTTCTGAAGACTGTACAGTCCGCAGAAAACCTTTCACTCGATGTCAATCATATTCTTTCTAGTGTATGTCCAACAACGAAGCTGTCTCCGATCACAGGACTTCTTTTTTCTCTCATCTTCAGATGCGACATGTCTTTTAATATCCGGAGGTGCGACTGCATAGACTTTTCCCCTTGGTGTCAGTTTAAGGCATCCTGTTACAGTTCGGCATGAATCCTTTACTGCCTCACTTCGGCCTATTTCGTGTCAGTTTAAGGCATCCTGTTACAATTCGGCATGAATCCTTTACTGCCTCATATCGGCCTGTTTCGTGTCAGTTTAAGGCATCCTGTTACAATTCGGCATGAATCCTTTACTGCCTCACTTCGGCCTGTTTCGTGTCAGTTTAAGGCATCCTGTTACAATTCGGCATGAATCCTTTACTGCCTCACTTCGGCCTGTTTCGTGTCAGTTTAAGGCATCCTGTTACAGTTCGGCATGAATCCTTACTGCCTCACTTCGGCCTGTTTCGTGTCTGTAGATGCATTCCATACTGGTGCCACATACTCTGCCGCTTAGAGACATAGTGTAAGGGCTGATGTGCGTAGCACTGTTTTGGATGCTCCTCATGCAGCGTTTGTTAGCTGGTAATTATATTATTTCTTGCGCTGACTTTTTGTTTGATCGCATTACATTGTGTCCTATACGATAATGTGCGTTCCATTATAATGCCTAATTACTTGGTACATCGCCATGTCCAAGTGCCCGCCATTTAATATAAAGATGTCGTCTTGCTTCTCTGATCTTCAAGTGGAAAACACATACCTCTGTTTTACTGGTACTGATTTTGACACTGCGTTCAACTCCCACGACCGTCGTGATCCAGTCGAAGCAGATTTAATTAGGTTTCTCCTATACGGCTGGAAAAGTAAAGGGCAGGGAAGGAATTGAACTGGCCACTCTACCTCATACAATATGTGACTTGGCATACTGAAGTATCTAGCAACATCAATCTCCGACAGTAGTGTAACTGCTATGGACCACACCTTTACTAACGTCTCTAATAACTTCAATCCCCGACAGTAGTGTAACTGCTATGGAACAAACCTTTACTAACGTCTCTAATAACTTCAATCCCCGACAGTAGTGTAACTGCTATGGAACAAACCTTTACTAACGTCTCTAATAACTTCAATCCCCGACAGTAGTGTAACTGCTATGGAACAAACCTTTACTAACGTCTCTAATAACTTCAATCCCCGACAGTAGTGTAACTGCTATGGAACAAACCTTTACTAACGTCTCTAATAACTTCAATCCCCGACAGTAGTGTAACTGCTATGGAACAAACCTTTACCAACGTCTCTAATAACTTCAATCCCCGACAGTAGTGTAACTGCTATGGAACAAACCTTTACCAACGTCTCTAATAACTTCAATCCCCGACAGTAGTGTAACTGCTATGGAACAAACCTTTACTAACGTCTCAAATAACTTCAATCTCCGACAGTAGTGTAACTGCTATGGAACAAACCTTTACTAACGTCTCTAATAACTTCAATCTCCGACAGTAGTGTAACTGCTATGGACCACACCTTTACTAACGTCTCTAACAACTTAAATCTCCGACAGTAGTGTAACTGCTATGGACCACACCTTTACTAAAGTCTTTATCAGCTGCATTTCCCGACAGTAGTGAATCTACTATCAGTCAAACCTATAATCTACTTATGTTAATGTAGTCTGTTTGTGTTTTGAGTTTCCCTGGGAGGGGTATGTTAAATAAGGTTTGGTCTGTCTCTGTTGTATTCTTCTACTACGGACCTCTTCCCCCTCCTCCTCTTCCTTATCCTTCTTCTTCTTCTTTGTCTTCTTCTTCATCTTCTTCTTCGTCTTCAATTTTTCTTTCTCTTCTTCCTCTGTTATTCTTTTTATTCCTGTTCTTCTTCATCTACTATTGTTCTTGTTCCTCTTTTTCTTCTTCCTCTTCTTCTTCTTTTTTTCGTCATCTTCTTTCTTTGTTTTTCTCCTTCTACTTCGTTTTCATTTTCATCTTCTTCTTTTCTCCTTCGTCTTCTTCTAGCTCAACATTTCTTTTTCTTCGTCTTATTATTCTACTGTTATTTTTCCTTTTCCTATTTTTATTCCTCATATACTGTTTTTCTTCTTCTTCTTCTGATTCTTCTTTTTCTTCCTCTGTATTTCTTCATCTTTCTCTACCTCTATTTTGCTTTCTCTTCTATTGTTTTCTTTTTCATTTTCTTCTTCGTCCTGTTTTCTTCTTCTTCATACACTATTTTTTCCTTTTATTTTTGTTATTCATCTTCCTTTTCCTATATTTTTCTCCTTCCTCTTATTATTCTTGTAATTTTCAATGTTTCTTCTTCTTTTACTCCTTCTTTTTCTTCTTCTTCTTCATTTACTTCATCTGTCATTGGTTTTATTTTCACTTATTTCCTCCTTGCTTTCTTCTTCTTTATCTTTTCTGTGTTCTCTTCTTCATCCCCTTCTTTTTTACCCTCTTCACATTAAAACTCACAACATCGTGTAAAATCATTGATAGTTAAAAACCGCTGCAAGTTCTTGGATACAGGCTTCCTCAAAGGTGCCATATTTAGTGGTGGCTTCAATATTCACAGATTGATAAACGGTACAACTGATTACAAAAAGATAGAAGTAAGTACAAACCTGTTTATTGCAAGGTTAATCAAGAAAAAGCTAGTGTATATCTTCTTTAGTTGTTTAAGATATGGGCCACTATAGGGCGAGGAAAACGGGGGATATCTTAACTGAATCGGTAGAATAAGACCTTCAGCTCCTTCGCTTTAGGTAGAGAAAGAGAAGAGAGTTTAGTTTAGTTTATTTTATATTAGTTTAGTTTAGTATAGTTTAGTGTGGTCTAGTTTAGTTCATTTTAGTTTAGTTTAGTTTATTTTAGTTTAGTTCAGTATATTAGTTTAGTATAGTGTAGTTTACTTTAATTTAGTTTCTGTTAGTTTAGTATTGTCTAGTTTGGTTTGTTTTAGTTCAGTTTAGTTTAGTTATTTTAGTTTATTCTAGTTTAGTTCAGTTTAATTTAGTTTAGTTCAGTGTAGTTTAGTTTATTTTAGTTTAGTTTATTGTAGTTTAGTTTAGTTTATTTTATTTTATTTTAGTGTAGTGTAGTTTAGTTCAGTTTATGTTAGTTTAGTTTAGTGTAGTTCAGTATAGTTTAATTTTGTTTTGTTTAGTTTAGTGTAGTTTAGTTTAGTTTAGCCGTAGAATCAACGTTTTTGTTCACATAAGTGCTATGTTCTTCTTCATATTTTTGGAGAATCTCAGCCCAATGCACGAACTCAGTAGCACCGACGAGGAACCCGTAATAGATTGGCTAGATCTGTAACATATTTGTAGGGTAACTAAGACGCTAGTCCAGTCAGGCACAATACACTGTCCAAGACCACAATGTCTCTCCCATGTAGCATTCCCTGGAAACAAACTGTTTTCAAGGCAGCCTGGCTGACGAGATGTGGATCGATGTGAGCGCCGTAGATCGAAACGAAGATGAAACGAAGCATAACACAGCAGCCTGGAGGATCGCTGGCCACCTTCATCAGCATGCTTGGGATGTGAGGAAAGCTACTGTAACCCGCCACTTAACGTCTTTTTCAGGGAGCATTCACAAACATCAACAACAACGACGACGACAACGAAGACACCAACAACAGCAACAACAACACCAACATCAACAACAACAACACCAACATCAACAGCAGCAACAACAACATCAACAATAACAACACCAACAATAAAATCAACACCACCACCAACAACAACATCAACATCATCATCAACAACAACATCAACAACAACAACATCAACACCAACAACAACAACAATAGCAACAACAATAACAACATAATTAGACCATACGATATACTGTAGCCACTGTGACGTACAAGAGGCAACAGCTAAAGACCATCTTCTGAATTAGTAATCCTTTCCAGAATTAAAGACATAAATACTACCACCAAATCCCCTCAATTACCAACACCCTGGGAGATGCATCCTGTCAGTCTTCAGGGAGAATTGATTTCATAATTAGAGAGGGCCTTAGTCAGTCGTGGCCCTTGATTTCGCCACACATTTTTGGAGTCTGCATTTTTATTGGAGAGAGTAACAGTCCAGATAAAATCCACAAACTACAAATGCACCAGCAAACTGCTATTTTCGAACGAGATACTGAAGACTACTGGGCCACCTATGTCGACTCAAAATCTCCCAAACAAATGAATGTCCACCTGGAACAGGAGTCTAGACCACTGAACACGTACTTCAAGAATGCCAGGCTCACGAAGAACTAAAATGTCAAACATGATCAAATGGAGCAGATCTGAGGCAACAGTTTTGGGGGCCACCACTCATACCTGGAAAGGACTGTGGACTTTATCGTGTCAATAGGACTGAAGATTTAGAAAGGTCAGAAAACCAGAACGCAGAAGACAAAAAAGACCAGCACACGAAGCCTGATTCCAGCCAGTTCTGTTTGTAGCAATTCCACAAAAACAAGAGGGCATGGCTACAAATTAACTAAAGAGATGTCCAGATTAGATATTAGAAAATACTTTTTTAGTCAGAGAAAGTGGTGAATGCTTGGAATGCATTGCCATAGGAGGTAGTGGAGGCAAGGACAGTTAATGTATTTAAGACTAGATTGGATGCACTTAGCTTTTAGAGCAAGGTAATGTAATTGAAACTGGTTGTATTCAGACTTTGCTGTGTCTTCTAAACCAGTATAAAGACGTTAAGTTAAGTTGAAAGCCATCAGCGGACGTTGATCAGGTTGTATTCTCATGAGTTGACAGAATGATCAGGTTGTATTCCCACGAGTTGACAGAATGATCAGGTTGTATTCTCACGAGTTGACAGAATGATCAGATTGTACTCTCACGAGTTGACAGAATGATCAGGTTGTATTCTCACTAGTTGACAGAATGATCAGGTTGTATTCTCAGGAGTTGACAGAATGATCAGGTTGTATTCTCACGATATGACAGAATGATCAGATTGTATTCTAACGAGTTGACAGAATTATCAGGTTGTATTCTCATGAGTTGACAGAATGATCACGTTGTATTCTCACGAGTTGACAGAATGATCAGGTTGTATTCTAATGTGTTGACAGAATGATCAGGTTGTATTCTCACGAGTTGACAGAATGATCAGATTGTATTCTCACGAGTTGACAGAACTATCATCTATTGTGTCTGTAAATATCCCCAGCACAAGGAACTGCAATTATTCCAATGTCTTCATCTCCAATCTATCGCTTGGTATTTTTCTTCGTCTTCTTCATCTTCTTCTCCTTGTTTTGCTTCTCATTCTTCTTCTTCATCTATCTTTTTATTTCTTATTAATCTTCTGACTATTTCCTCTTCTTGTTCTTCTTATTTATTTTGTTTTATTTTCTTCTTCTTCTTTCTGTTTTTCTTCTTGTGATCGTTTTGGTGACGACACTATGAGACGAGTCCCGAGATAAATTCTTTTTCTGGATCTCCTCTTTCATTTCAAGTCTAACAAATCCTTCGAAAAGTTTATCTAACATACTAATGAGACTTTGTCACGGTCAGGTAAAACATATTAATGAGTCAAGGTCAGGTAAAACATACTGATGAGACTTTGTCCCAGTCAGGTAAAACATACTGATCAGACTTTGTCACAGTCAGGTAAAACATGCTGATCAGACTATGTCACAGCAAGGTAAAACATGCTGATCAGACTTAGTCAAGGTCAGGTAAAACATACTGATCAGACTTTGTCACGGTTAGGTAAAACATACTGATGAGACTTTGTCAAGGTCAGGTAAAACATACTGATCAGACTTTGTCACAGTCAGGTAAAACATACTGATGAGACTTTGTCACAGTCAGGTAAAATATACTGATGAGACTTTGTCTCTCCTAATAGTACCGACGCTATTTCTGAGACACTTCATTTCACACATAGAAATGCTGGCCTTGTGCGCATTTGATTGCGGCTACCTTTTGACTATTAGCAGAGAGACGTCATCAATGTACCGTATATCAAAGATTGATTTATCAACAAGCTGGTGTGCGAACACTCAAATAAATTATAAATCTACCCAAATTATTAGTACCTGCTCTCAGGCCTACTAAGTCGCATTAAGTTTACAATACCTACTGTGGATAGCTAACTGTGGGACATGGCATAACCCAGGCAATGGTTTGTTAAGAGCAGCATAACTGGCGCATAACAGGCTGCGGGTCTACTTTGTTTACTAATGTTTGAGTCTATTACGATGGACTCGAACATCGGTTAACCATCTCTTCTCGGCTACATCCAGCTAACGCCAGATCTGGGAACTGCACAGGGGCGTATGTCCTTGTAAGACTAAACGCAAGACATGAGACAGACAAGTTTCTAACATAAAATAATATCAATATTGAATCACAGAAAATAATAATCGCCCCACATGTCTGGTATTTTGCACTTAATAAAACTGGAACATGCATGTAACAAAAGTGTTGAAGAGACCTTATTAGCTTCTGAGATGGGGTTTCTGTCATAGAATGTAGAGTGGAAGCTGGACTGAGAAAAGATCAAACGAATGCTTAAAGATATAGGGGCGCAACAGCACACGAACGGCAAACAAAGCTAGATAGTATTTTCTTGGTCCCTGTATAAGACACGACAGTCTCCTGGAAGGAAGGAGGAAGTTAACGTCCAAGAAACATGTGTTTAAAACAGACTGGCACAAACATCAGACTGCAGACTTATGCTAAGCTGAAGAGATATGCCTAGAATAGAAGACAATCAATTCAACAATTATAGTTACAAATCTGCCCGAGTGACTTGTGCCTTTCCTCAAACCTTGTAGGTCGCAGGAAGTTTAAAACACCTACTACGTATATTCGAAGCCTTCGGCTACCTGGTAACATACTTTACATGCCTGATGAATACCAGGATTAGAAGTTCCAGAAGACAGTGTGGGGACAGAGTAAGAAAACTTCACACCAGTCTCTGGACTGGCTAACAGTGGACAATGAAACGATCTAACGACTTCAGCACGTGTTCAGAATGACGTAGAGACAGTGAGTGGCATGATCAGACGACTTCAACACCAGTCTATGGACTGTGTAACCTTGGACAGTGACACGATCTGACGACTTCAGCACGTGTTCAGACTGACGTAGAGACGGAGTGACATAATCAGATGACTTCAACACTAGCCTACAGACTTACTAATGATTATTGTTAGTCATCAACTGTGAAAATTTAAGTCCAATTTGAAACCTGGTAATAGCCTTTACAAATACAAACAGCGGAGTGAATTGTGAACACAGCTTGTCCCTAACTGTCCGTTTTCGACCTTTGTCCAACCACCCTGGTGGACTTAAGCTGTTGATATGGCCTGGAGAGAAATGGAGGCGGCAACAAAGGATTGGCGTAAAGCCAGAAAGAGAGCTGGTATTAATGTCGACGCATAGAACGAGAAAGAGGAGGTAAAAAGCAAAGCTACCAATTCCTTTAAAGCGTCAGCTAGGGAGTCTAAAAGCGAGTAATGGGAGGAGTTTATCACAGGAGTGGATAATGATAATACCCTCCAGAAGTTCTGGCACATGCATCAAAAGATGAATGGACAAACTACAAGCCAGCTTATCTCCAACATTCAAGACACCACAGGTAGGCTCATGAAGACAGATGAAGAGAAGGGTCTAAGTTTTTTCAGTCGATATGTTGCCCAGACTGACAAAGGCGACAGAGATGCCAGGATGACAGGAAACTCAGAAAGGCATCTTAGACGCAGCCATCAGGGGAGAGGCTTATGTAGACCTTAGCACCGAGGCAGAGGTCGTAAATAGCCTACGTACAAGCAAAAACACAGCTCCAGGTCCTGATGGAGTACAGTATTGCCACATCCAGCAGTTGGATGAGACAGATATAAAAAATATGGTGAAGGAGTTCAGCCACACTATAGAGAAAGCATATGTGCCTGAGGACTGGCTTCATAGCTATCTATGCCCACTGCCTAAACCTGGTAAGGACTCCACGCTTCTCGGCAGCTATCGAATAATCACCATACAAAATGTATATGGCAAATTGCTCGAGAAGATAGTGGCGAGGAAAATAATGGCTTACCTTGAACGGGAGCAGATTCTAACCGATACGCTGGGCAGTTATAGAACAGCGACGGAGACCTGGGCTAACGCTGTAACTCTCGCGTATGATGTGTACGAGGGATTTCAGTCAAAGCAAGAAACAGTCGCGGTGGCACTAGAGCTGGAAGACGCATACAACCGTGTCGATTTTGGGACCTTAATTACCTGTCTGCAGCAGTGTGGTTTAAGCCCGTGGCTGGTTTGTTGGATATCAGCTGCCCTGATAGAAAAAACAGTTGCGCTACTCGTGGGATCGTGGACATCAAACCGAGGCCAATATGTCCAGGACTGTCTCAAGGGTCTCTGCTCTCACCGGTTCTGTTCAACATCTACACAGTAAAAGTGGCCAATATTCAACCCACAGGGACAGGGCGAACGTTGACATTTGCAGATGACATCCTAACGTACAGGACTGGCTCAGACAAGCAATTGTTGGTCAAAGACATCCAGGAAACCTTGCAAGGAATCTCACAGTGGTGCAGCGACTCAAGCTCCAAGATCAATCCGAACAAGGCCTGCATGATGTGGTGCTCTTTGAATAATTCCATAGTAAAGGCTGAACTCCCGGGCATCACTTTTGATGGTTGCACCATCGACAGCTGTGATAGGTTGAAATACGTCGGAGTGACATTTGATCGCAGTCTTTCCTATAACTGCCATGTGGACCACATCGTACAAAGATGCAAGAGATGGTTAGGAGCACGCAAGACCATGGCTGCTGCCGAATTGGAAAAACGCCTCCTGTTCATCCTATTTCGTCAGGTCGTGTTGTCTGTCATCGATTACGGACTAGGCATCCTCACACTATCAAGAACACAGTGTGTAAGGTTGGACCGCATCCAGAATGAAGGTATGCGTCTGGTTCTGGACTGCACTAGAGATAACCCGATTGTGATGATGCGGTACATGTTGGGATTGTTATCGGTGACATCCAGACATAAACTGGCACAAGTCAAAGCCTATATGCGTGTCACCACAGACACTCGACACCCTCTGCACAGTAGTATCTCAGACATCAAGGGATCAAGAATTAAGAGAGGGTCGTCATGGATGGCACAGGCTGAGACAACAATCGGACACGTCACTCCAGCTGAGACGATAGCCAATGGGGAAGAATGGGTTCACACTGGTGATAAGAATGATAGAGTACAGAGAGTCATCATAACCTTAGGCAAGGAATGCAGAGAACGGAACAATGAGAGTGCAGAGCACGAGGTAAATCAGCTGATAACTGAAAACACCTAGGAGAGTGACGCTGTCATATACACCGACGGATCAGTCGTGTGCAGTGGGACATCAGGCTGGGGTTTCTCGGCTAGAGTGAGCGGAGAGGTCGTGGCTGAGCGCAGTAGGGCATACATGTCAACAACCTCTAGTATGAGAATGGAGACGGACGCAGTGTCCTCAGCACTGAAATGGATATCTGAGACATCTATGACAAAGGCAGTCATCGTGACAGAAGCGCAAGCCATACTTCAGAAAGTACAGAAGGGATGGCTTAGGTACGAGTGGATAGCTGCTGTTGAGGCCTCAAACCTCCAGGCTCTGACCTGGATCTACTGTCCTGCTCTTGCCGGGGTTTTAGGGCAAGGAAAGATCTGACATCATGGCTTCACGGGCTCCCATCATGGGCACATTGGTGATGGACAGAAGTGACATTTTGAAATCGATCAATGACCGCCTGCTGGATGAGGACATCGCAATAGATGAAGTAGCAATCCACAGACTGCAACGTTTCGACATTAAACGAGGTTCGAGCGGAGTGGGGTGCATGAGAGGATGGCGCAGGAGAGTGTACAACCAGCGAGCTACAGGGACCATCAGCATCCATACCTTACGCCATTTGATGAGAGAGGATGAGCACCTATGGGTATGCCCGGATTGCAGTGACGTCGATTCTTAGAAACAGAAACAAACAAACTAATGATGAGTATTCTTCTTTATCTTCTTCTTCTTTCT
Source organism: Ariolimax columbianus (assembly GCA_036924085.1). NCBI lineage: Eukaryota > Metazoa > Mollusca > Gastropoda > Stylommatophora > Arionidae > Ariolimax > Ariolimax columbianus. The sequence goes on from JAVGWX010000012.1 coordinate 51,194,666, forward strand.
CTTATTCTTCGATCAACTGATGCTGTGCTTCTGGTCCGGTGAGGGTTACGAATGAAACTGTGCCTTTCAATTCTTCGATGGTCTCCCACAGCTTGTCGAACACGGTCGCTTCCCTGATCTATATAAGTGGCACAGCCCTGCAGGCTATGTTCTGGTATTTGCTTGACTGCTTCCCAATCGCAAGCGGCGGTGTCTCTGGAGACGGGCCTTGAGTTCATTTCTTAGTTTGAAGATCTATGCCTGCCCATCTCTGTCAAGTTTGTCTAAGCTGTCATTTTCTGACTTCTCTAATATGTTCCCTCCACTCAGCAGTCATGAACCATTTTATAAATGTTCTTACATCTTTGAAGCTCTGTGGATGGGGAGTCTGCGTGGCAATGGTGAGTATGGAACAGGAAGAAAAACTACACGAGCAGGCATTGTTATTTCCCTCATTATCATCATCACCGTCATCATCATCATTATTATCATTATCGTTTATCTGGTTCCCATCGGAGCAAAGGACCTCCACTGGTTCCTTTCCATCTGTTCATTGAATGCACAATCGAAACTCCAGCTAAAGAAACATGTCAAAGGTAGTTCCCCCATAGAAATCACTGCTGTCAGGAATGATGTGTTAGAGACCACAGCATGTTTATGAGGTTGAGTGGCCATTTCTCTCTCTCGCTGTCGTTCTTTACTTAACAGTATGTCCTGCCCCCATTTATAGCAAAATCAACTACACTGTGCCGATATTATCCGTCTGGACAGAGAAGGTCATAAAGGAGGGGTTCTGATACTGACCAGTAACTGCATACCGAGTAGCGCGGTATATGTCAATCACACCGGACAAGCAGAAATTGTAGGAGTTGACATAATGGCTCAAGAGACGAAGATCGCATCTTCAACCTGTACGGACCACCAAACAAAGACCTGTCGCTCTTGAGCATGGAAATCAAAGACTCCAACTGCATAGTAGCTGGAGACTTCAACAGCCACTCGGAGAAATAGGGGATACTCGGACACAGACAGCAGAGGTGACGAAGTGGAAGATTGGGAGATAGACACAAATCTCCATCTAATCAATATTCCGGAGGATAGCCCTAGCTTCTATTCTAGAACATAGCATACCACCTCTACTCCAGATTTGGCCTTTACCACTGTGGACATTCACCATAACATAGACCGCCAGGTGCTCAACCAATTGACAGGTAGCGACCACAGGCCAATTAGGCTAGAAGTTGATATGGAAGTAGGCCCACAGGAAATAAAACCGCTTCCACGTTGGAATTACAAACGAGCCGACTGGGACAGATTTGCAAGCCTGACAGATGGGCTGTGTGAAACCATCAACACACGGAATAACAAAATGAAGCCCATGGTGGAAAGCCTAAGCAAAGCAATAATGCAAGCTGCCAATGAAACCATCCCAAGAGGCGCAAGGAAAAAATATAAGCCCTATTGGAATGATGATTTGCAGAAAGCGGAAGACGCAGTCACAAATGCTAGGAACATGGCAGAGCGAGAACAATCTATGGAGGCAAATATCGCCCTCAAAGCCACCACGGCGAAATACAAATACACTCTAAACCAAACAGCAAGAGAAAGCTGGAAAAAACAAAACAGAAAGCCTCAATTTAGACAAAGAAGGATGGACAACAGCAGCAAAGGCGAACTTCGATAAATATAACAGGAGGCATGAAGTCAACGCCAATTGTAGAACTTGAAAAAATTTCAAAGCTGCAACCCATGACTGATAGAAGAGACTGCAGAGCCCAGCTGCAGTCAGAGAAACTCCGAAGACTGACTGACCACCCAATGCACCAGAGACTAAACGATTTGGGAAATGGGAAACTAAAGCGGAGGAACTTTGCAGAAATAGCCAAAGCAAAGATGCACGAAGATCCCATAAACGCACTAACAACACCAAAGCCCATTACTGCTGTACGAAAACCTACCTGGAGGCAGGATATATTTCCAGAGGTGGTGGAAAATATACCAGGTATTGGAAACAAAAACTGCCAGACTGAAAAAAAAAGGAGAGATACTACCCTAAGCTTTATATCGAAAAACTACCCAAGCATGGACTGGAAGCATGCATACACCGACGGTTCTGTAACAAACACTACACAGAACGGAGGGGCAAGAGCACTCCTGAACCTACCAAATGGCAGAAAAATAACACTGTCATTCGCTACTGGTAAGTACACAAGCAATTTCAGAGCGGAGGCAGAGGCACTGAGGGCCGCAGTGGAAGAAATGGTGACACACAGTGAAAATGAAAACCATATAGTCCTGCTTACATATGCTCTGGCCGTAGTCAAAGCGCTAAAAAGCCAGAAAAACACTGAGCTTAATGACTTAAGAGCAGCACTCTGCCAACTATGCCAGCAGTCCGCACCAAAAAGGGTAGTGGTACAGTGGGTCCCATCACACTGCAACATCCAAGGCAACGAGGAGGCAGACAGACGGGCAAAAGAAGGTGCAAGACTACCACAAACAGATACTAGTATGACGTACGAAGAGTCAAACGGCTTATTAAAGCCAGATACATGACCAAATGGGAAACTGAACATACCGGCTACACCAAAAACGATGCCTATTACCAGTTGAACAGCAGAGAGCAGGTCGTTGTCTTCAGACTTCGCACTAGCCACAATAGACTTAGGTACCACCTATTCAACAAATTGAAGATAGGTGGTACCGACGAATGTCCGTGTGGTACCGAGAAAATGACCGCTGAGCATCTGCTGCAGAACTGCCCGACATACGAGGATCAGAGAGAGCAGATGTGGCCATCACCAGTGGAACCACAAGACAAGATCTATGGCAGTGTCGACAGCCTCAGGATGACCGCCGCTTTTTTCGAAAAAATAATGGTTACTGTCTGACTGCATACGAAGAAGAAGAAGGAGAAGACAAAGAAGGGAACAAACTAGGGAAGTTAGTCAGAGCCATGAAACTAACAAATTACAATCAAGCAGGGTGACAACATGATCACTCGAAAAAAAAGCAGCAAACGCCTTTGTTGAACATTATGCCAGAGCAAACCACATTGATGTCCCTGTAGATAGGCATACGGACATTTGTGAAAAGCAAAAGGGGCACGACAACATCAATAATGGCAGCAGAAGAGCATATGATGGCAAAATTAACAATGAATGAAATGGAAGAGGCCATGAGAACGTTAAAGAAAAGGAAATCTCCCGGAAAAGACGGGATAACAAACGAAATGCTGATGGGGCATGGCCAAACAGCAAAGAGGAAACTACTATCAGTCCTGAACCAAAGCTGGAAAAGGGGTATTGTACCCCAGGCATGGAAAAACGCAGTACTTGTACCAGTACCGAAGAAAGGAAAAGACAAAACAGATCCAAAAGGATACAGGCCTATCAGCCGACTGAGCTGCGTAGGCAAACTGATGGAACGTATGATAAACACCAGACTGATGTGGCATCTGGAAGAAAAACACATACTAATCCCACAGCAAGCAGGCTTTAGACAGCACAGATCCACTGAGAATCAGGTCATACCTCATTGACCAGGAAATAGAAGATGCTTACCAGGAGCAAAAACACACAGTAGCCGTTTGGGTGGACCTCTGAAAAGAATCTCACCATAGCAAGGAATTGGATTCAGCAGGCCCCAACATCGCTGGAAGAGTGGGCGAGCTCATGGCAGGTCAAAATAAACGAGGAAAAAACGACATGTACAATATTCTCGCTATCAAACAAACCCCAAAACACCAAATTAAGTCTTAACGGCAAATACCTGCAGCCAAACGACAATCCAAACTACCTGGGAGTCACATTTGATCGGCGCATGACATGGAAAAGTCAGATCGAGAGAAACCGAATGAGAGCCAGAGAAAGAATGGCAATCATGAGGAAACTTGCTGGCACAAGCTGGGGAGCAGACGGAAGTATACTAAAGAAACTGTACACTGGAAGAGTGAGACCAGTTCTCGAGTATGGCATTGCGGCATGGACAACAGCAGCAAAGGCAAACTTCGATAAAGTTAGCAAACTTCAAAACCAAGCCATGAGAGTTATAAACGGAGGCATGAAGTCAACGCCAATTGTAGAACTTGAAAAGATTATAAAACTGCAATCCATGACCGACAGAAAAGACTACAGAGCCCAGCAGCAAGAAGAGAAACTCAGAAGACTGACTGACCATCCAATGCACCAGAGACTAAACAATCTCGGAAATGGGAAACTAAAGCGGAGAAACTTTGCAGAAATAGCCAAAGCAAAGATGCATGAAGACCCCATGAACGCACTAACAACACCAAAGCCCATCCCTACTGTTCGAAAACCTACCTGGAGGCAGCATATATTTCAAGAGATGATAGAAAATATACCAGGTATTGGAAACAAAAACTGCCAGACTGAAAAATAAAGAAGAGATACTACCCCGAGCTACATAACGAAAAACTACCCAAGCATGGACGGGACCCATGCATACACCGACGGTTCTGTAACAAACACAACACAGGACGGAGGGGCAGGAGCATTTCTGAACCTACCAAATGGTAGAAAAATAACACTGCCATTCGCTACTGGAAAATACACAAGCAATTTCAGAGCGGAGGCAGAGGCACTGAGGGCGGCAGTGGAAGAAATGTTGACAGGTAAAAGGAATGAAAGCCATATAGTCTTGCTTACAGATGCCCTGGCCGTAGTCACAGCACTAAAAAGTCAGAAAAATACTGAACTTAATGATTTAAGAGCAGTAATCTGTCAACTATGCCAGCAATTCGCACCAAAAAGGGTAGTGATACAGTGGGTTCCATCCCACTGCAACATCCATGGCAACGAGGCGTCAGACAGACTGGCAAAAGAAGGTGCAAGACTACCACAACCAGATACTAGTATGACATACGAAGAGTCAAAACGCTTATCAAAGCCAGATACATGACCAAATGGGAAACCGAACATACTGGCTACACCAAAAACGATGCCTATTACCAGTGGAACAGAAGAGAGCAGGTAGTGGTCTTCAGACTTCGCACTGGCCACAATAGACTGAGGTACCATGTATTCAATAAATTGAAGATAGGTGGCACTGACGAATGCCCGTGTGGCATTTGCTGCAAAACTGCCCGACATACGAGGATCAGAGAGAGCAGATGTGGCCATCACCAGTGGCAAAACTAGAGAAGCTATATGGCAGTGTCGATAGCCTCAGGATGACCGCTGCTTTTTTCGAAAAAATAAAGATTGATGTCTGACTGCGTACGATGAAGAAGAAGAAGAAGATGGATGAGTTGATTGACATAGTGATAGGTGGATTAATGGACGGTGGGTTGATAAATGTGGGTTGATGGGTGAATAGCTTGATGGTTGGGCATATGGACGCACGGATAGACAGATCGATGAATGGCCAGGTAAATGGGTTTGTGTTAAGATGGTAGAAAGATGGACATATCTATGAATGAATACAGTGATTTTCATTCATTTGTAAAAGTTAGCCCACCTAAGCCATGTATCTTGTTCTGTAGCCGATTTTCTATTAGAACAACTTCCTTGCTACAGTTATGCCAGACTAATATTTTACACGATTGAAAGGTTGTTCTTGTTTTCAAAACGATAAGTGTTCAAAATGCGCAATGACAAAAAATAAACAAAGAAACAATCCACATGAATACGTTTATACACGAGATTGGGATATACAAAGGTTGGCTTGGCTTCGTTCGTTCTCAATATCCTGCTACCAAACCCCGAAAAGGGCTTAAGTAGCAGAATATCGTCTAGATAATTGTATGCGCTGTGTCATAGTTTACAGCTTAACTGCGATATTTGCCTCTTCCGGTTCATCCGACTTCAGCAATCATTTTTTTGAGTACCATTTTGAAAGTATTTTTTTTCAACTCAGAGAACAGGAGAAATTTTTACCGGAGGATCCACGTGAAAAAATAACGGTCTCCACCGTGTTTGAACTCGCGACCTCCAGAACCCAGCATCTCGAGACCAATGTGTCCCCCCCCCCCCCCTCTCCCTTTCCCCCCGGTAGTACTCTTTTGGTACTATTTTAACCTGGTGGTGCGTACTCCAGATACACAACCCTAAGGGAGTAAAGAAAAACGATCAAATTGACTTTGATATTACTGCGCACCTGGTGAATGAAAACCCGACGGCTGCTCACTCAACACGGAAAGTTTGACTGCCAGCGACTAACGCAATCTGCGCACGGGAAAAAGTTCATGCATGCACATGACAACTGCCTGTACCACCCTTACGAAGGACAACATCAATGCTTCATTTGTTACTTCGAAAAACGAAAATGAACATCCGATACTTCAATATACTTTATGTAAACGGCTCACGTGTAGGTGTGACCGTATGCTTTCTGTGAAGCGGAAAGGTTAGACATCAAAGTTCACAATATTATGAGAGATTGTGAAAAGCGCAAACGATATTGTGTGCATTTTTTGTTTATGAATGATGGTAAGGTTGCATTTTGACTTGATCTCGTCCATAACATAAAAACATAATGGCATATGCATACATATTGAGTTTCTCAAAACAGCCAAAGAGACTACTTTTTAAGCATGCAAATGATATCTACAACAATGGAATAAAGCCAAAAGAACACAGAACTTCAATTATAATTCTTTGCCAAAACTAATATCATATTGTAGGAAGCGGCCAATTTCGAGCGATATGCTTAATACAACATGCCAATTCAATTCAATTAAATATATGTATAGTCTTAGTCGACCTGTACTTCTACAGGGGTAGACGCCCCTTTGCGGGTCCCAGCTCTGGTATCAGCTGGATGTAGCCGGGAGAAGGATTTCCTGCATAGCGGGCTAGGCTCGAGCAGCTTAATACACCCCTGCGTTGGGGCAATCGCTTACGGAGGGTGGTTAACCGATGTGTGAGTCCCTCTCAATAGACTCAAGCACTAGAGCAAAGTAGACCCGCAGCCTGTTAGGCACTATCTATGCTGCTCTTAACAAACGACCCAACCATGACCAGTGTTATGCCTTGTCACACAGTTAGTCGCCTCTTCCGACATGCTCTCTGTAAGGCAGTGGTGCCCCCCCCCCCCAGCCATATTCTTTATGGGGCGAGTCTATCTAGAATAAATGGAATAGATTTTCAACTGCAATCTTGCCAGAGCAGCAGCCGTCAATCCTACTCTTATTGATTTCCTAATGCCAAGGGATTTTTAACGTGCGTCGCCACTGTACACGGATGTCTAATCTCCTTACTTAGAGATCAAGGAAATTGTTACCGAATGATCCACGTTAACAAAATCCGGATCTCCATCTTGATTTGAGTCTGCGACCTCCAGCACCTGGGACGAACACCTTATCTCGAGACCACTAAGCACCCACCCAATACACTTGAATAAATGTATTTATATTTCTCAATTTTCTTGGATGATAACTTCTATAATCCTCTCACATATGTAATTGATATATAGTATACCCTTTGCCGTTGCTGGAATTATAATGAAACCTATTCCATGTTTTGCCTTAACTTTCATGTCAACTCCCAAGGTGGAGCACGAAAGGGCCCAAAGGTAAACAACGATATATCTGAGAGAACAACATCAAAAGATGAACATGGAAATGTCTGGCAGGTTGCACCATCAAGACAACAGCCAGGTGATGTAATATATATCTACTGCTGATGACTTTCGATTTACAAATAGACTTGAACTGAGCTGAAGGATTAGAACGCAGTAGTGTAATATGGTTGGTCTTAAGTTATGTCATTGCAGTGAGTGAATGTGAGGCTCATCGTCTAGCATGTCCTTAACAGAACGTCGCTCCCATCACAGCCCGCCTGAACGAAACTGTGGACAAAAAAAAGTAGGACAGTAGGACATTTTTCCCATTGCTGGGGTAGTCGAGTGGTTTTGAAGGCTGAGCACTTCAGGCGGCTTCGCCACTGCTGTCACCAGGTCGTGGGCTGGCTATGTTTGTTTATTTTACCCACAACAGAAAAACAACATATGCCATACAGGGAATTCGAACCGCTGCCCTCCTTGTCGGCAGGCAGGCCTTGAAACCATTCGGCGACGCGCTCCTCTGACAAGAAACTATCTCTGCCAAATCTCCAGCCTGATCCAGAGTCAAGCTCAAGCATTCCTTGACATCCTGGTGTCATCGCCTTCTTTGCCTACATCTGTCTCTCTTAGCCGCCGCCATCTCTTTTATTACTGTTGTCTCAAGCCAGTTGTGTCTTTTCATGTGGTCATTGTATTTCAATTTTCTCTTCATGATGCTATTTATGAACCTTTTCTCCTTTATGCCCAACTCTTGCCGAATGTTTGCGTTCTTCTTTTTTCCGTCCATGGTATTTTGAGGACCTTTCTATAACATTTTGACTTTACGGACTCGATTCTCTTTCTTGATGTTTGGGTAACTGTTCATGTTTAGCAGACGTATAGTGCCACTGGAAAAATACAGGTTCTCAACATTTTTACTCATGTTCGATAACTAGTACTCTGCCATCGTCGCCTCAGATTGTGAAGCCTTTGCATTTCCATTGCTAATTTTCAATTGATTTGAGGGCGACCATTTAATTCCACCCAAAACACAAACTGCGTAATGTGAAGCTTCAGACAGGCCCAGTACTTACACTGGCATTTTTCTTGAGGAATCTGTTGACTTTACTTCTTCTTAGGTCAATTGATGCTATACTTCAAGTTCGATGAGGTTCATGAAGGAGACTGCGCGTTTCAGTTCTTAGCCGGTCCCCTGTAGCTTTTCGAGCATAGTCGCTCCCCCCAGGCCAGATTGAGTCTCTTTGGTCTGCATAGGTGGTTAGTCCTGCAGAATATGTTCCGGTGTTTGTTTGGGTGCTCTACAATAGCAGGTGGTGGTGTATCTAAGACCTATTCTGCGGAGGTGCGTCTGCAATGTCCCGTTCTCATTCTGAAGATCTGTGTCTGCCCATCGCTGATTTTACTAACTTAGTATGGGATCGTGTGATGAAGGTACGCGTCTTTAGCACTGTGATATCAGATTGATGTTTTTAGATGAAACCATAGGTGATAATTCAACTAGGAGAAGGAATCTAACTTTAAGGAACCTTTTGCTTTGCAGTTAGGCTGGGTACATCCAACTGGACGTTAATCATGATTATTCCCTGGGGCCGAAGATGCAGCACAACGACTGAGCTGGCAGCATCTTAGCAAATGGCTGCCTGTAGTCATCGAACCAGATCGGATAGATGTCCTATTTCATATCTAAGTGGCGGCCCTTGAAATAGGCTGCACTTGTTTAGTATGTCTAAGAGAATAGGAATCATCGCAGTGGGAAGGGAATCCCTGTACCTAAAAAACGTCATGTGAAATGGGAAGTGTTTCACTGAAAGTCGCAAATATCGTAGATTCTCTGTAAAATACAACACACCGTCATAACGTCCTTTAAAATAACGTACAAAGAAGAAGAACAAGATGAAGAAGAAGATTATTTCGATCTTGGTTGGATAAATTGAGAACCGAGAATTGCACATGGCGTCCAGGGAAACAAGCAGGACACCGAACTTAACCCTGATATTTGCCTGACCTGATAAATGAAGGAAGACCATGAAATAGTTAGACCACTTAGGAACAGAGTTGTGAGCTGGCTGTATGCAGGACATGACATTTTTTCGGAGAACCGAGAATCAGAGCACTTCCTGGTTCTTAGTTCTTAGTCGACCTGTGGTTCTACAGGTTCAGATGCCTCTGTGCAGGTCCAAGCTCTGGTATGAGCTGGATGTAGCCGGGAAAATGGTTTCCTGTTTAGCCGACTAGGCTCGAGCAGCTTAATACTCCGCTGTGTTGGTACACGTGCTTACAGAGGGTGGTTAACCGATGTGCGAGTCCATATCAATATACTAAACACTAGAGCAAAGTAGACCCACAGCCTGTTAGACGCCATCTATGATGCTATTAACAAACCACCTAACTATGGCCGGTTTTAGGCCATGTCACACAGTTAGTCGCCTCTTACGACATGCTCTCTGTGGGGCAGTGGTGCTATTCTTGTCTTTGTCATACACAAAGACCCCGGTGGACCAGTCGGGCCATAGTCTGGTAGTCCTACTTAAATCCCTTGAAATATATACTAAATACCACTCACTCCTTTTCACTCCAGTGAGTCTGAGTTCAATTACCCTCTAGTCTGTTGTGAAACATGACTAGATTCATGGTCACGTGGTACACATTGATCAAGACTCAACCTCACGTCCTTCCAGGATGCATGATATGTCACAGTAACCTTTACAGCGAGATGGGGATTAATAAAAACGCGATAGTTAAGAGCTTACTGAAGTTCCCGGCATTGCATCACAGCCAGGGTGACCGATAATCATTCTCAAGCACACCCTGCAATGTAAGAAGAGCCACTGTAACCTGCTATCAAAATAACGACGTCAAGAGTTATCAAACGCTACAGGACTATCTTTAAACAACACGACATATCTGCAGAGAAAGGATAGAAGGTCTGAATGGAGAGATGAAATTCTTGACTTAACATATTCTCCGGATTTTGGCTTCATCAGACGTTTTTCTTTTCCCAAAACTTAAAAAAAAAACAGTTGAAAGAAAATCATGTTGACAGTGACGAAGATGTCACACTGGCTTATGTTAACTGGTTTAGTTCGAAAAATAGGTTTCTTTATTCTGAAGGTCTTTTCAAGATCACGTACAGAAGACATAAATGTATAAATTCAGGTGGTGGCTACACTGAAAAGAAATAAGCACTGTGCCAAATTTCAACTTTCTCCTCCTACTCCTTCATGGTCAGGGTAAAGACTTATGACAAGCCCCTTTCATATCTGAGGGGACTACATCAAAAGATAAACATGGAAATGTCTGGCAGGTTGTACCATCAAGACAAGAGCTAGATGACAAATTGCAGAAGAGCAGAAATGTCAAGAGAAAATCCGAGATTGACATGCCAAGTATCAATAAGAATGCGGAGACTGGTGCAGTGGGAAGAATCCGTTGAGGTTAGACAACTAAAGTGAAAGAGTCCTGAATTCTGATGCTGTTATAGCATAGACAAACGTCGCAGAGATTGGCAGACAAAGATCTTCCCTCTCAGAACGGGACATTACAGACTCAATGCCTAGCTTCACAAAGTGGGTCTCAGAGACACTGTGCGATCGTGGAGCACCCAAGCAAACATCAGAACATATCCTGCAAGGCTGCGCTATCTTTTCAGACGAAAGAGAGGCAGTCTGGTCTGGGAGAGCGATCATGCTCGAAAACCATGGGTAACCGTGAAGCAATCTCCTTCGTGAACCTCAGAGGGCTGGAAGCATTGCATTAGTTAATCGATGAAGCAGAAGAAGAAGACGAAGAAGAAGAAGATGATGATGATCTCTTATATACCAATGAAATTGTGCCCTGTGGTATGACAGTCGGTTGGAGCTTCTCTGCTAGAGTGAGAGGCAGGGGCCATCAGTATATACACTGGCCATTTTGCTGAGAGGGGCTGAGCACGTATGGGTATGCCCGGAGTGCAATGACGTCGAATGTTAACAGAACAGAAGTTCTCATATGGCAGTACGCACGTGCCACTCTAGTCTCGTGGACACACTAACAAAATGTTGCATTGATGGTTGTTTGTAAAACGAAATATCGCGAAACAAGAATTTCATGAAAGCTGTAAGTTGTAGTTGGAAAGTCTATCGTCAGGTTCTGGTGTCACAAACTGATCAAGACCCTACCTCACGTGTATACCATGTAACTGCAAGCAGTGTTGCCAATAGGTAGGGATGGATTCTGTGATCCCTGTACTAGTGGGTCTACTGAGAAGTATGTTATTGAACTACATTGAGAAACCTAAACAAAGTGTGACGAGCGTAGTACGAATTTTTGAAGCAGCATCAGCAATAACAGAAGCAACAACGGCAGCAGTAGCAACGGTACCAACAACAACAGCAGGCGCATGTGCAAAAAATATAATCAGAACAGTAACAGCAGCAACAATTACAGTAACAATAACAGCAACAAAAACAGTAGCAACAGCAGCAGCAAAAACAGCAGGAGCAACAACAACAGCAGCAATACCATCAGCAGCAACAACAAGAAAAACAACAATAACAGGAGCAACAGCAAAAACAACATCTGTAACAATAACAGCAGCAACAACAACAGCAACGACAACAACAACAGAAGCAACAACAATAACACTAAGAGCAACATCAATTAGAATATCAAGAACAGCAACGGCATCATCAACGTCATCAACAACATCAGCAACTGCAATAACTACACCAACAGAAACATAAACAACAGCAGCAGAAACAACTTCAATAACAACAACAACAATAATAACAACAACAGCAATATAAAAAACCAGCGATAAAATAACAACAACAGCATCATCATTAGCAACAATAACAACATCAGCAGTAACAACAAAATCAGCAGCAGCAACAGCATACAAACAACGACAATCAAAGCCATGCGGTCCGAAACAGTTACTGTTCATTTGATAAAAGTTCCAAATGTGCAGTGACTGCCAACAGTCTTAGAACCGCGAAGAGGAAGTCTAAAATAAGCCTAGGGAACAGGCTGGTAGGAGGGTGGGTCACCTACCTGCAACCTATCTTCAGCTGCGTTTTTTGTCTTCGAACTCAGACCTACTCGGTTCGGTTAGGAGGCACATACAGAGCAGGTGTGTTGCTAAGGTTACCCCAACTAGCAGAGAGTGTTTGTGGAACTGGCTGGCACCATTTTCTGGTCTCTGGCATGTTTCTGAAGCTGGCCTGCGTTTGGTTGTGATGTTGAAAGTGTAAGCCCCGAGCGGTGATGCACATTAGAGTTGTGCAAAACACGTTTCAAAGTTTAATTTTTATTCTGCGGCTCTTTGATTTATGTGACATGCTGCTTTGGACTTGGTGTATTCTAGACAAATAAACTTGAAGGATTTAGTTGGTATGTATACAGCATGTGAAAGTAATACACTTTTCACCATTTTCTACCTATGCTTAGCATCGCCTCCTGCTCCACTGATGATTGGCATTGGGTTGGGCTGGAGAATCGTTTACGCTTCGATATGAGATGACTTAAACTTTATGGTTATAATTCATTCTATATCCTCGCGTACACTACCGATGTACATTCCTCTCTTTCGCTCTCTGCCTCTCTTTTAAACTTTTGTCTAACAGTATATATCTCTTGATTATTGTGTTTATACATTAATATCGGTATCATTGTATGTGCACATATATTTCCATATTTTTATGTTTACATATGTATATATATATATATTTTTATACATATACATGTGAGTGGATTTACACCAAAACCTTAATAGTGGGATAACAAAAAGAAAAACTATGCCTTTCTCTTATTACTTGTTGATATGGTTTCTAAGGATGTCAAGACTTTCGAATCCGATGAATAGGTATAGAAGGGGATGCATGAGAGGTTAAACGTGCGACCAACATAATTATTTTTTTGCTGGAAACCCACGCACTTTATAGGCGCGAGGTTGGGAGGACGAATCGAACACAATGGTGACTACGTCGAAAGATCATACAGTTGTGTTTCACTTTTTCAGAATAGAATTTACCCTCCCCAAAAATATGTATTTAAGGTTTTCATTTGAAGCACCATCGTATTCTCGTATAAATATATATATATACACACACCAAAAAAAAAAAAAACACACAAAAGGAGGTCAATGAATATGCTACAAATGACTGTTTTAAAAATTCTGAACTGAAAAAGGATTCGAACTTGAAAGCGACGTATTGTTACAGTTACATTGTCCATCTTTCTCAACATAATTTCTACTTACAATTATACTCTCTATCCCTTGAATTTATCGGTGTTAGGGCAATCCCATTCGGTTTTTTCGTGTGCTCATCAATGAGTTGTCTGGGTACTCGTTGTGAGGTAACTTTCTGAAAATTAAATCGATCATACATTATGATGCAGGCTAAAACATGCGAACACCCTACCGTGTTGAAGTTGCTACCTTGTCTAACAGTAGTCCCCTGTAAGATCCAATCATTCACCCGACTCGTCCCACAGAGGCTTCTGTTTCAAAGTTGACAGGACGTGCTTCATCAGCCATTTTTGATCGTCGTTGACAAAATATATCGAAAAATCATTTCCTTACGAATTTCCTTTGCAGGAAGTCTCTCCCGCCATTGTTGCACCTCGCCCATATTAGTTTGTGCACAACTTACCTGACTTATCCTTGTATGTGTGTGTTTGTGTGAATGTGTGCGTGTGTGCGTGTGTGTGTGTGAGAGTCTGCGTATTGGAAATACAAGTACCAACTGCAGAACACGTTTCCCAGTCAGGCAATACAGCGATCCATGTTCTTGTTTGTTTGATCAATCACAAGCGCACACACAACATCAAGAATGCAGCGCGACATGGCTTATGTTGGTGGCTCTCACCGGTGACCATAGACAAATAAATGATGATTTTTATTACAGTTGTTACTATTATTATTAGTAGTATTACTATCATTATTATTATTAGTAGTAGTATTACTAACATTACTATTATTAGTAGTAGTATTACTATCATTACTATTATTATTATTATTATTACTATCATTACTATTATTATTATTAGTATTACTAGCATTACTATTAGTAGTAGTAGTATTACTATCATTACTATTATTATTATTAGTATTACTAGCATTACTATTAGTAGTTGTAGTATTACTATCATTACTATTATTATTTTTAGAATTACTAGCATTACTATTAGTAGTAGTAGTATTACTATCATTACTATTATTAGTAGCAGTATTACTATCATTACTATCATTATTATTCGGGCATGTGTGTCTGTCGATATATACATCATCACCAGTTCCGTAACCTGACAGATCATTAGGGCAATTTGTTGGACCAGTTCCCGCCAGTCAACTCGGTTTTGTGCCAGAAAATGTTTTCGGGCTAATGGACCTCCCCTTCCATTCTCTGACGGCTTCTCATCTATTTTTCTGTCTCCATCTCTTACGCTTCCCACACATTGCAGGGTCGTCTTGATACATACCCACACCATGTAAGCGTGCGTGCTTTTACCATAATCAATACGTCTTTAGATTGGCCGACTTCTGTCTTAACGATGTCCTTATTCGTGACGTAGTCTGTATACGAAATTGCGAGTATTCGAATGCAGACATCTCATCTCCATTTCACAAATCCTACGCTCTAGAACCGCTGTCAGAGTTCAAGTTTCGAGATCGTAAAGGTAGAATATATATATATATATATATATAAATTGCCCATCGCAAGGAAAGATGGCGACAGCCTGAGCCTATTGCTGCGACGAAATGTGTTCTCTGGTGGCTGTAAAGACCAATCCTGGAACGGAATACCCTGCCACATTTAGGGCACACATATGGGGAGCCGGCTTTGGAGTCGTCAGCGCGTTCTGTTTTTGTGAACAACACGCTCTCGCTGAGCCTCCGTGATGGCTATACTCTCTGCGATCTGAGCACCAAAGGTGATACTAGCGCGGTTTTGCGTAAGCATCTCCCAGGAGGTGACATCAATTTTGAAGCTTTTCAGAGAAACTTTCAAGGAGTCTCTGTAGCGTCTCTTCTTCTCTCCTGTGGAGCGTCTGCCTGCTATGAGTTCACCGTAAAACAGTTACTTGAGGATGCGCTCATCTGGCATGCAAACAATGTGTCCAATCCACCTTAGCTGAGCTATTTCCAGAAGTGCATGGATGCTCATCATGTAAATTTTTGCCAACGATCTCAGAGTTAAGCACATTGACCTGACACCTGAACCGGAGCCGCCTACACAGACAGCTCATGTGAATACGATTGAGCTGTCTGTCATGTCTGCTATGCACTGTCCATGTCTCGCAGGCATGTAGCAAAGTGGACAACACCACAACTCGATACACCTCTACCTCAGTGGCGAAACCGATGCCTGGATATATATTTTTCGAATTACAGTTGTGTTTTTTTGTTCTTTGTCCCTGATGATAAATGTATGGCTGTTACGTGAATTCCGTTTCAATTATACCCCTGTGCGGTTGTTTTTGTTGCTTAATTCCCACAATGAGTAAGTTTACTTTTTTGAGCGCCCTAAAAATGAGTCCAAAGTGACGAGTTGTAGTAGCTTTCCTTACATCCCGAGCATGCTGATGAAGATAGACCGCAATCCTCCAGGCGGTTGTTCAATGATTTGCTTCATCTACGTTACGCTCACTACTACGAAGATCATATCGATTCACGCATTGTCAGACCGGCTGCGTTGTAAACAGCCTGTTTCCAGGGAATGCTGCAGTGAATAAAGATAGTGGCCATTGTCAGAATGTTGTGCCTGACCGGACCAGTGCCTCAGTTGCCCATCCAGGTGCGGTCATTAAGCCAAAATCTTCTATGTCGGTATTGCCCCTTTTAAAGAAAACTTGCATCAGGGCATTTACAGTCAATAACTGGTTTGCCCCAATGTGAAGAGGCGTGAAAAGACGGTGCCCCCCATTGAGTCCTCCATGGAGCCGTTCGCGGAACATCTGGCTGACATTCATCGCATTCACTCCATCAGCCTTGTATGCTGCCTTAGACTCTGGCATCAGCGGTGGTCATGGTCGGTCAGAGCTGTTGGCTCAGGTTGCACTAGGCCGAATACTTGACTTGAAGGAAAAGCACCACCGATTCTGGTCACATTTAAAGAAAGTATGTTCCTGAGAACTTGAATCCTTCTTATTCCTGTTCTTCTTGTTTTAATTTGTCTTATTCTTCTTTCCCTTGTTCTTATTCTTATTTTTCTTGTTATTGTTCTTGTGATTCTTCTTGTTCTTGTTCTTCTTCTTCGTCTTCTTCTTCTTCTTACTTTTCTTCTTCTTCGGCTTCTTCTTGTTCTTATATACTTTTTCTTCTTCTTCTTCTTTTTCTCCTTTTTCTTCTTCTTCCTCTTGTTTTTTTTCCTTCTTTTTTCGTTCTTTTTCTTCTTCTTTTTCTTCTTTTTGTTTTTTCTTCTTCTTCTTCTTCTTCTTTTTCTTCATCTTCTTCTTCTTCTTTTTCTTCTTCTTCTTCTTCTTTTTCTCGTAACCCATGTTTATCTCATATGTAAAAACGTGAAGACCAGTTCTCTGGATTCTTATTTCTCCTGTTCTGTAGTGGAGAGTTCTTCAAGGGTTCAAAGCAGCTTTGTATGTAGTTTCGTTACCGCTGGCCAATGGCCAGTTCGCAGTTGGCTTAACAGTCTGGTAGGATATGCTTGGATGTCTGGGCTGCTTGTTTGCACATACACAAGCCAATTTTAGCCAGTGTAAGTCGACATTCAATCTGTTATGTCCCGTTCGCATACGGAGCAGGATCACTTTCTTCGCTTGATCATGTTTCTTGAAGCCACTCTCAACCTTTTTACTTAACTTAACGTCTTTATACTGGTTTAGAAGACTCTTCAGAGTCTGTATACAACCTGTTTCATTTACACTTTCATGCTCTAAAAGATATGCGCATCCAATCTATTATTAGATGCATTAATTGTGCCTGCCTCCACTACTTCCTGTGGCAATGCATTTCAAGCATTCACCACTGTCTGACTAACAATATATTTCCAAATATCTAGTCTGGATCTTTCTTAAGATAATTTGTAGCTATGCCCTCTTGTTCTCGTAGGTGGTTGTATTTTGAAGAAAAAAAAATTGTTTTAGTCTGATTTATCCTTACCGTTCATTATCGTATAAACCTGTATGACGTCCCCTCGGAGAACTGAGACGCTAGTCCTGTCCGGCAGATCATACTTGCCAGTACGTCGCGTCAGGGTCAGGCACAATACAAGTAGACTGACCAAGACCACTAGCTCTCTTCCATATAGCGTTCCCTGGAAATAGCCTGTTGTTGAGGCAGTCTGGTTGACGAGATGTGGATCGACGTGGTCCCCGTAGTAGTGCGTGTCACGCTGATAAAGCCAAGCAAAGCACATCCACCTGGAGGACCGTGGTCTAACTTCATCAGCACGTTAAGTGAGGGATGTGAGGAAAGCTACTGTAACCCGCCACTTAACGTCCTTTGTCAGGGCACACACAAGAGTGAACCTACTCATTGTGGACATTAGAAACAGTAACAACAACAAAATCACCTCGAATTTTTTTTTGTCTAGACACTGTAAGCCGGTCTTTTCTCGTAACTGTAATTCTGGAATCTCACTATCTGATTTGTCACTCTACGTCGTATCATTTCCAGCATGTTTATATCTTCTCTACGATAAGGACTCCACACATGTACACAGTACTCCAATCTACGTCTAAGGATCTATACAGTTTGACAATACCTTTCTTGCTCCTGTGTATAATATTTCTTTTTATCATACCTAACATTGCATTTGTCTTTTTCACAGCGACTTGGACCTGCTGACTCACTTTACCTGTATTTTCTATTATAACGTATCGGTCCCTTTCCTTTTTCTCAAAACCATGCATAGTTACCACCAGTAGAATTGATCCTTTTAATGGGAGGCAATCTTCGAGCACATGCAGTCACCTTCCATTACTTTGTAAAATGAAGCACAGGTCCCAGCTGTAGTTGTCCTGGTTTTCTGGAAGACTGGATCTGAGAACAACACTCTCCTCAGCTTATAAGACCATAACTGCCTGCATGACAAGGCTGATAGCGCCATGCACAGCTCTCTTTATTCGTGTTTTACAACATGCTTGGAAGGTTATAGTGGTCTTATTCTTTGCAGCACGAGTTAAGATCTGGTGGATGCTAGTGTTTTTTGGAAACTACTCGTCATGGATTGAATTAACTCACAACAACAGCTCAATAACAATAAGCAAAGAAAGATATGTAAAGATTCAGAGTTAACGTCACAATCCTTTGTACAGTTCAGTTCATGTTTCATATTCAGAGAGAAGATCGGTAGCAATGGTCCAAACGACCTCGATTTCTTGTCATTTGATTTATGGTACAATCTGTACAGACTGTTCTGTGCTCATCTGTCGTTGTATCCTCCAACTTATACCGCTATTTACATCAGACGCGTATGTCGTTTACTTTTCCTTCCAGTTTAGTTTTCCAACAACGAGTTTTCTATTTCACGGAGACCACAACATTTTAACATTAGGACTCTGACTGTGTTCAGAATTCTTTTCGCTTTTCTAATTTCTCCAAGATTTCACAACTTGTTTTTTCTTCTTTCCACGTAATGCGCTCTATTCCTCTATATATCTACATTTCAAAAGCATACATTTTCTCCTCCAACCCTTTGTTCATTGTCCGTGTTTTTACGCTATTTAACATTGACGAGCCGACTATTTACCCTATCAATCTAGTTTTTAATGTTTGAATGCCTTGCTTGGATGTTAATATGTGACATGCTGGTGAAACGGATTTGGCCTACGCTTTGCAGTGTGTAAAATATATAGATACTTTAGTTTCAGAACAGAAACGTCAAACACGAACGTAACTGACTACAGCTTAGTTGTCCGACCACTTGATTCATAAAGCATACAAGTAGTTTAAGTCGTCTCCCACTCAGTGCATAGCGTTCGTTATCGTGAGTTCCTACTAGAATCAACATGGAGGTATCTATCCATATGTTATGCGGTCTTCCTCCAGCTATGAAGATAGGCCATTTAAAGCGTTGTAAGCACACTACCTAATACAAACTTGACTGTGTGTATCATTCAGTCCCCAATACTTCATCTCTGACGACAATGTAAGCTATTGAGATGCTGTTTTTCCTAATGTTAATAGATGAAATACTCAGTAATGAACTACTGAACTATAAACTACTTAACAATGAACTACTGAGCGATGAACTACTGAGCGATGAACTACTGAACAATGAACTACTGAACAATGAACTATTGAACACTTAAATTTTGAGCAGTGACATTTTAAGCAAAGAACTACTAAACATTAAACTACTGAGCACTGAACTACTGAACAACGAACTGTTGAGCAGCGAACAACTGAACCATAAACTACTGAACAATGAACTAGAGAACAATGAACTAGGGAACAATGAACTACTGAACAATGAACTACTGAACAGTGAACTACTGTATAATGAACCAATGAACCATAAACTAATGAACAATGAACTACCGAACAATGAACTACTGAACAATAAACTACAGAACAGTGAACTACTGAACAATGAACTAATGAACAATGAACTAATGAACAATGTACAACTGAACAATAAACTAGGGAACAATGAACTACTGTACAATGAACTACTGAACAATGAACTACTGAACAATGAACTACTGAACAATGAACTAGGGAACAATAAACTAATGAACAATGAACTAATGAACAATGAACTACTGAACAATGAACTACTGAACACTGAGCGAACTACCCAACAATATAAACTCTCAAGCAAAGAAAAGAAAATAGAAAATAAAAACTGGAAAAATTATACAAGACCTCTATAAAGTCCACATGTAGAATAATTCAAAAAGGCAAGTTAGATCTATTTACAGTTGAAACTGAGGTGAGAAATGGATACAACTATCCCAAAAATCTTTCAATTGTTCATGGACGTTGTAATGGGAGACATCTTGGAATGCGGTTTAGCTTATGTGTCATTATTTTTCATTGCAGTCCTGTTCTGCACACAAACATCAATGTTAGATAAGTTGTTGTATTCAGTCCAGAAAAATATCAGACGTTTTCTCCCGAAACCAGCTAGGATACAGCTGATTGCACCTTTTCGTGAAAAGCGTAACGGTGTACCTTGAGGTGTTCCTTCGGCTTCCGGAAGAGGAAGAGTCACGTGGTTCCAGATCAAGGCTGTACGATAGGGGTGGTAGAATGTCGTCAAACGTGAGATACTTCAACACAGCCACTGTTTGCTGTCTCGTGTGTGGGCGAACATTGTCGTGCTGAAGAAATGCTTGCTTGTCCACATAAACACGCAGAAATCTGTCTCGGAGTTGCTGCAAAGTTTTTCACATATATACGGAATTACCGTGCTTACATAATTCAGTGTGGATTATATTCTAGCAATTACAAAAGATGGCCATTATTACTACTCCCGCCGAGACGATGAGGTTAACGTCTGGTCAGGCAAAACATACTGATCAGACAATGTTAGCCAGGGTCAGGCGAAACTTACTGATCAGACAATGTTAGTCAGGGTCAGGCAAAACATACTGATCAGACAATGTTAGCCAGGGTCAGGCAAAACATACTGATCAGACAATGTTAGCCAGGGTCAGGCAAAACATACTGATCAGACAATCTTAGCCAAGGTCAGGCAAAACATACTGATCAGACAATGTTAGCCAGGGTCAGGCAAAACATACTGATCAGACAATGTTAGCCAGAGTCAGGCAAAACATACTGATCAGACAGTGTTAGCCAGGGTCAGGCAAAACATACTGATCAGACAATCTTAGCCAGGGTCCGGCAAAACATACTGATCAGACAATGTTAGCTAAGGTCAGGCAAAACATACTGATCAGACAATGTTAGCCAGGGTCAGGCAAAACATACTGATCAGACAATGTTAGCCAGGGTCAGGCAAAACATACTGATCAGACAATACTAGCTAGGGTCAGGCAAAACATACTGATCGGACAATGTTAGCCAGGGTCAGGCAAAACATACTGATCAGACAATGTTAGCCAGGGTCAGGCAAAACTTACTGATAAGACAATGTTAGCCAGGGTCAGGCAAAACATACTGATCAGACAATGTTAGCCAGGGTCAGGCAAAACATTCTGATCAGACAATGTTAGCCAGGGTCAGGTAAAACATACTGATCAGACAATGTTAGTAAGGGTCAGGCAAAACATACTGATCAGACAATGTTAGCCAGGGTCAGGCAAAACATACTGATCAGACAATGTTAGCCAGGGTCAGGCAAAACATACTGATCAGACAATGTTAGCCAGGGTTAGGCAAAACATACTGATCAGACAATTTTAGCCACTGTCAGGCAAAACATACTGATCAGACAATGTTAGCCAGGGCAGGCAAAACATACTGATCAGACAATGTTAGCCAGGGTCATGCAAAACATACTGATCAGACAATGTTAGCCAGGGTCAGGCAAAACATACTGATCAGACAATGTTAGCCAGGGTCAGGCACAACACACTGATCAGAAAATGTTAGCCAGGGTCAGGCAAAACATACTGATCAGACAATGTTAGCCAGGGTCAGGCAAAACATACTGATCAGACAATGTTAGCCAGGGTCAGGCAAAACATACTGATCAGACAGTGTTAGCCAGGGTCAGGCAAAACATACTGATCAGACAATGTTAGCCAGGGTCAGGCAAAACATACTGATCAGACAATGTTAGCCAGGGTCAGGCAAAACATACTGATCAGACAATGTTAGCCAGGGTCAGGCAAAACATACTGATTAGACAATGTTAGCCAGGGTCAGGCAAAACATACTGATCAGACAATGTTAGCCAGGGTCAGGCAAAACATACTGATCAGACAATGTTAGCCAGAGTCAGGCAAAACATACTGATCAGACAATGTTAGCCAGGTTCAGGCAAAACATACTGATCAGACAATGTTAGCCAGGGTCCGGCAAAACATACTGATCAGACAATGTTAGACAGGGTCAGGCAAAACATACTGATCAGACAATGTTAGCCAGGGTCAGGCAAAACATACTGATCAGACAATGTTAGCCAGGGTCAGGCAAAACATACTGATCAGACAATGTTAGCCAGGGTCAGGCAAAACATACTGATCAGACAATGTTAGCCAGGGTCAGGCAAAACATACTGATCAGACAATGTTAGCCAGGGTCAGGCAAAACATACTGATAAGACAATGTTAGCCAGGGTCAGGCAAAACATACTGATCAGACAATGTTAGCCAGGGTCAGGCAAAACATACTGATCAGACAATGTTAGCCAGGGTCAGGCAAAACATACTGATCAGACAATGTTAGCCAGGGTGAGGTAAAACATACTGATCAGACAATGTTAGCCAGGGTCAGGCAAAACATACTGATCAGACAATGTTAGCCAGGGTCAGGCAAAACATACTGATCAGACAATGTTAGCCAGGGTCAGGCAAAACATACTGATCAGACAATGTTAGCCAGGGTCAGGCAAAACATACTGATCAGACAATGTTAGCCAGGGTCAGGAAAAACATACTGATCAGACAATCTTAGCCAGTGTCAGGCAAAACATACTGATCAGACAATGTTAGCCAGGGTCAGGCAAAACATACTGATCAGACAATGTTAGCCAGGGTCAGGCAAAACATACTGATCAGACAATGTTAGCCAGGGTCAGGCAAAACATACTGATCAGACAATGTTAGCCAGGGTCATGCAAAACATACTGATCAGACAATGTTAGCCAGGGTCAGGCAAAACATACTGATCAGACAATGTTAACCAGGGTCAGGCAAAACATACTGATCAGACAATGTTAGCCAGGTTCAGTTAAAACATACTGATCAGACAATGTTAGCCAGGGTCAGGCAAAACATACTGATCAGACAATGTTAGTCAGGGTCAGGCAAAACATACTGATCAGACAATGTTAGCCAGGATCTGACAAAACATACTGATCAGACAATATTAGCCAGGGGCAGGCGAAACATACTGATTAGACAATGTTAACCAGGGTCAGGCAAAATATACTGATTAGACAATGTTAGCCAGGGTCAGGCAAAACATACTGATCAGACAATGTTAGCCAGGGTCAGGCAAAATATACTGGACAGACAATGTTAGCCAGGGTCAGGCAAAACATACTGATCAGACAATGTTAACCAGGCTCAGGCAAAACAAACTGATCAAACAATGTTAGCCAGGGTCAGGAGAAATATACTGATCAGAGAATGGTAGCCAGAGTCAGGCAAAATATACTGGACAGACAATGTTAGCCAGGGTCAGGCAAAACATACTGATCAGACAATGTTAACCAGGCCCAGGTAAAACTTACTGATCAGACAATGTTAGCCAGGGTCAGGAGAAATATACTGATCAGAGAATGTTAGCCAGGGTCAGGCAAAACAAACTGATCAAACAATGTTAGCCAGGGTCAGGAGAAATATACTGATCAGACAATGTTAGCCAGAGTCAGGCAAAATATACTGGACAGACAATGTTAGCCAGTGTCAGGCAAAACATACTGATCAGACAATGTTAACCATGCTCAGGCAAAACAAACTGATTAAACAATGTTAGCCAGGGTCAGGTGAAATATACTGATCAGAGAATGTTAGCCAGAGTCAGGCAAAATATACTGGACAGACAATGTTAGCCAGGGTCAGGCAAAACATACTTATCAGAGAATGTTAACCAGGGTCAGGAGAAATATACTGGCTAAGACCCTCACTTCACCTCCTCGTTTGTCGTCCTGGAAATGGGCTGTTTTCGAGGACAACAGTCTGGCTAAATAAAGGGAGATTCGACGTGATCCCCGTAGTAGTGAGCGACACGCAGATGAAGCCAAGCATAGCACAACCACCTGGAAGACCCCGATCCACCTTCAGCACACTCGGGATGGAAGGAAAGCTACGACAACACGCCACTTAACGTCTTTACTAGGGCGAACAAAAGAGTAGACTTCTCATTGTGGGCATTCGACAACAAGAACAATAACAACAACAGCTATTCCGTCAATGGGACGATCTATAATTTGTTTGGAGCAGGTGAGTTCTTATTTATGTACTCCATAGACTGGCGCTTGTTTTCTGGGTCATAATGATGTGTCAATGACTTGTCACCAACGAACATTCGGCGGAGATTAAAAAAAACAGCTTTCTTGTTCATATCTTGTCAGAAGTTCCTGACACACCTGCTGTCGGTGTCAGCATGCGAGGTTCCCACCTCGCACACACTTTCATGTGAAATGTGATGGACTTGCCCAATCGAAATCACAAGCATTGCGGCGATACCTTTCTGCTTGATCCGACACACTTCGTCCACACGTGCTTGGTGCTGTGCAGCGACGACTGTGATCGGTCGTCCCCTGCGAGTCTTGTCATGCAGGTTCGTCGTGGCTGGATTGTCTCTTCTGCAACCCATGCACACCTGCTGAGGCTGCTGACATCCAGACAGGCGTCACCACGTACTGAAGAAATTCTTCGTTGCCGTCAAGCTTCCGCTGTCAGGAACTCAGTCCCAGCACGTTACTTCAACCGTATTTCCATATAGGCCGCAATTTTAGAGTGTGCTGTACGCATGCTACACGTTCTAGCCGCATGACACTAAATACCCCTGAGCGTGTCTCTGAGCACTGTTGTTATAGTTATGGGGCTGTAGATAAAACTTTTCAAATTACCCTTGTTGGTTAAGTGGCACGGATCACAACTCGAAGGTGCTGGGATCCCTATCACAGCACCGGCCGTTACCCCAGGGAAGCAAACCCTTAGAAAATGCAGGAGGAAGCAGACTCTTGCATAAAATGCATGCTGAAGTCGGATGCACTGGGCCGACAGGCGCAAAATAAAAACCTCAGTGCAACGCACACCGCCTTGAGGATTAGAGAAAATAAGGCGAACGCAAAAACAAAAACAAAATTACCCTTGTAACTCTGAGACTAGCATCTGAATAAGGGTATCATAATTCAGACTTTATACTTTCGTTAACAAGTATCTTCATCGCATACTTCGTGATAGATAGCCAAAGGTAACGGCAAACATAAATCTCTGAGAACCACCACGACAGCAACTAATACAGCAGGAAATTAGGGAGAGGAAGTGGAGATGGATAGGACACACTCTCGCATAATCAGACTAACTGTGCACATGAAGTCGCAGACGAGTGGAAAGGTCAAGGGAAACCTGGCGGTGAGCGGTTGGTGGTGACGTCAGTTCATCCGGGGTCTTGTGAGCACAATTAATCGCTCAGAAAAGGAATAGATGGAGGCCATACTTTAGAGACTTATGTTCCAAAGAAAATCAAATGGTGGATTTGAAGTTGCAGACGACTGGAAAGGTCAAGGAACGCTTGGCGGCGAGGGGTTGGTGATTACGTCAGTTCCGACGGGATCTCGTGAGCAAAACAAGACAATGGCACAGAATAGAAACAGACGGAGAGCGATTGTTGCAGACTTATGTTCCAAGGAGAATCAGACGTATACATTATTATGGTGACTATGAAGATGGAGAAGTCAGGTGTATAATCGAGAACTAATTAACGGAAGGAGAGTCAAGCATTTAAAGTATGTTGACATAGAACGACATAACATGATGCTTAGAACAATACTGGGAGCTAGATGGAAGGCAAGTGTGAAGGAGTTGACACACTATTAGAGGAGAAAACATCAACAAAATCAATCAATCAATCAATCAATCAATCGTCATCTTCTTCTTCGTTCGTTCTCAAACTCCCGCTGCATGTGCTGAAAAAGGCTTTGCAAGTAGCGGGATGTAGATACGTTGTGCTGCAGTTTGCAGCGTGACTTTGATACTTGCACCTTTCTGTCCAACACATTCGACTTCAGCATGGTATTTTGGGAAACCGGGTTAACGGTTCAACTTTTATAACGGGGTTAACAGTTAAACTTCTATCCCTTCACCTTAGCCAGTCTGCCTTGTTGCAGCTTGCTATCCAGGACCACCACGTGAAGGTGTAGAAGAGACTTGGCAGATCTAGGTCGCTGGCACTGACATTAGCAGTCAGCTTTTGGTCGCTGGCACTAACACTAGCAGTCAGCTTTTGGTCGCTGGCACTAACACTAGCAGTCAGGTTTTTGTCGCTGGCACTGACACTAGCAGTCAGCTTTTGGTCGCTGGCACTGACACTAGCAGTCAGCTTTTGGTCGCTGGCACTGACACTAGCAGTCAGCTTTTGGTCGCTGGCACTGACACTAGCAGTCAGCTTTTGGTCGCTGGCACTAACAATAGCAGTCAGCTTTTGGTCGCTGGCACTGACACTAGCAGTCAGCTTTTGGTCGCTGGCACTGACACGAGCAGTCAGCTTTTGGTCGCTGGCACTGACACTAGCAGTCAGTTCTGGGTCGCTGGCACAGACACTAGCAGTCAGCTTTTGGTCGCTGGCACTAACACTAGCAGTCAGCTCTGGGTCGCTGACACTGACACTAGCAGTCAGCTTTTGGTCGCTGGCACTAACACTAGCAGTCAGCTTTTGGTCGCTGACATCTCATACACTGCTCAGTATCTTGATTCCGCATTGATCAACCAAAATCTATCAGCTTCCTGTAAAATCGCAGATGTTGAACATACACACACCAGACTTCCTGTCCTGTGCCATCTTTGCCAGCTCTGTCCATGTCTACCCTGTTTCAGTTATATTTATCTCAAGCTGTCATCTCCATGTGTGGTTTGGTCTGTTCTCAAGCTGTCATCTCCATGTGTGGTTTGGTCTGTTCTCAAGCTGTCATCTCCATGTGTGGTTTGGTCTGTTCTCAAGCTGTCATCTCCATGTGTGGTTTGGTCTGTTCTCAAGCTGTCATCTCCATGTGTGGTTTGGTCTGTTCTCAAGCTGTCATCTCCATGTGTGGTTTGGTCTGTTCTCAAGCTGTCATCTCCATGTGTGGTTTGGTCTGTTCTCAAGCTGTCATCTCCATGTGTGGTTTGGTCTGTTCTCAAGTTGTCATCTCCATGTGTGGTTTGGTCTGTTCTCAAGCTGTCATCTCCATGTGTGGTTTGGTCTGTTCTCAAGCTGTCATCTCCATGTGTGATTTGGTCTGTTCTCAAGCTGTCATCTCCATGTGTGGTTTGGTCTGTTCTCAAGCTGTCATCTCCATGTGTGGTTTGGTCTGTTCTCAAGCTGTCATCTCCATGTGTGGTTTGGTCTGTTCTCAAGCTGTCATCTCCATGTGTGGTTTAGTCTGTTCTCAAGCTGTCATCTCCATGTGTGGTTTGGTCTGTTCTCAAGCTGTCATCTCCATGTGTGGTTTGGTCTGTTCTCAAGCTGTCATCTCCATGTGTGGTTTGGTCTGTTCTCAAGCTGTCATCTCCATGTGTGGTTTGGTCTGTTCTCAAGCTGTCATCTCCATGTGTGGTTTGGTCTGTTCTCAAGCTGTCATCTCCATGTGTGGTTTGGTCTGTTCTCAAGCTGTCTTCTCCATTTGTGGTTTGGTCTGTTCTCAAGCTGTCATCTCCATGTGTGGTTTGGTCTGTTCTCAAGCTGTCATCTCCATGTGTGGTTTGGTCTGTTCTCAAGCTGTCATCTCCATGTGTGGTTTGGTCTGTTCTCAAGCTGTCATCTCCATGTGTGGTCTGGTCTGTTCTCAAGCTGTCATCTCCATGTGTGGTTTGGTCTGTTCTCAAGCTGTCATCTCCATGTGTGGTTTGGTCTGTTCTCAAGCTGCCATC
Source organism: Ariolimax columbianus (assembly GCA_036924085.1). Taxonomy (NCBI): domain Eukaryota; kingdom Metazoa; phylum Mollusca; class Gastropoda; order Stylommatophora; family Arionidae; genus Ariolimax; species Ariolimax columbianus. The sequence goes on from JAVGWX010000012.1 coordinate 51,222,824, forward strand.
TACATGTGTGGTTTGGTCTGTTCTCAAGCTGTCATCTCCATGTGTGGTTTGGTCTGTTCTCAAGCTGTCATCTCCATGTGTGGTTTGGTCTGTTCTCAAGCTGTCATCTCCATGTGTGGTTTGGTCTGTTCTCAAGCTGTTATCTCCATGTGTGGTTTGGTCTGTTCTCAAAATGTCATCTCCATGTGTGGTTTGGTCTGTTCTCAAGCTGTCATCTCCATGTGTGGTTTGGTCTGTTCTCAAGCTGTCATCTCCATGTGTGGTTTGGTCTGTTCTCAAGCTGTCATCTCCATGTGTGGTTTGGTCTGTTCTCAAGCTGTCTTCCCCATGTGTGGTTTGGTCTGTTCTCAAGCTGTCATCTCCATGTGTGGTTTGGTCTGTTCTCAAGCTGTCATCTCCATGTGTGGTTTGGTCTGTTCTCAAGCTGTCATCTCCATGTGTGGTTTGGTCTGTTCTCAAGCTGTCATCTCCATGTGTGGTTTGGTCTGTTCTCAAGCTGTCATCTCCATTTGTGGTTTGGTCTGTTCTCAAGCTGTCATCTCCATGTGTGGTTTGGTCTGTTCTCAAGCTGTCATCTCCATGTATGGTTTGGTCTGTTCTCAAGCTGTCATCTCCATGTGTGGTTTGGTCTGTTCTCAAGCTGTCATCTCCATGTGTGGTTTGGTCTGTTCTCAAGCTGTCATCTCCATGTGTGGTTTGGTCTGTTCTCAAGCTGTCATCTCCATGTGTGGTTTGGTCTGTTCTAAAGCTGCCATCTACATGTGTGGTTTGGTCTGTTCTCAAGCTGTCATCTCCATGTGTGGTTTGGTCTGTTCTCAAGCTGTCATCTCCATGTGTGGTTTGGTCTGTTCTCAAGCTGTCATCTCCATGTGTGGTTTGGTCTGTTCTCAAGCTTTTATCTCCATGTGTGGTTTGGTCTGTTCTCAAGCTGTCATCTCCATGTGTGGTTTGGTCTGTTCTCAAGCTGTCATCTCCATGTGTGGTTTGGTCTGTTCTCAAGCTGTCATCTCCATGTGTGGTTTGGTCTGTTTTACGTCTCCTGTCTTGCGATTGTAGAACAGAGACTGTGTTGTAATAATATCAGTTGCTTTCCTTATTTGTGTTCTATCTAACACGGAACACAATTACAGAATGGCAGTGAACAATATTAGAAAGATAGAAAAGGAAAAGGACCTAGGGGCTATAATACTCGTAGATAACACATATAAAGTGAGTGAGCAAGTCCAGGTGGCAGTGAAAAGGGCAAATGCAATGTTATGTATGATAACAAGGAAATATTAAACGTAGCGGTATCATCAGTATAAAACATTTGTTAGACCTAGATTGTAGTACTGCCTTATTATAGAGGGGATATACACGTCCTGGAAAGTATACATAGAAGAGCTACACAATTGATAGTTGAAGTTCAAGTTATCATGGAAGTCTCAGCTAAACCGGCATATAGTGTCTATAAAAGAGAAGAATTGAAAGTGATACAGGTTTATAAGATAATTTAAGCATAAGAATAAATTAGACTATACACATTTTTTTTTCTAAATACAACTGCCTACAAGAATAAGAGGATACAGCCACAAGTTAATTAAAGAAAGGTCCAGGTTGAATTTATGACATTTTGTTAAAGTTTGGAAAGTGGTGAATGATTGGAATTTATTGCCACAGGAAGTAATGGAGGCCGGGTCAGTTAATGCAGTCAAGAATAGATTGGATGCGCTTAGGTTTTTTTAAAAATAGATTAGGTGAATGTAAAAGAAACTGGGTGTTTACAGACGGTGGAGTCTTCTAAACCAGTATGAAGACGTTACGTTAGTTAAGTTCAATAAATTGTCTAACGCCTGTGACTTCTCCTCACGTTAAGTTCCGCTGATATATGTCTATGTTATCCAACAGTTCCACATTAGTGAACTTATCACACCTACTCAATATCTCCATTCTACACGGGCACCCTGTTATGGACACCCGTACCTATTCCGTTGTTACTTGCGTTGTTCTATAAGTCACCCGTACAATAGACCGACCTGCACGTTGGAGATAAAGATTTGTATTTGTGTGACCGACTACTAAATCTCATGTCTCCCAATACAATCTCATTATCTTTAGTTGCATTTATTCACATACTCCTTCTCTCTCTCTCTCGCTTATTCTCTCTCTCTCACTCTCTCTCTCTCTCTCTATCTCTGTATTGTCAGTCACAATCCATGTGATCTCTCATCAAGTCTACGTATTTTATTTGTCATCTGATTGCGATTAAAGGACGTAACAAACACGTCGTCGACAAAGCCAAGATCATGAAGTTTTCATTATAAAAATTCACATTTCTTTTGTGTTAGTTGATGCTTTTGTTAAAATCCTTCAGTCTGAGAAATTATGATAACAAACATCCCTGGTACATATGACAAAGAGGAACCACACTACCAGACTGTTTCCTAGTGTCAGAGATAATGGACATTGAAAGGTCCACTGCTGCCAACCTTCAATGTGAAGATGGTATCTTATCTTTCATTTGAGCACTTCATCAAGACAAGAGGAAAGCTCAGTTAGTAAGGTAAACAATGTGAGAAGTGTGCCTACAAGACAAGAGGAAAGCTCAGTTAGTAAGGTAAACAATGTGAGAAGTGTGCCAACAAGACACGAGGAAAGCTCAGTTAGTAAGGGAAACAATGTGAGAAGTGTGCCAACAAGACAAGAGGAAAGCTCAGTTAGTAAGGTAAACAATGTGAGAAGTGTGCCAACAAGACAAGAGGAAAGCTCAGTTAGTAAGGTAAACAATGTGAGAAGTGTGCCAACAAGACACGAGGAAAGCTCAGTTAGTAAGGTAAACAATGTGAGAAGTGTGCCAACAAGACACGAGGAAAGCTCAGTTAGTAAGGTAAACAATGTGAGAAGTGTGCCAACAAGACACGAGGAAAGCTCAGTTAGTAAGGTAAACAATGTGAGAAGTGTGCCAACAAGACACGAGGAAAGCTCAGTTAGTAAGGTAAACAATGTGAGAAGTGTGCCAACAAGACACGAGGAAAGCTCAGTTAGTAAGGTAAACAATGTGAGAAGTGTGCCAACAAGACACGAGGAAAGCTCAGTTAGAAAGGTAAACAATGTGAGAAGTGTGCCAACAAGACACGAGGAAAGCTCAGTTAGTAAGGTAAACAATGTGAGAAGTGTGCCAACAAGACAAGAGGAAAGCTCAGTTAGTAAGGTAAACAATGTGAGAAGTGTGCCAACAAGACAAGAGGAAAGCTCAGTTAGTAAGGTAAACAATGTGAGAAGTGTGCCAACAAGACACGAGGAAAGCTCAGTTAGTAAGGTAAACAATGTGAGAAGTGTGCCAACAAGACACGAGGAAAGCTCAGTTAGTAAGGTAAACAATGTGAGAAGTGTGCCAACAAGACACGAGGAAAGCTCAGTTAGTAAGGTAAACAATGTGAGAAGTGTGCCAACAAGACACGAGGAAAGCTCAGTTAGTAAGGTAAACAATGTGAGAAGTGTGCCAACAAGACACGAAGAAAGCTCAGTTAGTAAGGTAAACAATGTGAGAAGTGTGCCAACAAGACAAGAGGAAAGCTCAGTTAGTAAGGTAAACAGTGTGAGAAGTGTGCCAACAAGACAAGAGGAAAGCTCAGTTAGTAAGGTAAACAATGTGAGAAGTGTGCCAACAAGACAAGAGGAAAGCTCAGTTAGTAAGGTAAACAATGTGAGAAGTGTGCCAACAAGACACGAGGAAAGCTCAGTTAGTAAGGTAAACAATGTGAGAAGTGTGCCAACAAGACACGAGGAAAGCTCAGTTAGTAAGGTAAACAATGTGAGAAGTGTGCCAACAAGACAAGAGGAAAGCTCAGTTAGTAAGGGAAACAATGTGAGAAGTGTGCCAACAAGACAAGAGGAAAGCTCAGTTAGTAAGGTAAACAATGTGAGAAGTGTGCCAACAAGACAAGAGGAAAGCTCAGTTAGTAAGGGAAACAATGTGAGAAGTGTGCCAACAAGACAAGAGGAAAGCTCAGTTAGTAAGGGAAACAATGTGAGAAGTGTGCCAACAAGACAAGAGGAAAGCTCAGTTAGTAAGGTAAACAATGTTAGAAGTGTGCCAACAAGACAAGAGGAAAGCTCAGTTAGTAAGGTAAACAATGTGAGAAGTGTGCCAACAAGATTAGAGGAAAGCTCAGTTAGTAAGGTAAACAATGTGAGAAGTGTGCCAACAAGACACGAGGAAAGCTCAGTTAGTAAGGTAAACAATGTGAGAAGTGTGCCAACAAGACAAGAGGAAAGCTAAGCTAATAAGGGAAATTATGTGAAAAATGTGTCATCAAGAAAACATTAAAACAATGCTACTAAGTGAAATGTTATGAGAAGTGTGCCATCAAGACGAAGAAGAGCATGCCTAACACAGTGATTACAATTGTTAAATATGTCTCAGCCATCTCAGAGCTGGGGCACTGCTTCCATTTTCATTCTCGAACGGGAGGTTTCTGTAGGTGCTCTTTAATAAGAATTTCCAACAGTTTTGTGAGAAGACTTCCGGTTTACAAATGGCCGTCAGATCCGCGTCTAGGATTTGGCGATTCATTCACAATGATATTTATATGGATATACCTTGCAAGATGTGGTGTAAGTAGTTATGTATGCAGTTAATCTTCATTCCTTTCAACCAAACATGCCCAGAAATGGACTGGATATTGTGAGGTATCATTTCTTGTGTGTGTAGCTTAGAACCGTATTGTATTTAGTGATACACACACACACCCCGCTCCCGATTTCCTCAATCGTTTATGACGTTAGATGAATTTCGAATACTGTTCACGCTGGCTACTGCATGTTTTGACCTTTGACTGCTATGATAAGGTTAGGCTCACCCCAGTGACGGTGAACGGGGAAGGAAACCTCGATAAACAAACAAACTGCTGCCTCGCAGTCATCTTCGAGAGGTGGATAGGCTACGGGTGACATCTCACGACAACAACCAGTGCCCGGCAAATCATGATAGGGCTTAAGTAGCAGAATGTAGTCCAGAGAACGGAATGCGCTGTGTCGTAGTTTACAGCTTGACTGCGATATTTGCACCTTTCGGTCTAACACATCCGACTTCAGCAAGCATTTTTTGGGTACCGGGTTAGCGTTCTCTCTTCGATCCCTTCTCCTTAGCCAGTCTGCCCTGCTGCAGCCTGTTTTCCAGGATCACCGCATGGAGGTGCAGAAGGGTCTTGGCAGCTCTGGTTCGCTGGCCCTGACGCTAGCAGTCAGCTATGAGTCGCTGACCACTGCAGCTGATGCGCTGCTTAGCGTCTTGATCCCAGTTGTCGAAGAATTACCGTCATTGCACACGGCTTAACCCATAATTGCTCTATTATTCTCCATAATTTTTGGAGAATCTCAGCTCGATGCATGAACTCTGTGGCACCGGCGAGGGTCCCGTTATAGGTTTGGTAGATTTTAGACATAGTTTTGAATTTTGCTTGGGCAGCGGCCGTTAAGACTACTATTTCCGATTTCCAATTGTGGAAGGGATTTTTAACGTGCGCGACAATGGGCACGAGTGTCCGATCTCTACTACCCAGAGATCCGGGGAAATACCACAATGGATACAGAGCCAAGAAACCACGCAAAACATGGATAACAGAAGTAGCATAAGCAGTACAGCTCCGCTTACCAGGGCACGGTCAAGAAACCTCTTCATAATCTGACGCTGATAGATACAAGTAGGACAAAAAGCGAAAAGATGAAAGATAGATAGTGAGGGAGCTGCTTATGTAGGTAAGGCTAGCGACTGCATGGTGAGGGTACTGCCTAGGTGGGTGAAGCTAGCGACTGCATGGTGAGGGTACTGCCTAGGTAGGTGAAGCTAGCGACTGCATGGTGAGGGTACTGCCTAGGTGGGTGAAGCTAGTGACTGCATGGTGAGGGTACTGCCTTGGTAGGTGAAGCTAATTACCTTGAGACGAAGGTTATGTACCGTACTTTTTGGTTCTTCTTCTTCTTCTTCTTCTTCTGCGTACACAGTCAGACAGTAACCATTATTTTTTCGAAAAAAGCGGCGGTCATCCTGAGACTCTCGCCACTACCATAAAGCTTGTCTTGCAGTTCCACTGGCAATGGCCACATCTGCTCTCTCTGATCCCCGTATGTCGGGCAGTTCTGCAGCAGATGTTCAGTGGTCATTTTACCAGTACCGCACGGGCATTCGTCGGTACACCCTATCTTCAATTTGTTGAATAGGTGGTACCTCAGTCTGTTGTGGCCAGTGCGAAGTCTGAAGACAACGACCTGCTCTCTTCGGTTCAACTGGTAATAGGCATCGTTTTTGGCGTAACCAGTATGTTCGGTTTCCCATTTGGTCATGTACCTGGCTTTGATAAGCCGTTTTGACTCTTCGTACGTCATACTGGTATCTGTTTGTGGTAGCCTTGCACCTTCTTTTGCCAGTCTGTCTGCCTCCTCGTTGCCTTGGATGTTGCAGTGTGACGGAACCCACTGTACCACTACCCTTTTTGGTGCGGACAGCTGGCACAGTTTGCAGAGTGCTGCTCTTAAGTCATTAAGCTCAGTGTTTTTCTGGCTTTTTAGCGCTGTGACTACGGCGAGAGCATCTGTCAGCAAGACTATATGGCTCTCATTTTCACTGTGTGTTGCCATTTCTTCCACTGCCGCCCTCAGTGCCTCTGCCTCCGCTCTGAAATTGCTTGTGTACTTACCAGTAGCGAATGACAGTGTTATTTTTCTGCCATTTGGTAGGTTCAGGAATGCTCCTGCCCCTCCGTTCTGTGTAGTGTTTGTTACAGAACCGTCGGTGTATGCATGGGTCCAGTCCATGCTTGGGTAGCTTTTCGTTATGAAGCTTAGGGTAGTGTCTCTCCTTTCTTTTTCAGTCTGGCAGTTTTTGTTTGCAATACCTGGTATATTTTCTACCACCTCTGGAAATATATCCTGCCTCCAGGTAGGTTTTCGTACAGTAGTGATGGGTTTTGGTGTTGTTAGTGCGTTTATGGGATCTTCGTGCATCTTTGCTTTGGCTATTTCTGCAAAGTTTCTCCGCTTTAGTTTCCCAGTTCCCAAATTGTTAAGTCTCTGGTACATTGGGTGGTCCGTCAGTCTTCGGAGTTTCTCTGACTGCAGCTGGGCTCTGCAGTCTCTTCTGTCGGTCATGGATTGCAGTTTTGTAATCTTTTCAAGTTCTACAATTGGCGTTGACTTCATGCCACCTGTTATAATTCTCATGGCTTGGTTTTGAAGTTTGTTAACTTTATCGAAGTTCACCTTCGCTGCTGTTGTCCATGCCGCGATGCCATACTCGAGAACTGGTCTCACTCTTCCAGTGTACAGTTTCTTTAGTATGCCTTCGTCTGCTCCCCAGCTTGTGCCAGCAAGTTTCCTCATGATCGCCATTCTTTCTCTGGCTTTCATTCGGTTTCTCTCAATCTGACTTTTCCATGTCATGCGCCGATCAAATGTGACTCCCAGATAGGTTGGGTTGTCGTTTGGCTGCAGGATTTTGCCATTTAGGCTTAATTTGGTACTTTGGGGTTTTAATGAGAGCGAGAATATTGTGCACGTGGTTTTCTCCTCGTTTATTTTGACCAGCCATGAGTTCGCCCACTCTTCCAGCGATGTTAGGGCCGTCTGCATCCGATTTCTTGCTATGGTGAGATTCTTTTCAGAGGTCCACATATCCAGATCGTCTGCAAACATTGAGCTATGGACTCTTCTTGGTATATTTTCTGTAATATCGTTTATATATACCAGTAAGAGTGTGGGTGACAATACTCCCCCTTGGGGTACTCCCTGCTCGTGTCACCTTTTTGCTCATCTGCCCTTGTACTTGGACTCTGGCCGTTCTTTGTTTGAGGTAGTGGTTGATCCACTTGTACATCTTCCCACAGACATCACTTCTTCTTAGCTTGACTCTAAGTCCATCCTTCCAGACTTTGTCAAATGCCTTTTCCAGATCCACCCAAACAGCTACTGTGTGTTTCTGTGCCTGGTAGGCATCTTCTATCTCCTGGGCTATGAGGATGACCTGGTCCTCAGTGGATCTGTGCTGTCTAAAGCCGGCTTGCTGTGGAATTAGTATTCGTTTTTCTTCCAGATGCCACATCAGTCTGGTGTTTATCATCCGTTCCATCAGCTTGCCGACACAGCTCAGTAGGCTTATGGGCCTGTATCCATTTGGATCTGTTTTATCCCTTCCTGTTTTTGGTACTGGTACCAGTATTGCATCTTTCCATGCCTGGGGTACAATACCCCTTTTCCAGCTTTGGTTCAGGACTGATAGTAGTTTTTTCTTTGCTGTTTGGCCCAGCCCCATCAGCATTTCGTTTGTTATCCCGTCTTTTCCGGGAGATTTCCTTTTCTTTAGTGTTCTCATAGCCTCTTCCATTTCGCGCATTGTTAGTTTGGTAATCATGTGCTCTTCAGGAGCCGTATTTATGTTTTCGTGTCCCTTTAGCTCTTCGCTAATGTCTGTATGCTTATCTGCAGGGATCTCGATGTGGTTTGCTCTGGCATAGTGATCGACAAAGGCGTTTGCGGCTTTCTTACCTGTGATCAAGTTCTCGCCTTGCTTGATAGTAATTTGTTTATTTGACGGGGTTTCGTCATTCATGGCTCTGACTAGCTTCCATAGCTTGTTCCCTTCTTTGTCCAGGCTTAAACTTTCTGTTTTATTTTTCCAACTTTCTCTTGCTGTTTGCTTGAGAGTGTGTTTGTACTTCGCCGCGGCGGCTTTGAGGGCGATATTTGCCTCCACGGATTTTTCTCGTTCTGCCATGTTCCTAGCATTTGTTACTGCATCTTCCACTTTCTGTAACTCATCATTCCAGTAAGGCTTATAGTTTTTCCTAGCATCCTCTTGGGATGGTTTCAGTGGCGGCTTGCATTATTGCCTTGCTTAGGCTCTCTACCATGGGCTTCATTTTGGTGTTTCGTGTGTTGATGGTTTCACACAGCCCATCTGTCAGGATTGCAAATCTGTCCCAGTCGGCTCGTTTGTAATTCCAACGTGGGAGCGGTTTTGTTTCCTGTGGGCCTACTTCCATGTCAATGGTTAGCCTGATCGGCCTGTGGTCGCTACCTGCCAGTTGGTTTAGCACCTGGCGGTCTATTTTATAGTGTATGTCCTGTGTGGAGTAGGCCAAATCTGGAGTCGAGGTGGTATGCCATGTTCTTGAATAGAAGCTAGGGCTATCCTCCGGCCTATTGATTAGGGAGAGATTTGCATCTATCTCCCAATCTTCCACTTCGTCCCCTCTGCTGTTTGTGTCAGAGTATCCCCATCTCTCCGAGTGGCTGTTGAAATCTCCAACCACTATGCAGTTGGAGTCTCTGACCTCCATACTCGAGAGCGATAGGTCTCTGTTTGGTGGTCCGTACAGATTGAAAATGCGGAGCTTCGTCTCTTGAGCCATTATGTCAACTCCTACAATTTCTGCTTGTCCGGTGTGATTGACAGGTACCGCGCTACTCGGTATGCTGTTTCTGGTCAGTATCAGGACCCCTCCTTTGTGGCCTTCTCTATCTAGACGGAAAGTCTGGTATCCTCTGATTGAGAATTTATGGTTATTGTTGAGGTGCGTTTCCTGGATACATGCCACGTCAATCTTACCTTCATGCAGGTGGTGTGTTAGGGAAAGTTTTTTGTTAATGACTCCCTCCGCATTCCACTGTAATATTTTGAGGGTCTTGAGGTTTTGGCCAATAGTCGTTTCCCCATAGCCATGTGCCTTGACTCCACGACACATGGGTGGGTGACCACCAGTAGTCAAGGGTGGGCCCCTTCGAGGCGTGGGGCCCGGCGCTATCGCTGCCTGGCGGGACTCCTCAGGATGAGCGCCATACGTTTTTCGAATAGGTTGTACTGCCATCATACTGTGATTTACGTTGCACTGTTTTGTTAGGCTTGCGGCCCCGTGCATCCGATTTCAACAGGCGTTTCTGTAGGGATGCCCTCCTTAGCCTTTGGCTGTCCCCAGCCTATCTGCAAGGCAGCAGTTGTTTACGATCAGAGTTTTCTCTCCTATGGAAGTTGTCTTACCAGACTATCGAGTCTTCACTACTCGTGTCTATAGGGTGCAATGATGATGATATATGAGATGGACTGGTTTACCCGGAAGAGAGGCAGTCCAGTGTGTCTGTATCCCAGGATAGTCACGTCCTGCCAGATACGTAGCATTTGCATGTGAGTGGGGTATCTCTTTTTCCCTTTATTTTCTTGGCTTCTATGCAGGGATGGTACGCCTAGCATTCCCCGCCACCTGGGGTGTTGACACAGTGGGGCAGGTGTGCAATGTCCGCTGGTCTGCATCTCTTCTGCGTCCAGCATGATAGTTATAGCTGATAAGGTACAGAGGTAGATATCGTAGCCGGAGTGCATTTAGCCAGAGGACAAGCCTGGTAATGTCACAGAGATGTTGATCGCCTGGTGTGCGGACAACTCTCATGGTCAGTGGTTGAGTCTTGACAGTTCACAGTGTGGTGGCTGCTCTACTGTTTTCGACACCCCGACCAGGTTCTAAGTCTTTGGTTGGTGTTTTTCGCACCCCATCGCCGTATAGGGTGAGTATCAAGCAGTTGTCCGCCCGCTTTGATTTGCGGGCGGCAAGGACCTCTTACTGTGGCTCTACCTGATAGGGCTGGGGCGCAAGCCCCAGGTCCCGAGCATGTAGGAGCCTCCCATTGCAGTGGTGCTGAGATTTTGGGCGGGATTGCGGCTTACAAGGGTTCGGCCGTAATCCCCCACATGGTAGCCTCGCGCCCTTGGCTTATCAGCCTGGTACGTGAACCAAAGTGTCTGCGGCACCTCTCGATTTGAGCTGGTTTTCCGTAGCAACGCCCTGTCATTTGTAGGGTAAAACTGACCTGTCTTCAGATCTATTTCCAGCACCCGTTCACTATTTGGTCAGACGAATTTATTGAGGGCTTTTGTTTGTCAATGACCAGGTATTTGAAATCTGCGGTTTCTGCGGAGTTAAACACGATTTCCGTAGCGTTCTTTCATTTGAGTGTTTGAGAGCTGACTTGTCGTCCGTGAGTCTAATACCAGCGTACGTTCATTATTAGACCCAAACGGCAGTGCTCTCGATTTGTCAGTTGTTCTACAGTATTGGCGTGTTCAGTCAAATTAAGCCGCAGGTTCCACACCTGGTGGTGCCCTTCCGTCAATTCCCTTAGCGAGACAATCAAGTTTCTTAAAGGGTAGCCCCAAATATTTTCGAGGGTCTAATTCCAGCACATGTTCTCTATTAGACCCCACGAAGGTGTACTTTTTGATAGTCATTCTGCAGTATTGGCGTGGTAAGTTAACTTAGGTCTCAGGCTCCACTCCTGATATTGCTCTTCCGTCAATTCCTTTATCAAACACTGGATGCAGACAAAACCGAGCCACAGGGGACATAACCCCAGATTTCTGGGGGTCTAAGTCCAGCACCAGTTCCATATTAGACCCCAGAAGAGTGGTCTCGGCATGTCAATCATTTCAGTGTTGGCCGTGTTGAGTCAAATTAAGCCGCAGGCTCCACTCCTGGTGGTGCCCTTCCGTCAATTCCTTTAAGTTTCAGCTTTGCAACCATACTTCCCCCGGAACCCAAACACTTTGGTTTCCCGGAAGCTGCCCGCAGAGTCATCGAAGCAACTCCTGCGGATCGCTAGTCGGCATCGTTTATGGTCAGAACTACGACGGTATCTGATCGTCTTCGCGCCTCTGACTTTCGTTCTTGATTAATGAAAACATTCTTGACAAATGCTTTCGCAGTAGCTCGTCTTGCGGCGATCCAAGAATTTCACCTCTAACGCCGCAATACGAATGCCCCCGTTTGTCCCTGTTAATCATTACCTCCAGTTCCGAAAACCAACAAAATAGAACCGAGGTCCTATTCCATTATTCCATGCACCATTATTCAGGCAGCCGAGGCCTGCTTTGAACACTCTAATTTTTCAAAGTAAACGCGCCGGCCACCCAGGACGCTCAGCGAAGAGCACCCGTGGGAGAGAGCCGGCAGACGGTAGGGCAGGAGACAACGGGCAGTGAACCGGCGCGAGCCGGACCGCCCGCCTGCGCCTGAGATCCAACTACGAGCTTTTTAACTGCAACAACTTTAATATACGCTATTGGAGCTGGAATTACCGCGGCTGCTGGCACCAGACTTGCCCTCCAATAGATCCTCGTTAAAGGGTTTAAAGTGTACTCATTCCAATTACGGGGCCTCGAAAGAGTCCCGTATTGTTATTTTTCGTCACTACCTCCCCGTGCCGGGAGTGGGTAAGTTGCGCGCCTGCTGCCTTCCTTGGATGTGGTAGCCGTTTCTCATGCTCCCTCTCCGGAATCGAACCCTGATTCCCCGTTACCCGTTACAAACATGGTAGGCATGTCACGTACCATCGACATTTGATAGGGCAGACATTTGAAAGATGCGTCGCCGGCACATGAGGCCATGCGATCAGCACAAAGTTATCCAGAGTCAGCAGTGGGGACGCCGCAACCCCGCGAGGGGAAACGACGATTGGTTTTGAACTAATAAAATCGCTCTTTCCGCGAGGGTCGGAGCTTGGTAAGCATGTATTAGCTCTAGAATTGCCACAGTTATCCAAGTAGGATCGTGTCATCTAAGGAACCTCGACTGATTTAATGAGCCATTCGCGGTTTCACCGTGAGACAGTGTGAACTTAGACATGCATGGCTTAATCTTTGAGACAAGCATATGACTACTGGCAGGATCAACCAGATATCTGTCGGAGACGTACGTACAGCACACACCGGTCGGCGGAGGAAGGGTGTGTAAGATTCCTCGCTGGGACGACGGCCGCAGGGACCGACTGACGGGACGGACGGTTTGTTCCACCCGTCCCTCACTCCGTCGACCTAGGACCGCCTGACAGGGGCCTCCCACACGCACCAGACGACCGACCGACCGGGCTCGCTCGAGGAGGGATGGCAGCGCTCTGTGCAGAACGGATCCCAACGACCTCGGCGATGAATTTCACTGGGACTGGAGACAATTTGGCCTGCCGGCCTGCCCTCGAGGCAACGATTCCTGCTTTCCATTTGCCGGTCACAAGCTCTTTGCGAGAGTCGGACCACCAGCGAGACGTACTGTCGAGCTCTGCTATAAGCCTTAGATAAATCACCAGGGACGGACCACGTTTCCTGATACGGACCAGACTAGCGCACTTCGGTGGAGGAGCCACTACCACAAACCGCACCCAATTCGCACTACGGGGAAAGGCAGGCGAGCGTTTTCCGCAAGCCCGCGCTATCGCTCTGCCTGGCGGGACTGAGATCGCTTTACGAACACTGGTTGAAATTGAGTCGCTGCGGCGAGACAACTACCCCAGATACTTTTTGGTTCAATGTATTACTTTCCAGGAGCGGCGTTGTACATAACGTGCAAAAATCTTCATCCTTTGGATAACTTCAGATGAATCTCTGAACATGTAGTATCTACTTAATTTCATTGTCCAGAGTGGTTTGCCGTGGTCTATGTGTATGACAAGGACAAGAATAGCACCGCTGCCCCACAGAGAGCATGTCGTAAGAGGCGACTAACTGTGTGACATGGCATAACACCGGCCATGGTTAGATGGGTTGTTAAGAGGAGCGTATAGGCACCAAACAGGCTGCGGGTCTACTTTGTTCTAGTGTTTGAGTCTATTACGATGGACTCGCACATCAGTTAACCACCCGGTCCTCCTTAGTGGAGTAATAAGCTGCTCGAGCCTAGCCCGCCTAACAGAAAATCTTCCTTTTGTCTACATGACACCAAAGATAAGACCTGCACATGGGCCTATGCCCCTGTTGAATTACATGTCAACTAAGACTAAGACTATCGTTGTCATTGAATTTCTGGAAGGCGTTTTACAGTTTTCACCGTCCACCTTTTTATAACATCCTTCTCAAGAGGCAGATACAGCAAATGAAAATAAAGTATTAGAGGCGAAGAGTACCAGTTTTAATGGCATGTCATGACAATTTCTCTTCATCGATACTGGCATACCTTATAGAGGTGACGGTGGGAAGCGCCAAGCGCCAAGCAAAGATACCTCACACAATGGCAGCTTAAGGGCTACCATCATCTTCATGGGCAGCATGCAGAACCTTTACCCTCGGGTAGGTAGAATATAAACATAGAACAGTCTGAAGGTTTGACACTCCAGAATCACACCTTCCTCAGGCCTAGTAAGCCTCAAGAAGGACCCAAAATGAAAGTCATACAGACAAACTAAGCTCTTGACTATGGTATGGAGATAAACGCTGGAAAGACAAAATTAATGACCAACAACGCCAAGGGCTTCAACAGCAGGATAAAAGCTAATTGTCAGGAACTCGAAGTGGTTGACCGTTTTAAATATCTTGGGTCGATTGTCAGCGATGAAGGATCAAAATGTGAGGTGTTGGCCAGAATAGCACAGACAATAGCGGCGCTTACACGGCTTAACAAAATCTGGCAAGATAAACGGTTAGCACTATGCACGAAAATTAGATTAATACGTACACTGGTCCTGTCAATATTCCTCTATGCTTGTAAGCCATGGACAGTTACAGCTGACCTTCAACGAAGGATACAGGCCTTGGAGATGAGATGTTTCTGAAGACTTTTAAACGTCACGTACAAAGATCGAGTTACAAATGAGGAAATACGAGATAGAATTACAACAGCAATAGGGCCTTTTTGAAGACCTATTGGCAACTGTCAAAATAAGGACACTCGCTTGGTACGGTCACATATCGAGATCAAATGGTCATGCAAATACAATCATCCACGGAAAGGTGCATGGCTGACGACGAAGAGGCCGTCCCAAAAAGAGATGGGAGGACAACATAAAAGAATGGGCCCTCTCCAACTAGAAGAGTCACAGGCATCGGCATCTGACAGAAAAGGGTGGCGTGGCGTTGTGATGATGTCTTTATGTGTGCCCCACCGACTTTACCGGAAACGGGATGACCTGACCGGACCTGACAGAAAAAGCAGAGAAAACCCGAGACTACTCCTTCTATTGGCTGACCAGATGTATTTGTAAAACATATGGACAGTCTATTCCAACCTGACATGATACACTAACCTGGCTGATTTAATCTTCGATTCCAGTGCCATACCGTTTGTAATTTACTGATTCGCTTAACTAATACACGTCCAACATTTTTATTCCCCAGAAATATATTTTGCCAGACTCAACAAATTACCGAATCAAAAAATGAGATGCAGGCATAGGGCAAACTAATTTTGGTGGATAGAAATGGTCCTCGGACATATGTTAACTCTTTACTTCCTTTCTTCGTTCGGAATACACGAGCCAGTTCTCGATTGTTGCATAAACTCAAATACATGAAGATCTGCTGTCAAGGATGAGGTCGATTCATGTAAGTATGCCTGTATGTCTTCTCATTTGTTCACTTATATAGCAAAAGCGTGGCGCCAGAAACAACAGAATGGACAGCCAATTCCTCATATATGTGCGTCATGTTCGGCAGAGTCTGACGTGCCTGGATTGGACTTTACAGATCACAACTCGCAGCACAAGGCTGATGATGTTGCCATCTTTGCTTGTGATGAGCAATAAGTATTAATAGTTATATTACTACTATTATTACTGACAAGACGTCACCGCGCGGGTTGGGCAGCTTTCTCGTCTATTAACACGGTCCTGGATGGGTGCCACGACCAAGACCTACCAGCCTCTCTCTCTAATTGTACTGTACAGCCCGCGATGTGCTACGGTCTCGAGACGTGGACACTAACAAAATCAGTAGATGAAAAACTGAGAGTAATCCAGACCTTCCTTGAGAGACGCTTGGTCGGAAGTACTCTCCGGAACCAACGTATGCAAGTTCTCCACAATTCTGACATCATTCGATTGTACCAGGTGAAGGATGTGGTAATCCATGCAGACAAGGCGAAAAATTGATGGACAGATCAAATATTACGACAAAACGATCGTCGATGGAGCACAGCGACAGTAGTCTGGTACATCCGAGCAAAGAAGGGACCACGGGGAAGACCACTAATGCGTTGGACAGACTCCCTTGCTGCACGCTGCAACATCCCAGAAGCCTCTAATGGAGTACTTACTACGCCCTGGACTTTGGAGGCCCGAGACAGTCTTCTAGAAACGAAGTTGGGACTCGTAGATAGGCTGAGAAACGGGTCATCAAGATCATTATTATTATTATATTGGTTTTTTGTCGCTTAATGTTCCTCCAGGAGGAGGTAGCCAGCACCATATACATTCTTCCTTAGTTGTCTCTTACGATAGGTTACAGTGTAATAAATTCTTTGTTCCCCTTTCAACCCCGGCACCAATGGGTTGTTGGGCGATCTTCTTTCGCATTGTTTGTCAGGTATTTTTACCACATTTTGAATGAACATTTTCAGAGGCTGTTTAAGTCCTTTTGGCTACACCAGTGGGTGTGTTACCGTCATGAAGATGAGACAGACAGTCTGTGATTAGTTCTGGCCAGGACTAAGTTATGTGAACATGTCAAAACATTAGAATGATTGAATGGAATAATATGTCCAGCTTTAATTGCAAGTGGTTCGCCTTCCCTCTGTCTGGACATAGTACGTAGAACACAAATATCACTCGCGGCTTTTCTATGTAGGTCTTTCCAGTCCATGGGATATTGTGTTTCTTTAATAACGAAGAACCATTGACTCTTCTTCTTCTTCTTCGTACGCTGTCAGACATCAACATTTATTTTTTCGAAAAAAGCAGCGGTCATCCTGAGGCTGTCGACACTGCCATAGAGCTTGGCCACATCTGCTCTCTCTGATCCTCGTATGTCGGGCAGTTTTGCAGCAAATGCTCAGCAGTCATTTTCCCGGTACCACACGAGCATTCGTCAGTGCCACCTATCTTCAATTTGTTGAATAGGTGGTACCTAAGTCTATTATGGCCAGTGCGAAGTCTGAAGACCACGACCTGCTCTCTTCTGTTCAACTGGTAATAGGCATCGTTTCTTGTGCATCCAGTATGTTCGGTTTCCCATTTGGTCATGTATCTAGCTCTAATAAGCCGTTTTGGCTTTTCGTATGTCATACTAGTATCTGGTTGTGGTAGTCTTGCACCTTCTTTTGCCAGTCTGTCTGCCTCCTCATTGCCGTAGGTGTTGCAGTAGGATGGAACCCACTGCACCACTACCCTTTTTGGTGCGTACTGCTGGCATAGTTGACAGAGTACTGCTCTTAAATCATTAAGTTCAGTATTTTTCTGTCCTTTTAGTGCTGTGACTACCGCCATGGCATCTGTAAGAAGGACTATATGGCTTTCATTCCTTTTACCTGTCACCATTTCTTCCACTGCCGCCCTCAGTGCCTCTGACTCCGCTCTGAAATTGCTTGTGTATTTTCCAGTAGCGAATGACAGTGTTATTTTTCTGCCATTTGGTAGGTTCAGGAATGCTCCTGCCCCTCCGTTCTGTGTAGTGTTTGTTACAGAACCGTCGGTGTATGCATGGGTCCAGTCCATGCTTGGGTAGTTTTTCGTTATGAAACTCAGGGTAGTATCTCTTCTTTCTTTTTCAGTCTGGCAGTTTTTGTTTCCAATACCTGGTATATTTTCTACCACCTCTGGAAATATATGCTGCCTCCAGGTAGGTTTTCGTACAGTAGTGATGGGCTTTGGTGTTAGTGCGTTCATAGGGTCTTCGTGCATCTTTGCTTTGGCTATTTCTGCAAAGTTTCTCCGTTTTAGTTTCCTATTTCCGAGATTGTTTAGTCTCTGGTGCATTGTATGGTCAGTCAGTCTTCTGAGTTTCTCTTCTTGCTGCTGGGCTCTGTAGTCTTATCTGTCGATCATGGATTGCAGTTTTGTAATCTTTTCAAGTTCTACAATTGGCGTTGACTTCATGCCTCCTGTTTTAACTCTCATGGCTTGGTTTTGGAGTTTGCTAATTTTATCAAAGTTCGCCTTTGCTGCTGTTGTCCATGCCGCAATGCCATACTCGAGAACTGGTCTCACTCTTCCAGTGTACAGTTTCTTTAGTATACTTTCGTCTGCTCCCAGCTTGTGCCAGCAAGTTTCCTCATGATTGCCATTCTTTCTCTGGCTCTCATTCGGTTTCTCTCGATCTGACTTTTCCATGTCATGCGCCGATCAAATGTGACTCCCAGGTAGTTTGGGTTGTCGTTTGAACCATTGACTCAAACTTTAAAGAAAGCTAACTAATGAGGATAAGGGCAGAGATAGTCACATATGACTAATTGCCGAGAGGGATAAAGTGTTTTAGGTTTACTCTACTAAATCTGGACTTGTTTTAGCTGAGGTCAATCATATTCTGCTGTCACTGTTCTGTTCTATTATGTTTTCAGCATTTGTTTCCTTTAACTTTATAGAACTTGTTTCTTTACCTTAATGTAACTTGTTTCTTTAACTTTACAGAACTTGTTTCTTTAACTTTATGGAACTTGTTCAATTCTCTGTTCATTTGTTTTGTGTCTTTATCTTAGCTTCAGTTGATGTTATATCTTTTTGACATGTTTCAAATTTCCAGACAGTGGATTTTTTGCATTTTCTTTACAACTGGAGTAGGTATTTTTAGTTTATTTTTAGTTTTCTCTCTTCTACGCAGCCTTCTTTTGTCAGCTGTATACCTCTGGACAGATATTTCACTTCAATGGCAGCAGCTTTATGCCATTACTAGAACACCTTTTACAGACATTGTCGACACAAACTTTCCTTTCTTAAATTGCAAAGCGGTTACTAATTTACAGCTGAGAGAGTCGATCGGAGTTCTCCGGTAACAGAGATCGAACCGGGCACCTTTGCCACAAGAACCTATCATTCCACCATTATGTTACTAAAATATTTCTTCTAGTGTCAAACTGGTTTTGAAACCACTATTTCAAACTATTTTTTATTTCAAATGATAAATCGCGACAAAAAAGAGATGAGTTTATTCAATAAGTTGTTTACTCAACGTAATACGCAACGAATCATGTAAAAGCCATCAGATATAACTTAATTATTATATGCCGGTTTATGCATCGTAACGCGGTGGGGAGTCGAAGAACACGTGTCTTGTGAGAGCTATTGTCAGCCCGCGTTCTTGCATGATTTCTGTGGCATCATTTATCTATTTTTCTTGAGAGTGAAGAGAAATCAGGGTCAGGTTAAACATATTATCAAAACCCCCATCCCATGTTTGCGATTCTAAAATCAAACTGTTATAAATAGTGGTGAGGTTAGCGAGACGTCGTGTATTGAATTACAGCGAGGGTAACCTGGTTTCCCTTCTCAGCTGGGTGAACTGAGACGCTAGTCCAGACAGGCACAACATGCTGATCAGGACATTGCGTCAGCGTCAGGGACAAATACACTGACCAAGACCACAATCTCACGTCCATGTAGCGTTCCCTGAAAACAGGCTGTTTTCAAGGCAGTCTGGCTGACGAGATGTTGGTTGATGTGATCCCCTTGGTAGTGAGCGCCACGCAGATATAGCCAAGCTTAGCACAACCGCCTGGAGAACCCTGGTCCACATTTATCAGCACGCTCGGGATGTGAGGAAAGCTATTACAACCCTCAATTTTACATATTTTTTCAGGCCGCACAAAAAGAGTAAACTTATTCATTGTGGGCATTCAATAACAATATTCTCAGCTGATCTACAACAATATGGCGATCCCATATCTTCTTTCTCTTCTTCTTCGATCGTTCTCAATCTGCCGCTACCAAGCCCTGAACAGGGCTTTGCAAGTAGCAGGATGTAGTCTGTATAACGGAATGCATTGTGTCGCTAGTTTACAGCTTGACTGCGATTTCCCCAACCTGTATGACAACATCAACCTCATAGAAAGAAGAGATCTAAGCTCCTATTTTCCGGCTTCGTACTAAACATAGTCAACTTAACTGTCCCTTGAACTGAATCCAACCACATCAAACTACAGAGATCAGTCTGTACCCACCTCCTTAACAGTTACGGTCAGTCCTATGGCAACAACTGCCGTTGGTGATGAAGATAACTCCCCATGTACTAAACCGCAACCTGTGTAAGGTTGGGTAGGCAGTTCCCTTTCTTGCTATGTTTACCTTCCCAGCTAATACGTTAGGTACCAATTTACAGCTTGGTTAACTAGAGGTACAACCGTACCAGACACGAGTCTCAGCTCGGGTTTTTTGTCTGTACGTCCATGAATTCGAACCCTGGTACGCCGTATTCCCATTCTAGTAAACCAGTTCAATGTAGACACCTCAATACAGACCGTTGAACACCATCTTTGGGAGTTTCCCATGTTTGACGATGTTAGGTGGGACATCTTTCATCCCTTTCATTATCTTTCCTCCCACTCACAATCTCACTTTCACCTTTTCACATCTCTCTCACCCTTTTCCGGTTCATCTTACACCTTCTTACTTCCTCTCACCATCTCCTCAACCACTTCTATATCACTACCTGCCCTGTGTCTCCTGTCTTCTCTCTCTCTCCTTCCTCTCACCAGCTTACGTCTCTCTCTGCCTTCTCTATCCCAATATCTCTCTCATCTTTTCCCATCCTCTTTCACTCGTTCTCATCTCTCTCTACCTCCACTCCCTCTTACCATCCCTCCTCTCACCATTTCTCCTCTCCCTGCCAATCTACCCTCTATCTCTCTCTCTCATCTTCTCTCCATCATCTCCCCATCCCTCCTTCCTCTCACCATCTTTCTTCTCTCTACCAATATCTCCTCTCTATCATCCTCTCTCTCATCTTCTTTCCTTCCTCTCATTGTTTCACTCCCAACCTCTCTTCTGACCATCTCCATTCTTTCATCTTCTCACCTGTCTTCCCCTCTCTCATCTTCCCTCCTTCCTCTGACTATCTCCCTTCTCTTCCCCTCTTTCTCTTCTTCCCTCCTTCCTCTCACCATCTCCCCTCTCTTCCCCTCTCTCCTCCCTCTCATCTTCCGTCTTTCCTCTTACCATCTGCCCTCTCTCCTCCCTCTCATCTTCCGTCTTTTCTCTTACCATCTCCCCTCTCTTCCCCCTCCCTCTCATCTTCCCTCCTTTCTCTCACCATCTCCCCTCTCTTCCCATCTCCCCTCCCTCTCATCTTCCCTCCTTCCTCTCACCATCTCCCCTCCTTCCTCTCACCATCTTCCCTCTCTTCCTCCCTCTCCTCCCTCTCATCGTCCCTGCTTCCTCTCACCCCCTCTCTCCCTCCTCTCTGCACTTTAAACATATTTCTATTTCAACCAACTGCTCCCATTTAGCGCAACAACACCTTCCCCTGACAGTTAGAAAACTTCAAATCTTGTTTGTGTTTTCAATTTCCATTTTTGTGTTTCTATTCTGACTCGACGGCAAATATTAAGTGCATCTTTGGAAATACTCTACTTCTGAGCTCAACGTCTTCTTTTCTTGAATACCTTTTAGAATTCACAAGAGCATTACTATAATTGTCTCTCTGTCTCTCTCTCTCTCTCTCCCTCTCTCTCTCTTTATCTCTGTGTAACAACTCTCCAGCAATCTGACAATCACATTTGTGATACCCGTTCAATCTACACTATATATAAACTTTCTCTTAATCTTGCTACACTACTATCTCTCTCTCGCTCTCTCTCTCTCACGCTCGCTCTCTCACTCTCTCAACTTTCTCTTAATCTTGCTACACTACTATCTCTCACTCTCTCTCTCTCTCTCTTTCTCTCGCTCTCTCACTCTCATCTTTCTCCGAATCTCGCTACGTAACTTTCTCTTAATCTTGCTACACCTATATCTCTGTATCTCTCTCTCGCTCACTCACTCTCAACTTTCTCAGAATCTCGCTGCACTACTTTCTCTCAGCTTTCTCTGAATCTTGCTGCACTACTTTCTCTCAGCTTTCTTTGAATCTCGCTGCACTACTTTCTCTCAGCTTTCTCTGAATCTCGCTGCACTACTTTCTCTCTCTCAGCTTTCTCCGAATCTCGCTGCACTACTTTCTCTCACTCGGCTTTCTCTGAATCTCGCTGCACTACTTTCTCTCAGCTTTCTCTGAATCTCGCTGCACTACTTTCTCTCACTCGGCTTTCTCTGAATCTCGCTGCACTACTTTCTCTCAGCTTTCTCTGAATCTCGCTGCACTACTTTGTCTCACTCGGCTTTCTCTGAATCTCGCTGAACTACTTTCTCTCACTCGGCTTTCTCTGAATCTCGCTGCACTACTTTCTCTCACTCGGCTTTCTCTGAATCTCGCTGCACTACTTTCTCTCAGCTTTCTCTGAATCTCGCTGCACTACTTTCTCTCTCTCAGCTTTCTCTGAATCTCGCTGCACTGCTTTCTCTCTCTCAGCTTTCTCTGTATCTCGCTGCACTACTTTCTCTCAGCTTTCTCTGAATCTCGCTGCACTACTTTCTCTCTCTCAGCTTTCTCTGAATCTCGCTGCACTGCTTTCTCTCTCTCAGCTTTCTCTGAATCTCGCTGCACTACTTTCTCTCAGCTTTCTCTGAATTTCGATGCACTACTTTCTCTCTCTCAGCTTTCTCTGAATCTCGCTGCACTACTTTCTCTCACTCGGCTTTCTCTGAATCTCGCTGCACTACTTTCTCTCACTCGGCTTTCTCTGAATCTCGCTGCACTACTTTCTCTCACTCGGCTTTCTCTGAATCTCGCTGCACTACTTTCTCTCAGCTTTCTCTGAATCTCGCTGCACTACTTTCTCTCTCTCAGCTTTCTCTGAATCTCGCTGCACTGCTTTCTCTCTCTCAGCTTTCTCTGAATCTCGCTGCACTACTTTCTCTCAGCTTTCTTTGAATTTCGATGCACTACTTTCTCTCTCTCAGCTTTCTCTGAATCTCGCTGCACTACTTTCTCTCACTCGGCTTTCTCTGAATCTCGCTGCACTACTTTCTCTCACTCGGCTTTCTCTGAATCTCGCTGCACTACTTTCTCTCACTCGGCTTTCTCTGAATCTCGCTGCACTACTTTCTCTCACTTGGCTTTCTCTGAATCTCGCTGCACTGCTTTCTCTCTCTCAGCTTTCTCCGAATCTCGCTGCACTGCTTTCTCTCTCTCAGCTTTCTCTGAATCTCGCTGCACTACTTTCTCTCAGCTTTCTCAGAATCTCGCTACACTGCTTTCTCTCTCTCAGCTTTCTCTGAATCTCGCTGCACTACTTTCTCTCAGCTTTCTCCGAATCTCGCTGCACTGCTTTCTCTCAGCTTTCTCTGAATCTCGCTGCACTACTTTCTCTCACTCGGCTTTCTCTGAATCTCGCTGCACTACTTTCTCTCAGCTTTCTCCGAATCTCGCTGCACTGCTTTCTCTCTCTCAGCTTTCTCTGAATCTCGCTGCACTACTTTCTCTCACTCGGCTTTCTCTGAATCTCGCTGCACTGCTTTCTCTCTCTCAGCTTTCTCTGAATCTCGCTGCACTACTTTCTCTCAGCTTTCTCCGAATCTTCCTATATTACTCTGCTTCTCTCTCTCTCTCTCTCTCTCTCTCTCTTTTCCTCTCTCTCAACTTTCTCCGAATCTTGCTACACTACTCTTTCTCTCTATCACAATTCTCCTAATTTTCCTACACTACTCTGCCTCTCTCCCTCTCTCAACTTTCTCCGAATCTCGCTACACTACTCTCTCTCCCTCTCTCTCAACGTTCTCCGAATCTCGCTACACTACTCTCTCTCTCTCTCTCTCTCTCTCTCACCTTTCTCCTAATTTTCCTACACTACTCTGCCTCACTCTCTCTCTCTCAACTATCACCGAATCTCGCTACACTACTCATTCTCTCTCTCTTTCTCTCTGCCTCTCTCTCTCTCTCTGCCTCTCTCTCTCTCTCTCTCTCTCAACTGTTTCCGAATCTCGCTACACTACTCTTTCTCTCTCTCTTTCTCTCTGCCTCTCTCTCTCTCTCTTTGCCTCTCTCTCTCTCTCTCAACTGTCTCCGAATTTCGCTACACTACTCTTTCTCTCTCTCTTTCTCTCTGCCTCTCTCTCTCTCTGCCTCTCTCTCTCTCTCAACTGTCTTGGAATCTCGCTACACTACTCTTTCTCTCTCTCTTTCTCTCTGCCTCTCTCTCTCTCTCTGCCTCTCTCTCTCTCTCTCAACTATCTCCGAATCTCGCTACACTACTCTTTCTCTCTCTCTTTCTCTCTGCCTCTCTCTCTCTCTCTCTGCCTCTCTCTCTCTCTCTCTCAACTGTTTCCGAATCTCGCTACACTACTCTTTCTCTCTCTCTTTCTCTCTGCCTCTCTCTCTCTCTCTCTTTGCCTCTCTCTCTCTCTCTCTCAACTGTCTCCGAATCTCGCTACACTACTCTTTCTCTCTCTCTTTCTCTCTGCCTCTCTCTCTCTCTCTGCCTCTCTCTCTCTCTCTCTCAACTGTCTCCGAATCTCGCTACACTACTCTTTCTCTCTCTTTTTCTCTGTGCCTCTCTCTCTCTCTCTGCCTCTCTCTCTCTCTCTCAACTGTCTCCGAATCTCGCTACAATACTCTTTCTCTCTCTCTTTCTCTCTGCCTCTCTCTCTCTCTGCCTCTCTCTCTCTCTCTCTCAACTGTCTCCACATCTCGATACACTACTCTTTCTCTCTCTCTTTCTCTCTGCCTCTCTCTCTCTGCCTCTCTCTCTCTCTCTCTGCCTCGCTCTCTCTCTCTCTCAACTGTCTCCGAATCTCGCTACACTACTCTTTCTCTCTCTCTCTCTCTGCCTCTCTCTCTCTCTGCCTCTCTCTCTCTCTCTCTCAACTGTCTCCGAATCTCGCTACACTACTTACTCTTACAGCCTTTATTCCTCCTTCACATCACTCTTCCTCATTCTTTTTTTACACAATTCCCTTACCAAATGACAGCCCTCTCCCACCCTCTCACTTAGGTAATTAGTCATCTTTCTCTCTCTACTTTCCCCTCAATATTTCCCAATACTATCATCTCTCTATCCCCGTTCATTTATTCTTCCCTCTTTCCTCCCTGTTTTTCACATGTTCTTTCTCTCTCTAGTTATGTTATCTGTGAATACTTGTATCTCAATCGGGCTACATTATCCTCTCTGTCACAACTTCTCCTCTTTCATTCTTTACGTACTCTGTCTCTCAACACACCCCCCCCCCCTCTCTCCGTTATTATTCTGTTTTTCTTGTACCCTTTCATCATTTCTCCTCTCTCTTACAATATACCATCCCGGTTATTTGTCTGCTTTCTCTCTCTCATTGTCACTCACAATTTTCATACACTGAACTCTCTGTCTCTGTCTCTCTCTCTCTCTCTCTCTCTCTCTCTCTCTCTCTCTCTTCCTTCATTCAATACCATTCTCTCAGTGAAAAATAAATAGTCAATGGATGTAAATGGTTAGTTTAATGTATGAATTGGGTAGATGGATGTCTAGATAGAATGATGATTGAATGGATAGATGGATGTCTGGATAACAATGAATGGATATATGGAATGATGGATGAAAGGATGTGTGTGTAAATGGATGGATTAGTGAATTGATGTATTGATGATTATATATATATATATATATATATAATATATGCCTTGATATATGGACGATACATAAATGGGTGGATTGGTGTTTAGATTGATGGATTAGCGTTTGGATATATTTCTTTTTTTTTCCTTCGTCTTGTTTCTTAAGACATAGTGCGCTATACTGGGTTTCATGCATTACGGCCCAATTCGTCCGACTTCAGCACTAATTCTGTTATGAGTTCGCTTACCATAGGGGTACTCCGTTACTGGTTAATGAACACAGGCAAGTTCGGTTTATGACACATGCCACCATCTACTTTGCTATGCCGGCTACCAGAAACAGGGATTGCTCTATGCTTAGATAGATAAATGTACATATGGATGCATAGATGGATGGATGGATAAGTTTATCCATTTATGAATTAATACATTGACAGGACAGGCGCGATAGCTCAGTTCAAAGAAAGTAATTGGCCATTTTCTGTGGTAACAGAGGGCCTGGGTTCGAATCATGTCCGGAGGCTAAAAAAAATCCGGGTCATTCTTTTAATCGGGGACCGTTTCTCCAGTAAACCCAGCTGTAAATGGGTACCCGGCGCATGAGTTAGGGAAAGTAAAAAAAAGCAAGAAAGAGGCACTAGCCACCCCACCTCTCACAGACTGCTGTTTAGTACAATGGGGTCTTCAAAAACTCCATTTCAAACTAGCGGTTAATTCTGCTGATTTCTACTTTACTTTTACTACATTGATATACAGGCAGACAAGCAAGCAGACATGTACGGAACCAAATAGACAGACAGACCGACCGATCAGGTTGGACGGACGGGCACGCGGGCAAATTGGACGGACGGCGTATGGTGGGCAGGCAGGCAGGCGATCCAACGGGCGGGTGGATCGGCGGACGGGCGAGCCGACAGGCAGACAGGCAGGTGGTCCAACGGGCGGGTTGTTCGGCGGACGGGCGTGCCGACAGGCGGGTAGGCAGGTGGTCCAACGACGGGTGGATCGGCGGACGGGCGAGCCGACATGCAGGTGGTCCAACGGGCGGGTGGTTCGGCGGACGGGCGAGTCGACAGGCCGGCGGGCAGACAGGTACACAGACAGACAGATTAGATAGATATCTGAATGAATCAACTCAGAATTAGATCAATGGGTTAATGGATATGGACCAACAGGCTGTTTTGAAATTGATGTATGCATGATTAACGGATACATGGATACATATGTGAACCTACTTGATACAGACGAACTCACCCAGAACACCTTAACGATTTTTTCTTAAAAAATATCTCCCACAATGTCACCATGGCAACCCTTGTTACACTACCCCAAAAAAATCATCTCACCTCCCCATGCAAGTCTTCTGACGAGTTATCTTTCCGTACGTTGTTACAACATTCATTCTCCGATTTTTATTGCTTCTTTCCTCCATGTTCCGAATACCTCGTGTCTTTATTGCTTAAGTCGTCCTCCCAATACATTCTTGCTTTTGTGTGTGTTCTGTTGAAACGTATTCTCCACTTGGCTTTGAACGTTTCACATTACCTTTGTACACGTTTGGTTTATTCCGTGTTACTTTGGCAATTTGGTGGTTTCTCTTTAGATGTGTATTGTCTTGTATTTAAGAATTGCAATTACTTTTGCTGAAGCCGGGAGATGGGTTGAAGAAGAAGGTTGTATTGATTATTTTAAGGAGGTAGGAGGAATAGATTTCTAATAGAGTGTTGCTTTGTTGTTGTTGTTTTGAATGCTCACAATGAATAGGTTTACTCTTTTGTGCGACTTGGCGGCTGCAGTAGATTTCCTCACATACTGAGCGTGCTGATGAAGGTTGACTGGGGTTCTCCGTGCGGTTGTGCTTTATTTCATCTGCGTGTCGCTGACTACTGTGGGGATCACGTCAATCCCTCAACTGTTAGTCAGGCTCCCATAAAGAAACATCCTGTTTCCAGGAAGGTCTACGAGGAAATTAGGTGATGGTATTGTCCGCATGTTTTGTCTGACCAGACGTTAGTATTTCTTTCCAGACAGTTGCTTTAATAAATATCCCTTGAGTTGGGTAGGAGCTTTGTCAATACATATAATGTACCTATTGATTGCAGTATTTCTTGGTACCAATTCTACCTATCTATCTATCTATCTATCTATCTATCTATCTATCTATCTATCTATCTATCTATCTATCTATCTATCTATCTATCTATCTATCTATCTATCTATCTATCTATCTGTCTGTCTGTCTGTCTGTCTGTCTGTCTGTCTGTCTGTCTGTCTGTCTGTCTGTCTGTCTGTCTGTCTGTCCGTCCGTCCGTCCGTCCGTCCGTCCGTCCGTCCGTCCGTCCGTCCGTCCGTCCGTCCGTCCGTCCGTCCGTCCGTCCGTCTGTCTGTCTGTCTGTCTGTCTGTCTGTCCGTCCGTCCGTCCCCGTCCATCCATCTGTCCGTCCGTCCATCCATCCATCTACCTACCTACCTATTTACCTATCTTCAGCAAATTTATGTCGTTACACGTTGTGGGGACGTGCGACCTCCTTTGTTTCATATTTGGGGGGGGGGGGGGGGGGGGTACGTGAAAATCCACTGGTGACTTGCCAGGTCAATCCAAGCATCTGTTAGCCCCTGGAATATACGATCGCCTTATTTTTCAGACTGATGGAAGTGGAAGCAACAATTAGAGCAAGGTAGACTCGCAGCATCCTGTCAGGCACCATCTAAGCCGCTCCGCTAACCACATAACCAAGACCAACAGTTATAGCCACAGAGTCCCCTTTTAGTGATATATTCTCTCTGCGGCAAATATCCATAGAATAAAGTAGATTTTTAACTTGAAATTGACCACCTGTAAAAATAGACACAAGACCCTCAGAATACTTCAGTGGAATGCTGAGGGAGTCATTAATAAAAAGCTTGCCATAACACATCACTTGCATGAAGGTAAGATTGACGTGGCATGTATCCAAGAAACGCACCTCAACAGCAACCATAAATTCTCAATCAGAGGATACCAGACCTTCCGTCTGGATAGAGAAGGTCACAAAGGAGGGGTTCTGATACTGACACGTAACTGCATACCGAGTAGCGCGGTAGCTGTCAATCACACCGGACAAGCAGAAATTGTAGGAGTTGACATAATGGCTCAAGTGACGAAGATCCGCATCTTCAACCTGTACGGACCACCAAACAAAGAGCTGTCGCTCTCGAGTATGGAAGTCAAAGATTCCAACTGCATAGTAGCTGGAGACTTCAACAGCCACTCGGAGAGATGGGGATACTCGGACACAGACAGCAGAGGTGACGAAGTGGAAGATTGGGAGATAGACACAAATCTCTATCTAATCAATAGGCCGGAGGATAGCCCTAGCTTATATTCTAGAACATGGCATACCACCTCTACTCCAGATTTTGCCTTTTCCACGGTGGACATTCACCACAAAATAGACCGCCAGGTGCTAAACCAATTGGCAGGTAGCGACCACAGGCCAATTAGGCTAGAAGTTGATATGGAAGTACGTCCACAGGAAAAAAAACCGCTCCCACGTTGAAATTACAAACGAGCGGACTGGGACAGATTTGCAAGCCTGACAGATGGGCTGTATGAAACCATCAACACACGGAATAACAAAATGAAGCCCATGGTGGAAAGCCTAAGCAAAGCAATAATGCAAGATGCCACTGAAACCATCCCAAGAGGGGCAAGGAAAAATTATAAGCCCTATTGGAATGGTGAATTGCAGACAGCGGAAGACAAAGTCACAAATGCTAGGAACGTGGCAGAGAAAGAACAATCTATGGAGGCAAATATCGCCCTCAAAGTCACCATGGCGAAACACAAAGACACTCTAAACTAAACAAGAAGAGAAATCTGGAAAAACAAAACAGAAAGCCTCAATTTAGACAAAGAAGGGAACAAACTATGGAAGCTAGTCAGAGCCATGAATGACGAAACTCCATCAAACAAACAAATTACAATCAAACAGGGTGACAACATGATCACTGAAAAAAAGCAGCAAACGCCTTTGTTGAACATTATGCCAGAGAAAACGACATTGATGTCCCAGCAGAAAGGCATACATACATTAGTGAAGAGCAAAAGGGGCACGACAAAATCAATATGGCACCAGAAGAGCACATGATGGCAAAACGAACAATGAATGAAATGAAAGAGGCCATGAGAACGTTAAAGAAAAGGAAATCTCCCTGAAAAGACGGGATAACAAACGAAATGCTGATGTGGCTGGGCCAAACAGCAAAGAGGAAACTACTATCAGTCCTGAACCAAAGCTGGAAAAGGGGTATTGTACCCCAGGCATGGAAAGACGCAGTACTTGTACCAGTACCAAAGAAAGGAAAAGACAAAACAGATCCAAATGGATACAGGCCTATCAGCCTACTGAGCTGCGTAGGCAAACTGATGGAACGTATGATAAACACCAGCCAGATGTGGCATCTGGAAGAAAAACACATACTAATTCCATAGCAAGCAGGCTTTAGACAGCACAGATCCACTGAGGATCAGGTCATCCTCATAGCCTAGGAAATAGATGCTGCCTACCAGGATATATTTCCAGAGGTGGTAGAAAATATACCAGGTATTGGAAACAAAAACTGCCAGACTGAAACAGAAAGGAGAGATAGTACCCTAAGCTTTATATCGAAAAACTACCCAAGCATGGACTGGACCCATGCATACACCGACGGTTCTGTAACAAACACTACACAGAACGGAGGGGCAGGAGCATTCCTGAACCTACCAAATGGCAGAAAAATAACACTGTCATTCGCTACTGGTAAGTACACAAGAAATTTCAGAGCGGAGGCAGAGGCACTAAGGGCGGCAGTGGAAGAAATGGTGACACATATAGAAAATGAAAGCCATACAGTCCTGCTTACAGATGCTCTCGCCGTAGTCACAGCGCTAAAAAGCCAGAAAAACACTGAGCTTAATGACTTAAGAACAGCACTCTGTCAACTATGCCAGCAGTCCGCACCAAAAAGGGTAGTGGTACAGTGGGTCCCATCACACTGCAACATCCAAGGCAACGAGGAGGCAGACAGACTGGATAAAGAAGGCGCAAGACTACCATAAACAGATACTAGTATGACGTGCGAAGAGTCAAAACGGCTTATTAAAGCCAGATACATGACTAAATTGGAAACCAAACATACTGGTTACACCAAAAACGATGCATATTACCAGTTGAACAGAAGAGAGCAGGTCGTTGTCTTCAGACTTCGCACTGGCCACAATAGACTGAGGTACCACCTATTCAACAAATTGAAGATAGGTGGAACCGACGAATGCCCGTGTGGTGCCAGGAAAATGACCGCTGAACATCTGCTGCAGAACTGCTTGACATACGAGGATCAGAGAGAGCAGATGTGGCCCTCACCAGAGGAACCACAAGACAAGCTCTATGGCAGTGTCAACAGCCTCAGGATGACCGCCGCTTTTTTCAAAAAAATAATGGTTACTTTCTGACTGTGTACGAAGAAAAAGAAGACAAAGAAGGGAACAAACTATGGAAGCTAGTCAGAGCCATGAATGACGAAACTCCATCAAACAAACAAATTACAATCAAACAGGGTGACAACATGATCACTGAAAAAAAAGCAGCAAACGCCTTTGTTGAACATTATGCCAGAGCAAGCCACATTGATGTCCCAGCAGACAGGCATACATACATTAGTGAAAAGCAAAAGGGGCACGACAACATCAATATGGCACAAGAAGAGCATATGATGGCAAAACGAACAATGAATGAAATGGAAGAGGCCATGAGAACGTTAAAGAAAAGGAAATCTCCCGGAAAAGACGGGATAACAAATGAAATGCTGATGGGGCTGGGCCAAACAGCAAAGAGGAAACTACTATCAGTCCTGAACCAAAGCTGGAAAAGGGGTATTGTACCCCAGGCATGGAAAGACGCAGTACTTGTACCAGTACCAAAGAAAGGAAAAGACAAAACAGATCTAAATGGATACAGGCCTATCAGCCTACTGAGCTGCGTGGGCAAACTGATGGAACGTATGATAAACACCAGACTGATGTGGCATCTGGAAGAAAAACACATACTAATTCCATAGCAAGCAGGCGTTAGACAGCACAGATCCACTGAGGATCAGGTCATCTTCATAGCCTAGGAATTAGAAGATGCCAACCAGGAGCAAAAATACACAGTAGCGGTTTGGGTGGACCTAGAAAAGGCATTTGACAAAGTCTGGAAAGAGGGACTTGGAGTCAAGCTAAGTAGAAGTGAAGTTTGCCATTTAGACTTAATTTGGTACTTTGGGGTTTTAATGAAAGAGAGAATATTGTGCATGTGGTTTTCTCCTCGTTTATTTTGACCAGCCATGAGTTCGCCCACTCTTCCAGCGATGTTAGGGCCGTCTGCATCCGATTTCTTGCTATGGTGAGATTCTTTTCAGAGGTCCACATAGCCAGATCGTCTGCAAACATTGAGCTATGGACTCTTCTTGGTATATTCTCTGTAATATCGTTTATATATGCCAGGAAGAGTGTGGGTGACAATACTCCCCCTTGGGGTACTCCCTGCTCGAGTGTCACCTTTTTGCTCATCTGCCCTTGTACTTGGACTCTGGCCGTTCTTTGTTTGAGGTAGTGGTTGATCCACTTGTACATCTTCCCACAGACATTACTTCTTCTTAGCATGACTCTAAGTCCATCCTTCCAGACTTTGTCAAATGCCTTTTCCAGATCCACCCAAACAGCTACTGTGTGTTTCTGTGCCTGGTAGGCATCTTCTATCTCCTGGGCTATGAGGATGACCTGGTCCTCAGTGGATCTGTGCTGTCTAAAGCCGGCTTGCTGTGGAATTAGTATTCGTTTTTCTTCCAGATGCCACATCAGTCTGGTGTTTATCATCCGTTCCATCAGCTTGCCGACACAGCTCAGTAGGCTTATGGGCCTGTATCCATTTGGATCTGTTTTGTCCTTTCCTGTTTTTGGTACTGGTACCAGTATTGCATCTTTCCATGCCTGTGGTACAATTCCCCTTTTCCAGCTTTGGTTCAGGACCGATAGCAGTTTCTTCTTCGCTGTTTGGCCCAGCCCCATCAGCATTTCGTTTGTTATCCCGTCTTTTCCGGGAGATTTCCTTTTCTTTAGTGTTCTCATAGCCTCTTCCATTTCGCGCATTGTTAGTTTGGCCATCATGTGCTCTTCAGGAGCCGTATTTATGTTTTCGTGTCCCTTTAGCTCTTCGCTAATGTCTGTATGCTTATCTGCAGGGACCTCGATGTGGTTTGCTCTGGCATAGTGATCGACAAAGGCGTTTGCGGCTTTCTTACCCGTGATCAAGTTCTCGCCCTGCTTGATAGTAATGTGTTTATTTGACGGGGTTTCGTCGTTCATAGCTTGTTCCCGTCTTTGTCTAGGTTAAGACTTTCCGTTTTATTTTTCCAGCTTTCTCTTGCTGTTTGTTTGAGAGTGTGTTTGTACTTCGCCGCGGCGGCTTTGAGGGCGATGTTTGCCTCCATGGATTTTTCTCGCTCTGCCATGTTCCTAGCATTTGTTACTGCATCTTCCACTTTCTGCAACTCATCATTCCAGTAGGGCTTATAGTTTTTCCTAGCTCCTCTTGGAATGGTTTCAGTGGCGGCTTGCATTATTGCCTTGCTTAGGCTCTCTACCATGGGCTTCATTTTTGTGTTTCGTGTGTTGATGGTTTCACACAGCCCATCTGTCAGGATTGCAAATCTGTCCCAGTCGGCTCGTTTGTAATTCCAACGTGGGAGTGGTTTTGTTTCCTGTGGGCCTACTTCCATGTCAATGGTTAGTCTGATCGGCCTGTGGTCGCTACCTGCCAGTTGGTTTAGCACCTGGCGGTCTATTTTATGGTGTATGTCCTGTGTGGAGAAGGCCAAATCTGGAGTCGAGGTGGTATGCCATGTTCTTGAATAGAAGCTAGGGCTATCCTCCGGCCTATTGATTAGGGAGAGATTTGCATCTATCTCCCAATCTTCCACTTCGTCACCTCTGCTGTCTGTGTCAGAGTATCCCCATCTCTCCGAGTGGCTGTTGAAATCTCCAACTACTATGCAGTTGGAGTCTCTGACCTCCATACTCGAGAGCGATAGGTCTCTATTTGGTGGTCCGTACAGATTGAAAATGCGGAGCTTCGTCTCTTGAGCCATTATGTCCACTCCTACAATTTCTGCTTGTCCGGTGTGATTGACAGATACCGCGCTACTCGGTATGCAGTTTCTGGTCAGTATCAGGACCCCTCCTTTGTGGCCTTCTCTATCTAGACGGAAGGTCTGGTATCCTCTGATTGAGAATTTATGGTTATTGTTGAGGTGCGTTTCCTGGATACATGCCACGTCAATCTTATCTTCATTCAGGTGGTGCGTTAGGGAAAGTTTTTTGTTAATGACTCCCTCCGCATTCCACTGTAGTGTTTTGAGGGTCTTGAGGTTTTGGCCAATAGAAGTTGCCCCATAGCCATGTGCCTTGACTCCACGACACATGGGTAGGTGACCACCAGTAGTCAAGGGTGGGCCCCTTCGAGGCGTGAGGCCCGGCACTATCGCTGCCTGGCGGGACTCCGCAGGATGAGCGCCATTCGTTTTTCTGATAGGTTGTACTGCCATCATACTGCGATTTACGTTGCACTGTTTTGTTAGGCTTGCGGCCCCGTGCATCCGATTTCAACAGGCGTTTCTGTAGGGATGCCCTCCTTAGCCTTTGGCTGTCCCCAGCCTATCTGCAAGGCAGCAGTTGTTTATGATCAGAGTTGTCTCTCTTATGGAAGTTGTCTTACTAGACTATCGAGTCTTCACTACTCGTTTCTATAGGGTGCAATGATGATATGTGAGATGATATATGAGATGGACTGGTTTACCCGGAAGAGAGGCAGTCCAGTGTGTCTGAATCCCAGGATCGTCACGTCCTGCCAGAAACGTAGCATTTGCATGTGAGTGGGATATCTCTTTTTCCTTTTATTTTCTTGGCTTCTATGCAGGGATGGTACGCCTAGCATTCCCCGCCACCTGGGGTGTTGACACAGTGGGGCAGGTGTGCAATGCCCGCTGGTCTGCATCTCTTCTGCGTCCAGCATGATAGTTATATGGCTGATAACGTACAGAGGTAGATATCGTAGCCGGAGTGCATTTAGCCAGAGGACAAGCCTGGTAATGTCACAGAGATGTTGTTCGCCTGGTGTGCGGACAACTCTCATGGTCAGTGGTACTAAGTCTTTTGTTGGTGGTTTCGCACCCCATCGCCGTATAAGGTGAGTATCAAGCAGTTGTCCGCCCGCTTTGATTGGCGGACGGCAAGGACCTCTTACTGTGGCTCTACCTGATAGGGCTGGGGCGCAAGCCCCAGGTCCCGAGCATGTAGGAGCCTCCCATTGCAGTGGTGCTGAGATTTTGGGCGGGATTGCGGCTTACAAGGGTTCGGCCGTAATCCCCCACATGGTAGCCTCGCGCCCTTGTCTTATATGCCTGGTACGTGATCCAAAGTGTCTGCGGCTCCTCTCGATTTGAGCTGGTTTTCCGTAGCAACGCCCTGTCATTTGTAGGGTAAAACTGACCTGTCTTCAGATGATCTATTTCCAGCACCCGTTCACTATTTGGTCAGACGAATTTATTGAGGGCTTTTGTTTGTCAATGACCAGGTATTTGAAATCTGCGGTTTCTGCCGAGTTAAACACGATTTCCGTAGCGTTCTTTCATTTGAGTGTTTGAGAGCTGACTTGTCATCCGTGAGTCTAATACCAGCGTACGTTCATTATTAGACCCAAACGGCAGTGCTCTCGATTTGTCAGTTTTTCTACAGTATTGGCGTGTTCAGTCAAATTAAGCCGCAGGTTCCACACCTGGTGGTGCCCTTCCGTCAATTCCCTTAGCGAGACAATCAAGTTTCTTAGGGGGTAGCCCCAGATTTTCGAGGGTCTAATTCCAGCACATGTTCTCTATTAGACCCCACGAAGGTGTACTTTTTGATAGTCATTCTGCAGTATTGGCGTGTTAAGTTAATTTAAGCCTCAGGCTCCACTCCTGATAGTGCTCTTCCGTCAATTCCTTTTTCAGAACACTGGATGCAGACCAAACCGGGCCACAGGGTGCATAACCCCAGATTTCTGAGGGTCTAAATCCAGCACCAGTTCCATATTAGACCCCAGAAGTTTGGTCTCGGCATGTCAATCATTTCAGTGTTGGCCGTGTCGAGTCAAATTAAGCCGCAGGCTCCACTCCTGGTGGTGCCCTTCCGTCAATTCCTTTAAGTTTCAGCTTTGCAACCATACTTCCCCCGGAACCCAAACACTTTGGTTTCCCGGAAGCTGCCCGCAGAGTCATCGAAGCAACTCCTGCGGATCGCTAGTCGGCATCGTTTATGGTCAGAACTACGACGGTATCTGATCGTCTTCGCGCCTCTGACTTTCGTTCTTGATTAATGAAAACATTCTTGACAAATGCTTTCGCAGTAGCTCGTCTTGCGGCGATTCAAGAATTTCACCTCTAACGCCGCAATACGAATGCCCCCGTTTGTCCCTGTTAATCATTACCTCCAGTTCCGAAAACCAACAAAATAGAACCGAGGTCCTATTCCATTATTCCATGCACCATTATTCAGGCAGCCGAGGCCTGCTTTGAACACTAATTTTTTCAAAGTAAACGCGCCGGCCACCCAGGACGCTCAGAGAAGAGCACCCGTGGGAGAGAGCCGGCAGACGGTAGGGCAGGAGACAACGGGCAGTGAACCGGCGCGAGCCGGACCGCCCGCCTGCGCCTGAGATCCAACTACGAGCTTTTTAACTGCAACAACTTTAATATACGCTATTGAAGCTGGAATTACCGCGGCTGCTGGCACCAGACTTGCCCTCCAATAGATCCTCGTTAAAGGGTTTAAAGTGTACTCATTCCAATTACGGGGCCTCGAAAGAGTCCCGTATTGTTATTTTTCGTCACTACCTCCCCGTGCCGGGAGTGGGTAAGTTGCGCGCCTGCTGCCTTCCTTGGATGTGGTAGCCGTTTCTCGTGCTCCCTCTCCGGAATCGAACCCTGATTCCCCGTTACCCGTTACAAACATGGTAGGCATGTCACGTACCATCGACATTTGATAAGGCAGACATTTGAAAGATGCGTCGCCGGCACATGAGGCCATGCGATCAGCACAAAGTTATCCAGAGTCACCAGTGGGGACGCCGCAACCCCGCGAGGGGAAACGACGATTGGTTTTGAACTAATAAAAGCGCTCTTTCCGCGAGGGTCGGAGCTTGGTAAGCATGTATTAGCTCTAGAATTGCCACAGTTATCCAAGTATGATCGTGTCATCTAAGGAACCTCGACTGATTTAATGAGCCATTCGCGGTTTCACCGTGAGACAGTGTGAACTTAGACATGCATGGCTTAATCTTTGAGACAAGCATATGACAACTGGCAGGATCAACCAGATATCTGTCGGAGACGTACGTACAGCACACACCGGTCGGCGGAGGAAGGGTGTGTAAAAAGCCTCACTGGGACGGCCGCAGGGACCGACTGACGGGACGGACGGACGGTTTGTTCCACCCGTCCCTCACTCCGTCGACCTAGGACCGCCTGACAGGGGCCTCCCACACGCACCAGACGACCGACCGACCGGGCTCGCTCGAGGAGGGATGGCAGCGCTCTGTGCAGAACGGATCCCAACCACCTCGGCGATGCATTTCACTGGGACTAGGAGACAATTTGGCCTGCCGGCCTGCCCTTCTCCGTAGGAGAACGCAGGGCCTCGAGGCACGATTCCTGCTTTCCATTTGCCGGTCACAAGCTCTTTGCGAGAGTCGGACCACCAGCGAGACGTACTGTCGAGCTCTGCTATAAGCCTTAGATAAATCACCACGGACGGACCACGTTTCCTGATACGGACCAGACTAGCGCACCTCGGTGGAGGAGCCACTACAACAAACCGCACCCAATTCGCTCTACGGGGAAAGGCAGGCGAGCGTTTTCCGCAAGCCCGCGCTATCGCTCCGCCTGGCGGGACTGAGATCGCTTTACGAACACTGGTTGAAATTGAGTCGCTGCGGCGAGACAACTACCCCAGACTGACCATCCAATGCACCAGAGACTAAATTTTTTTAATTGGGAAACTAAAGCGGAGAAACTTTTCAGAGATAGCCAAAGCAAAGATGCACGAAGACCCTATGAACGCACTAACAACACCAAAGCCCATCCCTACTGTACGAAAACTTACCTGGAGGCAGCATATATTTCCAGAGGTGGTAGAAAATATACCAGGTATTGGAAACAAAAACTGACAGACTGAAAAAGAAAGAAGAGATACAACCCTGAGGTACATAACGAAAAACTACCCAAGCATGGAATGGACCCATGCATACACCGACGGCTCTGTAACAAACACAACACAGAACGGAGGGGCAGGGGCATTCCTGAGCCTACCAAATGGCAGGGAAATAACACTGTCATTGGCGACTGGAAAATACACAAGCAATTTCAGAGCGGAGGCAGAGGCACTGAGGGTGGCAGTGGAAGAAATGGTGACAGGTAAAAGGAATGAAAGCCATATAGTCCTGCTTACAGACGCCCTGGCCGTAGTCACAGCACTAAAAAGCCATAAAAATACTGAACTTAATGATTTAAGAGCAGTACTCTGTCAACTATGCCAGCAGTCCGCACCAAAAAGGGTAGTGGTACAGTGGGTTCCATTCCACTGCAACATCCAAGGCAATGAGGAGGCAGACAGACTGGCAAAAGAAGGTGCAAGACTACCACAACTAGATACCAGTGTGACATACGAAGAGTCAAAACGGCTTTTTAGAGCTCGATACATGATCAAATTGGAAACAGAACATACTGGCTACACAAAAAACGATGCCTATTACCAGTTGAACAGAAGAGAGCAGGTCGTGGTCTTCAGACTTCGCACTGGCCACAATAGACTGAGGTACCACCTATTCAACAAATTGAAGATAGGTGGCACCGACGAATGCATGTGAGGTACCGGGAAAATGACTGCTGAACATTTTCTGCAAAACTGCCCGACATACGAGGTTCGGAGAGAGCAGATGTGGCCATCACCAGTGGCAACACTAGACAATCTCTACGGTAGTATCGACAGCCTTAGGATGACCACTGCTTTTTTCGAAAGAAGAAAGGTCGACGTCTGACAGCGTAAGAAGACCACCTGTACACGGGTGTCTGATCTCACTACTAAAAGATCAGGGTAAATATTTGCGGGAAGATCCCCAGTTATAATGTTATAATGTTTAATATCTACACTACGTGAGGTATGCAGCTTATCAAGAGCTGGCACGCCTTCTACTATCTAGTTCAATATGCTTTTCTTTCCCCTTTTTGATTTTTTATATCAGATATTTCACTTACAAAACGTTGTTTTCATCGTCACGTTTCTGAATCTCACACAAAAACATGAAAGTGAAAATCTAAACAAATTCAAAACCCCATTACAAAATTAATTTATAAATGTTTTGACAAATGTGTTGCATCAACGTAGAAACATTTTAAAAAATGGGGGTGGGAGAAGAAAATGGAAAGAAAATAACACGTTTTTTTTTTGTAAAAAAAATTTTTGCGTTCGCCTTTTTTTTCGATTTCCCAAAGTGCTGTATTGTTTTTATTTTCAGCCTTTTGGCCCAGTGCTTCCGACTTCAGCAAGCATTGTATGTAAAGTTATCCTTCCTCCTACATTTTCTAAGGGTTTGCTTCCTCAGGCCACCGGCCACAACAGACTGAGGTACCACCTATTCAACAAATTGAAGATAGGGTGTACCGACGAATGCCCGTGCGGTACTGGTAAAATGACCGCTGAACATCTGCTGCAGAACTGCCCGACATACGAGGATCAGAGAGAGCAGATGTGGCCATTACCAGTGGAACTGCAAGACAAGCTCTATGGCGGTGGCGAGAGCCTCAGGATGACCGCCGCTTTTTTCGAAAAAATTATGGTTACTGTCTGACTGCGTACGCAGAAGAAGAAGAAGAAGAAGCTTCCTCAGGCTAACGCCCGGTGCTGTTATTGGGGAGCGAACCCATCACTTTCGAGTTGTGGTCCGTGTCACTTAACCACTAGTTCAAGCCGTCTCCAACACGTATATTTAAAATCTTGGTACTTAAGCCAAAAAACAAACACATACAAACAAGGAAACATTTGAGATCTTAGACTTTTCTTACTTGATAACGGTTAATATTTGAACAACTTTACTTACTGACTTCTCTGTGTCCTGGATATCACCTCAGGCATCATATATTGACTGATGTCTCGTCAGTATTAGCTGCGCTAAAACAACACAAAGATTATGATATAGAGCGATGTATGTACTCCATGACACAGTTCTCAACAAAAAAAACAACGGTTTTTCATTCAGTGGATGCCATCCCACTGCAACATTGAAGGCAATGAAGATGTAGACAGACTAGTGAAATGTGGGGGGGGGGGGGGGAGGGAGGGAGGGGAGGGAGGGGGGGGGGTCCCCACAAACAGACCTGAATATGACGTATAATGAGGCCAAGACCAGGGAAAAATTGGCTAACCAACACCCTGACTTCCGAAAAGAAGACAGCTACTGTGATGAAACTAAAGAAGAAAACGTCATTATCTTCTGACTGAGAACTTGGCATAACAGACTAAAGGGTCATAATTACAACACAATGAGGATTGGGACAGGTGTCCGTGCGAGTAGCATACCTTGACATGGAACACATCCTACAAAGCTGCATCTTCACGCAATAAGAGAGAGAACAATACTGACCTCGAGAGGCATATATGAGCCAAAACCTGTATGGAGATAAAACAGCTTTACAAATAACGGTGGCCTTTGTCAGAGAAACCAGGACCTTAATCTGAAAATGAACAAAGGAGAAGAAGTCGTCCCCGTCAACTTTTCATAAACATTGCATGTCTCCAGAGGGTTTGGGCAGATCCGCAATGGCATGTCTCCTCACCCTTGTATCCGATTAGAGTTAGTTAGTTAGTTTCCTTTCCACTTGTGCCGTTTAGCGTCGTTGGGAGCTTGAGTCGTCGATCCTGCGCCAAGTTCATTACGCCGGTCAATGTGAGCCCTTATCGTTTCACAATCACTCTAATGCCATCTATCCACCTACCTCGCGGTCACCCCCGTGCCCTGTAGCCAGATCTACCAGCATTGTAAGCCATTAGCGGAAGATGATGAGTGTGCATTCTCATGACATGACAAACCAACTTATTTTCTGCCTGGAAATGTATTGGACACAAGACGTAGTGCCGTCCATACTTCGAATGAAGTCATTACGCATTCTGTCTCTTCTGGTAACACCTATGACTTTCCTCAAACACTTCATTTCACAAGTCGAAATTCTGCTCTCGCGCGCCCTTGACAGAGGCCATGTTTGGCACTGCTAGCACAAAATCGGCATAAATATACTGTTTATCAGCTGTTGCTTTGTTGCCAAACTAATGCTCGAGAGTCTAAGCAATGGGGACAGCTGATAAGTCATCACAGATGCTTTCTGGCACCTTGTCTCGATTTCTCTGTCGATCCTACCGTCTGCCGAAAAAATTCTACCCAAATACTGAACTCATAGACCTGTTGTAGAGCAATATCATTTAGACTTATGTTGAGTGGCCCAGGAGTTCTTCTGATCATCATAGTTTCTGTTTTGTTCTCGCTATTTGCATTTTGTATTTAGCACAGGTAGTCGCAAGCGCGTTCATGTGGTTTTGCAGTTTATTTTCATCGTCGGCTTAGAGTTCGGAGCCTATTTAACTTAACTTAACCCAACT
Source organism: Ariolimax columbianus (assembly GCA_036924085.1). NCBI lineage: Eukaryota > Metazoa > Mollusca > Gastropoda > Stylommatophora > Arionidae > Ariolimax > Ariolimax columbianus. The sequence continues at coordinate 51,263,905 of JAVGWX010000012.1, forward strand.
TAACGTCTTTATACTGGCTTAGAGGACTCTACATAGTCTGTATACAACCAATTTTCGGAAGGGTGGTTTTTACCAATGTGCGAGTCCATCTTAATAGACTCAAACACTAGAGCTAAGTAGAGCCGTAGCTGGTTAGGGTCCATCTATAGCTGCTACTAACATACCACCTAAGGAAAGGTACAAATAACTTGGGTATCACTTTGAATTTTTTCCAGGCAGGAGCCGATAAGCCAACGCTTTTTGATTTTTATCTGCTAAGGATTTTTTAACGTGCTCGACTCTGGACACGGAAGTACGATCTCACTACCCAGATATCAGGGGCATTTTTACCAGCAGATCCACGTGAAAAAAATTCCGGTGACCACCGTGATTCGAATACGCAACCTCCGGCGCCCAAGGCAGACACTTTACATCGACACCACTGAGTCTCCCCAATTCGATGACTTCCATGTGGTGTGAAGCAACTGGTGTCCAGACACAGGTTTCTCCCACAGCTCAATCCAGGGGATCTGCCTCAGTTCATTCCATTTTTTCCTGCGGCTTTTTCCGGGAGACATTTGTGGAGGCTCTATTGACTGTTTGAAACTTTGTCCAGATTTCAGTCTTGTGCACTGCATCTGGTGTCCAAAATTAGGGCACCTACATCGTTAGCCTGTTCTTTCTTTCAATTTCAGATGCGACACTTTTTCGTATCTCAAGTGGTGCTATATCTATTATTGTGTATATTTGTCAATTGTACTAAATTTTAGGCACCTTATGACTATCTGGCCAGTTATTTTTAATGCTGTATCAATGTGTTTCACATATGGAGAGTTTTTTTTTTCTTCAAAACTGATGGGAAATATTTACAGCCAGGTATTTGGAAGCCGTAATTTATTCCATTTCATGTTCTTACTGTAACTGGAGGATACAAACATTGATTGATTGGCACTCTGTCAGTCTCGAGAGACAATGAACGTCACGTTAGAAAGGAACCTTAGTCAGTTGGTGACACACGTTTGAAGTTTGCATCTTGGCACATCTTCGTTTGCCCTGTTTTGCAGGTGCGGTTTGACGTGATCCCTGTAGTAGTGAGCGACAAAGAGATGAAGCCAAGCATAGCACAACCGCCTAGAGGACCGCATCTGACCTTCATCAGCACGCTCGGGATGTGAAGAAAGCTACTGCAACCCACCACTTAACGTCCTTTTCAGGACGCTCAAAATAGTAACCTCGTCATTGTGGGCATTCGCAAACAACAACAACCTTCCTACCTGTCTACTTCCCGCATATTTAATAACCTACCTACCTATCTACATATCTAGCTACCTGCCTATCTACCTATCTACCAACCTACCTATTTACTACTTCATTAGTTCCAACCTACCTATCTACCTACCTACCACCTACCTATCTACCTACCTACCTACCTACCTACCTACCTATCTACTACCTACCTATGTACCAACTTACATATTCACTACTTAATTAGTTCCTACCTTCCTACCTACCTACCTTCCTACCTATCTACCTACCTATCTACCTACCTACATATCTAGCTACCTACCTATCTACCAATATATCTACCTATCTACCAACCTAACTATTTACTTATTTCATTAGTTCCTACCTACCTATCTACATACCTACCTACATATATGCCTACCTAACTACCTACCTACCTATCTACCTACCTATCTACCAACCTACCTACCTATCTACCTAAATTTCTACCAACCTACCTACATATCTACCAACCTACCTACATTTCTACCAACCTACCTACATTTCTACCAACCTACCTACATTTCTACTAACCTACCTACATATCTACCAACCTACCTACCTATTTACTTACCTACCTATATACCACTCTACCTACCACCCTACCTATCTACCAACCTACCTACCTATTTACTTACCTACCTATATACCACTCTACCTACCACCCTACCTATCTACCAACCTACCTATATACCACTCTACCTACCACCCTACCTATTTACCAACCTACCTACCTATTTACTTACCTACCAATATACCACTCTACCTACCACCCTACCTATCTACCAACCTACCTACATTTCTACCAACCTACCTTCATTTCTACCAACCTAACTATTTACTTATTTCATTAGTTCCTAACTACCTATCTACATATATGCCTACCTAACTACCTACCTACCTATCTACCTACCTATCTACCAACCTACCTACCTATCTACCTAAATTTCTACCAACCTACCTACACATCTACCAACCTACCTACATATCTACCAACCTACCTACATTTCTACCAACATACCTACATATCTACCTACCTACCTATCTACCAACCTACCTACATTTCTACCAACATACCTACATATCTACCTACCTACCTATCTACCAACCTACCTACATTTCTACCAACCTACCTTCATTTCTACCAACCGACCTACCTATCTACCAACCTACCTACCTACCTATCTACCAACCTACACTCATATCTACCAACCTACATATTTACTTACTTAATTAGTTCTTACCTTCTTATCTACCTACCTTCCTATCTACCTACCTCTCTCTCTTCTAGCCTACCTATTTGCGACTTAAGTTTTTTACCTACCTACCTGTCTACATTTTGTAGATACATTTTTCCTGTGGCATCCTATTAATGTGAAACATGGACGATTACAAAAGCAATAAGAGCGAAGTTCGGTGCTCGTGAAACACAGTGCTATAGAAAAGTCATGAAAATCCCGTTGGCAAAGACAAAAAAGAAACAAATCCATCTAGCAAGACCTGCATGTGGAGGAGAACTGGCTCATAATGACACGCCTTTTGGGCACGGGAAAAGTCACAACGGACTGGAGAGAGTGGTCATGGAAGACATGGTCACTGCAAAAGGATGCAGGAGCCGACCGAGAAGACGATGGACTCAGAACAATCAAAGAGAAGTTGGATTTGACTTTGGAGCAGTCCGGAAGGTTGGCGAAAGATATAGTTTCCTACAGACAAGTTGTTCATGAGAGCGACGTTCTGCAAAGGACATGCTACATGATGATGATGAACTGTCTACCAACCTACCTAATTATTTACCTATTCTGTTAGTAAGTTTCTTTTTTTGTTTCACCTCCAGCACGGTACCTGAACTATACATTTCCATATTTGATTACGCTATTCGGTCGTCGTCTTCTTCTTCTTTTTTTTTTCTCTTTTTCTGCCTTTGTCTTGAGAATAGCGTTTGTTGTTGTTTATATATGTACTGCGATATCTTTCGGCCCATCCCATCCGATTTCCAAGCGGCATTTTTGGGACGGGTTTGTGCTTTCATCTTCGTTCCATAATTTCAAAGCGAGGCTGCACTGTTGCAGTCTGTTTCTATTGCAGACGGAATAGGGAGTTGGTCAGGTATGGTTTCCTGACCCTGAGGAAATCATCCAGTTTCCAGTCATTAGCTCATGTCAGGTTTTCACTAAAAAAAGTAAGCAGCATGTTCTTTTACAGACCGTCGAATCTTACAACCGCTAACCTATTTGGCTGCTAAAAGTTTCTTGTCAAGTGTGCAGTACGATAGGTTGCCATTACTTTCCGTACGCGGAGGAGCAAAAAAACAAACCATATCTGCCAATTTGGACACGAGCGTGATTCCAACACACGAAATGACCATACTCTCACAAGTTATGTCTTGCTATGTTTTTTTTCAGAACAAAAAGCAGTTCGATTGTATTTCTAATGTCATTGTATCTGTCCTGTTGATATTAATAGCTTTTCTCAGCAAAGACTGAGGCAATGAGAATCAACAGAATAGTGAAAACACTAAATATTCAGATAAAAAGTACAGAGCTTAAACAAATCAGTGAATTCGAATACTTGGGCAGCGTGTTCACACAAGATGGAAGGCTAGATAAAGAGGGGGAATCAAGAACACATAAAGCTAATGCGGTTTCATATCAGCTCTAACTATTACTAAGACACAGACACATTCCAATTTTTATACCAACTCTCTGCTACCAGTGCCAGACATGGAATCTCACCAAACTACAAGGAAGAAAAATGATATGCGAAATGAGGTGTTTGAAAAAACGCTGTCGCAGTCACACGACTGGACAGATTAACAAACGGAATTACCAGATAGACTATGTGTGCAACGCCGCGCATGGAATACATAGAAAGGCAGATAATAAAATGGTTCGGGAAACTGACAAGAATGCAAACAAAGTTACCAGCTGCTCGTATCTACAATACTAGAAATCAGGACTGCAGAGCAAGAGGCAAATCACGTAAATGATGATGAAAATGCGACACTGGAGAAACACGGAATGACAACAGCATCAACGACAAAGATGGCACTCGACAGAAAACTACACCTCCCCTCGTCGCCTAACGACACAAGTGGGTAGAAGATGATGATGATGTCAGATGATTATTTTCATTAGAAGATAACCAACACATCCTTATTTGTATCTTAGCCTTGATTTGACTTGAAATGGCCATGTTTGTGTCAGTGACTGTTGTCTGTTTGAGAAGACTTCTATTTCTCATATTTTAACCAGCTTCTCCATAAACTAGAGAACTGAAATTGTGTATATGGCATCTATTCGAGCGATTTGTTAATCTATCACATTTAGACTGATCATTGAATGGACTACCAAAAAAAAAAAGAAAAGAAAATAACAGCTGACCTCACTGCAGGAATCATGTGTCAGAACAAGTGTGAGTTCTTGTAGAGGTGGTTACTCATGGAAAAAGGGGGGGGGGGGGGGGGGTAGGCTATGCTGTCAGGCAGCTGTTTAAGAACAATAGAAAAATAAAAACAAAGATTGACCCGATGCTTAAGCAAACCAGTACGGCTTGGAAGGAAATATGTAAGATTGTACTAGAAAGATGTTTATCTTCCCACAGCGACATACTTTAAAAAAAAAATATATATGGAAACATTTCATAGACATGGACTGAAAGAAAATAATTGCATTATCAAGAAGAAGAAGATCGTGATGAAGAAGAAGTAGAGGGCTGAAGAGAAAGAAGAAATAGACGTAGACGAAGAAGATGAAGAAGAAGAAGACGAAGAAGAAGAAGAATACGAAGGAGAGGAGGACGACTGTGAAACAGAAGCAGAGGAAGAAGAAAAAAAGTGCAAGAAGAAGAAGAAGAAGAAGAAGAAGAAGAAGAAGAAAGACATAATGAAAGAAAGAAAAACGAAATTGTGCTCAATTATCAAGTACTCAAACAACTGAGAAATATATGAGATCCGCCTACGAATGAACACACAAATGAACTGATCTTTGACCAAACGAATGTTTAAACAAAAGCTGTCTGTAGCTGACATACCTTCACCATTAGCCTAACATGTTGAACTTAAGGATGTATGTCTTTAATCCTGACACATTTATTGCAATATCATACATTTCCTGGTATCGAATGTCTAGATGCTGGATATTTTTTTCCCATTTATTTATTTGTGTTTTCGTTTCAATTATCTGAACATTACCACTGGCTGTTTCTATAGCTATTGTTTTAACATGTTAAAGTTGCTATCTCTGTGCACATACCTCAATATATGCTTTTAGCAATATGCTTAGAAGGTTCTTTCTTGTTCTTCGAAGCTACTCGTTCAGAATTGAGTTATCGGGGTAATATTGGTAGCTGTGTGTGTACAGGGCCTCTCCAGACATCATGTAGTGCAATGCGAAGCACCTCAGTGAGCCCACCTCTACGGGGATTACAGTGTCGACCCCCACCTCGTTGACCAGAGTGCTGTAATACACCCTGTTCCCATTAACAACAACAATGACATGTGGTGGTGTTAGTTAGTTAGTTAGCTAGTTAGTTTTCTTTCTAATAATGCCTTGAGCGACGTGGGAAGCTTAAAGTCGACTCCTTCCCGAAGTGCATTGCTTCGCTGATTGTCAGCCCGTATCGTTGCACAATCACTGTAATGTCATATACCCACATGTTCACTGCCACCCTCTTGCTCTGCAGCAAAATCTACCACCGTTGTAAGCCATCAGGGGTGGCTGTAGTCAAGAGGTTAAGACACTCACCTCTCACAGTGATGAACGGATACGATGGGCGACCGAATCCCCCAAGTTTCAAGCGATCCCTGGTCTCATGGGAGGTAAGACCAGAGTGCCTGCATCTCGAGTTACCTCGAGTCGTCTCGACCAATAGTCTTGCCACAGATCCAAGGTAACTCGGGATAAGAGTGGCTTGGCTTGGCTTCGTTCATTCTCAATCTCCAGCTACCAAACACTGAAAGGGCTTACGTAGCAGAATGTAGTCCAGAGAATGGAACGCGTTGTGTCGTAGTTTACAGCTTGACTGCGATATTTGCACCTTTCGTTCCAACACATCCGACTTCAGCAAGAATTTTGTTAGTACCGGGTTAGCATTCCCTCTTCTATCCCTTCTATTAGCCAGTCTGCCCTGCTGCAGCCTGTTATCCAGGATCAGCGCGTGGAGGTGTAGAATGGACTTGGCAGCTATGTTTCACTGGCCCTGACACTAGCAGTCAGATATGGGTCGCTGACCACTGCAGCTCATGGGCTGCTCAACGTCTTGATCCCAGGATAAGTGTGAGGCTGATGACCAGCGCATTTCTCCTTCACTATAATTCAAATACAGCGCACATCACATTGTTAAGACAAAGACGTCTGATGGTGTGGCCATCATCGCTTCACGATGGAGAATAACTTCTTTTCCTTTTTTTTCAAGCCATCTGTGAAAGCTGAAGAGCGTCCATTCTCATGAGCTGTGCCTGGAAATGTACTCAGCACAAGACGTAATACCGACAATATTTCGAAAGTTCTTTATTTCGCATTGTCTTTTCTAGTAAAACCAATGACCTTCCTCAAACACTTTGTTTCTCATATCAAAATTATGCTTTAACGCACCTTATATTGGGAATTTGTTTGACACTGGTAACACAGAGTCCAAGTGTGGCCAAATGGTTTTGATGCTTGCCTACTGATAAGGTGGACAGCGGTTCGAATCCTTGGTAAAGCATACGTTGTATTTCAGTTTGTTGCGAAACAAACAAACAGCCAGCACTCGGCGTGGCGACAGCACTGACGAAGCGACCTGTAGTTCTCTGCCTAAAACCCCTCCTCTACACCAGCACTGGCGAAGCGGCCTGTAGTCCTCTGCCTAAAACGTCTCTTTTAAACCAGACCTGGCTAAGTGGCCTGTAGTCCTCTGCCTAAAACGTCTTATCTACACCATCAATGGCGAAGCCGCCTGTAGTCCTCTGCCTAAAACGTCTCATCTACACCATAAATGGCGAAGCCGCCTGTAGTCCTCTGCCTAAAACGTCTCATCTAAACCATCAATGGCGAAGCCGCCTGTAGTCCTCTGCCTAAAACCTCTCATCTACACCATGAATAACATAATTCAACAGTTTCGTTTTCTTAAACACGACAGACATAAATTGTTTATCAACTGTTGTTTTGTTGCCAAACTAACGCTCGGATGCCTAAACAGTGCTGACAACTGATAATCCTAGCAGATGGCATATGACGCGTAGTCTTGATTTCCTTGTCGTGCCTAAAATCTACCTAAGAAAATACTGCCCAAATACCTGAACTCACATGCCTGTTTAAATCAGGTAGGGGATTTGATCAGTATTTTTCACCTGACCTTGACCGTAATCTGGCTTGCCATGTATTTGGCAAAGAGATATACGAATGCTAAACTTAACGTCTTTATACTGGTTTAGAAAACTCTGCAACGAATGTACACAACCAGTTTCTTTGATATTCACTTGATCTAAAAATAGTTATGCGTATTAAATGCAATACAATACAATACAATACAATACAATACAATACAATACAATACAATACAATACAATACACTATCTTCGGCTTTAGTTCGGTAGGTGTGCCGAATGCGAGGTAGCCAATAATGTCCTGTATGCAGTCCGATCTTTCGCCGTGTCGTATCATTTTGGACCTAGGTCTCTCATCAAACCATCTGACCATCGTACTGGTAGGCGGTCGCGCAGTCGTGTATAATCATACGGTTACAAAAACGTCGTTCTAAGTGTCCATCTGTTATCTCGCATGCTCACCACCTGACCAGCCTAGTGGTATTTGCGAGACAACGCAGCTTCCACGACGTCTCGAAATAGAGTGCGTTCTCTTTCCTATTCCAGTATTGTGGATTCGATCTCTGATCGAGATCCCAAGAACGCGTCTTCCCATCGCTCGCTGGGTAACTCGTAGTTTCTATGTATCCGGGTTGCGTAGATTCCACGCTTCACATCCATAGATCATGGCCGGTATGACCGTAGATTCCACGCTTCACATCCATAGATCATGGCTGGTATGACCGTAGATTCCACGCTTCACATCCATAGATCATGGCTGGTATGACCGTAGATTCCACGCTTCACATCCATAGATCATTGCTGGTATGACCGTAGATTCCACGCTTCACATCCATAGATCATGGCTGGTATGACCGTAGATTCCACGCTTCACATCCATAGATCATGGCTGGTATGACCGTAGATTCTACGCTTCACATCCATAGATCATGGCTGGTTTGACCGTAGTTTCCACTCTTCACATCCATAGATCATGGCTGGTATGACCGTAGATTCCACGCTTCACATCCATAGATCATGGCTGGTATGACCGTAGATTCCACGCTTCACATCCATAGATCATGGCTGGTATGACCGTAGATTCCACGCTTCACATCCATAGATCATGGCTGGTATGACCGTAGATTCCACGCTTCACATCCATAGATCATGGCTGGTATGACCGTAGATTCCACGCTTCACATCCATAGATCATGGCTGGTATGACCGTAGATTCCACGCTTCACATCCATAGATCATGGCTGGTATGACCGTAGATTCCACGCTTCACATCCATAGATCATGGCTGGTATGACCGTAGATTCCACGCTTCACATCCATAGATCATGGCTGGTATGACCGTAGATTCCACGCTTCACATCCATAGATCATGGCTGGTATGACCGTAGATTCCACGCTTCACATCCATAGATCATGGCTGGTATGACCGTAGATTCCACGCTTCACATCCATAGATCATGGCTGGTATGACCGCGGAATTGAAAATGTGTGCCCTTGCAATGGTGTCTTTCAGCTGGTAGGAGTATAGACTTATGGTATTGAAGCTTGACCAGGCTGCAGCACTTCGTCTTGAAATTCACGGTCTAGGGTGTGGGTAGCATTTATGTATTGCCCTAAATATGTGTAGGAGCTGACGATCTGTTCTTGAATACATGAATTGAAATTGCCTTCACTATTTCCCATGACAATGCATTCCAAACATTTATCACACACTAACTAAAAAAACTATTTCCTGGTATCTAATCTGAAACTTTCATTAATTAATGTGTAGCCGTGCTTTCTTGTTCGTGTATTTGTTTGAAAACAAACTTGTTATAGTCTAAATTGCTGTACCTTACTTTCCAAGAGCTTATGATTTGCAAAGCTGAAGCGCTATATGATAGGACAATATTTATTTTTGAGAAGTTATCCCACCTACTGAGGTCCGACGAGAGAATCATATGACTAGAGAGTAAGTGCGCAGTCATCACGAAAGATTAATACGTTTACCTCCGTTAAAAAAAACAGCTTACTTTAATTGCGTTTCTTATTCTGCGTTAGTTCTCAATCCCCCGCCACCAAGCCCTGAACAGGGATTTGCAAGTAGAAGAATGAAGTCAGGAGAACGGAATTCTCAGTGTCGCTAGTTTACAGCTTGGCTGCAATATTTGCACCTTTCGGTCCGACATCCGTCTTCGGCAGCATTGCGTTTAAAACCACATATATCCCACTTTCAAGAAACTTTGTTAGTTCAGTTCATGGTTTGTTTTGACACGCTCAAGTCTTTCCAGGAGTAAACGTGTTCCTGATATCGAAGAAACGAAAAGAGCTTGTAACTTAAATGTAAAACACAACTAGAAAAGAAAGACATTAAAGAATTATTACAATGAAGACAGTAACGCTTCCACTCATTCGGCCACATGTTTCTTATACTGATGCTGCCATTACTACTGCTACTGCAGCTACTACTACTACTACTACTACTACTACCACTACTACTACTACTACTACTACTACTACCACTACTACTACTACTGCTATTGTAACTACTACTATTACTTCTGCTAATACTACTACTACTACTGTAGCTACTACTACTACTACTACTACCACCACTACTACTACTACTACTGCTATTGTAACTACTACTATTACTTCTGCTAATACTACTACTACTACTACTGCAGCTACTAATACTACTACTACTACTACTACTACTACTGCTACTGTAACTACTACTGTAACTACTATTACTACTACTACTAATGTAACTACTACTACTGCTACTACTACTACTGCTAGTGTAGCTACTACTACTATTACTACTACTGCTTTTGTAACTACTACTATTACTTCTGCTAATACTACTACTACTACTGTAGCTACTACTACTACTATTGCTACTGAAGCTACTATTTGATTTAATACTACTACTACTACTACTGCTGCTACTGCAGCTACTACTACCACTACTACTACTACTGCTACTGTAACTACTACTGTTATTACTACTAATACTACTACTACTGTAGCTACTACTACTACTACTACTGCTACTGCTTCTGTAGCTACTACTAATACTGCTACTGTAAATACTACCATTATTTCTACTAATACTACTACTACTACTGTAGCAACTACTACTACTACTACTACTAGTGCTTCGGTAGCTACTACTACTACCAACAACTACTACTACTACTGTAGCTACTACTACTACTGCTGCTTCTGTAGCTACTACTACTACTGCTACTGTAACTACTACTATTATTTCTACTAATACTACTACTACTACTGCTACGGTAGCTACTACTACTACCTACTACTATACTACTGCTACTACTAATACTATTACTACTACTACTACTGCTGCTACTGTAGCTATAACTACTACTGCTACTGTAGCTACTACTACTGCTATGTAGCTATTACTACTACTACCACTACTACTACTACTAATACATCAACTGTAGCTACTACGAAATCTACTGAAACTATAACTACTACTACTACTACTAATGTAGCTACTACTACTGCTGCTAATGTAGCTACTACTACTACTAATACTGCTACTGTAGCTACTACTACTACTGCTACTGTAGCTGCTACTACTGCTTTTCCTATAGCTACTAATACTACTAATACCACTACTACTACTACTGTAGCTACTACAACTACTACTACTGTAGTTACTACTGCTACAGCTACTGCGACTGTAGCTGATATTACTACTACTGCTACTGCAGCTACTACTACTGCTACTTAATCTAATACTACTACATTAGCTACTACTACTACTATTAATACTACAACTACTTCTGCTACTGTAGCTACTACTACTACTACTGCTACTACTAATACTACTAATACTACTACTGATACTGTAGCTACTACTACTACTACTCTACTACTGCTACTGCATGTATTAGAACTACTACTGACACTGTAGCTACTACTACTATTATTAACACTACAACTACTGCTATTGTAGCTACTACTACTTCTGCTACTGTAGCTACTAATACTACTACTAATAATACTACTGCTACTGCAGCTACTACTACTTCTGCTATTGTTGCAGCTACTACTGCTTCTACTACAAATGCTACTACTACTACAATTACTATAAATATTACTACTACTACTACTACTACTACTGCTACTGTAGCTACTACTACTACTACTGCTGCTACTGTAGCTAATACTACTGCTACTGTAGCTACTACTACTACTACTTTGACAGCTGCAGCAGCTACTACTACTGCTGTTACTGCAGCTACTACTACTATTGCTCTCGCTATTGTCGCTAATACTACTTCTGCTACTACTGCTACTGGTGCTACTACTTCTGCTACTACTGTAACTACTACTTCTATTCCTGCTACTACATCTACTGCTACTGCATGTACTGTTGCTGCTTCTACTACTACTTTTTTCCCTAGTACTACTACTACTACTGCCGCCGTAAGTACTACTGCTACTACTACTACTACTTTTACCACTACTGATACTGCTGCTACTACTGGTACTACTACTGCTACTACTACTTTTACCCCTATTGATACTGCTGCTACTACTACTACTACTACTACTACTACTGCTAGTATAGCTACTACTACTATTACTACTACTGCTATTGTAACTACTACTATTACTTCTTCTAATACTATTACTACTGTAGCCACTACTACTACTACTACTGCTACTGTAGCTACTATTACTACCTTATACTACTACTACTACTACTACTACTGCTGCTACTGTAGCTATTACTACTACTTTTTTGACTACTACGACTACTACTACTACTACTACTACTACTACTACTGTAGCTACTACTACTACTATTACTACTACTGCTTCTGTAGCTACTACTAATACTGCTACTGTAACTACTACTGTTATTTTTACTAATACTACTACTACTGTAGCTACTACTACTACTACTACTACTACTACTACTGCTGCTACTGTAGCTATTACTACTACTGCTACTGTAGCCACTACTACGGCTTTGTAGCTATTACTATTACTATTACTAGTACTACTACTACTGCAACTGTAGCTACTACGACTTTATACTGAAACTATAACTACTGCTACTACTACTACTACTACTACTACTAATGTAGCTACTACTACTACTGCTGCTATTGTAGTTACTACTACTGCTACTGTAAGTACTACTACTACTACTGCTAATGTAGCTGCTACTGCTACTACTAATATTACTGTAGCTACTAATACTACTAACACTACTAATACGAATATTACTACTACTACTATTGTAGCTACTACAAAAACTGCTACTGTAGCTACTACTACTGCTATGTAGCTATTATAACTACTACTACTACTACTACTACTACTACTACTACTACTGCAACTGTAGCTACTACGACTTCTACTGAAACTATAACTACTACTACTACTACTACTACTACTATTGTAGCTACTACTATTACCGCTGCTACTGTAGCTACTACTACTGCTACTGTAGCTGCTACTGCTACTACTACTATTACTGTAGCTACTAATACTACTAACACTACTAATACCACTATTACTACTACTACTACTACTCTAGCTACTACAACTACTACTACTGTAGCTACTAATACTAAAACTATTGCGACTGTAGCTGCTATTACTACTGCTGCTACTGCAGCTACTACTACTGCTACTAAATCTAATAATACTACATTAGCTACTACTACTACTTACTAATACTACCACTACTTTTGCTACTGTAGCTACTACTACTACTGCTACTACTACTACTACTACTACTTTTGATACTGTAGCTACTACTACTACTACTACTACTACTACTCTACTACTGCTACTGTATGTACTAGAATTACTACTGCTATTGTAGCTACTACTACTTCTGCTACTGTAGCTACTAATACTACTACTACTAATACTGCTAATGCTACTAATACTAATACTACTAATAATAATACTACTGCTACTGCAGCTACTACTGCTACTACTACAAATGCTACTACTACTACTACTACTATAACTATTACTACTACTGCTATTACTACTGTTACTGAAGCTACTACTACTACTACTGCTACTGTAGCTACTACTACTGCTACTGGTGCTACTACTACTGCTACTACTGTAACTACTACTTCTATTACTGCTACTATTACTACTGTAACCATTACTAATACTATTTCTACTGCTACTACCTCTACTGTTGCTGCTTCTACTTTTACGACTTTTCCTAGAACTACTACTACTACTGTCGCCGTAACTACTACTGCTACTACTACTACTACTTTTACCACTAATGATACTGCTGTTACTACTGGTACTACTACTGCTACTACTACTACTGTTATCACTACTGATACTGCTGCTACTACTGGTACTACTACTGCTACTACTACTACTTTTACCACTACTGATACTGCTGCAACTACTGGTACTTCTCCTGCTACTACTACTACTACTGATACTGCTGCTACTACTGGTACTTCTACTGCTACTACTACTTTTACCACTACTGATACTACGTCTGCTGCTACTACTACTACCGCTACTACTACATTTATAACTGCTGCTTCGTCTCCTATTACCACTACTTCTGCTTCTACTACCACAATTCCCACTACCAATACAACATCTACCCTACTTTTTCACTGAAACAACAACTACCCATGCGCGTATACAAAACCAGAAATTCTGGCCTAAAGGACGAGGAAAACCCCGCGGCAGATGGATAAATGGTTGAAAAGAAATCCTGCAATAACAAGATCGTACAAACAAACAAGTGCAGAAAATTTGCTCTAAAAATTGCAAACTTAGCTCCCCTGACGCTTAAAGACACAAGTTAATGGAAAATAAAGCAATTTAAAGTAGAGCTTACAAATGAACTGTTACAAGACACGAACTTTGAAACGCATTCACATTCAAAATACAACAACAATCAAGCGTTTTGACATTTGGATAAATTTGGCTAAATTGTTGAGCGTTCTCTTTTTAATACTGTAGACACGTATCTTTGGCTATGCTATCAACATGTGTTTTACAGATCTGTGAAATGAATGGTTTAAGTGTAGTCAGGTTATTGACAAGTGCTGTATTGAGAGCTCTACAGTGTATCGCTTATTCTTCTTATTCTTTTTCTTCTTCTTTACTTCTTCTTCTTCTTCTTTTTCTTCTCTTCTTCTTCTTCTTCGTCTTCTTCTTCTTCTTCTTCGTCTCTTCTACTACTACGTCTTCTTCTTCATCTTCTTCCTCTCCGTCTTCTACTTCTTCTATTCTACTTCTTCTGTTTCTACTTAGTCTTCTAATTCTACCTCTTCTGCTTCTTATTCGTCTTATTTTTCTCATTCTTCCTGTTATTCCTCTATATCTCTGCCTTCCGTTACTTCGCTTTCATCATCTTCGTCGTCTTCTTCTCCTTAATCGGCGTGTTATTTTCTTCTGCTTCATTTATTAATTTTCCCTGTTTTTCTTTTTCATTATCATATTCTACTTTCTTTTCATCTTCCTTTTCCACTTCATCTTCTTCACTGCCTTCCTTTATCCTGTCATCTCATTTTTGTCGTCATTCTTCTTTGTCTTGGCTGTTATTTTCTAAATCGTCTTGTACTTTTCTTTTACTTTATTGATTCTTTTTCTGTCTTTTCTTCTTTATCTTTGTGATCGGAATATCGTCATTAAAATTACTCTGCCAGCTGTTCTGATGAAGGGTGTCATATTATAACAGACAAAACATATATAAACAATTCTTTCTTTCTTCTTTCTTTTCGCTTATCATGTTTTGTCTCTCAGCGTCAGGTTATGAAGACATCTCTAGAAGTAGCCCGATTGTGTGACTCGTGCCCAGGGGGTTCACTGCCCTCAGATATTTCCATAAGCCACCTTTTTCGTGTTTGGCCTTTGGCATTGAATCCGTTGTATCTAAATAGTATTGCTTGTTTGAGAGGGAGTTTGATGTGTGGGGGTAATTTGTTACTCTGTCAAAACATATTAATTGCTGTATTTCGATGTAGTTTAATACTGGTGTTGTTTCCACCAGTCTCCTGATAAAATCGTTTCTTATCCCGTCTTTCCCAAAATCGTTCGCAGGCATTGCATTTCTGCTGTGACGATTTGTCGTTTATCAGTTAGTGTTAGTGTCCAGTTTTGACATTAGTAGCATAGTGTGGGAACGAACATTGTTTTGTGTAAAGTTGTTTTGGTAGTTTTTGTCCCCTGCTTGCAATTCAGTACTGGTGTTCATTGTCAAATGATCTGATTTGCCTTATGAAATCTACGTCGATTGTCCGCTGTAATTATTCAGATAACGTGCTTCCTAAGTATCTGAAATCTGTCACCTGTTTGATGTAAATGGAATGCGGGCTTCTTCAATAATTGCGACTGGGTATGAGATAAGCGACTTCAGCTGTCCCTATTAGATCGTAGAGTGATCTGCTCTTACGTCTACTCGTACGTACATCATCTGTTCGTCTCACAACTTGTGATTGAGAAAATGACAGTCTTTTAATTAAAGTCCAATGCATGTGTCGTCAGAACGCTCATGTATGGTAGTGAAACATGGACAACCAAGCCACACATAAGCACAGGCTTCCATCAGTGGCACTTGCTATCCATCATTGGAATTAGACGGAGGGATAGAGGCACACATGCTGGAGTACATTCTCAGACATGTCTCTCAAGCATGCGACAGCGAAGACTACGATGGTTTGCTCTTGTTCATCGTATGAAGTTTGGTCGCATAGTCAAAGATGTTCTATCTATGGCCAGTTGGCGAATGTGATGTGAAAAGTTGGCCGAAAACAACTTCAGTTCAAAGATGTGTGTAAGCGTGACATGAAGGCGCTGAGCATGATACTGATATACTAGAAAGACGAAGCTGCAGCCTGATCTAAGTGGACATGTAGCCATAAGTGACACCTTGATTCTCGATTATTGGAACCAATATCAGCATGCAGGGGACATTCGCATGGTGTTCAGTTCTTCATCCAAGCAGCAAGCCAAGCGTATATATACTCTGAGTCCCAGTCAGGTGTTGATTTCGTGTTCTTCGGAACTTTCAAGACAGGACATACATTCTCCCTTCTTCCTTAATCACTCCCAAACTTATCATCCTCTGCACATATGCATTTCCGCGACCTTCTGTCCCTTCATCATTCTGTAGACTGTCCATGACTGCTCTTATCAACTCAACCCCTGTACCTCGTCATCCCCGCGTCGTTCACCACAGCTCGTCCCGCCACTGCCTCTTCTATTGCGTTGCCATAGACGCCAGCGTGTTCCTGGAAATAGATCCATGTGACACCCTGTTCACCAGAGTTGTTCAGAAGAGAGGCCCACTCCCTACTTAGCTTACACCGTTCTATCTTACAGAGCATGCCCTGCGAGTCTGACAGTATCACTGTGTGTGTCACCGGTTGCGTCACCAACCAAGTCAGGGTCGCTGTTACCGCCTCAATCTCCATCCTCATACTCGATGAGACAGTGGCGTATGCAGCTGATTTCTCCACTACCTCCCAGCCATTTTTGTGGCCGACCAAACCTCTTTACATCTCTGTTGGCGGAACCATCTCTGATCATATTTGGGTCTTATGGTCTTGAGCGTTGCTGAATAAGCCGCCTGTATTGAAGCTTTTGTCCTAGTCCCACTCCGCTTGGGACACTCTCTGCTCAGTTATATCACCACCGTTGTCACGAGACTCTCTTTGCACCGAACCTCATCAGGGAGTCTTCTGCCTCTGCCATCAATGACCTTCATCGCTTGATGCGTCTGCCCTTGAGTGCATCCAAGTCTTGGTGAAAGAGCCGCCTAAGGCACGGTGAAAAGAAACTAATGCATCACAGATACGTGAAACGACAACACTGCAATGACCAAGAAAATCAAAAATTGATTAGATCTGCCACTTAAAAGTCGCATCATTCTACAGTCAGTATGACTGAAATGGGCTACTATAGTCAGACATGACTGAAATGGGCTGCTATAATCAGTCATGACTGAAAGGGGCTTCTATAGCCAGCCATGACTGAAAGGGGCTACTATAGTCAGTCACGACTGAAAGGGGCTACTATAGTCAGTCATGACTGAAAGGAGCTACTATAGTCAGTCATGACTGAAAGGTGCTACTGTAGTCAGTCATGACTGAAAGGGGCTACTATAGTCAGTCATGACTGAAAGGTGCTGCAATAGTCAGTCATGACTGAAAGGGACTACTATAGTCAGTCATAGCTTAAAGGGGGCTACTATAGTCAGCCAGGATAGAAAGTGGATACTTTATTTATTGTTGTTTTCGATTGCCCACAACGAGTAGGTTACTCTTGTGTGCGCCCTGAAGCGAACGTTAATTGGCGGGTTGCATTAGCTTTCCTCATATTCCGAGTGTGATGAAGTTAGACCAGGGTCTTCCAGGCGGTTGTGCTATGCCTGGCTTCAACTGCGTGCTGCTAACTACTCCGGGGATCACGTCGATCATTCACCCCGTTAGACAAGCTGCCTTGAAATCAGCCCGTTTCCAGGGAGAACTGCTGGTAAGTCAATGTGAAGGTCTTGGCCAGTGTATTTTGCCTGACCCTGACTAAGCTGTCTGATCAGTATATTTTGACTTCCTCCCTGGCTACTGTAGTTAATCATGAATGAAAGAGGCTATTCTAGTCAGTCGGGACTAAAAGTGACTACTATAGTCAGTCATGACGTAGGAGGGCGACTAACGTCAGTGATTACTGAAATGGATCACTGTAGTCAATGGTGACTGAAAGGAGATACAATAATCAGTGATGACTGAAAACGGCCACTATAGTCAGTAATGACTGAA
This sequence comes from Ariolimax columbianus, assembly GCA_036924085.1. Taxonomy (NCBI): domain Eukaryota; kingdom Metazoa; phylum Mollusca; class Gastropoda; order Stylommatophora; family Arionidae; genus Ariolimax; species Ariolimax columbianus. The sequence goes on from JAVGWX010000012.1 coordinate 51,282,262, forward strand.
AGGGGCTACTATAGTCAGTCATAACTGAAAGGGGCTACTATAGTCAGTCATGACTGAAATGTGCTACTATAGTCAGTCATGACTGAAAGGTGCTACTATAGTCAGTCATGACGGAAAGGGGCTACTATAGTCAGTCATGACTGAAAGGGGCTGCGATAGTCAGTCATAACTGAAAGGGGCTACTATAGTCAGTCATGACTGAAAGGTGCTACTATAGTCAGTCACGACTGAAAGGGGCTACTATAGTCAGTCATAACTGAAAGGGGCTACTATAGTCAGTCATGACTGAAATGTGCTACTATAGTCAGTCATGACTGAAAGGGGCTACTATAGTCAGTCATGACTGAAAGGGGCTGCTATAGTCAGTCATAACTGAAAGGGGCTACTATAGTCAGTCATGACTGAAAACGGCCACTATAGTCAGTAATGACTGAAATGAGCTACTACTGCATGAAGAAAACACATATGTTGGAGAGAAGGATGGAAGAATATTCAATTGTGCATATATGGAAGAATGGGTCTCATTTTACAATTATCATAATTTTCGATCGTCTTTTCCACAAAAGAGGAGCCAATGTTATCATCGAATACACGTCAGCCTTTATGACTTCCACCTACACCTTCAGCACATCCTACATGTGTGCCGCCTCTGCATATTTCCTTCCTCAAGTGTGTATGGGTCGCCTTCGAATCCTCTTGCCTTATGACGTCAATACAAGAAACACGGGTAACGCCGTTCAATGGTTTCTACGAGGTGTGTTCAAATTAAAACGAAATTAATTGCACCAAGTGAATTTACGTATGATGCGCATGATGACGTCACATCTGATGTAAACAACGCATACCAACCGTCAATTTTGCAAAATTGCATTATCCTCCGACTCATATTTTACTCAGCAGACCGTTGAAAATATGGCAGGTGTGATACAGAATCGGTCCAGAGTTGATCAGCAAGCAGTGATTCGTTTTCTAGCAGCTGTCTAAGGTTTAATGTCGGTTTCTAAGGATGTCGACCAGCTAACATTCAATGAAGAATGCAGGCAGTGTATGGTGACTAAAGTGTGTCGAAGGTAAGCACCGGTAACGCTCCACCCGAATTGCTGCATCAATTATGGCGATGGCATCTTCTGACGCAACAATATGAGCCTAACCTGGTCTCGTAAGATCTTTTGTTAACTCACGTCCTTCTTTAAACATCGTTGTCCAGTTCTCCACTGTTGTCTTTGACACGCTTTTGTCACCATACACTGCCTGCATTCTCCGATGAATATCAACTGGTTGACATCCTTCAACTGTCAGAAACCGAATCATCGCTCGCTGATCAACTCTGGACGAATTCCGTATCACACCCGCCATGTTTTCAACGGCCTGCTGAGGAAACTATGAGTTTACCAATTGACGGTTGGTATGTGTTGTTTATATCAGAAGTGACGTCATTTTCCGCATCGTACGTATGTTCACTTGGTGCAGTTCGGTCCGGTATCACTTGAACACGCCTAGTATAATGAGAGCCACAGCTACCTCCGAATGTCCAACGAATCTCATGGACAGATAGAGTGCTTTGAGAATTAATTAACGTTACCAGAGTCCTACAGTAATGATATATTGGTCAAATCAAAAGATATAATAATAATAATAATATGTGCGCATTGCAAGCGAAGATGACTGCAGCATCAGACGACAAAATGTGTTCTCAAATGGCTATAGAGACCTATTATGGAACGACAACGTTTGCCGCACTTCGGGCACTCATGTGAGGCGGCGGCTGTGGAAGCGTCGTGCATTCTGTTCTATCGGGCGGCACATTTTAATTTAGCCTCGGCGATGGAGAGACGCTCTGCGATCTGAGCACCTTGCGTGATGCAAGAACGAATGATGAAACGGATCTGTGCAAGTATCTAACAGGAAGGGACATCAATGTTAAAGCATTTAAGAGATAATTTCAATGAGTTTCTATAGCGTTTCCTATGCCCTCCTAATGAAGGCCTACACCTTCTGAGCTCACCTTATTGCAGCTGTTTGAGGATGCGCTTGCTGGCCATGCACATGCCATCCATCATAACTGAGCTATTTGCAAGAATGTCAGAATTATGTACCTTTTCCTGTAATTAAAGTTCATAACACCTTGCTTGTAATCCACAGAAAACATACATACATCCTTAACGCCGAAATAAAAAATGAGAAGAACTCATTAAAGAACAATGGATACAGAGGCGTGACTGGTTCATAATAACAAGGTTCAAAGGATAACAAAGAAAAGTGAGAGCGATCAGTAACATAACAAAAATTCGACGCTCTACATCAGCTCATGAGACAGTAACCTAGCAACTCCTGGACACAAGTGTACACAGATGAATTGGTCACGGAGAGCCAAAAAAAGGGAGGGGGGATTGGGCGGTGGAATATCCATGACAAACTCCAACGGCAACATAGAAAACCACTGCATGCCAGCAGGAGAGACATGTACCAATATCTGGACTAAAGCAAGAGCTGTTCGTGCAGCAGCATTCTTAACAGCCAAAATACAAATTCAAGGATCAGGATCATTCTATCATTCTGCCGAACCAAACTACAAACCATCTGAAGATAGACTCGTACACGAAATAAAATATAACATTGGGTTGCTGTCAAAAAAACAGATCTAGACCTACAGTGGATTCCGCCCACTGTGGGGTCATTGGAAACGAGACGAGAAGGCGGATGAGCTAGTAAAAGCCAGAAGGGACGTAACACAGACTCGTCATCCACAGAGGTATAAAGAAGCAAAGACACTCATTAAACGATCCATGAGGACGGATTGGAGAGACCAGCATAAAGAAGACAAGCCACAAAATGGCAATATAGATAAAGATTTTCAAACTGAGAAGGGAATATTGTAGACTCAAGGCCCACCTCCACAAAATTGGTTTTAGAGACATCGCCACGAGCAATTGAGGAGCACTCAAGCAAACACTAGAACATACCCTGCACGACGGCCCCACTTATACAGACAAAAGATAACCAGTCAGGCCCAGGAGAGCGACTATGCTCGAAAAGCTGTGGGCGACCGGCAAAGACCTAATACGCACAGTCTCCTTCATGAACCTCACCGGGCTAAAAGAACAACATCAGTTGATCGAAGAACAAGATAACATCAAACGATGGACACGAAAAGTCAGTCAGACTATACAATCATGTCAAGAAACAGAGAGGTTGTTGGAGATCCATTGCAGACGATCTTCGAAGTTGATATAGTAATTAAAATGAGCGGAATTGGACATGAACAAACCCGTCTTTAAAAAAAAGCAACTGTTTATCAGTTGTCGTTTGTGTTGCTAAGCTAAGGCTTGGATGTTTAAGTGCTGGTTTCCGTTGGTAAGACTTTATTGTTGAAGAATTGTTGTTTATTTCCTAAGTTGATGTGTGGAATTGTAAATTGTGGTGGCAGTTGGTAAGAATTTACTTGATCAATTATTGTTGCTTCCCAAGTCGATGTTCACATATGTAAGTAGTTCCTGACGTTTGATTAGCCAATGTTTAAGTTTGTTGACATCTAGTTTAAATGAGTCTATCAAGCTTGCCAATTTCCGTGAAGATATCTCTCAGGTATGTGAACTCCGTATGACGTCACATAGTGACCAAGATGGCGGTCCCCTTTGTGTATGTGTGCTCCACAACTGGTGGTTGAAAATACATTATTTGGAGTTTTTCTTAAGTTATATATTGGATATTATTAAACCATTAAATAGAGTCTAGCCGTACGGTACTGGTACGTAGGGTGGATGGAAACGTGTTATTACCAGTTGTTGTGTATTTTGTCATCCAGAGGACAGTCGGAATAATGCGTGTCATTATTTACCTGTGACATTTGATGATGATGAAGTTCGTCCATCACATGGGATGAAGACCACTCTTTTTGTTCAGCCGTGAGGACGGTCATTTCTCTTGCTGTTTCCATGATGTCCGTCCATTACTCTTTGTTCAGCCGTTTCGACAGTCTTTTCTCTTGATGTGTCCACTGATATGATTGACTTTCGCTGTGATTTGGACTAAAGTGAGGAAGAGACTACATCGTTTGTCAATCTCATTCTCTCATCCTTAGCTGCCTTGGTCAGTTGCAAGATATTATCGAGACGACTGGCGATAGCACAGGATGTAGATTTTCCCTCAGGATTTACTCCCGAAACCTTTTCCGTAAACAGGTATACTGCAAGTACTCGGAGGGGGGTAGCATCTATCGTTGTGTGTCATGTTTTTCCCATAACCGCAAGTGGTCGAAGGGACATAACTCAGCGTGTTAGTGGTGTGTTGGGCATCTCTCCCGGGCCGTGTTCTTGTCCATTATAGTCGTCTCTAAACTTCAAAGTCACATCGAAAACCGAAGCTAAATGCAACTATGGCGAAGGGCGTCAATCTCGTGATATGAGATATATGTATCCATTGTGTGCAGTTGACGGTTGTCTGTTGTTACTTTTATTACATTGTATGTGAATCTTGTCATCTTTAGATCGTGTGACATCACATAGTCAAGGTGGCGCAAATGGATTACCGGCAACGAGCGATTAGCTATACAGTTGTCATTGATGACATGTGTGTGCCTTGGATCTTTGGTTCGAGCACATCATCACAATTTGGTTGGATTACCTCCGTTCAGGGCCGTTTCTACCATTTAGTCAAGACTAGGTGGTTGTCTAGGGCGGCAACATGTTAGGTGCGACAAAAGGGCGGAAACATTTTTAATTTGGCTTGGCTTGGCTTGGCTTGGCTTGGTTTGGCTTGGCTTGGCTTGGCTTGGCTTGGCTTGGTTTGGCTTGGCTTGGCTTGGTTTGGCTTGGCTTGGCTTGGCTTGGTTTGGCTTGGCTTGGCTTGGCTTGGTTTGGCTTGGCTTGGCTTGGCTTGGTTTGGCTTGGCTTGGCTTGGTTTGGCTTGGCTTGGTTTGGCTTGGCTTGGCTTGGCTTGGCTTGGTTTGGCTTGGCTTGGCTTGGCTTGGTTTGGCTTGGCTTGGCTTGGCTTGGCTTGGCTTGGCTTCGTTCGTTCTCAATCTCCCGCTATCAAACCCTGAAAGGGCTTCAGTAGCAGAATATAGTCCAGAGAACGGAATGCGTTGTGTCGTCGTTTACAGCTTGACTGCGATATTTGCATCTTTCGGTCCAACACATCCGACTTCAGCAAGAATTTGTTTAGTGCCGGGTTGGCATTTCCTCTTCGATCCCTTCTCCTTAGCCAGTCTGCCTGCTGCAGCCTGTTATCCAGGATCACCGTGTGGAGGTGTAGAAAGGTCTTGGCAGCTCTGGTTCTCTGGCCCTAACGCTAGCAGTCAGCTATGGGTCGCTACCACTGCAGCTCATGCGCTGCTCAGTATCTTGATCCCAAAATTTTATTTGAAATCAAACAGCAAAAAAATTTAGCAAATAAGGAGGAAAAAATGAGATGGAGGAAAAATGTAGATCTGCTAATGTTTTTAGTGTTACTATTAGTTATTGATTTTTGATAATCGATCAAGAGCTAAGTTTTGTTCTTCTCTTTCAACATACCTAAAAGATAGTTCAATTCGTGGTTCATATAAAAGAGATAAGTTACTATTAATGTTATTATATACAAGTTGAATACAAGTTCTTTTATATCTAAAACATTTAATTCCTCCAACCTGGATGACAGGGGGGGGGGGGGGGGGGAGAGAGCGATGGTAGTAAAAAGGGAGGCGGCCGCATTTTTCAATTTTCGCCTACGACGGAATAATACCTAGACTGACTTTAAATGGGTTCTGCCTCCGCTGCCTCCTGTTGGTTTCAGCCAAGCCATATTAATCATGCATCTCTGTGGCAATGTGGGTGGCGTTGGCTTTTACTCTGTGACAACACTTTATGAATATCTGGAACATTATTTAGTACTTACAGTTTTCTGATCCATTTGTTTCGAACAAAGGGATTTAGTCCTGGTCATCCTACATTCCCAACCTATTGGATGTCACAGAACCGGTGTCTTGCAGGATACCTATTTTCAATATAGGCTTCGGGAGTAAACCCTGCGGAAAAATTTGCTTCCTGAGCTATCTCCAGCAGTCTCGATAAGCTCTTGCCACTGGTCAAAGGTAGCTCGGGATGAGAGAGGGAGCTTGACATACTGCACAAACATCATCACTTCAATCCAAATCACCGCGCAAGCAGACCATTGCAGCGGACAGAGCAAAGGGAAAAGATTATCGACACGGCTGATCAGAGAGAGTGGTCTTCATCACATGTGGTGGACGAATACCACATTTAAGTTTCATCGTGTTTTCTTGTTAAATTGAATGTCTCTTGAGCTTTTCTTAATCTGTATAGTTTACATATTTGCTGCGCTCATTGGAAAACTTCGCGGTTTTTAAAGCGCTGATCCTAATATTGCTTTTTTCATATGTTGCACGAGTATTATCAAAGTCCGAAAGTGTAGCAAATAATAGTAACACTGTAACTTGCCATTCGATGCGATTAAAGATGGTTGCACATTGTGCTGGCTAGCCGCCACTCCTTAGTTAGTTTTCTTTTCACTTCTGACGTTGAGCGTCGTTAGGAGACTAAGTCGTCCCTCCTGTGCCATGTCCTTTGCGTCGGCTAATGTGAACCCGTGTCGCTGCACAATCACTATTTTATGTCATCTATCCACTAACCTCACGGTCGCCCCCTTGCCCTATAATCACATCTACCAGCGTTGTAATTCATCAGCTGAAGTTGATGAGTGTGCATTCTCGTGAGATGACCAAACCAACTTATTTTCTGCCTGGAAATATATTCAGCACAAGACGTAGTGCCGACCATACTTATAATGTCGTTGTTCCGCATTCTGTCTCACCTGGTAACACCAATGACCTTCATCAAACACTTCATTTCACTCGTCCAAATTCTGCTCTCACGTACCCTGGTCATATTTGACACTGGAAGCCCATAGTCGGCATACACATACTGTTTATCAGCTGTTGCGTTGTTGCCGAACTAATGTTCAGGTGCCGAAGCAGTGGGGACAGCTGATAAGTCACCGCAGATGCTCTCTGACACTAAGTCTCAATTTTCCTGTCAATCCTACCGTCTGCCGAAAACATACTGCCCGAATACTTGAACTCGTGTAACTGTTGAAGAGCAATATGATTTACCCTTATATTGCTTGAACTCGTGTACCTGTTAAAAAAGCAATATGATTTACCCTTATATTACTTGAACTCGTGTACCTGTTGAAGAGCAATATGATTTACCCTTATATTACTTGAACTCGTGGGCCTGTTGAAGAGCAATATGATTTACCCTTATATTGAGATGCCCAAGTGCTCTGCCGATCCTCATAGTTTATGTTTTAATCTCAGCCAAACCTTCAGACACGTAAAGAAACAAAACATTCAACAGATGTAGACATAAACGTCTAATGACTTGAGGTGTAGATGTTGAAGAGTTTTTTTGAAAAGATATTATCCATTGATGAATGGGGATATGTTGTTCATTTATGTGGATTAGAGTGCTGGATGATGACAAATCAAACAGGGATATCCAGAGCTAAAAACTTGCTTTCGCATTGTTTTTAGATTGTTTTTGCCAGACAAAATATCAAATAACAAACTCAAACGTGACATCAACCAAGGATAGATAGATGGATTTATGAGAGAGAGAAGATGGAGATGGCTGGAATATATCATGAGAATGAGTTCGTACATACCCGAACACATTGCATGTATGTAAACATATACGAGTTATTGTTGTTGTTGTTGTTGAATGCCCACAGTTTACCATTTTGTGCGCCCAGAAAAAAAGCGTTTAGTGGCTGGCTGTAGTAACTTTCCTCACATCCCGATCGTTCTGATGAAGGTAGACCACAATGTTCCAGTCGGTTGTTTTATGCTTGACTCCATCTGCATGTCGCTCACTAGTATATTGATCACATCGATCCACATCTCGTCAGCCAGGCTGGCTTTAAAACAGCCTGTTTTCAGGGAATGCTACATGAAAGAGAGATAGTGGTCGTGGACAGAATGTTTTTCGGGACCCTGTTCCTGGTCATTATGTTGTGCTTGACCACGTTAGCGTCTCAGTTTCTCTCATAAAAGGGTAACATGAAGAAATTTAAACCAAGAACTACTCGGAGACGCACATCGGATGGTACATCTCTAACATAGGACACAGCGCGAAAGGTTGTCATAACACAGAAAGACATCGAAATTCCTTATGCAAGCCTCATACGACACAGGACATGAAGAGAATTAGATAGCCGATATGTATGAACGTGTTTAAGTTTCGCATTGTTTAGATGACGTCGCCCTGTACAGGTAATTAAATACAGGTAGGGGGAGTGAGCATGTCCAGGTAGCAGTGTAAAACGCAGATGCAATGTTAGGTATGATACAAATACAAATTCATAGGAGCAAGGAAGTGATTCTCAAACTGTATAAAGAATTAGTTAGACTTAGAATGTAGTATTGTCTGCAGGTATGGAGTCCTTATTGCGAAGGGAACATGCATGTGCTGGAAAGGATACAAAGAGGAGCGACAAAACTGATTCCAGAATCACATTTATGAGGACAGACTCAGAACGACTTGCCTACAGTGTCGAGATAAGAGAAGAATTTGAGACGGTTCAGGTTTCTTTTTGTTGTTCCGAATGCCCAGGATGAGTTGGTTTACTCTTTTGTGCGTCCTGAAAAGGACGTAAAGTGACAGGTTGCAGTATCTTTCCTCACATCCCGAACGTGTTGATGACGGTAGAACGTAGCCCTCCAGGCGGTTGTGCTATGCTTGGCTTCATCTGTATGTCGCTCACTACTAGGAGGATCACGTCGATCCCTCACGTCGTTAGCTAGACTGCCATTAAAACAGCCCATTTCCATGCAGGGATACTAGGAAGCCGATGTGAGGGTCTTGACCTGTATATTTTGTCCAACCCTGACTAACATGTCTGATCAGTATATTTTGCCTGACCCTAACTAACATGTCTGATCAGTATATTTTGTCCAACCCTGACTAACATGTCTGATCAGTATATTTTGCCTGACCCTAACTAACATGTCTGATCAGTATATTTTGCCTGACCAGACGCAGGAAATGATCAATTAGACCAGAACTAATTTTTTCCTTCAGATTACCGCCAGCAGAGGACACATTCCAATCAATTAAAGAAAGGTTCAGATGCGATACTAGGAGATATATTTTTAGTCATATTGTGGTGAATGCTAAGAATTCACTGCCATGGGAAATAGGTTACGTAAGGTCAATTAATGCATCCAAGAATAAATTGGATGTACGTAATTATTTTTAGATCAAGTGAAATAAAGGAAACTGGTTGAATACAAACTATGCAGACTCGGTTAAGCAAGTAAAAAGACGTTGAGTTAAGTCAAGTTTTAAGTTAAGTTAAATTAAGTTAAGGAAAGTTAAATTAAGTTACGTTAAATTAAGCTAAGATAAGTGTTCTTTTGAACGCCATTCTCTTAGGAAAATCTTGTTGATGCAAAACAGGAAATACGTTACCTGTTAACACGTCGGAAAAGAAACGAAACTGAACGAAAACATTTGCGATATATTTGTATTTATTATTTTTTAACAGAGAACACGCGCTGAAACACATGTGATAATACAAATATTAAAGGCAAGTGAGTGCTATCATTGCGTCGGAGAACTTATGAAAATGGAAGGAAATCAAATACAACATGAATTTTTTTTTTTTAAATGCATGTCCAGTAAATAGCGCTGTTGTTCGTCCATCGTAATCTACGAAGACCACTTTGTCAACATTGTTTGTTCGCATGAGTTCCAAGATGGCTAAATAAGTCAATCGGAGACCTGAAATGTCTGTCAAGCCTAATTCAAGGAAATAGGACACCCCTTTCCATCTGGATTGAAGAATGGTTGCTGTCAGCTGACTTGCGGAGTGATGGTATCTGAATAGCCAAGTTTATTATTGATATCCGTGGCTTTGAGTACCCTTCACAATAGTGTTGCGCCAATCTGGGCGAATTGTGGCGATTCTGTCAGGTCAGGTCAGGTCATCTCGTAACCGGTGAGGTGATTGGGGCACACATGAAGACATCCTCTCAACCCCACGCGACCCTTCTCTGTCAGTGGTGGCCGCTGTCTGTGTCTCTTCTGGTCGGAGATTGGTCCATTCTTTCATGTTGTCCTCCCACCTCTTTTTGGGACGGCCTCTTAGTCGTCTGCCTTGCACCTTTCAATGGAGGATCGTATTTGCAAGACCATTTGATCTCGATATGTGACCGTACTAAGCGAGTTTCCTTCTTTTGACAGTTGCCAAGAGGTCTTCAAAAGGCTCTATTGCTGTTATAATTCTATCTCGTATTTCCTCATTTGTAACTTGATCTTTGTTCGTGACGTTTATAAGTCTTTCTAAACATCTCATTTCCAAAGTCAATATAATCAGCTGCAGGTCAGCTGCAATTATCCATGTCTCACAAGCATAGATGAATATTGACAGGACCAGTGTACGCGTTAATCTGATTCTTTCACCGTCAACATATTTAATACCGCACTGGATCTGTGATGTTAAAAGTGTGCCCTTGTACTGTTTTAGCTGTCCACCGCATGTTCTCTTGTATGGCTCTAATAACAATAATAGATGCCAATCACAAGTAACAATTGACGACCGTATCAGACTATTGTTGAGAAATTTGTGTTCTCTGATGAGTGTTAAGACCAATCCTGGAACGGCACACACTGCCACCTTCGATGCACACGTGCAAGAAGCCGGCAGTGTAATCGTTGGGAGTATTGTTATTTCGGGCAGCACGCTTTCGCTGAGCCTCTGGCGATGTTTGCACTCTCTGCAATCTGAGCACCTGCAGTGATACTAGTTCGCCAGGGGGTACGGTCTTCTGCAAGCCTCTCCCAGGACATCAATATTGAAGCATTTAAGAGAGATTTTCAAGGAGTCTCTGTAGCGTCTGCTCTCTTGGTGATCGCCTGCATTTTTTTGAGCTTACCAAATAAGGTACATACCGTGGAGGGTCACATGAAGGATGGCAGCGAACCTGTAGATTGTTATAAATGCGCGCATACGCAGGCTAGAGAGATATAAATTATACGACAATTAATATGGATTTGTGGCAGAACAAAGGACATATACTTGTGGAACAAGACATGAAATGAAGGAGTTGGATAGGTCGTGTACGATCCTGACCATGCTGGGGGTTTGCGGGAATGACATCGCTGACATTCTGGCCACATTACAACCCCAGTACGGATTTTGACAATGGATATAAGTTATAATTTCGCAGTTGATCAGTGACCGTTTTCTGAAGATACTCCAGTCGATAAAACAGCAATGCACAGAATGCATTATTTTGAAAACATACGTGGATTCAGCAGATGTTGGCGCCTGAGACGGTGGAGCAGGAGTGTGTACAACAAGGGAGCTACATGAACCATCATATATAAACTCTTCGTCATTTGCTGACTAAGCATCAATAGTCTGCCCAGAGTGCAGTTACGTCGTTTCTTAACAGAACAGGAAAAGGTATTCAGAAAGGAAACCAGTTAACATTGCGAAACTGGCTTTGTACTGGAACCACAGAAGCAAGCGAAGTAGAGATAGGCTGACTTATTCACGGCGGAGAGAGCTTGAGGCAAATATCCGAGAGATTTGGACGACAATAGTGAGCTGACGTAGATGGACGATGCCATAAAGACGTGACGTGTATTTGTTGAGGACTTGTCATCCCCGTGGAGTGGTTGAGGTTCTGATTCATCGAATGACTGATTGATTGATTACTTGAACAGGGATTAATCCGCTTCAGACCAAGTGGTCTGCCCAGGTGGTTGTGCATGACAAGACAAGAATAGCATCACTGCCCTACAAAGATCATATCGTAAGAGGCGGATACCTGTGTGGCATGGAATACCACCGAAAACGGTTAGGTTTAGTTGTTAAAAGCACCATACATGGCGCCTAGCAGGCTGTAGCCTACTTTTCTCTAGTGCTTAAGTCTATTAAGATGGACTCACAGATTGGTTAACCACCCTCCCCAGTGTTTGTCCCAACGCATCCGGGTATTAAACTGCTCGAGCTTAACCCGCTTAGCAAGAAATCCCCCCCCCCCTCCCCATACATCCAGCTCATACCAGAGCTGCAACCTGCACATGGGCACAAGTGCAGGTCGACTTAGAACTAAGATTAAACCGCTTTTAAGTTTTAAGATGAAGTATTTCGTCGCAGTAGAGTTGTATCTAGGCTAAAAATAATTCGTCCACTGTCACCTTCCTAATGTGTTGTCATAATTATCATGTAGCATGCCCTTTGCAGAACGTCGCTTTCACAACAGCCGGTCTGTAAGACTCGATCTCTATCCAGAAAGTCGCTCTCACAACTGCCAGACTTCCGATCTCTCGCCAGAACGTCACTCTCACAACAGCCGATCTGTAAGACTCGATCTCTATCTACAACTCCCGCCTATGCCGTTGTCATCTTTAAGGCCTCCGTGATGCCTTTTGTCCCATATTCTCCTCTGTCTGCTCTGCCTTGCTTTCCAGGCACTATACCCTACAGTATCGTTCTCTCTTAGCCATTATGGCGTTTCATGTGGCCAAAATATTTTAGCTTTCTGGGCAAGAAATTGTTTACTAATCAATTTTCCTCGATATCCAGTTCTTGTAGGACATCTACACTTTTCCTTTTTGCCATTCGTGGTATTTTAAGCACCATTCTGCAGCATTTTAGTTCAAAATTTCCATTCCTTTTCTTCAGTGTTTGTGTGGGGGTCCACTTTTCACATCCGTACATTGCCACCGAGAAGATGCAAGTTCGCAGGAGTTTTATGTTCGTCATTTTATTAGTGCTCTACCATACATTTCTCAATTTATTCAATCTTTGCAGTGCCATAGCCATTTTCCGTCTGACTTCCTTTGGGCAATCTCCATTGTTGTTTATAATTGAGCCGAGGAACTCAAAACTTGGAACTTTCTGAATCTCCTTTTGTTTATAATTGAGCCGAGGAACTCTTCTTCTTCTTCTTCGTACGCAGTCAGACAGTAACCATTATTTTTTTCGAAAAAAGCGGCGGTCATCCTGAGGCTGTCGCCACTGCCATAGAGCTTGTCTTGCAGTTCCACTGGTGATGGCCACATCTGCTCTCTCTGATCCTCGTATGTCGGGCAGTTCTGCAGCAGATGTTCAGCGGTCATTTTCCCAGTACCGCATGGGCATTCGTCGGTACACCCTATCTTCAATTTGTTGAATAGGTGGTACCTCAGTCTGTTGTGGCCAGTGCGAAGTCTGAAGACAACGACCTGCTCTCTTCGGTTCAACTGGTAATAGGCATCGTTTTTGGTGTAACCAGTATGTTCGGTTTCCCATTTGGTCATGTATCTGGCTTTGATAAGCCGTTTTGACTCTTCGTACGTCATAGCCGAGGAACTCAAAACTTGGAACTTTCTGAATCTCCTTTTGTTCTAGAATAACTTTAGGTTTGATCGTTGTTTTGTCTGAACTCATTATTTTGGTTTTACTTAAATTCAGGTCTAGGTTTTGGTCTTCGCTGTCTTGTTTTACCGACCGGATCATTTGTTCTAGTCTCGCAGTGTTTTTTGGGAGAACAGCTGTGTTATCTGCATATCTGAGCTCTGGTATCTCGTTCCCACCGATTGTTAATGGCACGAACCTGTCATACTTCCCATCATTGTGGACGTTTCTCATTATAGATTCTGAATATATATATTGAATATATCAGGGGAATGTATGCATCCCCGTCTCACACCCTTTTGAGCTTCGAACCAGTCTGAAGTTTCACCTGCTATTCTCATTGAAGCTTGTTGTTCCTGGTATAGTGATTCGATCAACTGAATCAAGTGCGCTGCGAACCCCATGTCTCTCACTATGTTCTACAATGCTTGGTATTGTACACAGTCGAACGCGTTCGTGTAATCTATAAAGCAATATATAAAGCAATTAATTGTAAAGATGAGTAAAAGAGGTTGTACTTTGAGCTAGCAGCCACATGAAGCAAAACTAGTGTTACTATACCACCAATTCAAATGATCGAATCAAGGCTCTATATTAGAGGATTGTCAGAGTCAAACAAGGTTGTGTCTTGTCTCTATTCAGCATTTTCTTTGCCGTCGTACGTGATTAGACACGCCTTTGAAACTGCAACAGAGGGGGTCTTTCTGCATTCTAGGTCAGATGGGAGACTATTCAATCTAACCCGAGAGCAAAAAGTAAGAGAAGGGAGACCACACCGAAGCCGAATCACAGATCCTCATTAATAGGTTGGCAAAATCCTTGAATCTGTTTGAACTCACCATCAGCGTGCAAAAGACGAAAGTGATGGCTCAGGGTGCAGACCCTCGAGACATTGTCTTAAACAACACAAATCTGGAGGTAGTAAATCACTTTAACTACCTCGGATCTATCATCACCGTCACCTTTAACTGGACGTGGAGCTGCAGAAACGATTAGGAATGGCCTCATCAAAACTTGCCAGGCTCTCACAGAGAGTGTGAAATAACATCATGCTGACCATCTCCACACGGGCAATTGAAACAAAGGTAGACCTTTCCTCCACTACAAAGATGTTTGCAAGCGTGAACTGAAAGCGTTGGATATGAACACCTGCAACTAGGAGGAACTAGCCAAAAATTGACCCTGCTGGAAGCGGGCTTTGTGTGTTGGTCTGCAGACAGGGGAAGACAGGATGCGTCAAAAAACAGACTACAAACGTATGCGGCGAAAGCTCGGGTAACAACTGACTGTCCCCTCTCTATCGTGGTCCATTGTCTCTCGAGACTGACAGGATGCCAATCATTAGAAGATTATGTACCGTTGAACTTATACTTCTTGGGGAGCCAAACAAGGCGTTATCATTAACAATTACCATCGGACCTCTGCAAGATCCAGTAAATATCTGTGGGTTATGCACTGGGCATGTCATACGGCTAGACTAGAAACCCCCGTTAAACAGGATACTTTATAAATTGTTTCTCGGCGCCAAAGGACTTTCTGTGATTGAATGAAGGCAGAAAAGAGATCGTTCCGGCGCAGTGTAGCTTCGGCAGGTAGCAGTCTAACCCTCCGCTGTAGATGTCTGGAACTGTGCCGCAGCAGTGAGCTATGGATTTGGTTGATCGAAGAAACGGGACTTAGACGCCTAACCGCACTAACTAACTGGGCACAATACGAGATCTGTTAAAAACATAAGAGGACTTTCTTTGTATATATTTGTCTGGTTTACCTGAAACCGTCCCCATTATCTTCGTCGAAATACTTCCCCCCTCTATTAATACATCGCTCCCATCGCTGTTCGTACTTCTTGAAGTAACCCTGGTAAGCATTTTTGTGGACGTGCACAGATCCGTCTGGGAATTGTCCTTAATATCTTTAGCTGGCAGAAATCGTTGTTCTTTTAAGATGGGGTTCAGTTCGGGAAGTATGTAAACGCATTCTGGGATAATGTCTGCGTAAGGTGAGATGAGTAGGGGGACTGAGGTAAGGTGAGGTGAGTAGGGGGAATGAGGTAAGGTGAGGTGAGTAGGAGGACTAAGGTAAGGTGAGGTGAGTAGGGGGACTAAGGTAAGGTGAGGTGAGTAGGGGGACTGAGGTAAGGTGAGGTGAGTAGGGGGAATGAGGTAAGGTGAGGTGAGTAGGAGGACTAAGGTAAGGTGAGGTGAGTAGGGGGACTGAGGTAAGGTGAGGTGAGTAGGGGGACTGTGGTAAGGTGAGGTGAGTAGGGGGACTGAGGTAACGTGAGGTACGTGGGGGGACTGAAGTAAGGTGAGGTGAGTAGGGGGACTAAGGTAAGGTGAGGTGAGTAGGGGGACTGAGGTAAGGTGAGGTGAGTAGGGGGACTGAGGTAACGTGAGGTACGTGGGGGGGACTGAAGTAAAGTGAGGTGAGTAGGGGGACTAAGGTAAGGTAATGTGAGTAGGGGGACTGAGGTAAGGTGAGGTGAGTAGGGGGACTGAGGTAAGGTTAGGTGAGGTGAGTAGGGGGTCTGAGGTAAGGTGATGTGAGTAGGGGGACTGAGGTAAGGTGAGTTGAGTAGGGGGACTGAGGTAAGGTGAGGTGAGTAGGCGGACTGAGGTAAGGTGAGGTGAGTAGGGGAACTAAGGTAAGGTGAGGTGAGTAGGGGGACTGAGGTTAGGTGAGGTGAGTAGGGGGACTGAGGTAAGGTCAGGTGAGTATGGGAACTGAGGTAAGGTCAGGTGAGTATGGGAACTGAGGTAAGGTCAGGTGATTAGAGGGAATTGATGTAAGGTGAGGTGTGGCTGACACAAGGTGAGGCAAGGGGTGGCTGTTACCAGGTGAGATGAGGTGCGGCTGAGACCAGGTGAGATGAGGTGCGGCTGAGACCAGGTGAGATAAGAGGCTTCTGGCCCAAGGTGAGGTGAGGGTTGGCTGGCCCAAGGTGAGGCGAGGAATGGCTGAGACCTGGTGAGATGAAGGGCGGCTGGAGCTTGTCAGGTGAGTAGGGAGACGAGTCGGGTGAAACGATGGCTGGCTTGGAACAGGTGATGTGAGGGGTGGCTAGGGCAAAATGAGGTGAGGGGTAGCTTGGACCAGTTGAGACAAGGCGGGAGCTAAACTAAGGTGAGGTGAGGCGTGGCTGCAGAGATGTGAGGTTCGATGTGGTTTAAACCAGGTGAGGTGAGGTGAAGTTGGTGAAGGTGAGGTGAGGGGTGGTTGGGGAAAGGTGAGGTGAGAAATGGCTTGAGCCTGTCAAATGAAGTGATGGGTGCTTAGGGCCAGGTGAGTAAAGGGGTGGCTGGGGCCAGGTGGAGTGAATGGTTGATGAGACCAGTTGAGAAGAAGGGTGGCTGGGGTCAGGTGAGGTAAAGGGTGTCTGGGACCAGGTGAGGTGACTAGGGTGGATGGAGACAGGTGAGGTGAGTAGGGTTGATGGAGACAGATGAGGTGAGTAGGGTGGATGGAGACAGGTGAGGTGAGTAGGGTGGATGGAGACAGGTGAGGTGAGTTGGGTTGATGGAGACATGTGAGGTGAGTAGGGTGGATGGAGATAGGTGAGGTGAGTAGGGTTGATGGAGACAGGTGAGGTGAGTAGGGTTGATGGAGACAGATGAGGTGAGTAGGGTGGATGGAGGCAGGTGAGGTGAGTAGGGTGGATGGGGACAGGTGAGGTGAGTAGGGTGTATGGAGACAGGTGAGGTGAGTAGGGTGTATGGAGACAGGTGAGGTGAGTAGGGTGTATGGAGACAGGTGAGATGAGTAGGGTGTATGGAGACAGGTGAGGTGAGTAGGGTTGATGGAGACAGGTGAGGTGAGTAGGGTTGATGGAGACAGGTGAGGTGAGTAGGGTTAATGGAGACAGATGAGGTGATTAGGGTGGATGGAGACAGGTGAGGTGAGTAGGGTGTATGGAGACAGGTGAGGTGATTAGGGTGTATGGAGACAGGTGAGGTGAGTAGGGTGTATGGAGACAGGTGAGGTGAGTAGGGTGGATGGAGACAGGTGAGGTGAGTAGGGTGTATGGAGACAGGTGAGATGAGTAGGGTGTATGGAGACAGGTGAGATGAGTAGGGTAGATAGAGACAGCTGAGGTGAGTAGGGTGGATAGAGACAGTTGAAGTGAACAGGGTGGATGGAAACAGGTTAAATGAGTAGCGCAGGCCAGGTCAGGTGAGTAGAGTAAACTGGGCCAGGCAAGGTCAGTACGGTGAATTTGGCCATGCCTCATGAGTAGGGTAAACTGGGCGAGGCCACGTGAGTAGGTGAACTGGAACAGGCCAGGTGAGTAGGGTAAACTGGGCCAGGCCACGTGAGTAGGGTAAACTTGGCCATGCCAGGTTAATAGGGTAAACTGGGCCAGGCCAGGTGAGTGGGTGAACTGGACCAGGCCAGGTGAGTAGGTGAACTGGACCAGGACAGTTCATTAGGATGACTGGGGACGCACACTGGACTTAGTTTTTTTGCAACCATTGACATAGTTTTTTTGCAAACATTGACTTAGTTTTTTATTGCAAACATTCCTTCGTCACAGTAGAGAAGTCCGGAGTTGTTGCTACGAAATTTTAACATTTTTCTCTGGAATGTTCTCTGTTGAAATGTCGTGACACGATCCTGTGGTAATGCTGCATTCTTCTACATTTTCCCGAACTGTCAGACAATGTTGGAATGCACCATCCCATGATCTTGCGCGAGCTTCGTTAGATAATGTTGTAGCCCGTCTTGAACGCGTGTCGCACAGTGAAAATGAGAGCCATATAGTCCTGCTGACAGATGCTCTCGCCGTAGTCACAGCGCTAATAAGCCAGAATAACACTGAGCTTAATGACTTAAGAGCAGCACTCTGCAAACTGTGCCAGCAGTCCGCACCAAAAAGGGTAGTGGTACAGTGGGTTCCGTCACACTGCAACATCCAAGGCAACGAGGAGGCAGACAGACTGGCAAAAGAAGGTGCAAGACTACCACAAACAGATACCAGTATGACGTACGAAGAGTCAAAACGGCTTATCAAAGCCAGATACATGACCAAATGGGAAACCGAACATACTGGTTACACCAAAAAACGATGCCTATTACCAGTTGAACCGAAGAGAGCAGGTCGTTGTCTTCAGACTTCGCACTGGCCACAACAGACTGAGGTACCACCTATTCAACAAATTGAAGATAGGGTGTACCGACGAATGCCCGTGCGGTACTGGTAAAATGGCCACTGAACATCTGCTGCAAAACTGCCCGACATACGAGGATCAGAGAGAGCAGATGTGGCCATTGCCAGTGGAACTGCAAGACAAGCTCTATGGCAGTGGCGACAGCCTCAGGATGACCGCAGCTTTTTTCGAAAAAATAATGGTTACTGTCTGACTGTGTACGCAGAAGAAGAAGAAGAAGAAGAAGAACGCGTGTCGTCATCTGTTTACTGTCAACCATACTTGAATTGTCTACACTAGTGCTCTTCAACCTGGCGCCAACTTTTACAACTTTCGTGAGGTTAAAGTTTCATTACCTCCAACTAAATTCCACATTTAAGAAGAAAACTGCGGGATGATCCATTGCGTCTGTGTGTTTTGGATATTTTTAAATATCGTGTAGAATGTCCTTTGCATAACGTCTCTTCCATCACAACACACCTGAATAAAACTCGTTCTCATGCCAAATCTCCAGCCTGCTCCAGAGTCATGCAATCTTGGTGGCTTCGTCTTTTTGGTCTGGCACTCTTGTCTGGCATCATAACTTCCATTACCGTTATCTCAAGACTATTGTGTCTTTTGACGTGGCCAAATCATTTGAATCGTCTGTTCACGATGGAATTTATGAACCATCCCAGCTCTATACCCAAATCCGGTCGTATGTCTACATTCTACGTTTTTTCAGTCCATTGCATTCTGAAGATCTTTCTATAACATTTAGGCTCGAAGGCTCGGTGTTTGGATAACTGTTCATGTCTCACAACCTTATTTTGTTACGGGAAAAACACAGGTTGTCAGAATTTTCACTTTTGTTGGTTTGCTGCAATAGTTTCCTCAGATTGTGTTTTTAATACAGCATGTAATTAATATGCTACTGTCCACCTGAAAGTTGAAATCGTCCACTAGGGGGTGCTAGCACCCAGGTTGAAGAGCACTGGTCTAAAACTTTCGCAACCACGCGTTCGGATCATGCATCGATCTCATAAACTACGAGGCGTGTTCAAATGAAACCGGACGTAACTGCACCAAGTGAACATACGTACGATGCGCATGATGACGTCCCTTTTAATGTATACAGCACATACACACCGTCAAGCTTGTAAAATTGCATTTTCCTCCCACTCATAGTTTCCTCAGCAGACCGTTGAAAACATGGCAGGTGTGATAAGGAATCCGTTCAGAGCTCATCAGCGGTCATTCGGTTTCTAACAGCTGAAGGAGGTCAACTAGCTTAAATTCATCGCAGAATGCAGGCAGAGTATGGTGACAAAAGTGTGGCGAACGTAAGCTTCGGCGACGGTCCACCCGAATTGCTGCAACAATTCTGGTAATGGCATCTTCTGACGCAACAATATACGTCTGACCTGGTATCGGAAGATCTTTCGTTAACACAAGTCCTTATTTAAACATTGTTGTGCAGTTCTTCACTGTTGTCTTCGACACACTTTTATCACCATACACTGCCTGCATTCTGCGATGAATGTCAACTGGTTGACATCCTTCAGATGTTAGAAACTGAATCACCGCTCGCTGATCAACCCTGGACGGATTCCGTATCACACCCGCGATGTGTAATATAAAGGGTCTGCTGAGGAAATTTTGAGTCGGAGGATAATGCAATTTTGCAAACTTGATGGTTGGTATGCGCTGTTTACATCAGAAGTGACGTCATCATGCGCACAGCACGTTTGTTCATTGGGTGCAGTTAAGTCCATTTGAACACGCCTCGAAAGTTTGAATCTTCTGTGAACGTATTCATGAGTTTGAAGTAGAACTTGATGTTGATTTGTTGCTCGTGAAATTCAGACGACAAACGCAAAACATAATCTTCTCGCGCGTAAACAACGAGCTATTGAGAGATAAACAATAACTCCTGAAAAAACTGAGGTTGCAAGCAAGTACCAGTACAGCTGAACACTAGCTGCAGACCTGTTCAACGTTCGCCAATGTCAGGGGAGGTCCGTACTCGCAATCTGTATCCGTGCAGGAGAACATGTATGGCAATATCGGGAGATTTGAACTGACTGCTACCTTTGTTAAAGTCATCAGTGTGGATATCTGAAAGTAAATAAGAATGATGAATTCTGTCATCTGCTTAAGATTATTGCGCGACTCTCCTACACCTCCACGCTGTGATCCTGGATAACAAGCTGCAATTCGGCAGTAAAAGGGTTAAATAGAAGAGAATCGAAGAGGAAAGGAAAATCAGTACTCAAATATGCCTGCTGAAGTTGCACTGAAATGTGCAAATAACGCAGTCAAGATGAAAACTACGACTATGTCCTGCTAATTGCAAAGCCTTTTCAGGGCTTTGTAGCAGGAGATTAAAAGCGAAGAAAAAGGAAAAGAAAAATAACAAGAAGAACAAGAAGAAGAAGTAGAAGAAGATTATGGAAGCAAAGGTTAACGCCAGGGTCAGTTGAAACAAACTGACCAATGCCACGTCTCACATCCCCGAAATGTTTGTGGAAACTGGAAATGTTGCAGCAGCCAGGGCAGCGAAGGTCGACTCTGTGATCCCTATATTGACAAACCTGGTGAAAAGCGTCATTTTTCAAAACTATGTGATATAAAGCGTACGTTCATCAGAGCGCCAGTGGATTTAAGGGAAGAAACATCGTCAAGAGTAACACACCAGGACGCCCCTGGATTTAAGGGGAGAAGCATCGTCAAGAGTATCATATCAGGACGCCCCTGGATTTAAGGGAAGAAACATCGTCAAGAGTATCACATCAGGACGCCTCTGGATTTAAGGGAAGAAACATCGTCAAGAATAACACATCAGAACGTCCCTGATTTAAGGAGAGAACCATCGTCAAGAGTAACACATCAGAACGTCCCTGATTTAAGGGGAGAACCATCGTCAAGAGTAACACATCAAAACGCCCCTTGATTAAAGGGGAGAGCCATCGTCAACAGTAACAACTCAGCACTATTTGCCACGAACAGCATTATCATTATATTGCAGGTGGTCAATTGATTAACATTATGGTATAATGTGCAAGCGCCATAAGTTCAAAACCCCGACACCGCTTACATTTTTGGTTCAGTTAAATTTAGATGTCGTTTTTCCACATCGAAAATCGACTGTAATGGATCTCCAACGTCCCCTGTCTCCTGTTTTAACGGTACAATATTCCCGCCTTCTTCTTGTCCATCGTGTCCATGTTATCCGTCCATTGCTATTTACATCAGACACAGCTGTCCTTTACCTATTCTTCGATTATTGTTGTCAGCAAGCAGTTATGTACTCGTATTTTTATGGGACCATAATATTTGCACTGTCTGATTTCGCTCATCAATTCTCGTTGTACTACGGGGATCATGATGCTGAGCAGTGCACAGGCTGTAGCGGTCAGCGTCTCAAGGATGACTGCTAGCGAAAGAGCCAACGACCCAGTACTGTCAGAACTCTTCTCCTCCTCTTCATTGCGATCCTGTATAACAGGCTGCAACAGGGAAGACTGGCTAAGGATGAGGGATCGAAAAGGGAAGGTTAGCCCTGTATCCAAAAATGGCATGCTGATGTCGGATGTTAGACCAAAAGGTACACATATCACAGTCATACTGTACACTTCGACAGAACGCTTTCCGTTTCCCAGACTACATCCTGTTACTTGCAAAGCCATTCTCGTGGCTTGGTAGTGGGTATTTGAGAGCGAAGAAGAAGAAGTAGAAGAAGAATAAGAAGAATAAGAAGAAGAAGTAGAAGAAGAAGAAGAAGAAGAAGAAGTAGTATTACACTTTCTCAAAGACATGTTCGTTTTCTTTTCCTTTCAGAAGATATTCCCCATTATTTTCATCATGATGTCATAAGTCCTTTATAGAACGTCGCTCCCATCACAGTCTGTTCTGTCACAATTTAACTCGAAGAACTCAATTCTCTTTTTATTTTTTATATATTTGTTTTACGTTCGTCTTATTTCTCTTTTCCTCAAGGCGGTGTGCGTTGCACTGTAATTTTTATGTTGCGCCTGTCGGCCCAGTGCATCCGACTTCAGCATACATTTTTATGTAAGGGTCTGCTACCTCCTGCATTTTCTAAGGGTTTTCTTCCCCGGGGTAACGGCCGGTACTGAGATGGGGATCGACCCAGCACCTTTGGCTTGTCAGCCGTGTCCCCCTCTCTTTCTATATGTTTTAACCCAACTTAACTTGAGGTAGTTATAGTAGATTAGAAGACTGTACATAGTGTATTTATTTTTACCAATGTGCAAGCCCATCTTAATAGACTCAAACACTAGACCTAAGTAGACCCGCAGCCAGTTAGACGCCATCTTCAGCTGCTCTTAACAAACCACCAGGAGAAAGGTACAAATAACTTCGTAAGATTTTTAATTTTAATTTTGTCCGAGCAGCGGCCGTTGAGCTTACTCTTTTCGATTTCCAACTGCCATGGAATTTTCAACGTGCTCCACACTGAACACGGGGGTCCGATCTCACTACCAAGAGATCATGAGAATTTTTACCAGAAGATCCAACTGAAAAAAATACCGCTCTCCACGGTGATTCAAACACGCACGCGAACTCTGCCATCTGAAGTGGACACTTTACCTCGAAACCACTGATTCCCTCAGGTAACCATCCATGCTTCGCAGTCATATGCCTCAATGGAAAAGAGACAGGCTCTCAAGACTTTTAGGTTTGTCGTTTTTCTGGTGTTCTGCCATAATTTCTTGACGCTATTTAGCCTCATCATTGCCATGACTAGACCCCTACTTCTACGCATCCACATTTCATGAATTCTCTTCTTCAATCATTAGTTTATTGTCCACGGTCCTACTCCTGCCAGTAAAGACAAGTATACATAATAACTGACCACCTGCATTTTCAATTAGTTAGTGACTTGCTTGGATGTCAGTATATGGTTCGTGTTGGTGAAAACAAATTTGTTCGTCGATATTCTCTTCTTGATTTCGGTTCATGCATCACCCATTCTCTTCTTTTATATTTCAAAACAGGAGAACATCTTCACTTGCTCGAACTTTTATCCTCTACTGTTATCTGAACAGATGTATCGGATCGAAATGTGCAAATATCGCAGCCAAGCTGTAAACTAGCGATACGACGTCTTTCATTCTCCGGATTACATTCTGCTACTTGCAAAACCCTGTTTAGGGCTTGGTAGCAGGAGATTGTGAACAAACGAAGAGGAAGAACAAGAAGTTATTTGTAGAGTAGATATCGAATCAGCTTTGTGGATTATCGGTTCTTCTCCTTTAGTATATACACATTATTTTTAAGTGTTGGAAATAAAACCTTGCCTGCAGATATCGAGGATACTAAAGAGGCAAGACACCTTTATTATTCAGCTTTATACACCATACGCCCCCAACGAACATCAACATTTGGCAAAAAATACTGCAAGAATAATTTACATGTTAGTTAGGTTTGACTCTAGCCGGCGACTAACACTTGTGTTCACGGAAACGTATGGCGGTTGTCTATTTGTATTAATAAATTATATCACTTGGTGGTGTTTTTCACTCCGATTCTCCTGGCATAGTCATCGGCTATTGGAACTAGCATTCTGTCGAAGACGGTTGTGTCCGACCGAAAGGGGCAAATATTGCAGTAAAGCTGTAAACTAACGACATAACGCATCCCGTTCTCCGGACTACATCTTGCTACTTGTAAAGCCTTGTTCAGGGCTTGGTAGCTGGAGATTGATAACGAACGCAGTAGAAGTAGAAGACATCGTATTTCGACTGCCCTGTGTCTAATGTCTACGGTCGTGTGCACACGACTGAACTCCACGAGATTGCAGTCCTTCGCCTTGTTTGCTGACAGTGTTCGTTTTTATGTGCTGGGAAATTTCACATGAGTCAAAAATGGACTAATACATTGGTCAGATGAAATTGAGCCGTGTCCGGTCAGCAACATGCCAAAGACACACTCTGAGTGATTCCGTTAATCCTCGCGGCTCTCGTCCCAGGCAGTGGAGTACGCGACTCTCGTTAAGGAGTCCTCAAGGACCTCAGCTGACACACTTAACATGGAACCACAAGGTCACAGAGCTAAACTCCCAGATATTGGAAGTTCAATAAAAATTGTAAATTTGAGTTTTCTTTTTTGCTGAAGCACGTGACCATGGCAGTGGTAGATAAACGAAATGGGACTATGATGCCTTCGCGAATATTATTATTATTATTATTATTATTATTATTATTATTATTAGCTCCTTTCCGTCGTGGATGACTATATGATAATAAGACCTTGGATTGGTAAACAGACTCTCTTTCTTTTACCTTGCTGCGTTGTCGTTTCGCTTTTATGCGTTCACTTCACGGATCGTCAAACGGTCCTACACATATTTTTCGGAGATAGCGTGACGTACCTTCATACATATTTATGCACATATTTGTTCTCGATTTGTCCATTTATATTAGTGTTTTAACTGGCAACGTTCATTAAATAAAAACCTAGGTAGATTATTCAGGTTGAAAGGGTACGATACGGTTCCTAACGTAGGCCTATGGTATCTAAATCGGTTAGTTTCACGAAGATCAGGAGATAAAGAGAATGTTTTGGTGTTGGACAAGACACACTTTACATGCTTGCATGAATGATATCGTCAGACAGTCGATGTTCTGGGCAAGAAACATAGAGACCGTCCAAAAC
Source organism: Ariolimax columbianus (assembly GCA_036924085.1). Lineage (NCBI taxonomy): Eukaryota > Metazoa > Mollusca > Gastropoda > Stylommatophora > Arionidae > Ariolimax > Ariolimax columbianus. Next base: position 51,307,473 of record JAVGWX010000012.1, read on the forward strand.
ACATTTAGAGAAGGAAGATGGGGACAAATACGATGGAGAAAATGACAGGTTTTTCAGATGTTGAATATTCGGACGAAGGATAGGCGGACTTAACGTGTGGTAACTGAAAACTAGATGACACGGGAAGAACATCTTCTTTATAGTGAAACGGTACTTCTGATAATAGTTTAAATTCAGATTTTACAAATTTAGAAAGAAAAATAAATCATGAGACCCGTTTATAATTTGGCCTACAGACCTCTACTCCCCTAGGCGAGGCTCACACCACTAGACCATCGAGTTGTCTAAAAATAAAGTTTCACAAAAGAAGTATATAGTGTTGATTTTTTTAAATTACGATTTTAACGTACAACAATGACCTCACTTTATTGATTACAAATAAGGAGCTCGATCTACAACTTTGTATATTCATTCAGTTGCGCTTAACGTTGGAACATAAACAATCCGCGTCTATTTCCCGATCTCACCTATGTATGTATTGACGCCGTAATAGAGTAGTATGTATTGATCAGATGATATTAAACAAAATGAGGACTAAATATTAGGGATCATCCGAGATTTTTACATGGGCCTTCTCCGATTCATCGCAAGAGAGAATAACCAGATTCGATCAGCCAAACAAATTGCTGTTAGCGACAGACGAAGAAAATACCGAATTTATATATATTGATTAATCGATATATTATTGTTTAAACATGTACTTTTTTCGTCTCTCAAACACCTGATTTATGTGTGCACTAATCTTTACGACTTCCTTACATATTGTTTCTTTTTCTTCTATTTGCCTGTTTTTGCAGATAATCTTACCTGTTATGACAAAATAACTTTTCAAGCGAATGTAAAAATAATTAGGTGGAGCATTGAGAAACGGACAAACAAAGATGCAAACATTTTGGAAGTGATTTATTTTGTAACAGCAAAATTGGATAATACATTAGTTTAAAAAAAAAGACAGAAGTCAGAATCGTTAAAAAATGAATTAATTAAAGATACCGAAAGCAGGAGTACAGACAATAAATTAAAATTTTAGAGTCGTACTTTTTACAATGACAGAGATCACATTTTTCTGGGTAATCTGTGATCTTGGAATTCAATCAAACATAAGTGTCTGATTCCAAGTATTCAAAGGTTGTTTACACTCCTTTTGATTTTTTATCTTGAAATACCATGTAGACCACTGCATGTTATGTTCAGAACGCCAGCACGCTTCAGTTAGTGTACGTCCGTGTTGACTTTTTAAGTTATAGGGTCACAGTGATACAACCATTCCTATATATTTGTTGTCTGGTATCATACTAACAGACTCTAGGAGCGTACTGCAAGCCATCAGAAGCCCCAAACAAGATAAACTCTTACATGAAATATAATATAACATCGGGTTGCTCTATCCTAAAAAAAACCACAGATTTACTGATACAGTGGACACCTGCTTACTTTGGGATCATTCGCGAATCGATCAAGCTGTACCCTCGAGTGTTCTTGGAGCCCACATTTGGAGTGATAGTAGCACTGTAAACCTGTCAAACATATTGTAAAAGGCCATTAATGAGGATTGGGTATGAGTATTGGCGACTTCATTACGCATAAATTGTATGGCACAAAATGGATCCAGCAAGTGGAGGGAGTTTGGCACTCTTCTTAAAGTCAACTTCAGGCGTGATGTTCACTGACGGCTTTACAAAGTCACTGGCACACAATCTAGGTGGACGTTGGTTCAGAAACCCAAATAAAAGCAAAACACAAATTACCTTACGGTCACTAGATCTTTGAAAGAAGCAAAGGGCAACACAAATAACAAACACATAATGCATCATATTAACAGTTAATCTATGTAGGTAGATAGATAGGTAGGTAAGTAGGTAAGTAGCTAGATAGTGAAGGAGCGGTCAAATAAGGTGGCCAGGAGAGCGTAAGAAGTGAGGGGGATATGGGCTGGATAAGCCAGTGGTGGCAAAATATGGAAAAGGCCAAAAAGTGATCCAGGTGGGAGAACAAAAAAGAAGGTGATATAAGCCGGGAGAGGGGTGAGATTAATGTAGGAGTGGTGAGGGGAGGGGAGGACTGATTGAAGAAGGGGGCGCTTAGGAAGACAAATAGATGGGGGCCAGTATGAGATTTTAAGAAAAAAATGGAAAATATTAATGCCATGTGGTTGGAGGCAACCCATGCTGAAGGTAAGTCTATTCTCAAGGGCAAATCGATGACGATCGTCAGAGAGGCAAGAAACTAGACCAGTGACACTAACGTCAGCCTTACCTCGGTGCTCATGACCATTGAAGTGGCTGGCAATTGGGAAACCAGTGCGGTTACGTATATCGTTGAGGTGTTGGCGGAAACGCGTATGCAGTTTCATCCCAGTTTCTCCAATGTATGTCATATCACACTGGCGGGAGATGATAGAATAGATGACGCTACGGGAATTGTATGTGAATCCCTCTTTGAAAAAGAAATCTTGATACCAGATCCTCTGTTGTTTTATCAGTACATGAAGGTAGGACCCTGGTATGACTGAGTAATATAGACTGACACAAAATACTGTCCTTGAGATCCCAATTTGCAAATAATATGGCCAAAATCAAGTTCTAGTCTCATATCTCCCTCATTATGAAGAAAACAAAACAAAAACCCCTATTTACCGAGCTTATAATATCTGTTTTTAAAATGTGATATTTCTTCAATAAACCTTATCTACATGACGACTGATGCTGTTTATTATCTCGTTACCAGCTGCGCATAGGCCTGCTACATCTCCCATTTCTTTCATGTTTCTTGCTACCATGTCTTCCCGACAAGTCGTATTATGGCCGTTGTTTGGATTATTCTCTTTGTTGTTCTGAACTCATTTACTGATTGGACATATTCTTCTTTCTTCTGTTTTTCTTGTTCTTGATTTTCTTCTTCTTCGTGTTCTTTTTGTTCTTCTTCTTGATCTTGTTCATCTTATTCTTGTTCCCCTTGTTCCTGGTCTTGTTCTTATTTTTTTGGTTCTTTTTCTTCTTCTTCTTTTTATTATTATTTTTCCCTTGCTACTTCTTTTTCTTCTCATTCTTCTGCTTGTTCTTTTTTTCTTCCTTCTTCTTCTTCTTCTTCTTCTTCTTCTTCTTCTTCTTCTTCTTTTTTTTCTTCTTCTTCTTCGTCTCCTCCCTTCAAGTATTTGACCATGCTAGATTCTTCGTCATTCAGTTCAAGTGCCTTCTCTCATTCAACTAAATGCCGTTTCCGATTAAATTCTAATGCCGTTTCCCATTCAATTCAAGTGCCGTTTCCCATTCAATTCAAGTGCCGTTTCCCATCGAATTCAAGTGCCGTTTCCCATTTAATTCAAGTGCCATTTCCCATTTAATTCAAGTGCCGTTTCCCATCCAACTCAAGTGCCGTTGCCCATCCAATTCAAGTGCCTTTACTCATCCAATTCAAGTGCTGTTTCCCATTCAATTCAAGTGCCGTTTCCCAATTTAATTCAAGTGCCATCTCTCCTCCAATTCAAGTGCCGTTTTCCTTTGTAACTCAAGTGCCGTCTCTCCTCAAATTCAAGTGCCGTTTCCCATTCAATTCAAGTGCCGTCTCCGCAATACAAGTTGACAGCAATGAATCTCCAGCACACTGAATCTCTCGCCCTCGAGGTACACGGATACAGACAGCTGCTCCTCCATCGGTTGATGTTCTCCTACTCATTGTATCGCTGCCTACCTCGGTCTATACTGTCTTCAACCTTTCCCTCTAGTATGGTTTTTACAAGTGTCATGTCTTTTAATGTGACCAAAATATATGCTTTGTCTACTCTGTTTTTCTACAGTTATGTTTTCGCCACTATTTTCTCCAGGACTCGTACATTTGTGTTTTCTCTCCATAAAATGCGTCCCGTTTTCTTGTAGATCAACATCTCCATGGACTCGATTCTCTCTTCAAGCTAATTGTTCCTTGTCCAATTTCCGCACCATATTTTGAAGTGGTTTTTGGAAAATGGTTTCTGCAATGAAGAGCTTCAACACTTTAAAATGGCCCTATCTGGTGGTTCGTCTCCGTGGACCAAATCTCAGAACACAATTACAAAAGAACACGACAGGCATGTAGGATATGTTCTGCTGCTTGTCCTAACGAATTTGGGTGATAGTGCTTATTCAATGCGTTTTGTCCTGTTCTCATACGATATTTATTTAGTCAGAGAGTGGTGAATGCTTGAAATGCATTGCCACGGGAGGTAGTGGAGGCAGGGACAGTTAATGCATTTAAGAATAAATTGGATGCGCATAGCTTTTAGAGCAAGGCGATGTAAATGAAACTAGTTGTATACAGACTCTGCAGAGTCTTCTAAACCAGTATAAAGACGTTAAGTTAAGTCTCTTAACGTTAAGTTAAGAGACAGGATCACATTCTCAGCCGACCAAGAAAAGATAGCTGCCGCTCATTTGGTCGACTTTCTTTATGGCTGAGATAAAGGTCCTCTTTTCCAGGAAGGTTGTTGCTCGCTCTCTGTTCTCATGTACTCCATCTTCTGCTAACGTGTCTGCTCTCCCGTTTCATGGTATGCCACAGCGTGACAGCATCCACTGCAGAACTAATCTTCTTTGGCTTTTTGTTCGTATACAACTGTTTTTAAGCTGTGGCAGTTTATCATGTTTGCAGCCTTGCAGAACTGACATTGTATGCGCAAGGGAAACAACCTGCTGACATTGGCTTACTGTGTCGTGCAGTATCCCTGGAGCAACGCTTGATGCTTGTACTTTAGTTGAGTAGTTTGAACATCATTTTCTAGTGAATTAACTAGTGGTTTCGTTTTTTTCATCTTCTTCTTCTTTCGATTGTTCATAATCTCTCCTCTACCAAGCCCTGAAAAGAGCTTTGCAAGTAGCAGGATGTTGTATGTTGTGTCGTAGTTTACAGCTTGACTGCGATATTTGCACCTTTCGGTCTGACACATCCGACTTCAGAAGGCATTTCTGAGCACCAGGCTAGTTTTCCCTCTTCGATCCATTCTCCTTAGCCAGTCTATTCTGTTGCAGACTGTTAATCAGGATCATAACGTAAAATGGTCTTGGCAGCTCTGGTTCGCTGGCCCTGGCGTTAACAGTCCACTATGCTCTTAGCACATAGGCTTACCTTGACATGGTTGGAGAGGTTGTGAACCCTAGTGACCACGTGAGTTATGCCGGCGGGAGTTTTACTGCTGACAGGGTTACCCAAGTTGTGCAGGTCCTGAAAGAGGGACCAGACCAAGGGGCTGATGAATATATGGACCATTTAGGTGTGGTCGCAGAACATACCGGTCAGTGGTACACGCTCTGGTCAGCACCAATCCATCCTTACTTCACGGGTTAAATGCTTTTCTTGTTTCACTCTTTGCTTTCGTCCTTTATCCATTCATGCAAAGGTTACACCTAACCACCGTTGCCAGAAATAACAAAGGCTAAGGCAACAAAGCCCGAATAGAAAATGTTGCAGACAGAGCACATAAGCCTGGCAAGGCAATCTGTCTATGGAAGGAGGCATCCAGATTGAAAACTCCCACCGTCGAAGCTGAAAGATGTAAGCCCAAGTGGAACGGGAGTAGAAAATGGACATATGTGCATAACAACGGTTGCTATGCAACAAACACTAAACCGTTATGGTGTCGTGCGTATCGGACGTGGCCAGGTAGGGACGATGCCGGGCCTTCCGTCTCGAAGGGGTCCAACCAATGCTACTGGGACCACACACTCTGACACTTCCGAGAAGTCCAGTGAAAATAAGAGTAATGCTACTGGACACAAATTAAAAATTATTCCGTGGGGGTGAGACCTAAGAAATTGGAATTATAAAAATTCATGAAAGAGCAAGAAATCGAGTGTGTTGTATACAGGACATACCTCACCGGCGATTACAAATTCTCGATAAGAGGATATGAGATCTTCCGACTGGACAGAGAATATCGTCCAAAAGGGGGAGTCCTGACTGCCATAAGGAACAAGTACCCGGCCTGGGAAGTTCACAGATCTGAGCTACATGACACAGAGCACATAAGTATTGGCTTGAGAACCTTGGACAGAGACCTCACAATATGTCATTTATATTCTCCACCAGACAAACAAATACACCTGGTTAATATCAGACTGGGTTGCCACAACTGGGTGATCGTCGTGGACTTTAACAGTCATTCTCCAAGCTGGGGGTAGCCACGACTGGATGATTGTCGTGGACTTTAACAGTCATTCTCCAAGCTGGGGGTAGCCACAACTGGATGATTGTCATGGACTAACAGTCATTCTCCAAGCTGGGGGTAGCCACGATTGGATGATTGTCGGGGACTTTAACAGTCATTCTCCAAGCTGGGGGTAGCCACGACTGGATGATCGTCGGGGACTTTAACAGTCATGCTCCAAGCTGGGGGTAGCCACGACTGGATGATTGTCGGGGACTTTAACAGTCATGCTCCAAGCTGGGGGTAGCCACGACTGGATGATTGTCGGGGACTTTAACAGTCATTCTCCAAGCTGGGGGTAGCCACGACTGGATGATCGTCGTGGACTTTAACAGTCATGCTCCAAGCTGGAGGTAGCCACAACTGGATGATTGTCGGGGACTTTAACAGTCATGCTCCAAGCTGGAGGTAGCCACAACTGGATGATTGTCGGGGACTTTAACAGTCATTCTCCAAGCCTGGGGTACACAGACCAAGGGAGAGGAGGTAGAAGACTTTATGATAACCAACAGCATGTTCATTCTAAACAAACCTGACGACCCACACACATACTACTCCTGGTCCTGGAGGAGAACAAGTAATCCAGATCTTACCATGGCTACAGAAGAGATAGAAAAAGTCTCGAGTCGAAGCAAATGTCAACAACTGGGAGGCAGCGGCCATAGACAATAGTAATTACCATAAACAAAACAAAAGATACCCAAATAGGTAACTCCCTTCCTAGATGGAACGATAGGAAAGGATATTGGAGCCTAATTACACCGAAGACTGATAGTTCTCTGTCCAAAACTAAAATCGGTCTAAAGACTCTGAACTCTAAACTCCAAACCTCCAGTAGGTGCGTTCTTGACGATGCCAATAAAAGTATCCCAAGAGGCTGCAGAAATAATTACCAACCCTTCTTGATCCAGAACATGGAAGAGCTGCAAGGCTAAATTAGTACATCCAGAGAAATAATGGAGACGAATCCAACAGACGAGAAAACAATCTCGCACAACAAAGCAAAGGCAGCCTTCATAAAAGAGAAGAACAGGAATATGAGAGAAAGCTGGCACGAACTTATCAGCTCTTTAGACCTGGAAAAATATACAAGACTGTGGAATCTCACCAAAACCCTAAACAGTGACAAGACAGAGAGATCGAAGACCGTGTTACATACGACCGGAGGCCATGTAGGCAGCAGACCTTATGGGCAGAACTTATCAGTCAGAAAGCAAGACGCAAGTTTCAAGAGATTAGGGTTAAGGAAGTAAGAACACAGATCAGAGCTTACCAAAACAACCGTAGCACATGCACTTCAACATAGTGCATGACAATGATGTCCACCATACAGGAGCTAGAAGAAGAAACCAAGAGAAAAGAACCAGAGGCAGATGGTATCACAAATGAATTTCTCAAACACCTCGGCCCCAAAAGTAAAAGGTTCCTACTCAGAATTGTTAACCAGAGCTGACATGAGGGTACTGTTCCGGCACTCTGGGAGGAGGCCTACATTCAGCCTGTTTTTAAAACAGGAAAAGACAAACACGATCCTAAAAACTACATTCGCATCATTCTCCTCAACTGTGTGGGGAAACTGATGGAAAGACTGATAAATAAAAGACTCACCTGGTATCTTGAGACCAACTCGCTACTCGCCTCTTCTCAAACAAGATACAGGCAGCACGGAAGCACAGAGGGCCAATTAAAATATCTAACACAGGAGATGGAAAAAGCCATTTAAGATAAAAAATAAGTGCTAGCCATCTTCTTTGATCTCTCCCGTGCCTTCGACATCTGCCTTGGTCAGCTGTACTGGCAAGTCAGTCAGGCTAAGAGAGAAAGAGAGAGAGTGCCACAGGGAAGTGTAATAGCGCCTAGTCTGTTTTTGATATATATAGATGACTTTACTAAATGTTGCCATCAGCGTGTCTCAAACACGCAGATGATTTTGCTATATGGACAGCCACAGAACACACAACAATAGCCTGATACTTGCTTCAAAATACAGTAGAGATGATGAATAACTGGACAAGAGAGTGGGGGCTGAAAATAAACCACACCAAAACATATACCACTGTAATTTTACTCTCTAATATGGGCCTCAGAATTATCTTTGGGGGATTGAAAAGCACTGCAATCACAAAGCTGTAAAAAAACGGCAAATAATGAGCCCCTCGAAGTAAGGCGAAAATATAAATCCCTTACTCAGTTTGACAAACTAAAGAGGCTACCTGATCATACTCTGCACCAGAAATTCCAAGACAGAACAAAAAAACTTAGACTACTAAGGAAAAGACCCAACCATTTGGTCAGAGAAATCCAAAGAAAACACGCAGCTGAAACATAAAAAGCGCGAAGCACTCATTCCAGAACCTTGGCCACCGAGCCAGGATCGGTCCGAAATAATCTTGGAGGTTTCAGAGCTAATGAAGAAAATGAGAAGTCGGCAGCAGAATAACAATTTCACGTTCTGTAGGAGCTCAGGAGACAGTACCCTAGAAACTCTTGGACACATCCTTACACAGATAGATCTGCCTCGGTGAGCGATAAAAGGGGAGGCAGTGGAATCTGCATCGCACACTTCAATGACGACATAGACAATCACTTTATACCAGCAGGAGAGAATGGTACCAATTTCAGAGCTGAAGCAAGAGCTGTTCATGCAGCAACTCAGATTCTTATCAGCCAAAACATAAATACAAGGAAAACTATCATCCTAACAGACTATAGGAGTGTACTCCAAGCCATCTCAAGCCCCCAAACATGATACACTCTCATTAAATAAAATACAACATAAGATTGTGTCATAAACAGATTGTGTCATACAATGGATTCCGGCCCACTGTGGGATCACTGGAAACGAGAAAGCAGATGAGCTCGCAAAAGCCGGAGGTAGTACCATGCAGATTCCCCATAAACAAAGCCATAAGAAGCAGATACACTCGTCAAACGATCCATGAGAACAGAATGGAGATCAGCACAAAGAATACAAGTCAGAAAATGACAGCACAGACACACTTGGCAGAGAGGAACAGACAAAGATCTTCAGACTCAAAACGGGACATTGTAGACTCAAGGTCCACCTCCACATAAACGGTCTCAGAGACACTGCCACGTGCGATTGTGGAGCACCTAAGCACAAACAAAAACATATTCCACAGGACTGTCCTACCTATGCAGACCAAATAGTAGAAAGTCTGGCTTAGGGAAGCGACCATGCTGGAAAAACTGTGGGGGACCGCCAAAGACCTGAAACACACAGTGTCATTCGTGAACCTCGCCGGACTAGAAGCATAGCATCAGTTGATCGATAAAGAAGCGGAAGTCAGATATGGATCACTGACCACTGCAGCTCATGCACTGCTCAAGATCTTGATCCTGTTTTCTTTATTTGATTAGAAAGCATACATTTCTAGAACTCCATTCTTCATTGCTTTGTCTTCTGATCCATCAGTGTACATATGGATCCATGTCTATCAGAGGAAAATCTTTCGATCATATCGCATTTTACTTCTTTCCTTTGTAGGGTGCTTTTATTCTTCCAATGGAACGGGTGGTAGTTGTGAATATTTTAATGCTGAGCTTTTGATGTTGTTTCTTTGTCAAGTCCATTCTCGTTGTTGTGAACTTTACTGACTGAACATGATTCAAATGGATGGACAGAGAGATTGATCAACATGTTTCAAATGGATGAATAGAGAGATTGGTCAACATGTTTCAAATGGATGAACAGAGAGATTTGTCAACATGTTTCAAATGGATGAACAGAGAGATTGATCAACATGTTTCAAATGGATGAACAGAGAGATTGGTTAACATGTTTGAAATAGATGAACAGAGAGACGAGTCCTGATCACTTGTGATGGACGAAAACCACTTTTTGTTGTTGTGATACGTTAAGTTTTTTCGTTTGTTCTTTGCCCCTGACGAAAGCATTGCAACTGTAATGTGAATTCTGTTTTGTTTCTGTCCCCGTGTGATGTTGTTTTGTATCGAATGCCTACAATGAGCAGGTTTACCCTTTTTTGCGCCCTGAAAAGGACGTTAAACGGCGGGTTGCAGTAGCTTTCCTAACATCCTGAGCGTGCTGATGAAGGTGGACCGGGGTCCTGCAGGCGGTGGTTGTGCTATGATTGGCTTTATCTACGTGTCGCTCACCTTGTTAGCCAGACTGCCAGGAAAACAACCTGTTTCCAGCGAGGGCTACGAGGAAACCGAGGCGGAGGTCTTGGCCAGTATATTTTGCCTGACCCTGACTAGCATGTCTGATCAGTATGCTGTGCCTGAACAGACTGCCCCCCCCCCCCTCTTCCCGCACCTCCCCCCTTCCCCTGTGTGATAACTAAGCCATAGGTTTATGATTTTATTTACTTTTTTAATATCGCGCAAGACTTATTCACATTTTTTCACTATTTATTGCAAAACTATTCTAAATTTAGAACCCATTTGCTAAGCATAGCGGGGAATACATCACAACGACCTTCAATATGAGATAGGAGATCCAGGCAGCTAGCTGAGCGCTATGCTGGTTATCTTTGAACTCATTAATCAGGGCTGATATCGTGGAGGACTCATTATTTTTGGCTTTAGGCGTTACGGAAGAGATGGCTACGCAATGTGTGTAGTGGGTGTGAAGGGCTAAAAGTTGTAGGGGCTTGTTTGGGTCTGCTGTCATTGTCTGGCAGGAGATTTATAATGTCTTCTTCGTTTCGTGATCGCATCTTTGATGTTTACACCGTAAAACGAGTTGCAATGATATACTCGACTATTCTTTGGTGTTCTTTGTTAGCGTCGTACCGTTTGGAGCTTGACGCTGAATTGTTGGGCTGGTGTATCTTCGTTAAGTTGTTAAATAGGATACAGCCCTGCAATACATGCTTAACAGTTTGTTCATTTAGTCTATATGTGCACATTAGGGGTAGCTCTGGTCGAGAGGTAAGGCAATCGTCTCTCAAAGCGATGAACGGAAAGCGTGCGTGATCGAAGAGAGCCAAGTGACTTCGAGACCTTGATCATAAGTACCTGCTGACAATCGGGATTTTGATGACCTGCTGAGCGACCAAATCCCAAAGTCCTTATTGAATCTCAACAGCAAGCATCGACTGTTTAACGATGCTGCAGACGTTGCCATCAGAACCTGCTAGTTAGCATTGACGCCTCTTATTTAACAGCAGATTGTAGCTCATGCAGTGCGTATGCCAGACACATGTTATCTCAACAGATAAGGCTGCGTCCGCAATTCGGAATCTTCTTTACTCTACCACTGAAGCACGAATTTGGTAAGGAACAAAAAGGATTGACCATCACACTAGATCAGATGGCCGCATGTTTAATCTTGCGAGGCTCAAAGCTAAAACTAAGATCGGGAAAGTTCATGTCAGGGACTTGTTATTTGCTGATGATGCTGCTTACTGACAGTGTGCACGAACTCCAGAGCTTGATAGATCGCTTCTACAAGGCGTGCAAGGAATTTTGTTTTTCAATAAATCTGAATAAAACAAATTTGCTGAGACGAAACGTAGATGCCACCTCAGACATCACTGTCGATAACTACGAACAGGCAACTATAGACCAGTTCACTTACCTGGGGTCTCTCATCAAAGCTAAGCTGTCCCTAGACACCGAAATAGGTATTCGCATTATAACAGATGCTGCCATATTTTCCCGTCTCACTAAACGTCGTCTAAGAAAACCATAAACTTACAGCCAAGACCAAGGTCATTGTCTACAATGCCTGTGTTGTCTGTACGCTTATATACGGTAGTAAAACATAGACAACCTATTCCAAACAAGAGCATATGCTATTTAACCTGCGGTGTCTGAGATCCATCATTGGCGTTTCATGGAAAGACAGTCTGACAAATTGAGAGGTACATTCTCACACCAGTTCTCCAAGTATGTCCACTCTTCTTCGACAACGAAGTCTACAATGGCTTGGTCATGTTCGTCGCATGGAAGACGATCGCATCCATAAAGGTATTCTCTATAGGCAGCTGGCATGTGGTGTAAGAATAGCTGGCCGACCGCAGCTGCGGTATGTGTTGTTCGTCCATTAAGCGTGATGAGGAGCTTTCCTTTTTCATTTTAGCCAGTCCTTCCAGCTGAGTACGCAGTACTTTAATGTGGATGGGTCCGGAGATGGGCTGACAATTCCGATTTGGGATCTGCGTACTAACAAGCAGTGAGATCCTGGAAAGTTCGCTTCGCGAGACTATAATATTTCACTGGCTTTTCTGGCCTTTCTCCGTTGTTCTACTGCAGTCTTTCTAGAAGCCTCGCATGACACTGCTCATCTGCAGAGAGCTGTATGCCAGGCTGAACGGTCTTTTGCAGCATCTTTCCATGTTTCGAGGTAAATTCTGAAGGCTTTTAAAGAAGTTAGTTAGACGCATGTAAGTTTGACATGAAGGCACTGAATTTGAATCCGATATCTTGGAAAGAGATAACTGCAGACCGATCCAAATATAAATGCAGCCTCAAGAGCCCACCCAGGTTGGCCGAAGATAAGCTCATGGAACACAGAGAAGTGAGCCCACCCAGGTTGGCCGAAGATAAGCTCATGGAACACAGAGAAGTGAGCACACCCAGGTTGGCCGAAGATAAGCTCATGGAACACAGAGAAGTGAGCCCACCCAGGTTGGCCGAAGATAAGCTCATGGAACACAGAGAAGTGAGCCCACCCAGGTTGGCCGAAGATAAGCTCATGGAACACAGAGAAGTGAGCCCACCCAGGTTGGCCGAAGATAAGCTCATGGAACACAGAGAAGTGAGCCCACCCAGGTTGGCCGAAGATAAGCTCCTGGAACACAGAGAAGTGAGCCCACCCAGGTTGGCCGAAGATAAGCTCATGGAACACAGAGAAGTGAGCCCACCCAGGTTGGCCGAAGATAAGCTCATGGAACACAGAGAAGTGAGCCCACCCAGGTTGGCCGAAGATAAGCTCATGGAACACAGAGAAGTGAGCCCACCCAGGTTGGCCGAAGATAAGCTCATGGAACACAGAGAAGTGAGCCCACCCAGGTTGGCCGAAGATAAGCTCATGGAACACAGAGAAGTGAGCACACCCAGGTTGGCCGAAGATAAGCTCATGGAACACAGAGAAGTGAGCCCACCCAGGTTGGCCGAAGATAAGCTCATGGAACACAGAGAAGTGAGCCCACCCAGGTTGGCCGAAGATAAGCTCATGGAACACAGAGAAGTGAGCCCACCCAGGTTGGCCGAAGATAAGCTCATGGAACACAGAGAAGTGAGCCCACCCAGGTTGGCCGAAGATAAGCTCATGGAACACAGAGAAGTGAGCCCACCCAGGTTGGCCGAAGATAAGCTCATGGAACACAGAGAAGTGAGCCCACCCAGGTTGGCCGAAGATAAGCTCATGGAACACAGAGAAGTGAGCCCACCCAGGTTGGCCGAAGATAAGCTCATGGATCACAGAGAAGTGAGCCCACCCAGGTTGGCCGAAGATAAGCTCATGGAACACAGAGAAGTGAGCCCACCCAGGTTGGCCGAAGATAAGCTCATGGAACACAGAGAAGTGAGCCCACCCAGGTTGGCCGAAGATAAGCTCATGGAACACAGAGAAGTGAGCCCACCCAGGTTGGCCGAAGATAAGCTCATGGAACACAGAGAAGTGAGCCCACCCAGGTTGGCCGAAGATAAGCTCATGGAACACAGAGAAGTGAGCCCACCCAGGTTGGCCGAAGATAAGCTCATGGAACACAGAGAAGTGAGCCCACCCAGGTTGGCCGAAGATAAGCTCATGGAACACAGAGAAGTGAAAAGACAACTCCGTAAGGAAAAAGAAAACTAGGAGAGAATTTCTACTCCAACGGTGCATCAACATATTGTCAGACGTGACTGAAACAGGGTTACTGACTTAGTTACTTTCAGATAAATATCTTTACTTACAACCGCGATGTAATGCACTCGCCTCTCAAGACGATGAACGGAAACAGTGGGCGATGGAATCATGCATGTTTCAAGCGACCCCCTGATCTCAATAGAGGTTGGACCAGAGTTCATGCATCTTGAGTTGCCTCCAGTGGTAATGATATGTCTTGCCACTGATCAAATGTAGCTCGGGTCCAGAAAGTGAGGCTGAAGCTCAGTGCATTAACTTCCTCACTACAATCCAAATACAGCGTAAGTTACAACATCAAGACCAAACCGTCTGGTGACATCATCGTCATCGCTTGAGTTGTGTGGCTAACTAACTGATTAGGCTTACACTGGGGAAGGAGACAGTCGAAGCTTGTGTTTCTCCAATCTGTTGTGGTCCGTCCTGAAGAGAAGAATGATGATATGTCCCAGCTGGTATTCAAGTTATATTGTTTGGTTGACTCAAACGTGTAGCTCTCTTTTCTTAAAATTATGCGATTTCAATGCCTTCGTTTTTCCCAAACTCTTCCCATTTGTGCAAGTCTGTTTGCCTTCTTGTTCTCTAGTTCGCCACATTGGGACGGCAGCCACTAGAAGCATGTCCCCTTTCTAGGCAACTACTTTGCTTAATATTTTCTCAGCTGCGGGATTTGCTACACAAGAGAGCTTATAACTATTACTTCACTCCATCTGCAGTTTCTAGTCTCAAGAATGACCTTTTATCCTTTCTGTATAGTACACGATTATGAATTTTTCTAGAGCTTCATTTCAAATTATAAATGACGGGTTCTTTATTTTTAATTTTCATGACTTATCATACATAGGAATTGTTTCTTGTATTTTCTTTCAAATCGAACATAGCGAATTATTTCTTGTATTTTCTTTCAAATCATACGTGACGATTTGTTTCTTGTATTTTCTTTCAAATCATACGTGACGATTTGTTTCTTGAATTTTCTTTCAAATCATACGTGACGATTTGTTTCTTGTATTTTCTTTCAAATCATACGTGACGATTTATTTCTTTAACAATGTAATGACCTATCATACACAGGCAATTATTTCTCTAATTTTCTGTCACATTGTACATTGGGAAATGTTTCTTTAAAAATGTTATGAATTGTTTCTCGAATTTTCTTTCATATTATAAATCTGAAATTGTTCATAAGATTTCTCACCTTTTATGTTTGACACTGTTTCTAGAGTGGTAAGAAGGACAAGAATCGCACCACTACCTGAGAAAACCACATGCACAATATTCTCGCTTTCAATAAAACCCCAAAATACCAAATTTAGTTTAAATGGCAAATTCCTGCAGCCAAACGACAACCCAACATATCTGGGAGTCACATTTGATCGGCGCATGACATGGAAAAGTCAGATTGAGAGAAACCGAATGAGAGCCAGAGAAAGAATGGCAATCATGAGGAAACTTGTTGGCATAAGCTGGGGAGCAGACGAAGGCATACTAAAGAAACTGTACACTGGAAGTGTGAGACCAGTTCTCGAGTATGGCATTGCGGCATGGACAACAGCAGCAAAGGCGAACTTCGATAAAGTTAGCTAACTTCAAAACCAAGCCATGAGAGTTATAACAGGAGGCATGAAGTCAACGCCAATTGTAGAACTTGAAAAGATTACAAAACTGCAATCCATGACCGATAGAAGAGACTGCAGAGCCCACCTGCAGTCAGAGAAACTCCGAAGACTGACCGACCATCCAATGCACCAGAGACTAAACAATTTGGGAAATGGGAAACTGAAGCGGAGAAACTTTGCAGGAATAGCCAAAGCAAAGATGCACGAAGATCCCATAAACGCACTAACAACACCAAAACCCATCACTACTGTACGAAAACCTACCTGGAGGCAGGATATATTCCCAGAGGTGGTAGAAAATATACCAGGTATTGGAAACAAAAACTGCCAGACTGAAAAAGAAAGGAGAGATACTACCCTAAGCTTTATATCAAAAAGCTACCCAAGCATGGACTGGACCCATGCATACACCGACGGTTCTGTAACAAACACTACACAGAACGGAGGGGCAGGAGCATTCCTGAACCTACCAAATGGCAGACAAATAACACTGTCATTCGCTACTGGTAAGTACACACGCAATTTCAGAGCGGAGGCAGAGGCACTGAGGGCGGCAGTGGAAGAAATGGTGACACACAAAGAAAATGAAAGCCATAAAGTCCTGCTTACAGATGCTCTCGCCATAGTCACAGCGCTAAAAAGCCAGAAAAACACTTAGCTTAATGACTTAAGAGCAGCACTCTGCAAACTGTGCCAGCAGTCCGCACCAAAAAGGGTAGTGGTATAGTGGGTCCCATCACACTGCAACATCCAAGGCAACGAGGAGGCAGACAGACTGGCAAAAGAAGGTGCAAGACTACCACAAACAGATACTAGTATGACGTACGAAGAGTCAAAACGGCTTATTAAAGCCAGATACATGACCAAATGGGAAACCGAACATACTGGTTACACCAAAAACGATGCCTATTACCAGTTGAACCGAAGAGAGCAGGTCGTGGTCTTCGGACTCCGCACAGGTCACAACAGACTGAGGTACCACCTATTCAATAAACTGAAGATAGGTGGCACTGACGAATGCACTTGTGGTACAGGGAAAATGACCGCTGAACATCTGCTGCAAAACTGCCCGATATACGAGGACCAGAGAAAGCACATGTGGCCATCACCAGTGGCAACACTAGACAAGCTCTATGGCAGTGTCGACAGCCTCAGGATGACAGCTGCTTTCTTCGAAAAAATGCAGGTTGACGTTTGACAGCGTACGAAGAAGAAGAAGACGAAGAACAAGAACAAGAACAAGAACAAGGATTTGTAATTCTGCTGGACCTCGTCACGTGCCCATACCAAGCCATCTTTTGCCTTTTGATAGCTGTGAACAGATCACCAAAAGGCCCAATTGCGTGTTCTACTCTCAGTCGCATTTCAACGTTGGTGACACGATCTTTATATGTAACATTTAAGAGTCTTCTAAAGCACGTCATATCCATTGCATGTATTCTACACTGAATATCCGCAGTAATTGTCCAAGTCTCACAGGCATACGCAATAATTGAGAGCACCAATCAGCGCATTATTCAAAAGTTTATGCTGAATGCGAGCCTCTTATCCTGCCTCATGCGATAAGCCTTATGGGTTTCAAACACGCGTAAGCGCCGCTGTTGTCGGTGCTATTCTGGCATTTATCTAAGGCTGCGATCCCTCATCGCTGATCAATGATACTTGAACCGGTGTACAACTTAGAGTTCCTGACCATTATCTTTTATCACAGATGTACACCCTTCCGTGTTATTAGTCATCAGCTCTGTTTTTCCTCTGCATTTATCTCCATGCCATAACTCTGCGTTTCTCTGTCCAATCTACTAATCAGCTTCTGGAGTTCCGTTTCCGTGCCTGCCAGACCATCTATATCATCTGCAAATCGTAGGTTTGTAATCGTCTTGTCATCTATTCTGGCCGTACAAACATGTCTCTCCAGGACCGCCTCCATTATTCTTTCCAAGAATATATTGACTAGTGTTGGAGAGAACATTCAACCCAGTTGTAACAGACCCTCTGCTTGCCCTGGCCGCGATCTAACTTAGAACATTCTCACACTCATCCACATCATCATGACCATACTCAGTAAATGACATATCACACATCAGGTGGCATATTTATTAAATCATACTCATATCATAGAATGAGTAGAGAAATTACAAACACAATATAATACATATCTTAACTAAACATTCTACTAAAACGGGAATTATAAGCATTAGCTATTGATGGAATTCCCAACTAACTAAAAACCCAGTTCTATTGCCTTGCAATTACATCACACACACATCGCCTTAACTGCGTCTTCAACACACCTTATCAAATACTCTTCCTCACTGAAATCCCCTCAGGCGGGCGATCTCGACATAACTCGTTCACAATGTGTCCTTGCTTACAAACACACTTTCAGATTATCCATTAATGCAAAACTCACACACCTATTTGAGTGATCCTGTTCTATCACTAAACATTCGTCCAACCGTCTATCAATCGCTCCTCTATCTAAAGTCGGTGAGTTAAACACACTATCTACATTCAGTCTCTCTCTCTCTCTCTCTCTCTCAGTCTCCTCCATACAGCCTCTCTCTCTCCCTCACTCTCCATCTCTCATCCAGCCTCCCCTGAGCTAAACTTTGTCTCGAGTTATATATCCTCAAGCAAGGCCAGAGCTTGACCAATCGATCTCAGGTATGGTCATCTTCAATTCCAATTGGAACGAACCACTTTGCACACCTGTCACTCATTCTCTCGCAGCAAGCCCCGTTGCCAATTTCGTCTGTCAATCAATCTCCCCCTACCAAAATCGGAAGGCCAGTGGTCAGTTTCTACCTGTCCACATTCCTTAACCCAACTCTGTTCTCCTTTGCTGAGACAGTGAGTGACCTTGACATGCATTCATGTAGCTTTAAGCTTTAACATGTTCAGGCATCCTAAACTCCCCTTGCTCCGGCGGGAACTGTTACATTACCTCCCTAAACTACAGACCGAAACATGGATG
Organism: Ariolimax columbianus; assembly: GCA_036924085.1. Lineage (NCBI taxonomy): Eukaryota > Metazoa > Mollusca > Gastropoda > Stylommatophora > Arionidae > Ariolimax > Ariolimax columbianus. The sequence continues at coordinate 51,326,087 of JAVGWX010000012.1, forward strand.
GTCATTTTTTTCATCTGGCAAATGACCACCATTTTCGTCTCTACTATCCATAATGTAAACACCACTCCTGTTTACAACTTCACTCACATCGTACATGCATAAAAAAGACATGTCATTTGATACATATAAACTTTTTGTAATACATACACAATCAATACAAGCAGAAGAAAAACACTGTGGCTGGGCGTTTTTACAACACAAACCAACACTTTTACATCGTTTTAAAGTCAAATTCACCTAAGTCTGTCCCTGCGGGACCTTTAACTCATCAAAACAGAAACACCTTAAGGAATTCTCCTTACTCATTGAGGTCAATATACCTCGACCTGTTCCCGTGCCTTCCTCTAAGGACACGAACCTTCATTGTTACACACGACCAGTTCAGGTCAATTTTCTCAGGCGGTCTCATTACACGCCTGGCCGACGATTCACTTCATACTAACTCCTGTGAGGCCACGAACTTACGTGGGTTATCCTCGGGCTAGTTATCATTGTCTCTCTTGACAGCTATCCCCTCTCAAAGAAAACAGCAAAATTCTTTGTTTCCCACAAAAACGATATTTGACAACATATGTCATAGTCAATATTAAAACTTCTGATCAATGTAGTCTTCTCTGCAAAGACTCCACATACATGTGATTCTGGAACTCGTGGTGACTTGTGCTTGCGGAGGCCTACAGTCTGGATGAGATATACTGCTCTGTAGATCACCTATATAACCTGTATCAAATACCTGTAAACATGATGATTCAACAACAACAACAAAAAAACAACAACAAAACACAAGACAAATGCATTGCAAAAAATGTTGAAACCCAAACACCAAATACAAATGTCAAAATATTTGCATGCATACTCATGATATCAGTATTTCAGTCCGTATCACACCTTGATACTTATGTCAGGACACATAATCATGTTTAAACAAACCAACAACAATCAATTAAAGTGCAAGTAATACGCTTGTCAAAATCCAAATATCAAAATATTTACACACATAAACATGACCAAGTGCCATCAACCTTCACTCCTGCTCGTGCCCCACAGATGAGCACCTATTAATGCCCCCTTCAAAAGGTACTAAACTATGACTAAGTTCTAACTTAATCAGGTACTAAACTATGTCCCTAAACTATGACTAAGTTGTAACTTAATCAGATACTTAACTATGTCACTAAACTATGACTAAGTTCTAATTTAATCAGATACAAACTATGTCTGAGTCAAAAGTCAAAAACCGAATCGTCCACCTGTCGAATTACGTCATGCTGTAACCCTACTAGTCCGGGTGCAGTCTTTGTCCCGAGGAATCAAAACCGAGTGTTGTGATCTAACTAATTCAGCGCTATTTCCCCACATCAAAAACTCCCTGGTCAGATTTTGACCGAAACATCACGTCCACGTGTTACCCCGCGTCGCGTAATCATTACCTGGCGCATCCAGCTATCCTGCGTCTCTTGTCCGTTCTGTCCGTTTCTCTGGTCGGAAACGTCCCTTTGATCTCGGTCAGTCTTCGCTTCCGACTGACCGTCCGCTCATTGTCTGGCGTGTACTTGAGACAACGAATTCAAAGGAATTTTTAACATCTGGTCATTCATCCTTCTCTATACCCTACCCCCTAATTATCCAAATCTCCGTTTCCCAAGGATAACGGTAGATGAAACAAATTTTATGCAAATGCATACATTAACTGGAGTTTCACATGATAGCCCATGTGTGTAAGTACTCCCCACGACTTTACCTAATTCCATTTCTGAATTCCATGTTTTTGGCTAGCGTCAGTAAACATTGTATCAACCGTTCCTTATCACTACTGCTTATTTTAACCAGACTATGCGTTGCCCCATCAGCTGTCTCTGATTGCTGCGCGATTTCCTCCTGTAAAACGCCCATCGTCTGGTCTGTTTGTTTCACGGTTGTTTGGTTCGTACCTACCGGTTCTCTGTTAGTGTTACGTACACTTACATCGTCCGCTACTTCAGCCTTCCGTCCATCTGTATTCACTATTTGTGGGAAAGACTTTTCACACTGTTCGTTTGACTGTTGGCTTATCTCGAACTGAGATCTTTTCATCTTTGCTTCGATGACTGGTTCGCTGTCCTGACTGTGGTTAACCTGTCTTTCCCTTTTCTTTGTTTTCCTTAGAAACTCTGTTCCTCGTTTGTTGGCTGCTGTTGGTGCGTCCGTTTCGCATTCCAAGTGTGCGTCATTTCCACTTCCTTCCTCGGTGGCCGAAGGGTTGTCCCTTCTTTTGGTCTGTTCAACCACTTCTCCCGCATGGCTAGAACCTGGCTTGGGTGGGCACGAAACCATAGCTGGTCCTGCCACCATTCCTCCTCCTCTCCTTTCTTCTTTATCTGACGAATCTCTGACTATTTCCTTGTTCGATTCTTCGTCGACTTTAACTAATGTTCTACCAGGCTTGACCACAAGTTCCTGGTAAACTTGGCTCCTTTCAGCACGCCCGACCATGTTAATCGACGTAATACCCTCTTCCTGAATTCTCGGCCTACACTGTCCGGTGCGGTAACATTTTATCTGGATCTCTGAGCGAACGTTTGTCTCGTTTGCATTGCGTAACCTGCCCTCCGTACCTAACTTTTCTGGATACACAAAACCTGTATCTCTTTCTTTCTGTCCATCCGCCTCGTGCTCAAAGTCTCTTTGATAGCTCCTGTTCTGCCTCTCCATCTGTAACCGTGCAAAAGGCCTCTTGTGGGCTAAGAATCTGCCCGATTCAAACTTCTGCCCAACCATTCCTCCTCCTCTCATTTGACTTGGCCTCTCCACCTGGGTCAAACTCCCCTTTTTGACACCTCTTTCCAGTCGTCCACACACGTCCGTCCTGAGATTTCCACCTCTGTCCCTCCACGGATCGGAATGTGGAAGTTGGATGGGCTTCCTACTCACTTTCCTACCACTCTGTCCCCTTCCAAAATACTGGGCCGTGTTTACTTCTGTGATTTCTTTATTTCGTCTCTCCTTCCTAGCTGGTTTGAAAGCTCCATTTTCAAACTGTTGCAACAGCTGTCGCAGCTTCCATTGGAGATCTTTTTCCTGTCTTTCCAGCCGAATGACTCTGCCTGTTAGTTCTCTTAGCTGGTTTTGTAGTTGACTTCTGTCCTCCCACTTATCGCTGGCTGTAGCTAGTGCCATGAAAGGTTTGCTTTTGACAAACAGTCCTCCTCTCCAGGAACTGTTAATATTCCGAAGAATATTAGGGCATCCGATAGACAAATGTCCAAAAGCTAGACAATGATAACATTGTTTAACATTGTCCAACCTCGACATATTGAATAAACCCGTCTGGCCTACCAAAAAAATTTATAAGACTGTCAAGTACGCACAAAGTCTTGTCAATAATACAACAATGGGTGGAAGAAAAATGTCACACTTACCAGTCAGATGATTGGAAAAGCTGTCTATGGTACTAACACTCTAACCACTAGCTACTCCTCTATTCCTAACTACACACACGTTATATATAACTGCGACACTTGTGTTAAACATGCAAATCAAGATCTATAGCTACACACGCACTATATTTATAAATCTACCACGACTATCCGTGGTCAACAGGCACCAAAATAATAATAACGTGTAACAGACCCTCTGCTTGCCCTGGCCGCGATCTAACTTAGAACATTCTCACACTCATCCACATCATCATGACCATACTCAGTAAATGACATATCACACATCAGGTGGCATATTTATTAAATCATACTCATATCATAGAATGAGTAGAGAAATTACAAACACAATATAATACATATCTTAACTAAACATTCTACTAAAACGGGAATTATTAGCATTAGCTATTGATGGAATTCCCAACTAACTAAAAACCCAGTTCTATTGCCTTGCAATTACATCACACACACATCGCCTTAACTGCGTCTTCAACACACCTTATCAAATACTCTTCCTCACTGAAATCCCCTCAGGCGGGCGATCTCGACATAACTCGTTCACAATGTGTCCTTGCTTACAAACACACTTTCAGATTATCCATTAATGCAAAACTCACACACCTATTTGAGTGATCCTGTTCTATCACTAAACATTCGTCCAACCGTCTATCAATCGCTCCTCTATCTAAAGTCGGTGAGTTAAACACACTATCTACATTCAGTCTCTCTCTCTCTCTCTCAGTCTCCTCCATACAGCCTCTCTCTCTCCCTCACTCTCCATCTCTCATCCAGCCTCCCCTGAGCTAAACTTTGTCTCGAGTTATATATCCTCAAGCAAGGCCAGAGCTTGACCAATCGATCTCAGGTATGGTCATCTTCAATTCCAATTGGAACGAACCACTTTGCACACCTGTCACTCATTCTCTCGCAGCAAGCCCCGTTGCCAATTTCGTCTGTCAATCAATCTCCCCCTACCAAAATCGGAAGGCCAGTGGTCAGTTTCTACCTGTCCACATTCCTTAACCCAACTCTGTTCTCCTTTGCTGAGACAGTGAGTGACCTTGACATGCATTCATGTAGCTTTAAGCTTTAACATGTTCAGGCATCCTAAACTCCCCTTGCTCCGGCGGGAACTGTTACACAGTCTCACCCCAACAGACCTACGGAACCATTCTCTTAGAATTCCGTCTTCAGATATTGCACTTCACGCTTTCTCGTAAAGGTTCTCAATTACCTTCAAAATATTACTTTTGATCTTGCAATTCTTCTTTGTTGTGCTTAGCGTCGCATGCAGTACTCTGTCGAACGCCTTTTTGAAATCGACGAAGAATTTATATATGTGCTGGTGATACTCTAAGTATTTCTCATATGTGTAACAGATAAGCAACAAATATGGCGCCGAAAGCAGGTGCGGGTCTATTATTGCTCTTCTGTTTTAGTTGATTATAGACGCCGTCAGACTACGGATTTGCCTGGAATTCACACTAGTCGACGACTTACACTTGTGTTCACGGAAAAGGGTTGTTGTTTTTGTATTTGAACTGGTTAATTCGTTCGCTTTTGTTGGGATTTCTTCCTTTCGATTATTCTGGTATGGACATACTATATTTGAATAGCACTACACTTAAACCTGTGTCGTTTTTCGCGGTCTAGCTCACACGGCTGAACTTCACGAGATTGAAGCCTTCGCCTTAGCTGCAAACGTAATTTTTGGAGTGTGAAATTTAGACATTACGATAATAAACTGAACACAGTCGGGGTGAGATTCCCAACTCACTCATACGCTGAGTGATGTCTGTACTCTGTCCAACGAGCCTGAATGTCTAAATAAATGGGAAATAAAAAGTTTATGAAGCTTTCTTAAAATATTTATGGGAAATAAACTGTTTGTGGAACTTTCTTAAAATCGTTACGGTTCATAACTGTTTGCAGAGCTTTCTTAAAATAGATATGGGAAATAAAATGTTTGTAGAGCTTTCTTAAAATACATATAGAAAATAAATTGTTTGTGGAGCTTTCTTAAAATATATATATAGGAAATAACTGTTTGTAGAGCTTTCTTAAAATATGTATTGGAAATACATTATTTGCAAGACTTTCTTAAAATATACATGACAAAAAAATACTATGTTGAACTTCCTTGAAGTACTATAAATGGAAAATACAGCGTTAGATGTCTGCTTCGAGATGTTATCTCGTGTGACTATGGAGACCAATTCTGGGACGGCATTCTTTGCGATAATCACGACAGTTATGTTTGGAGTCGGCTGTGAAGTCGTTGGTCGCTCTGCTCTGTTGATAGGCTCACTTTCTCGGAGCCTCTGCGATGGAGTTTCGTTCTGCAATCTGAGCACCTGTAGTGATACTGCCGCGCTCGGTGTAAGGTTTTGTGCAAACAACTCCTAGAAGATGACATCAGTATTGAAGCTATTCAGAGATAATTTCAATGAGTCTGTTGCATTTCTACACTCACCCTTCAACCACCCTCCCCCCAGCCCCACGCACCCCCCACCCCACCCCAATGATCGTCTGCCTGCTCATCTTATAAGCTCATCTTATAACAGCTGCTTGGGCGGTGCTCATAGGACACGCGAACAACATGCTTCATCCCTTTGATCTCGGCTTGTTGCCGAACCATTTAGATGCTCAGCATGTTGGCCATGCTTAGAATTTCAAACTTAGTCAAAACGCTACTCTGACGAACGTCTTGTTTAATTGGTTCAAACTTTCCAACTTGATTACCTGTTCGTATAGCTGTCTTTTGGAGCTAATATATTGATTTCCCTATTTTTAGATCTCTATCAATTTTAAGATTCTCTATAAATTGTATAATCTCGTTATGCCCCACAATATCAAACGTGTAAGCCTGTCTATGAATCACAAATATGAATTCGTCTTAACTATCTATATCGCTCTCTCCGCGAGTGTTCTGATAATCTAAATTGTTCTTGGCCTTCCCTCCTATCAGTCCGCAATGTGCGCCATCAATATTTTGTTTAACTTTGCTTCTTATTCTTCTCTAGATATTTTTAAGTAATGCATATGACTCAATAGGCTTATTGTGTGATACTCACTGCATTCAGCTGCTTCTGGAATTTGGGGGGACACCATGGAAGAAGATGTTAGCAGATCATCATACACGTACCAATTGTTATCGATATTATTTAATAACTATATAATCACTTCTACTCTCAACTCACCTGCTGCATTAATTTCGTATGTTATTATGTTCCAAATATCAAGGGAGAGATTCGGAACTTTTGAGTCGACATGTTATAAATAGGTCCTCAGCATATCGTGGACCGAGAATAATAAAAATGCAGACAAGAGTTAGGCATAGAGGAGAATTCATAACTTCCATCATGAACAGAAAATTTAAATATGTGTTGGCCACATCATAAAACACAAAGGTCTTGGGAGAACGGTAGAGGTACCTATGGTGCAGGGAAATAGAGACAGACTACCAATGCGATAGCACAAAGATGTCAAGGAATGCTTGGCCATGACTCTGGAGCAGGCTGGAGATTTGGCAAGAGATCGAGTTTATTTTCAGACGGGCTGTGATGAGATCGAAGTTTTGCAAAGAACAGGATACATGATGATTATGTTCAACAACAAAAAAACAGACATGGACACGCACAAAATCACTGAAGAGCAAATTGAGAGTGGCTGAGGCCTCTGTTGAGAGACGCTTACTCGGAATCATTCCACAACCAACGCATGCACAATCTCCACAATTCCGACATATGTCAATTGTCCTTGGTGAATAATGATGTAATCTATCCAGACAAGGCGAAACATATATGAACAGCTTACATGTTGCGACGAAGCGATGGAGCATAGTGACAGCAGTCTGGTACCACCGAGGTCAAAAGAGACCGCGGAGAAGACGTTACGTTTGTTGGCCAGACTCCCTTTCTGTTCGCAGCAACTCTGGACTCTGGACTTCCATGGCCAAAGACAAGGTCCGTTGAAGACGAAGTTGGGACCTGCAGTAATGCCAGGGAATGGGTCATCAAGATCATCAAGATCTATTCTTTTATCTGGAGTTGTGTGATTTTCTCCATTTGTCATGTAAAGTATAGCAAGCTCATTCTCTGCTTCACAGGTCACTCACAAATTTAAAATAGAATGACCAGTCTTGTGGACACTCGTTTTAAGAGTAGGACGTAGAAACTTGAGCAGTGAAAAAAAATTTCAGAAGAAAATTCATGTCCTTGAAATGTGGATGTATTTTAAAATGCGGCGAATCTTCTGAAAACAACTTAAAAATATAAATACGTCTTGGAGAAATCAGGGGTGTAAAGAGAATTGATGAAGGAAATCGGAATGTGATTATTAAGATATTTTGGTCACATCAAAAGACATGAAGCCGTTAGAAAAAAATAATGGAAGGAAAAGCGGAGAGAAGAGGTGGTAGAGGTAAACAGCTATAAGTGGAAGAAAAACATCAGAAGATGGACAAGGAAATGGTTGGCTGGTTCTAACTTCAAAGTTAGACAGAGGACATTGAAGATCCGTTGCAGTCACCCTTTCCTGTGGAGATTCCACCTAACGTGAAATGACAGGTTGGGTGTGTAGAACCTTGAGTTAGTGAGTCTTCTACCTCCTAGTTGTTGCATCCCACTGTTATTCCTCCCTTAAGACATGTTCACATAATGGTAGCCGTGTCTCTGTCATTCACATGCAGTCTTTTACATTAGAAAGGATTGACTTTTAGATATATCTGACATGTTCTCTGTATAGCAGTTGTAATCTTCATGTTCTGGGCCCAAGCACCACTCCATGTAGCGTTCGTCCAGTGTTCAGTGACTAGAATTGCTCTGTCAATAACCTTGAACATGTCACTCTCGTCACGTGCATCCGGGAGGTCGAGCAAATCTTCTGATGAGCTGCATCTTGTACCACATTCTAGTCACGTGTATCGTCATCAGAGAGACCCCATCTCTTCATGTTCCTCCTACATCGTGGTACGCCAGTTCGAAATCTATTTATTGTCTTCCAAGGTGAGTAGGGTAAGAGATGTCCAGGGACAGGTTCCTCCTACATTGTGATATGCCAGTTCGAAGTCTATTGTCTTCCAAAGTGAGAAGGGTAAGAGATGTCCCGGGGCAGGCTCCTCCTGAAGCTCTATCCCTGGGTCCTGTATCATTTCGTGCCATAATTCAGTGCGAAAACGTTCAGACCGTGACAGTATGGGCTTTGTTGATTTAAGACAACTATGCTTGGAGCTGAGTCTTGAGATCTGTATTGGCCAGTGTATGGATGCGTGTATGTGGCCAGTGCATGGATGCGTGTATGTGGCCAGTGCATGGATGCGTGTATGTGGCCAGTGTATGGATGCATGTATGTGGTCAGTGTATGGATGCATGTATGTGGTCAGTGTATGGATGCATGTATGTGGCTAGTGCATGGATGCGTGTATGTGGCCAGTGTATGGATGCGTGTATGTGGTCAGTGTATGGATGCATGTATGTGGTCAGTGTATGGATGCGTGTATGTGGTCAGTGTATGGATGCGTGCATGTGGCCAGTGTATGGATGCGTGTATGTATCTGTTTGTAATGTGTTCCACTACAGTAGTTTTGTCAATCCTTTCTGCGCACGGAGAAGTGCTCATACCGAGGAAAATCTCTGACATGTCCAGTCAAACTGAACACGAAGTGATTCTGAACTCTGTTTGCACATTCCGTATATTGGTCGTACCAGTATTCATCTATGCTTGTGAGACATGGACAATTGCAGATGACCTGTAGCTGATTATATTGGCTTGGAAATTAGAAGTTTCGAAAGACTTATAAACGTTACATACAAAGACCGAGTTACAAAAAAGGAAACACGAGAAAGAAATACAACAGCGATAGGGCTTTTTGAAGTCCTCTTGGCAATGATCAAAAGACGGAAACTCGCTTGGTACGATCACATATCGAAATCAAACGGTCTTGCAAACACGATCTTGCACGGAAAGGGGCAATGCGGCCAACAAAGAGGTGGTCCCAAAAAGAGGTTGGAGGACGACATTAAAAAATGGACCAATCTCTGACCAGAGGAGGCACAGGCAGCGCCCGCTGACAGAAAGCCTGTGGCGTGTGTTTGGGGAGTGTCTTCATGTATCCTCGAACAACATACCCGGTTACAGCTTGACCTGACTGATATTGGGATTGGAAACCACGCTTGCGTTTGATTTACCCATCCTGACATGACCCCAGTAGGTCTTTTCAAATTCTCCAAAACTGAAATCCAGCATGAAAGTCGAACGATTTGAGACGTTTAGCGAAATTATCGATAATTCGCCGACAGTATTCCCAAAATGCTTAGTAGAAGAGCCTTCATACTTTGAAACGCCGTTGGAAGTGGTGTATTGGTAGAGGAAGGGATCATTAAGAATTGGACAAGACTAGTTTGGTTGCAGATGAGCCTGAAAAAGATGTTCAAACATGTTCTGGAACTTTATGAACAGATTTAGCCCACTGGTCTGTGCGATTTATGTCGCTACTATCTTCATAGATGTTCTCCTTAGCGATTCTTTACCATTTCGTAAGCCTTTCCGTAGCGTTTTCACTTTGAGATGACGATTCACATTAGCGTTTCAAATAAAGAATTATGTCATCACTACAGCTCCCCTTTCCCCTCCTTGCAGAAAGCCTGTACCGATCAATTGCAGGAACTGTTCCAATAACAATAGTTTTACATGATGACGCAGCTAGCCTTACGCCCAACCCTCTTCTGTCGTATCTTACCTTATACTGCGTCTGTTACAGTGATCCTATCTTTGTGAGCTCAGTATTTTTTATGGAACCAAAAGGGATCCGGGTCTGATGAAACGTAACAGATAAAAAACCACACCTTAAATAGTTCTCAAGTCTGTGTCACATCAACCTGGTCAAAGTGGTTGCACTACAGTTAGGATGATCGATTACCTACTTTCACAAGCACGCCTAGGGATGTAAGAGGAACCACTGTAACCAGCTGCGAAAGTAACGTCAAGAGTTAACTCATACGAGTAAATTCGAAATAACCACTTACGTTGAAGTACCCATTATATCTTACATACCAGCTGTAGTTCCAGGTGTTGCCCAGGAAAGGCATGTAAGTATTAAACCTGAATAGCCCGCCCCCCCCCCCTTTTCTGTGCCCCTTCTGTACGTCCTCCCAGCGTCCTTAAGGTGTGACTTTGAACACGATATTTCAAATTGTACCTATCAACGAACCCATTCACCTGCTGCCTTTTCTCACCAATAAACTTTCTCTCTTCTGTTTAGTAACTTATAACTAATACAAACCTACAATTTCATAGTGGGCCAACGGTTCTGAGGCATGTGCATGTTACATCAAATCAAGCATAATGGGTCATGATGTCACAAACCGTATTGCACTGTCCTTCTTTTATAAAAGAGCACAATAACAACATTTCATAGATCAATGTCTTGCCTTTAAAAAGCTATTTTGTTATCCTAGCTACCAACATTGGCTCTACATTTTCTCCAACGATGATCAAGAGAAAACACGCAGGGATCGTACAAATCTGCACCAGCGGAGGTGACTCACTGTTTCACGGCTGTTATAATGGCGTATATGCTAGAAATATTGTGTCGACAAATTCCATCTTTCATTGACCCGAAAAGATGGAAGACGTCAAATCCGGACTATACGGTGGGTGTGGTAGAACAGTCCAGCCAAGGCTGACAATGTGCTCAACGGTCTCTGTTCTGAGCTGCACTAAAGATACCCCCATTGTGATGATGTGGTACATGTTAGGATTGTTATCGGTGACATTCAAACATAAACTGGCACACGTCAAAGCCTAAATGAGTATCACCACAAACACGCGGCAACCTCTGCACAGTAGTATTTCAGACATCAAGGGATCAAGAATCAAGAGAGGGTCGTCATAAATGGCACAGGCTGAGATGATAGCCAAAGGGGAGGAATGGGTTCACACTGGTGATAAGAATGATAGAGTACAAGAGAGTTAGTATAACCTTAGGAAAGGAATGCAGAAAACACAGCAACGGGAGAGTAAAGAACGATGTAAATCAGCTGATAAGGAGAGTGACGCTGTTAAATACACCAACGGATCAGTCGTGCGCAGTTGGACATCAGGCTGAGGTTTCTCGGCTAGAGTGAGAGGAAAGGCCGTTACTGATCGCACTCGGGCATACATGTCAACAACCTCCTGTATGAAAATGGAGACGGATGCAGTGACCTCAGCACTGAAATGGATATCTGAGACTTCTATAACAAAGGCAGTCATCGTGACAGACGCGCAAGCCGTACTTCAGAAGGTACAGAAGGGATTTCTTAGGTGCGAGTGGATAGCTGCTGTTGAGGCCTCAAACCTCCAGACACTGACCTGGATCTACTGTCCTGCTCATGCCGGGGTTCAGTTCAATGAAAGAGCTGACATCCTGGCTTCACAAGCTTCTATCATGGGCACATTAGTGATAGATAGAAGTGACATTTTGAAATCAATCAATGGCCGCCTACTGGATAAGGACACCGCAATAGATGAAGCAGCAATGCACAGGCTGCAAAGTTTCGACATTAAACGAGGTTCAAGGGGAGTGGGGCGCATGAGAGGATAGAGCAGGAACGTGTACAACCAGCGAGCTACAGGGACCATCAGCATCCATACCTTACGCCATTTGATGAGAGAGACTGAGCATCTATGGGTATGCGTGGAGGGCAGTGACGTCGATTCTTAGAAACATAAACAGAAACGGTCTTCAAAATGTCATGGGGCCAGACGTTGTCGTGTTGCAAAGGACAGGTTGCCTTATTCTCTGGCCTGATATTTGGAAATTTGAGCCTTCAGCTTAGTCATGCAATGCAACGGTAAGAGTTGATGGTTTGTTCATGCTCCAGGAAATCAAGAAGGATTACGCCTTTTCCATCCTAAAAGACAGTGCACATCACTTTACCCGCTGAGGGTTGCATCTTGAATGTTTTCCTCGATAAGAATGTGCATGTTGCGAATCCATGAACTGCCGTTTTGGCTTGCGATCGTAGTGATGGCACCACATCTCATCTCCAGTAATGATACGATCCAAGAAAATATCACCTTCACTCTCGTAATGGTTCAAGAGATCATGGCAAACTTTCATACGATGTTCTTTCTGTTACAGTGTGAGCATTCGAGGGACTCATCTGGCACAAAGTTTGTGATATTCCAACTTTACCACCATTTCCAACGTATTGAAGCCGATATTCAACCCCGTAGACAGTTCCATGATTACAATCCACCTGTTTGCGAGGATGAGCTGATCGAAACGTTCTTCATTGCGTGGTGTGACAGAGTGTATGGCCGTCCGGAACCTGGCTTGTCCTTCGTATCGCTTTCGCCACTGCTGAAACGCACAACCCCCCGAGTCACTGTGCTAACATCCACTGTTTTGGCTCCTTAACCGTTTAACAAGCGTTGATGAATTGATGCAACGTTTTCCGCATGGGTGCATTCAAAACCGAACTTCTTTTCATAACACACTCTCGTGCCACCTGTCGGACGGAAACAAAATGTTACTGATAATGGTGAGAAGGATTCTGCTAAAATCCAATTCTGACGTCGTTAGACATCAAACTAAAATAGGAGGCATTACTCTCGGAGCGCCCGTCGTATATATATATATAAATTATACATAAAATCCTCGACAAGGTGACTTTCCTGTGCTTCTATGTAAGCGAAACTGGAATGATGATAGCCTGAATAAAATCTAAAAAACTAACTTTATTACTTAAGAAATTACTGCGAGAAATGTATCGATAGTTTACTTTCTTCTTTGCTCCCTTATTCAAGTCATGATAACCAGCTGAAGAATTTTCAATTTGTTTCCTCAAGGATTTTATTTGCAGATAAGCTGTACTTCATCCGAGCACATAAATGAATCAGGGATATGTAATAAATCTAGTTCAAAGAGTAAAGATAGAGATAAAGGTGATCCATATAACGAATATTTGTAGAACATAAATAAAAAAACACGATTATATTATCAAGAATATTTTCATTTTCTTCCTCGTTCGTGTTCAGACATCCACACCAATCCCTCTAACAAAGGTTGTAGTAGGATCAGGGTTCTTTGCATCGCAATACAGCTTCATTTGAAGTGATTATGTTGTGGTTGCGTGCTTCTCTATTCAATATTTGAGCAGGTCCATACCATGTGCGCTCATCTCTTGTGGTTCTACAAGTGCACAAATGGGATGTGCCGACTGGACATAGGAAGTCAAAGAAAAAATCACGCTATCCCACAAGTGTGGCATAATGGGAATATGGTGTTATGTTGATATTGTTTTGACCAACGGCACACTAGGGGACTGAGTGGTGTAGAGGTAAGACGTAGGCCTCGGGTGCTAGAAGTCGTGAGCTCAAATGACGGTGGAGTCAGAGATTTTTCCCGTGAACTTTCTGGTATTTCTCCGGATCTCTCTGTAGTAGAGATCGGACGCCTGTGCGCAGTGTCGAGCATGTTAAAAATCTCTCGACAGTTGAACATCGAAATGAGTAGGCTTAACGGCAACTGCCCGGCCAAAAATTAAACTTATATTAAAAATCTGGCCATTCTATAACGAGATCCTCACTGGTACAACACATGTGCATCCTACGTCTAGTAGCTGGCAAAAGTATACATATCTTGACACTTGTTCCAGAATTTCTCCATTTATGTGGTTGTCAACTTGCTGCCTGTCTTTCCTTTTGGTGAACACAATAGCTTTAGTCTAGTTGATGTTGATTTCCAGCCCACATTGCTGACTCTTGCTCTTCATCATGTCCACTGTGCTCTGCAGATGTACTAGAGATGTACTAGAGATCTACTCTGAAGATTGTACTCTCCAAAAATATGGAAAAGAACAGAGCACTTATGAATTAAACCGTGCGCAATGATGTTGATTCTTTAACTAAACTAAACTAAACTAAACTAAACTAAACTAAACTCTAAGAGTTGTGTGGCCTAGACTTTCCCAGATTATTTTTGTACCACCTTTTTTAGGCTGGATCGCCCTCAGAATCCGTCTTCAGATGAAGAAAATTCCGCCCCAACTATGGACCGAACTTTACAAAGATATGATCTTAGTCTAGTATGTTCAGTGCGAACGTGAGAACAGTTCCTTGATATAGCAGAGATAAATAACGATCATCGACATCGGTGCCGTCTCCGCAAGTGAAGTTGATAAATGAATCACCAGCTGTCTCTGTCCCAAGCCAACGTCTGTACCGTCAGATTGGGCCTCTACTACATCTTGATTTTGTTTGTCCATCTGTATTGCTACTGCTCACTGCCTCTTCACCCCTCCCTACAAAATAACCTTAGGCAGATTATCAAGTTTCTAGACATGACCAACATGTTTTTTTGTTTTCAGCTTTTATTTTTTTCATATGCGTCTTCTCCACCTTAAGAGTTGTTCCAGGATCTCACTATTTGTTTTCCTTTCTTTCCAAGAAACTCGTCCAAGTCTTCTGAAAATCCACATTTCAAAGGCTCCAATATTCTTCTCCAATGCCTTTGTCGGGGTCTATGTTTCTACTCTATACAATACAACTGAATACACATAGCAAGTAATGATACTCGTAGGATGATAGAGTACCAGAGAGTCATCATAACCTTAGGCAAGGAATACAGAGATTGGATCAACGGGAGAGCAGAGTACGAGGTGAATCAGCTGATAACTGAGAACATGCGAAATAGTGATGTCGCCATATACACCGACGGATCAGTGCTGCGCAGTGGGACATCCGGCTGGGGTTTCTCCGATATAGTGAGAGGACAGGTCGTTGCTGGGCGCATAGAACATACGTGTCAATAACCTCCAGTTTGAGAATGGAGACGGAAGCATTGACCTCAGCACTGAAATTTATATCGTAGACTTCTATAACAAGAGCAGTCATCGTGACAGACGCGGAAGCCGTACTTCAGAATGTACAGAAGCGATGGCTTAGGTACGAGTGGATAGCAGCTGTGGAAACCTTAAACCTCCAGGGGTTGACATGGATCTACTGCCCTGGCCATGCTGGGGTTCAGGGCAATGCCAGAGATGGCATCATGGCTTCACAAGCTCCCATAAGTGGTACTTTAGTGATGGATAGAAGTGACATTTTGAAATCAGTCAATGAATGGCTATTAGATTAGGATACCGCAATAGATAGAGCAGCAATGCACAGGCTGCAAAATTTAGACATTAAACTAAATTCGAGCGGATTTTGGCGCGCGAGAGGACGGAGCAGGAAAGTGTACAATCAGCGAGCTACAGGGATCATCAGCACCCATACCCTACACCATTTGATGAGAGAGACTGAGCACCCGTGGTTATGCACGGAGAGTGTGACGTCGATTCTTAGAAACAGAAACAGAACAGAAACAGATTCTCATTTTTAGTTTCTGTGAGATCTGTTTGGAGAGAAGTGTGCGGCGTCCCATGCTGTTAAATGTATTCTTTGCCATTGCATTCCTCTTAATGATTTCCCTTTCGCAAGTGCCATTTTCCGTTCATTAGCTGGCAAAAGTATAAATAGCTTAACACTTGTTCCAGAATTTCTCCACTTTTGTGGATGTCAACTTGTGGACTTTCTTTCCTTTTGGTGAACACCATAGATTTAGTCATTTTCTTGTTGATTTCCATCCCACATTGCTGGCTTTTGCTATTGATCATATTCATCAAGCTCTGCAAATGTACTTGATTCTTTGCCATTGACGCAGTATCAAAAGCATTTCTGATATTATTGATAATTCTTTATCCAAATTGAGTCCAGCAGATCCTCTAAGTCGTTGAAGTTGTGTTATGTGTGTATATTAAACAGGTCAGACGACAGCATACACCCCTGTGTAACCTTCTTTTCTAATATGTATTCTTGGTCACGCCTCACCTCTAATTGTCAAATATTCCCATTGATCAAAATACAAGTTTGTGATAAGTTTGATATCCTTACCGTTCAGATTGATATTATTAAGATATTTTAGTAACCGTTCGTGATTCACGTTATCACACGCTTTATTGTAATCAATGAAGGAGACATATGCATCCTTTTGCATCTCTACATATTTTTCCACAACAATTTTCAGACAGAAAATCCCTTATCTTGTTCCGCTGTTCTGCTAACTAAACTGCCACACACTGACTTCTTGATAAGTCTTCCCTTTTATTCTTTCTTGTATGTTTCTAAGTAGTGTTTTGGTGACATGACTCATCAAACCTGTTGTTCGAAAATCCGTCCAAGCTAGTGCTTTGGTTTTCTTGGGCAACATTATGAACTTTGAAATGGTTAGGTCCTGTGGTACGTGTCCTATTGTGTCGTTTCATAGATCGTGGCTCGATCAACACCAAATTATTTCAGTGCTTCTATGCGCAACGGATATCATCCTCCTCTATACAAATACAAGCTGTACCAATGCAAGCTGTACCAATACAAGCCATACCAATACAAGCTATACTAATACAAACCATTCCAATTCAAGCCATACCATTACAAGTTGTACCAATACAAGCCCTACCAATACAAGCCATACCAATACAAGCCATACCAATACAAGCCATACCAATACAAGCCATACCAATACAAGCCATACCAATACAAACCATACCAATACAAGCCGTACCAACACAAGCCATACCAATACAACGTAGTTTCTCACCAAAGATCTTTACATCAGCTCTTGATGCGGTCTTCAAAACCTGGACTTGGAGGAAAAGAGAATAAACATAGACGGGGAAATTCTCTTTTCTGGTTCGTTAATTACATCCTCGGTCACGACGTCAAAGACCGGAGAAAAGCCTGAATGAGATCAGCAGAGCAAGTGTTGCAGTTGGCCTACAAATCAATGGACAGAAAACCCAGTTCATGCTCAACACCTTCTGCCCAAAAGGAAACATATCACGAACTCTCATTCAATCAGTCGGCAGACCTCACTATGGATAACAGCGGGCTGGCTCAGCTTCAACTGAATTAAGCCCATACTGCGACAGATGCGAAACGTCAACGCTAGGGCTCACACCTTCAACAGTGTGGTTATTCTAGCCATGGTATATGGCTGCGAGGTGTCGATAGACTCCGCTTTGCCCAACAAGCGATAAAGCGAAGAATATTGAAGATCTCCAATTGAGACCAAATCCACAACCAAGAGATCAGACGTCGAACTTCCTTCTCTGACATCATACTCGTAGATGTTGCGCTGTTACGGAAATACAGATCAGCCTTTACTGACTTGCCTTCGTATATCCTAATTAATGTTTATCAATCATGCTGATTATTTTCGAGGTCATCATGTTCAACTGTCTAGCGTATTCTCTATTTTTCATTTCCCTCTTCCTTTTGCAATTTATTTCTCCAGCTAGCCCAATTTTCTGTAATTCATTTCTTACTCTTACCTCCCTTGTGAGTGTAAAAAGTGCAGGTCAATCCCATGTCAACGAGGCTATTTGAGATGGGCAATCATTGCCGTCGGGGATTAAGATAACTGTTCATGTATTAAGCTACAGGCTATTTGAGGTGGGGGGGGGGATGTTCCCTTCCTTGTTGGTATACCTTCTTAAACGTATATGCCAGGCACTTATTTACAACTGGGTCGACCGAAGCAGCGGTCATACCAGGAATGAACCATTTTCAGTTTTTATGTCTGTTCATGATTCCGGACCCTGACGCGTTGTAATCCCTGTCTTAGCAAGCCAGCTCACAGTCATCTAGGGTACACGGTCCACAGTGCAGACGTTTTTTTTTTTGTAGACCTTTGTGCTGGCAAAAATGTAATTAGACTGTTGCATGAATGGGAGACTCACTCATTGTAGTTTTCCTGCAGGCTACTATTGGGTTGGAATTTGGTTACCTTTAAAATGTTTCCCCATGACAGCGTCTACAAGCCATCCGTGATGTTCAAGGGTTCCAATGGTTGTTTTACGCGCGTAGCATGTACAAGTAATCTCCGAGTTGATCGTCCGTCTCCGTTTCGCCTAGACGCCGATCACACTTCCCTTGAAACCTGATGGATTGGTATATCCACGGTATCACCTTTTCGTTCGTTTCTCAAAAGACGGTAGACTTACCTCTACACTAAAGTGACCCACTCCTTCTCTCCCCCTCCCCTTTTTTTCTTCAAATAAGGATCATACACTAAAAATATGAAAAAAAAGGATAGCTAAAAACTGCTCCTGAAAATGTTTTAAGAAAACAAACAGCTCCTTGCAAACTAGTTTACCGTGAACTCTTGCCACGCTAATAGCATTTAAGGTACACAATTCTTTACCTATCAGCTCGCGTACATAAACCAAGGTGTGAAAACACTAGGTTTTTTTCGGATCGTCTAATCAGCAAAGGGATAGTGCGTTCTCTTTTCGCGAGGAAGGTATTTGGGTTCCACCGGATTTATACACACGTTCCAGTTGACCCATCTGTAAATCGCTCGTGAGTGACACTTCTACTTCTTCTTCGTTCGTTCTCAATGTACAGCTAATAAGCCGTGAAAAGGGCTTTCCATGTAGCAGGATCGTGTGCAGATAAAGAAATACGTTGTAACGCAGTTTATAACTTGTCTACCTTTTGGTCCAAGACATCCGACTTCAGCAGATACTTTTTAGTACCGGGTTAGCCTTCCCCTTTCGATCCCTTATCCGTAACCAGTGTGCTCTATTGGAACCTGTTATCTAGGATCGTCGCGTGGAGGTAGCTTGCTGGCTCTGACGCTAGCAGTCAGATATCTGTCACTGACCACTGCAGCTCATGCACTGCTCAGCTCTGGTTTGCTGGCTCTGACGCTAGCAGTCAGATATCTGTCACTGACCACTGCAGCTCGTGCACTGCTCAGCACCTTGATCACTTTCGATAATTGTTAGAGGATAAACAATGCAAAAATATCTTGACCCATGAGTTGTTGGTGAATTATTGCAACCTTCGTCATACAACGCGCACATTTAAGTTCTGCATGTACATCAGAAGGATTCCATCTGCTCCTCAGTGTTTCAATCTGATCTGTCTCACAGGACCTTACCCGGTTTGGGTGACCGTGTCAGGATTGGGACTGCCGCCGACATGATCTGTCTCACAGGACCTGCCCGGTTTGGGTCACCATGTCAGAAGTAGGACTGCCGCCGACATAGCTCGATGTATCCTTGTGGCGCACGCGTATTGAAACAACCGCAAGATGATCAAATATGAGAAGGACGATATCAATTTATGGACTGAAAAGTAGAGAATGAGGCTTAACTTAACATACCTTAACTTAACTTAGCTCAACTTAACTTAGCTTAACTTAACTTAGCTTATCTCAACTTAGCTTAGCTTAGCTCAGCTCAGATCGGCTCGGCGTGGCTCGGTTCTACTCAACTCGACTCGACTCGACTTAAACTTAAATTTGAACTTAGCTTAACTTGACTTAACATCTTTATACTGGTTTTGAAAACTACATACTCTATATAAAACCAGTTTCTTGGACCGCGGTTTTCACCGAGTTCATCTTAATAGACTCAAACACTAGAGCTAAGTAGACCCGCAGCCAGTTCGACGCCATCTATAGCTCCTCTTTACAAACCACCTGGGTAAAGGAACAAATAACTTGGGTAGATTTTTAATTAGAATTTTGTCCGGGCAGCGGCCGTTACGCCTACTCTTTCCGATTTCCAACTGCCAAGGAGTGTTTAACGTGCACGACACTGAACACGGGAGTCCGATCTCACGATACAGAGATCAGGGAACATTTTATCAGAAAGTCCACGGGGAAAAAATCCCGGTCTTCACCGTAATTCAAATACGTGAGTTCCGGCACACAAGGCGGACACCTTACCTCTAGACCACTGAGTCTTAGGCTTAACTGTTTCTCATTGCCTGGGAAACCTACCCTTTTGAGATATGGTTCATTTCAGCCGACAGGGCTTGTCAAATTTATCCATGATGGTTCCTGGTCAATTATTAGCATGGTGAAATATGTCGTTTGGTTAAAGACGTAATGCTCGAGATGAAAGAAGTCAGCTGATTGGCTGTGATAGGATATGAAGGCTGTGATATCTTCTTCTTCTTCTTCTTCGTTCGTTCTCAATCTCCCACTACCAAACCCTGAAAGGGCTTAAGTAGCAGAATGTAGTCCAGAGAACAGAATGCGTTGTGTCGTAGTTTACAGCTTGGCTGCGATATTTGCACCTTTCGGTCCAACACATCCGACTTCAACAAGCATTTTTTGAGTACCGGGTTAGCATTCCCTCTTCGATCCCTTCTCCTTAGCCAGTCTGCCCTGCTGCAGTCTGTTATCCAGGATCACCGCGTGGAGGTGTAGAAGGGTCTTGGCAGCTGTGGTTCGCTGTCCCTGATGCTAGCAGTCAGCTATGGGTCGCTGACCACTGCAGCTCATGCGCTGCTCAGCATCTTGATCCCGAAGGCTGTGATATGATATGAAGGCTGTGATATGATATGAAGGCTGTGATATGATATGAAGGCTGTGATATGATATGAAGGCTGTGATATGATATGAAGGCTGTGATATGATATGAAGGCTGTGATAGGATATGAAGGCTGTGATAGGATATGAAGGCTGTGATAGGATATGAAGGCTGTGATAGGATATGAAGGCTGTGATATGATATGAAGGCTGTGATAGGATATGAAGGCTGTGATATGATATGAAGGCTGTGATAGGATATGAGAGCCGGATCTGTCTAATACCTTATTCCGCTATCAGCTTGCGACGCTGAAAACATCTACATCTGTTGAGGCCGGCTGAGAGAATAGAGATCCAAGGGATCGATGCGGGAGGGCAAATCTAGCTTCCAAAATGTGTTGCGATGAATTCAGATTTGTCAGACAGAAATTCACACATATAACAACTTCACTGCAAGATACAACAGAACATAAAGAAACATACTTTTTAAGGACGAACAACGAATAAGGTATGTGCTGGTTGGACCACAAAGAACTGGTAGTGGTTAACCTTCTTAATACAAGCAGAGACCTCGTCCAATAAAGTCTTTTCATCCATAACGTTAGCACCTGCTTTGAAGCTGCGTTTACCTGTTGACTTGGGAAGACGTTGAGAGCTGGGGAAGTGAAGTGGCCATCGACCCCACAAAAACTGAGACGGAGTGCGAAGTGTAACTTCAGGGTCAAGTGAAACATGCTGATCAGGATCTCACCTCACGTCCGGTGTGACGCGCCATTTTGTTCAACTAGCTTAGGATGTTGTTGTTGTTATTGTTGTTGTTGTTGTTGTTGTTGAATGCCCCCAATTAGAAAGTTTACTCTTTTATGCGCCCTGAAAAGGGGGTTAGCAAGGTTGTATTAGCCTCTCGAGCATGCTGGTGAAGGTGGCACGCGGTTCTCCATGCGGTTGTGCTTTACTTGGCGTCATCTGCGTGACGTTCACTACTTAGGGGATCACGTCAATGTACATCTCTTCCGCCAGACAGCCACGAAAACGGCCTGGATCAACTGTTCATCCCAATAACACCTTAAAAAAAACACCTGGTGCGTGAGGTCACACAACTAGATTTCCTATTCGCAGACGACTACGACCTCAAAAAATCGCTGCAAAAACTTAAAAACAAGTTTCTCAGCGACAGATGCACCACTGCTTCTAATAGCTTTGTCTCTAACGATCTGAATATTCTTGGATATGAAAGCCCATTGGGTAATATCATTTAATTTTAGCGTATCCTGATCCCTGGTCACTCAAACACACCTGGCAAAGACAATACAGGCTGACTAGAAAAGAAGGGATCAAGGGAAGAACAGCCACCAATATATACAACTTTACAAACAGCCAAACAGCTCATAACAATAGCAAACAAAGAAAATTGACTAAACAGACGGGCTATTGGAATAACGGGATAGGAGGTCTACAGACATACGGCAAGCCCCAGACCAAATAACATTATAAATCAACTCACAAAAAAGGGTGAGAGCACCATTTTCTGACTGAGAACCCAACACATCCCACTAAACAAACACCTGACCAGAACCCCACACATCCCACTAAACAAACACCTGAAAAGAACCCAACACATCCCACTAAACAAACACCTGAACAGAACCCAACACATCCCACTAAACAAACACCTGAACAGAACCCAACACATCCCACTAAACAAACACCTGAACAGAACCCAACACATCCCACTAAACAAACACCTGAACATAATCCAACCACAACACACTCCTGAGTGCCAGCTGTGTGCACACCCATATGCAACAGTTGATCATCATCTCTTTGAGCGCTCAGCGCTCAACGATGTTAGAAAAATGGTCTTCCTCCATATAAATGTAACACTTTGTATAGCACTAGACACCAACTTATAAATACGTGTAGATACCATTACATGCATTGGGCCGAAAGGCGAGAGACCATATGCTTCTGGATCCGTAACAACGACATCAATGTATTTTGAATGTTGTAGTTGAATGTAAGGACGCCTGACCACGGTTTTGTAAGTCTACGCCACCGTCTTCCTCCACCTTGAATGTACCAGGCTCTGCGGACGTGGTCCAATGTTAAGCTTTTCCTCTGAGTATGCTGAGTATGTGGCCTGTCCACCGAGGTTCTGTCTTGTTTGCATGAGTCACCGTATCGCTGGTCAATGATAATAGGTCTGAATTGATGCCATTCTGCATGTGCTGGCTTCTGAGAGTAAGATCGACCATGCATATCTCGTGAGAGTACTGGGCCACTAGCATGTTCTTCTTCCTTGCTTTTATAAGTGTCCACGTCTCAGCTGCATAAAAAAAATTGTAGTTAACACAATGGAATTAAAGTGAGCACAGTGGAGGAAGTGAGCACAGTGAAGGAAGTGAGCACAGTGAAGGAAGTGAGCACAGTGGAGGAAGTGAGCACAGTGAAGGAAGTGAGCACAGTGGAGGAAGTGAGCACAGTGGAGGAAGTGAGCACAGTGGAGGAAGTGAGCACAGTGGAGGAAGTGAGCACAGTGGAGTTGAATTGAGCACAGTGAAGGAAGTGAGCACAGTGGAGGAAGTGAGCACAGTGAAGGAAGTGAGCACAGTGGAGGAAGTGAGCACAGTGGAGGAAGTGAGCACAGTGGAGGAAGTGAGCACAGTGGAGGAAGTGAGCACAGTGGAGGAAGTGAGCACAGTGGAGGAAGTGAGCACAGTGGAGGAAGTGAGCACAGTGGAGTTGAAGTTAGTTCTGGTTGTAAATTATTTTGTATGTTTAGGAAGCGTCCAAGATGGCAGTATTCCTCGGCGTTGAATCTGTGTTTCCTATCAACGATGACTGGTCTACAATGGATGAAACAGTTTTGATTCCTTCTCTCTGTCCCTTTTTGTTGAACATTTCTAACATGCGGTTGACTTCTGCTTTTCGTGTCCACATTTCTAACATTCGGTTGACTTCTGCTTTTCGTGTTCAAGCACTACGTCATAAAGTATGCATCCAGTATTCATCGACATGGATTTCCTTGTCATTTGCCTCCATCATTGGCGCACCTATGCATGTTTCCTGGAGGTTGGGACAGGTCATCAGGTGGTCTGGGTCCTGTATTGTACCAGTCAGATGTTTCACAATCTGTATCCAAATAGTTTCATATTTCTCTTGCACCGTGCTACAAGATACTACTTCTTTTATCGGTATACGATGGGCACGACTGCAAAATGTGTTCTACTTTCATGGGGGCTGTGTCGCAAGTACAAAGGTCCGTAGTGCAAATCTTGAATCTATTGTACAGTTGACATCTCAGACGGTTGTGTCCTGTGCGTAGCCGGAGAATGATCACCTGGTCTCCTCTAGATTCTTCTTCTTCTACTTCTTCTTCTTCGTACGCAGTCAGACAGTAACCATTATTTTTTCGAAAAAAAACGGTGGTCATCCTGAGGCTGTCGACACTGCCATAGAGCTTGTCTTGCAGTTCCACTGGTGATGACCACATCTGCTCTCTCTGATCCTCGTATGTCGGGCAGTTCTGCAGCAGATGTTCAGCGGTCATTTTACCGGTACCGCACGGGCATTCGTCAGTACCACCTATCTTTAATTTGTTGAATAGGTGGTACCTCAGTCTATTGTGGCCAGTGCGAAGTCTGAAGACAACGACCTGCTCTCTTCGGTTCAACTGGTAATAGGCATCGTTTTTGGTGTAACCAGTATGTTCGGTTTCCCATTTGGTCATGTATCTGGCAGTTTTTGTTTCCAATACCTGGTATATTTTCTACCACCTCTGGAAATATATCCTGCCTCCAGTTAGGTTTTCGTACAGTAGTGAAGGGTTTTGGTGTTGTTAGTGCGTTTATGGGATCTTCGTGCATCTTTGCTTTCTCCTCTAGATTCAATTTCTTTCGATTTCCATGTTCCCCAACTATTTAATGATTGGACCATCGCACTGATGAATTGGAATCTGTTTTTTCCAGTTTAAAGCTCTTACACAATTCTGTTGTTGATGTTCCTTTTCAATGTCCACAGTTGGTAAATTTGCTCTTCTATGCGCCCTGAAAAGGGTGCAGTTGGTGGGTTGTTGTAGCTTTCTTTACTTCTCAAACCTTATAATTTTTTTTTTTTTTTTTTTTGCATTCGCCTCATTTCTCTAATCCCCAAGGCTGTGGTTTTTATTTTGTGCCTGTCGGCCCAGTGCATCCGATTTCAGCAAGCATTTTATGTAAGTGTCTGCTTCCTTCTGCATTTTCTAAGGGTTTGCTTCCCCGTGGTAATAGCCGGTGCTGTGATGGGGTTCGAACCCAGCACCTTCGTGTTGTGAGCCATGCCACTTAACCACTAGGCCACGCCGTCCCCCCAAGCGTACTGAAGAAGTTGGGCAATGCTCCTTCAGGTGGTTGTATAATGCTTGGCTTTATGTGAATGTTGCTCACTACTACAGCGATCACGTCTGTCCACAACTCGTCAGCCAGAATGCCACGAAAACTACCTTTTTTTAGGAAACCGTACATGGAAGAGAGATAGTGGTCTTTGTAAGTATATTATGCCTGGCCCTTACGCGACACTTCCCCTACTCTGTTTCATTTGACTCTGTCCTACAGTCACACTCTTGCACAACTTTCACACGCCCCCTCGTGGTGAGGCCCTTCCATTGCACTTTGGTTGGGTTAGCTTCTGAGGGCGCACGAAACTAGCATAGGTACATACAGATGCATACATTCATCCAAGCACTGGTTTATGCGTCCTGATATCGCCCAATTGACTACGGTCTGGGGTGGAAAATGGCGCGCCTCCGCCAGTAGAAACTAGTGAGGCAAACATCTAAGCAAAAAAAAAATAAAAAAGACACTCTGATTACTGTGTTTTGCCTGGCCGGACCAGCGTCATAGTTTCACGTGAACACCACTAATCAGACGTCTAGAATGAGTGGGTAAAACAAGGAAAAAGTGGTTACATCTTCGAAGGAAATGGCGCGAAAAACCTACACTGTGCAGGGAGATAAGCCGTAGACTAAAGCGATGGCCATTCCCTGAAGAATGTATCCCCCTTGAGTGATGCCAGCTTTCAGGAGACAAGGCTAATTTCAGCCGACAGGTTGGGCATGTTGTGAGTTCCGAAACGATTTCAGATAATTTCTTGGCATGATGTGAAAAGTGGTTGCAGTTAGTTTCTTGTTACGCTCCCTGGGGAGCAAGTATTCTTATTTGCAATCTGGTTTCGTTTAGAATTTATTTCAAACAAATTATTATTCCTCCTGCATGGATTCCAAGAAATAAATCATAAGATGACGCTAACCGTATGTGTCATTGCATTAGTTGATGGTTTTACTCCAATTTGATTTGGAACTCTTCGTTAACGGAGAGGCTTTTGAGAATGAAACGTTCTAAATATACGAGGCGTGTTCAAATGAAGCTGGACTAAACTGCTACAAGTGAACATACGTACGATGTGCAGGAAGACGTCACTTCTGGTGTATACAACATATACCAACCGTTAAATTTGCAAAATGTCAATATCTTCCGACTCATAGTTTCTTCAGTATACCGTTGAAAACATGGCGGGTGTGATGCGGAATCCGTCCAGAGTTGATCAGCGAGCGGTGATTCGGTTTCTAACTGCGAAAGGATGTCGACCAGTTGACATTCATCGCAGCAAGCAGGCAGTGTAAGGTGACAAAAGTGTGTTAAAGACAACAGTGAAGAACTGGATAACCATGTTTAAACAAGGACGTGAGTTAATAATAGATCTTCCGAGACCAGGTCAGGCACATATTGTTGCGTTAACTCACGTCCGAGACCAGGTCAGGCACATATTGTTGCATTCACTAACGTCCTTCTTTAAACATGGTTGTGTCTTAGTCAATAACTGTCTAGTGTTCATTGATCGTTACCCGTAATGGGGCCTTTAAGGACAGCAACAAACCTCCCCCCCCCCCCCAACCCCCATACCAGATGTTCAATCCGACATGCCTGAAGTCTTACGGTCAAGTGAATAAAGCCACGATCTAGGATCTCCTGTTCGCTGACAACTGTTCCCTTACTACGTGCTCAGGACAAAATATGCTGTCTAATTTGGCGGTCTTTTCAGCTGCATACACATTTTCTGTTTCTAAGAATCGACGTCACTGCACTCCACGCAAACCCATAGGTGCTCAGTCTCTCTCATCAAATGGCTAAAGATATAATTGCTGATGGTCGCTAACTGGTTGGACACTCTCCTGCTCCGTCCTCTCATGCGCCCCACTCCGCTCAAACCTCTTTTGATGTCGAAATTTTGCAGTCTGTTGATTGCTGCTTTATCTATTGCGGTGTCCTCATCCAGCAGGCGGTCATTGATTGATTTCAAAATGTCACTTCTATCCGTCACTAATGTGCACATGATGGGAGCTTGTGAAGTCATGATGTCAGCTCTTTCATTGCCCTGAACCCCGGAATGAGCAGGGCGGTAGATCCATGCCAGCCCCTAGAGGTTCGAGGCCTCCACATCTGCTATCCACTCGTACCTAAGCCATCGTTTCTGTAACTTCTGAAGAACAGCTTGTACGTCTGTCACAATGACTGCCCTTGTTATATAAGTCTGAGATACTCATTTGAGTGCTGAGGTCACTGATTCCGTCTAAATGTTGTTACTAGAGGTTGTTGACATGTAACCCCTACTGCGCTCAGCAGCGACTTCTCCTCTCACTGTAGCCGAAAATTCAAGCCTTATGTCCCACTGCAAATACTAACTTTGGTCTCACGACCAACATTAGGAAAATGTAGTATACCTCATGAGAAGCCGTAAATTTGACAAATTATTGCCTTACAGAACCAATGTCTCCAAATAGTCGACAGCTTCATCTATCTAGGCAGTACACTAACCAGAGAGACAACAAGCGACTGTCAGCCGCAGGGTGGCAGACCGAGCTCCGCGTTTGGAAGACTGCAAGCAAACGTCGGGAACCCACAAGACATCGCTGTCGCCATCAAGGTCAACGTGTATATAACTATATTGTTAACTCTGCTGCGTGTCTGCGAAACATTGACAAGGTGAAGCAGACATGAAAAACAATTACATCCTTTTTCACATTAGCTGCCTGTGTAGGCTGCAAAGAATCAGGTGGCAGAGCAAAGTTCCTAACTCTGAGATTCTTAGACAATCTAACATATTGAGCATCTGTACTCATCTGCAAAAAAAGCTGAGATGCGATATATGGGACATGTTGTTCGCACGTCCACAGTGCACATCCCCGAACAACTGTTACATGATCAGCTGATGTCAGGGATACTATCATTGGGGGGTTGGGGGGGGGGGGGAGCGCAAGAAACGCTACAGAGATTCCTTGAAAGTGTCTCTTTGAAAAGTGTCAACATTGATGTCACCTCCTTGGAGTTGCTTGCACATTGCCGTTCAAAATAGCGTGCTAGCATAACCAAATGTGTTCAGATCGCAGAGCGGAACCCTATCGCGGAGGTTCGGAGAATGACACACGGCACCACAGCCTATTTCTTACACATGTGCCTCGGATTTATCGTAGGATTGGTCCAAACAGCCATTTGAAACACATCTTGCAGCACAAGTCTGATCCTGTCGCCGTCTTTGCCTGCGGTAACCAACTAATATTACTATTAGCTTTGTAGCACACCTTCTTGGTTTCATTTTCTGTGATTCTTCTCCAAGTCCAATTAGACCGACCTTCTCTAATCTTTCTCTGAGATCAAAATCAGTTCCCCGACCTTTTCTAACCTTTCTCTGAGATCAACATCAGATCACCGACCTTCTCTAATCTTCCTCTGAGGTCAACACCAGATCATCGACCTTCTCTAATCTTTCTCTGAGGTCAACATCAGATCACCGACCTTCTCTACCTTTCTCTAAGGTCAATATCAGATCACAGACCTTCTCTAACCTTTCTCTGAGGTCAACACCAGATCACGGACCTTCTCTAATCTTTCTCTGATGTCAACATCAGATCACCGACCTTCTCTAACCTTTCTCTGAGGTCAACACCAGATAACCGACCTTCTCTAATCTTTCTCTGAGGTCAACATCAGATCACCGACCTTCTCTAATCTTTCTCTGAGGTCAACACCAGATCACGGACCTTCTCTAATCTTTCTCTGATGTCAACATCAGATCACCGACCTTCTCTAACCTTTCTCTGATGTCAACATCAGATCACCGACCTTCTCTAATCTTTCTCTGAGGTCAACATCAGATCACCGACCTTCTCTAATCTTCATCTGAGATCAACATCAGATCACCGACTTTCTCTCGGCTTCAGTTCTCTGAGGTCAACATCAGATCACCGACTTTCTCTCGCCTTCAGTTCTCTGAGGTCAACATCAGATCACCGACTTTCTCTCGCCTTCAGTTCTCTGAGGTCAACATCAGATCACCGACTTTCTCTCGCCTTCAGTTCTCTGAGGTCAACATCAGATCACCGACTTTCTCTCGCCTTCAGTTCTCTGAGGTCAACATCAGATCACCGACTTTCTCTCGCCTTCAGTTCTCTGAGGTCAACATCAGATCACCGACTTTCTCTCGCCTTCAGTTCTCTGAGGTCAACATCAGATCACCGACTTTCTCTCGCCTTCAGTTCTCTGAGGTCAACATCAGATCACCGACTTTCTCTCGCCTTCAGTTCTCTGAGGTCAACATCAGATCACCGACTTTCTCTCGCCTTCAGTTCTCTGAGATCAACATCAGATCACCGACCTTATCTCACCTTCGATCCTCTGAGGCCAACACCATGTCGACTCTGCTAATGTCTGCGTGTGTGTAATGTAAAACTCTTAATGATATTTTCTTCTCTTTATTTCCTTCCTGTTATAGATTTAGACTTCCTAATTGTTTACAAGCAACAACAGTATTATTTGAATGTTTATTAATCTGCAGTATGGTTTCATGAAAGCTGTATAGACGATAAGTCTGAATCAGAAACCACCCTGAGGGCTAGATGTGGGTTATTGGGCTCTTTTCATCTTGCCAGACGATAGTAAGGTGTGCTTTGAAAAAAGGGATTTATGTACAGTCCATGACGATAACGAATGTGACACGTAAAACCAATCCGAGCAGAGAAGTCTCGTCCATAGTGTGTGCACGGAAAACCAATCCGAGCAGAGAAGTCTCGTCCATAGTGTGTGCACGGAAAACCAATCCGAGCAGAGAAGTCTTGTCCATAGTGTGTGCACGGAAAACCAATCCGAGCAGAGAAGTCTCGTCCATAGTGTGTGCACGGAAAATCAGGGCTGTTCGCGACATCGCGTGGCGTGGTGTGGCGTGTCGTGGCGTGTCGTCTCAAGCGCTCAGCGTAGCAGCAATCACTATCTTCCGTGTCTGTTTCTTAATTCTTAGTTCTCAGTAGACCTATACTTCTTTAGAGGCAGATAACCCTATGCAAGTCCCAGCTCTGGTACGAGTTGGATGTAGCCGGAAGAAGGGTTTCCTGCTTAGCTGGCTAGGCTCGAGCAGCTTAATTCTCCACTGCGTTGGGGCAATAGCTTACGAAGGGTAGTTAACTGATATGCGGGCTCATCTTAATAGACTCAAACACTAGAGCAAAGTAGACCCGCAGCTTGTTAGGCGCGATCTATGCTGCTCTAAACAGACCACTTAACCATGGCCGGTGTTATGCCATGTCACACAGTCGCCTCTAACCACATGCTCTTTGTGAGGCAGTGCTGCTATTCTTGTCTGTGTCATGCACAAAGACCCCGGCAGACCACTTACTGTGTCTGTATTCCATGCTTAATTCTGCCCCTTCATGCAACACGATCCATGACGTCCTGTTCCCATGATTCCAAATAACTTCGCATGTGGATTAATTTAATTTATTGCAAACTGCATTACAGAGACGCATGTATTTCTCGTACCACTTCTTTGCGCTCAAGAATTAAAGAGAACAGAGAATGATACGCCATAGCTATGTAATAACAATAATAATAGTAATAATATAGACAATGACTAGCACCAAATTCCTGGAAACGCTTAGTTGAAATCATATTTCGCAATCATCGTATGCACGATCTCCACTGTTCTGATGTACGCTCGTTGTCCTTGGTGAATGGTGTGGTATTTTGTGCAGACGAGGCAAAACATAGATGGGCAGATCACATATTAAGACGAAACAATAGTCGATGGAGCACGGCGATAGCAATCTGATACCATTGATGCTTCTTCTTCTTCTTCGTACACTGTCAGACGTCAACCTTTATTTTTTCGAAAAAAGCAGCGGTCATCCTGAGGCTGTCGACACTGCCATTGAGCTTGTCTAGTGTTGCCACTGGTGATGGCCACATGTGCTTTCTCTGATCCTCGTATGTCGGGCAGTTTTGCAGCAGATGTTCAGCGGTCATTTTCCCAGTACCGCATGCGCATTGGTCAGTGCCACCTATCTTCAATTTATTGAATAGGTGGTACCTCAGTCTATTGTGAACAGTCCGAAGTCTGAAGACCACGACCTGCTCTCTTCTGTTCAACTGGTAAAAGGCATCGTTTTTTGTGTAGCCAGTATGTTCTGTTTCCCATTTGGTCATGTCTATAGCTCTAATAAGCCTTTTTGACTCTTCGTACGTTACACTAGTATCTGGTTGTGGTAGTCTTGCACCTTCTTTTGCCAGTCTGTCTGCCTCCTCATTGCCTTGGATGTTACAGTGGGATGGAACTCACTGTACCACTACTCTTTTTGGTGCAGACTGCTGGCATAGTTGACAGAGTACTGCTCTTAAATCATTTAGTTCAGTATTTTTATGCCTTTTTAGTGCTGTGACTACGGCCAGGACATCTGTGAGCAGGACTATATGGCTTTCATTTCTTTTGCATGTCACCATTTCTTCTACTGCAGCCCTCAGTGCCTCTGCCTCCGCTCTGAAATTGCTTGAGTATATTCCAGTTGCCACTGATAGTGTTGTTTTTCTACCATTTGATAGGCTCAGGGATACTTCTGCCCCTCCGTTCTGTATTGTCTTTGTTACAGAGCTGCCGGTGTATGCATGGGTCCAGTCCATGCTTGGGTAGTTTTTCGTTATGTACCTCAGGGTTATGTCTCTTCTTTCCTTTTTTCAGTCTGGCTGTTCTTGTTTCCAATACCTGGTATATTTTCTACCACCTATATATGCTGCCTTCAGGTAGGTTTGCGTACAGTAGGGATGGGCTTTGGTGTTGTTAATGCGTTCATAGGGTCTTCGTTCATCTTTGCTTTGGCTATTTCTGCAAAGTTTCTCCGATTTAGTTTCCCATTTCCAAAATTATTTAGTCTCCTATGCATTGGATGGTCTGTCAGTCTTCTGAGTTTTTCTGCTTACTGCTGGGCTTTGCAGTCTTTTCTGTCGGTCATGGATTGCAGATTTGTAATCTTTTCCAGTTCTACAGTTGGCGTTGACTTCATGCCTCCTGTTATAACTCTCATGGCTTGGTTTTGGAGTTTGCTAATTTTGTCAAAGTTCGCCTTTGCTGCTGTTGTCCATGCCGCAATGCCATACTCGAGAACTGGTCTCACTCTTCCAGTGTACAGTTTCTTTAGTATACTTTCGTCTGCTCCCCAGCTAGTGCCAGCAAGTTTCCTCATGATTGCCATTCTTTCTCTGGCTCTCATTCGGTTTCTCTCGATCTGACTTTTCCATGTCACGCGCCGATCAAATGTGACTCCCATGTAGTTTGGGTTGTCGTTTGGCCGCATATATTTGCCGTTAAGACTTATTTTGGTGTTTTGGAGTTTGTTTAAAAGCGAGAATATCGTACATGTTGTTTTTTCCTCATTTATTTTGACCAGCCATGAGTTCGCCCATTCCTCCAGCGATAATAGGGCCTGCTGCACTCGATTACTTGCTATGGTGAGATTTTTATCAGAGGTCCACATAGCCAGATCGTCTGCAAACATGGAGCTGTGGACTCTTCTTGGTACATTCTCTGCGTTGTTTTTTATATACACAAGGAAGGGTGTGGGTGACAGTACTCCTCCTTGGGGTACTCCCTGCTCAAGTCTCACCTTTTTGCTCGTCTGCCCTTGTACTTTAACTCTGGCTGTTCTGTTTTTGAGGTAGTGGCTGCTCCATCTGTACATTTCCCCACAGACTTCACTTCTTCGTAGCTTGACTTTAAGTCTCTTTCCAGACCTTGTCAAATGCCTTTTCTAAATCCACCCAAACCCCTACTGTGTGTTTTTTCTCTTGGTAAGCATCCTCTATTTCCTGTGCTATCAGAGTAGTCTGATCCTCAGTGGATCGGTGCTGTCTAAAGCCTGTTTGCTGTGGAATTAGTACGTGTTTTTCTTCCAGATGTCTGGTGTTTATCATACGCTCCATCAGTTTTCCTACACAGCAGACTGATAGGCCTGTATCCATTTGGATCTGCTCTATCTTTTTCTTTCTTTGGTACTGGTATAATTACAGCATCTTTCCATGCCTAAGGTACAATTCCGCTTTTCCAGCTTTGGTTAAGGACTGATAGTAACTTCCTCTTTGCTGTTTGGCCCAAGCCCATCAGTATTTCGTTTGTTACGCCATCTTTTCCGGGCGATTTCTTTTTCTTTAAAGTTCTCATGGCTTCTTCCATTTCATTCATTGTTAGTTTTGCCATCATGTGGTCCTCTGGTGCCATATTGATGTTGTCGTGCATCTTTTGTTCTTCATTAATGTCTGTGTGCCTATTTGTAGGGACATCAATGTGGTTTGCTCTGTCATAATATTCTATAAATGCGTTTGCTGCTTTTTTTCCGGTAAGCATGTTCTCACCCTGCTTGATGGTAATTTGTTTGTTTGATGGAGTTTCGTCATTCATGGCTCTGACTAGCTTCCATAGTTTGTTCCCTTCTTTGTCTAAATTAAGGCTTTCTGTTTTGTTTTTCCAACTTTCTTTTGTTTTTTGGTTTACAGTGTATTTGTATTTCGCCGTGGTCGCTTTGAGGGCGATATTTGCCTCCAAAGATTGTTCTCTCTCTGCTATGTTCCTAGCATTTGAGACTTCGTCTTCCGCTTTCTGCATTTCATCATTCCAATAACGCTTGTAATTTTTTCCTTGCCCCTCTTGGGATGGTGTCAGTGGCTTCTTGCATTATTGCTTTCCTAAGGCTTTACGCCATGGGTTTCATTTGGTTGTTTCGTGTGTTGATGGTTTCACACAGCCCATCTGTCAGGATTGCAAGTCTGTCCCAGTCGGCTCGTTTATAATTCCAACGTGGGAACGGTTTTGTTTACTGTTGGCCTACTTCCATATCAACTTCTAGCCTAATTGGCCTGTGGTCGCTACCTGCCAATTGGTTTAGCACCTGGCGGTCTATTTTGTGGTGAATATCCACCGTGGAAAAGGCCAATTCTGGAGTAGAGGTGGTATGCCATGTTCTAGAAAAGAAGCTAGGGCTATCCTCCGGCCTATTGATAAGATACAGATTTGTGTCTATCTCTCAATCTTCCACTTCATCACCTTTGTTGTCTGTGTCCGAATATCCCCATTTCTCCGAGTGGCTGTTGAAGTCTCCAACTACTAGGCAGCTGGAGTCATTGACTTCCATACTCGAGAACGACAGGTCTTTGTTGGGTGGGCCGTACAGGTTGAAGGTGCGGATCTTCGTTTCTTGGGTCATTATGTCGACTCCTACAATTTCTGCTTGTCCGGTGTGATTGACAGCTACCGCGCTACTCGGTATGCAGTTACGTGTCAGTATCAGAACCCCTCCTTTGTGACCTTCTCTATCAAGACGGAAGGCCTGGTATCCTCTGATTGAGAATTTGTGGTTGTTGTTGAGGTGCGTTTCTTGGATACATGCCACGTCAATCTTACCTTCATGCAGGTGATGTGTTAATGAAATCTATTTGTTAATGAATCCCTCCGCATTCCACTGTAGTATTCTGAGGGGCTTGTGTTTTTAG
Organism: Ariolimax columbianus; assembly: GCA_036924085.1. Taxonomy (NCBI): domain Eukaryota; kingdom Metazoa; phylum Mollusca; class Gastropoda; order Stylommatophora; family Arionidae; genus Ariolimax; species Ariolimax columbianus. The sequence goes on from JAVGWX010000012.1 coordinate 51,360,685, forward strand.
TCAATAGTTTTTGCCTTATCACCTTGTGCCTTGACTCCACAGTACATGGGTGGGTGACCACCAGTAGCATTGGGTTGGCCCCTTCGAGGCGTGAGGCCCGGAACTCTCGCTGCCTGGCGGGACTCCACAGGATGAGCGTCACACTTATTTTCTGTTAGGTTGTACCGTCATCATACAGCGATATACGTTGCACTGTTTCGTTAAGCCTGTGGCCCAGTGCATCCGATTTCAACAGGCGTTTCTGTAGGGATGCCTTCCTTATCCTTTGGCTGTCCCCAGCCTATCTGGAAGGCAGCAGATGTTTGAGGTCAGTTGTCTCTCTTAGGGAAGTTGTCTTGCAGGACTATCGAGTCTTCACCACTCATGTCTATAGGGTGTGGTGATGATATGATATGATTTTATGGACTGTATGTGCCAGATTTTCAAGTATCTCGGAAGAGAGGCAGTCCAGTGTGTCTGTGTCCTAGGATCGTCACGTCCTGTAAGAAACGTAGCATATGCATGTGAGTGGGGTATCTCCTTGCTCCCTTTATTTTCTTAGCTCCTCTGCAGTGATGGTACGCCTAGCATTCCCCGCCACCTGGGAGGTTGTCACAATAGGGCAGAGGTGCAATGTCCGCTGGCCTGCATCTCTTCTGCGTCCATTGGGATGACTGATAGCAGACAGAGGTAAAGAACTAGGCAAAGAAATCAATCTTGTGCGGTCTCAAATCTGTTTCTAGTCGTGTCATCTTCTCACAAAGTGACCAGTAGACGATTGGATTGTTCATGCCCACTGGTTATTGCAAAACCAATTACAATCCTGGAAACAGATGGCATCCGTGCAGCCTGTCTGAGAAGATTTGGTGTTGTTTAATGCCCACAATGAGTTAGTCTACTCTTTTGTGCGCCCTGAAAATGACGTTAAGTGGTGGGTTGTAGTAGCTTTCCTCCCATCCCGAGCATGCTGATGAAGGTGGACAGCGGTCCTCCAGGCGGTTGTGCTATGCTTGTATTCATCTATGTGGCGCTCACTACTACGCGGGGATCACATTGAGCCACATCTCGTCCGCCAGGCAGAAAGTAGTCTGTTTCTAGGGAACGCTGCATGGGAGATATATTGTGGTCTTGGTCAATGTGTTGACCCTGATGCGACATCCTAGTCAGTGTGTTGTGCCTGACTGGACTAGCGACTCAGTTCCCCTGGCTGAGAGGATAGAGATCGAAGAAGGAAGGCTATCCTGATCCTCATAATGTGCACGACGGAAACCGGATGTGTAATTTTCATGATGAGACAGAATGAGAAGGATATGAAGAGACATTAGACGTTCTGCACATGTGACTCTGACTGATCTGCCTTTCTTTTCAGTCGGCGCTCCCAAGCATTTATTTGTGCCCCACTTGTCTTTTTCCCTGCACGTTTCAATTCAGCACATATCTAGTTTTATTGTCTGTACTCGTTCTAGGAGCCGCGGTAGCTCAGTGTTTTGTGGACTAGCTGTCCAGCCAAGCAAACTAGATTCAACACCCCCCTACCCCAATTTATGCAAGATATTTATTCGTTCGCAAATGGGGGTGGGGTCGACCCGGCATCAAATTGGACCACAAATCAAAGCTGGATCATAAATACTGCAAGTGTGATGAGGACCAAATAACCATTAGTGTGCCTTTGGTCAAGAAGCTATGGTCTTAAAACTATTTCTCCAATAACAGTGAACTGTATGGAGAAGAGAAACAACTGAGGAAGACATGTATCTATATCAAAATGGCATTGGGCTGCCAAGAGCAGGCTTGGTCAGCAGCTATGGGATGATATTCGTCCATCACAAGCGATGAAGACCACTCTCTTTGTTCAGCCATGTGGACAGTCTTTTCTCTTGTTGTGTCCGCTGAAATTGGGGACTTGCGCTGTGATTTGAAATAAAGTTAGCAAGAAACTGCGCCTTTTGTCAACCTCACTCTCTGGTACGGATCTAATTTTTGCCAGTGGCAAGATATTTATCGAGACGACTGGACATATCATATTATGCAGATTTGTCCTCAGGGTTTACTCCCGAAGCCTTTCCTGTAAACAGGTATCCTGCAATGCAACGGAGGGGGATGACATCCAACGTTGTGTGCCGTGCCTGTTCCATAACCACAAGAGATCGTAGGGATATCACTCAGCGTGTGTGTGAGTTTGACATCCCTTCCCGGCTGTGTTCAGTCCATTATAATCGTATCTAAATTTCTCACACGGCAATTTTGTGAAGTTCAGCCGTGTAAACTAGATCGTAAAATACTAGACAGGGTTAAGAGTAGTGCTATTCATATAGCTGATGTCCAGGCTAAGATAAACGGACGGAAGGAATCACAAAACACGATCGCATTAACCAGTCGAAAGGGAAAACAACAACACGTTTCCGTAAACACAAGTGTAAGTCGTTGACTAGAGTGAATTCCAGGCAAATCCGTAGCCTGGTGGCGTCCATCATGAACTAAAACAGCAGAGCAATGTAGACCCACAGCCGGTTACGGCACCATCTTTGCTGCTAGCTATGGGATAACAACAACCACAATAATAACAACAACCATATTCCCAATATGTCACACGGAATGTGTAAACATAATCTTTACATTATGTACTACTTCTTTCTGACAGTGCGTCCTATCCACCTCTACTTTCTCTAACTAATTTCTCGCTATGGCTATTTCTATGTTGTTTCTCTTTTTTATATATGTCTTCTATAAAGTGGGACAATTTAACCTAAAATGTATACGGCTAATACACTTGATGATGAACGCCCGCATCCTGGATGTGTTAATCTTAGCCATCCAGAACAGACTTGTAGTTCAGTTGAGTTTGTCCCATGACCTCTTGAGAAGTTGGGGCACCCCTGCTGACACCTCCACAATGCTGCACCACCCATCTCTGTCTGTGGTTGTTTGTTGTGTCTCGTCGGGCCGTTGGTTAGTCCATTCATGGATGTTGTCTTCCCATCCTGTTCTCGATCGTCCCCGCCTTTGCATGTCTTGTACTGCGTCAAGCCCTGGTTAATACGCCCTGATATCGGCAAAAGGACTGCGGTCTGGGGTGAAATGAGCTTGCCTCCGCCAGTAGAGTACGTATAAAAAAGATCGTATTTGCAAGGCTCTTGGAACTTGAGACGTGACCATACCAAGTATTCTTTCGTCTTTTGAGGGCTGTGGAGAGGTCGTCGTAAAGTCTACTTGCATTTTCGATTTACATTATCATTTGGCTTATGATCCTTGTAGGTGACATTTAGAAGTCTCCTAAAACATCTCATCTCCATAGGCTGGATTGTTCTCTAAAGGTCTGCTGTAATGGTTCATGTTTCGCAGACTTTACATTCGCGTTAAACAATCTAATCTTTTTTTCACGATATTTTAAGTGAGAACAGTTGAAAGCAAATCTTGCCTCGCTTTCCTTGACGTTCACGTCAATGCAGATAATGTGTATTGTGTGAATTTTGTAATATCATTCATTTAAAAAATCACGTTTAACTTGGTTCACGCTTGCTGCTCGTCTTATTCTGGTTTTTCTAGTCCTTGATGTTTGATTGATGTTCGTGTTTTTAAAGATGCTCGCACTGAGTGAAGTGGTACCAAGACGGTTCAATATAATTTTGTTCAATTGAAAACCTAACTGGCTGAAATTGTTTGTTTTTCCTGGGGTTATTTTTTCGGGGCGATTTCTGAGTAGCAAGACGTTATTGTTGCACTTTGGGTTTCTTCAGAAAAATAAAGTGAAAGTGAAGATTGAAAGTCGACAAATACATAAATAGGTTCAGGTACGCTACATGGACAGATCCAATACAAAACGTTTAGGCTGAAAGATATTCTTCGGGCTAGCAACATGTCCATGACACATTGTCCACACGGTATTGGATTTGTAGAGGTATAAGGCACTTGGTAGCCGTGTAGCACAGTGGTAAGCGAGTTGTCCTGGGTTCATTCCCCAGTTCAGGCGGAAAAGTTTTTTCAGACTTCAACGGCGCCCGTGTCGACCCAGCCTTAAATAAGTACTGGTTCAGTCCGGGAAGTAAAACAGGCGAGGGAGAGGAGATGTCTACCGCCCTCATATAGCTATCCCTTTGAAATGTGAGATCGCTAACACTTCACACCCCTACAGCAGTAATGCTATGGGTTACCTGACTTTTTGTAAAGGTTTTTTTTATAAGGCCCTTAAAACGGTGAACGCGCAAGTGGGAGAAAGATTCTCGCGAGTTTCAAGCGACCCCTGATCTCAAACTAGGTGGGATCAGAGTGCCTGCATCATTAGTTTCTTCCAGTCGTCTTGACTTATGTCGTGCCACTGGTCCAAGGTTGCCCGGGACCAGAAAGTGTGATTGATGACCAGCGCAGTTTCTTCCTCACTTTAATCCAATGACTTATGTCGTGCCACTGATCAAAGGTTGCCCAGGACCAGCAAGTGTGATTGTTGACCAGCGCAGTTTCTTCCTCACTTTAATCCAATGACTTATGTCGTGCCACTGATCAAAGGTTGCCCAGGACCAGCAAGTGTGATTGTTGACCAGCGCAGTTTCTTCCTCACTTTAATCCAATGACTTATGTCGTGCCACTGATCAAAGGTTGCCCAGGACCAGCAAGTGTGATTGTTGACCAGCGCAGTTTCTGCCTCACTTTAATCCAATGACTTATGTCGTGCCACTGATCCAAGGTTGCCCAGGACCAGCAAGTGTGATTGTTGACCAGCGCAGTTTCTTCCTCACTTTAATCCAATGACTTATGTCGTGCCACTGATCAAAGGTTGCCCAGGACCAGCAAGTGTGATTGTTGACCAGCGCAGTTTCTTCCTCACTTTAATCCAATGACTTATGTCGTGCCACTGATCAAAGGTTGCCCAGGACCAGCAAGTGTGATTGTTGACCAGCGCAGTTACCTCCTCACTATACTTAAAATACAGCAAGTTACATCAACAAGACAAATCCGTCTGATGATGTCACATCATCGCTTGCGACGACCAACTACGTTCATCCACTACTGCATCTTCGACTATGTCTTTTAGAACTGACATCAGATTATTCTTCTGGTTTTTGATCTCGTGAAGCAAATAATATGTTGTCTGTAAGTTATACGTACGTCGTCAAAAAAAACTGAAGAGGGTTGAAATCATCAGTTGAAATCTTGTAGTTGTTGCACAAACTTTCTCGAAGTATTCATTCTTGGCGTTCTTTATATGGTGCTGGGTTGGGACGGCGTGGGATAGTGGTTAAGTGGCACGGCTCACAACTCAAAGGTGCTAGGTTCGATCCCCATCACAGCACCAGCCGCTACCCCTGGGAAGCAAACCCTTAGAAAATACAGGACGAAGCATACTCTAACATAGAAAAATGCATGCAGAAGTCGGATGCACTGGGCCGAAAGGTGCAAAATAAAAACCACAGTATAATGCACACCGCCTTGGGGAAAAGATAAATAAAAATTAAAAAATGGTGCCGGGTTACAGTGGCTCTTCTTACATCCCGATATATACTGGAGAACATGGGACTGGGTCTGTATGGCCAAAGTGCAATGATAGGCTTCTTAGTAGGCGCACCACTGCGAGAATGACAAATCGCTTCGTTCCTCGTTGGCTATACGTGCACTGGGCGCACCACTGCAAGAATGACAAATCGCTTTGTTCCTCGTTGGCTATACGTGCACTGGGCGCACCACTGCAAGAATGACAAATCGCTTCGTTCCTCGTTGGCTATACGTGCACTGGGCGCACCACTGCAAGAAGGACAAATCGCCCCGCATCTCGTTGGCTATACGTACACTGGGTGCACCGCTGCGAGAATGACAAATCGCTCCGCACCTGGTTGGCTATACGTGCACTGGGCGCACCACTGCGAGAATGACAAATCACTCTGCACCTGGTATGCTATACGTGCACTGGGCGCACCACTGCGAGAATGACAAATGGCTTCGCATCTCTTTAACTATACGTGCACTGGGCGCACCACTGCGATAATGACAAATCGCTTCGACCCTCGTTGGCCTTTTTGCACTGAGCGCACCACTGCGAGAATGACAAATCACTTCGCACCTCGTTGGCCTTACGTGCACTGGGAGCAGATCATCTGGGGTTAATGCCATTATGGTGCACTTGAACATGTAAACTTTCCCTGCTCCTTGAATTATTAGAACGCTTCAATCTCCCGTCCCAGTTTACCCATCTGTAAAGTAGTACTTGACCTCTCTGTCAAGAATCGCGAGAAGACCAGGAAGGTAACTTCTCACTCTATTTTTACTTTGACTAGACATTCTTTCCTTTATACGCTCATTTACACAGACGTCAAATCATCCAGACGTTTTATTTATATGCGTTCTTTTACTCCGACGTTTTTTTTTATCAGAGCTTTCTTTTATCCATAATTTTATCATAATTAATGCAAACGTTATTGTATTCGTCTTCTTTTTTTCTCTGGACGTTATTTTATCCAGAAGTTCTTATATCCAGACGTTTCTATATCCATGCTTGCATTTATCCAGGCGTGCTTTTTTTCGGAGGGGGGGGGGGAATTATGTTATCCAGGCATTCTTTTATTCAGGCATGCTATTATCCATACAGCACCGGTGAGATAAGTATCATTATTTGTTTCTTCGGTACACTCATGAAAAGTTAGTTGTTTTTACGTGTTTAGTTCTCCGTTACCGATGAAGGTCTTTTGTAAGTACGTTATATTTCGGATCGTGAACGTTCCAATGTTTCGTCTGTGATATTCGTGTGCAGGTTATTAAACTCATCCAACCTCATTTAATGCTATGAACTAGGACAATCGTTCAATCAATTAATCAGTGAATCAATCCAATAAATCCAATCCTGTTCAGCTCCCTGTGGAGTATAGGTCCTCAATAAATACATGACAAGTGCACAAATGGTGAAACGTTTTTGGCTTAAAGTTTATACGGGAGTCTATAACCAGACCCAATGCCAACTTTTATCCATCGCCCATTGCGAGGTGCGTGGCAGGTTTCAGTGTACTATTCTTCGCTGCTCTTCCAATTCTGGTAACATTGAGACGACCTAGTGCAGTACAGAAGCTAACGCTGTATTCGAGACAACAAACATTACTTAAGAGACCAGCTTACCCATTCTGTTCTCGTCATTCCGCCATTAGTGGTGTTGAGAACTGCTGACCCTTGACACAGGCCTAAGAATAGAAATAAAAATGTCTGGCCCCCATCTTGTTTCTATTGACGTCAGAAATGCTTTGCGTTGGTCGGTCTGACGGGCAAACTATTGGGATTATCGGTGGTGAATATTTGTAGATTTGGTTGTTTGCCCGGGAAAGTGCAGTCCGGAATGTAGAAAGCGAGGCTGTTAATTCACATTGGAAGAGGCTCAAGCGGTTATATAAAAGAAGTAGCAATATGTGGATAGAAATATGTATACAGAGATCACAGGTAATCAGAAGGAGATTGGCAATGACAATGAAGAGGATACACAACCTGGGGAAACTAAAGCAGAATGCCAGCAAACGAACAGAAGTGAACATTTTGAGGACCTGTGTCTTTCCCGTGGTAGCAAACGGCTGCCCAGTTCTGGACAGTTACCCAAACTTCAGGAAATAAGATAGCGTCCTTCGAGTCAAAATGTTATAAAAAAATGGTCATCAGAATATCGTGTATCGAAAAAAAAGAGGAATACGCGCATTCGACAAGAGAAGTGATTCATAAATTACATCATGACCAGAAAATGTAGATACTTAGGCCACATCAAAATACACAACGGTCTTGAGAAAACGGTAATGTAAGGTATGGTGCCAGGTACGAGAGGCAGAAGAGGTATGGTGCCAGGTACGAGAGGCAGAAGCAGACCAACAAAACGATGGCATCCAGATGGCAAGGTATGTTTGGGCATGACTCTTGAGCAGACTGGAGAATTATCAAGAGATCTAATTCCTTTCAGACGGGCTGGGATGGGAGCGACGTTCTGCAAAGGGCAAGCTACATGATGATGATGCTCAGCTTTGTAACAAAGGTAGTGTGATCGTTTGAAATGGTCTCTGCTGTACGATCCTGAATAAGAAGTGTGTTGACGTTCTACTTCTTGGAATTGTGAACCTAAATTAGATCTTGGTTCCCAAGTGTTATATTTCCGTCAAATGGTTTTTGAACCACCAGGGAGGATGTTGTCAGGTATAGCTTCCGCATCGAAGACTGACTGCAATTTGTTTTCGTTTTTTGTTTTTCGCCTTTGCCTTATTTTTCTAATCCCCATAGGCGGTGTGCGTTGCACTGTGGTTTTTTGGGGCGCCAGTCGGCCCAGTGCATCCGACTTCAGTATGCATTTTATGTAAGGGCCTGCTTCGTTCTACACTTTCTAAGGGTTTGCTTCCCCGGGGTAACGGCTGGTGATGTGATGGGTATCGAACCCAGCACCATCTGTTTGTGAGCCCTGCAACTTAACCACTAGCCCACTTTTCCCAGCGGTCCTTGGGTCTACCCACACTTCGACTAGCGGTCCTTGGGTCTCCACACACTTCGACTAGCGGTCCTTGGGTCTACCCACTCTTCGACTAGCGGTCCTTGGGTCTACCCACACTTCGACTAGCGGTCCTTGGGTCTACCCACACTTCGACTAGCGGTCCTTGGGTCTACCCACACTTCGACTAGCGGTCCTTGGGTCTACCTACACTTCGACTAGCGGTCCTTGGGTCTACCCACACTTCGACTAGCGGTCCTTGGGTCTACCCACACTTTGACTAGCGGTCCTTGGGTCTACCCACACTTCGACTAGCGGTCCTTGGGTCTACCCACACTTCGACTAGCGGTCCTTGGGTCTACCCACACTTCGACTAGCGGTCCTTGGGTCTACCTACACTTCGACTAGCGGTCCTTGGGACTACCCACACTTCGACTAGCGGTCCTTGGGACTACCCACACAGTCTGACTATCGTTGTTGGAAGCATGTCAGGTAGACTTCTTTTGGGAATGGATTACAGCTAAGTCGCTCCATTCTGTATAATGTTGTCATGTGACTCAAATCGGCTTTCACCGAAACTGTGACCTTGGGGAACAGACAAAAATGGCAAGGAGCTATGTCGGGAGAACAGGGAGCCTGGCGAACCAGAGGAAGGTTGTGTGTGGCCAAGAAACTCTGAATGAGATGCGAAGAATGGCCGAGAGCTTGTCACGACGGAGCTGCCTAGTTGATGTTGTCTACAGGTACGATCATTTCCGTCGAACAGCATCACTGAGGTGCCGGATGACCTCCAGGTAGTACTCTTTGGTAATGTTTGAACTGTCTAGTGTGTTCTCGTGGTGCACGAGAGTTGAAGAAAACGCTCAAGATGACTTTGATATTATGTCCTTTTGTGGTGAGTTAAAACACAACGAGTGCTGATTATACTCAACATTGAAAGGATACCTGTCAGCAACTGACGCAACCTACGGGTGGGGAACAATTATTCACGCATGGGCATGACAGTCCCCCTTGATCTCCATGCGGAACGACAACACCCATACGTCATTTGTTTCCGCAAAAAAACATAAGGTCAGAAACTTCTTGAACACACCTCGTATATTTACAAGTGACTCTATTGTGTCCTCCAACCGCTTGCTCATTGCCGACGTGTTCACATCTAATATTAAAGATGAACACACCTCGTATATTTACAAGTGACTCTATTGTGTCCTCCAACCGCTTGCTCATTGCCGACGTGTTCACATCTAATATTAAAGATGAACACACCTGGTGACGCTCACTTTGTTTATTTGTTATTTGCCAGGATGTCTAAACATTTCTCATGTTGTTAAATGGGGTTTTGGACATCCCTACGAAGATTAGCGGATGATTAGCGGAGTGGTAGAGCATTAGCTTTTCATTACAATGTTTCAAAGCTCAACCCCCCACCCCCGTCGGCATCACAAGTTGATCCGCCTGTAAATGGATACATGGCAGACGGCTAGGAACGAACAAAGGGCAAGAAAAAGGGATACTGGCCACTCTACCTTACAAGGCTGTGGCTTAGTACAAAGAAGGCTCTAACACTTCATCCCAGACGACAATGTCTGCTATGTGACTACCTCTACCTTCCTTTCTCAATTTCTCATACTTGGAATTACAATCACAGCTTTCTGGTTCTATTCTAATTCCGTCCCTATCCATCTACTTGGCTAGACACCGTAAATGCTTTATTTACTTCCTCTAAACGCCAAACATCACGAACTAGCCGAAGGGATGGTAGCAGTAAAGTAGAAGACTGTTAGGAGACTCTAAATACTGATTCTCACCTTCGCTGCAAGTGAAGCAAAAGAGCATCACTATAGTCAACCCCTTGAAAGAAAGATGTATCCGAGCATTTGCAGTGGTGGTTTGGTTGCAAATGTACTTACATGATGAGCAGGAATTCGTCTTTGTAGACCAGAAACAAGCAGTTTACCGAGTGGATTGAAACAACCTTATGGAAAATAAAGAAAAACTTTCATGGACAAGTATTGAACAAATACAATAGCTATGTATAAAAAACAGTTATAGTACTTTGAGAACACCAAAAATAAACTCATTAATTGGTTTGGGGTGGGGTTAAGACCGGGGTAAGACCGGGATGTGTACTCCAGCCACTATTGTGAACTGCGTACATGGATCGAATAACAATTGAAGCAAAACCAGTAACCAATGAACGGGCTCCTTTTTACGGATGACCAGGGTCTCTTTCATTCAGATGAACACAACATGTAGAACATCTTAAAGCCCTTGATAATGCTTGAAACATCTAGAACATCTTAAAGTCCTTGATAATGCTTGAAACATCTAGAACATCTTAAAGCCCTTGATAATGCTTGAAACATCTAGAACATCTTAACGCCCTTGATAATGCTTGAAACATCTAGAACATCTTAAAGCCCTTGATAATGCTTGAAACATCTAGAACATCTTAAAGCCCTTGATAATGCTTGAAACATCTAGAACATCTTAAAGCCCTTGATAATGCTTGAAACATCTAGAACATCTTAAAGCCCTTGATAATGCTTGAAACATCTAGAACATCTTAAAGCTCTTGATAATGCTTGAAACATCTAGAACATCTTAAAGCCCTTGATAATGCTTGAAACATCTAGAACATCTTAAAGCCCTTGATAATGCTTGAAACATCTAGAACATCTTAAAGTCCTTGATAATGCTTGAAACATCTAGAACATCTTAAAGCCCTTGATAATGCTTGAAACATCTAGAACATCTTAAAGCCCTTGATAATGCTTGAAACATCTAGAACATCTTAAAGCCCTTGATAATGCTTGAAACATCTAGAACATCTTAACGCCCTTGATAATGCTTGAAACATCTAGAACATCTTAACGCCCTTGATAATGCTTGAAACATCTAGAACATCTTAAAGTCCTTGATAATGCTTGAAACATCTAGAACATCTTAAAGCCCCTGATAATGCTTGAAACATCTAGAACATCTTAACGCCCTTGATAATGCTTGAAACATCTAGAACATCTTAACGCCCTTGATAATGCTTGAAACATCTAGAACATCTTAAAGCCCCTGATAATGCTTGAAACATCTAGAACATCTTAAAGCTCTTGATAATGCTTGAAACATCTAGAACATCTTAAAGCCCTTGATAATGCTTGAAACATCTAGAACATCTTAAAGCCCCTGATAATGCTTGAAACATCTAGAACATCTTAAAGCCCCTGATAATGCTTGAAACATCTAGAACATCTTAAAGCCCTTGATAATGCTTGAAACATCTAGAACATCTTAAAGCCCTTGATAATGCTTGAAACATCTAGAACATCTTAACGCCCTTGATAATGCTTGAAACATCTAGAACATCTTAAAGCCCCTGATAATGCTTGAAACATCTAGAACATCTTAAAGCCCTTGATAATGCTTGAAACATCTAGAACATCTTAAAGCCCTTGATAATGCTTGAAACATCTAGAACATCTTAAAGCCCTTGATAATGCTTGAAACATCTAGAACATCTTAAAGCTCTTGATAATGCTTGAAACATCTAGAACATCTTAAAGCCCTTGATAATGCTTGAAACATCTAGAACATCTTAAAGCCCTTGATAATGCTTGAAACATCTAGAACACCTTAAAGCCCTTGATAATGCTTGAAACATCTAGAACATCTTAGAGCCCTATGATAATGCTTGAAACATCTAGAACACCTTAAAGCCCTTGATAATGCTTGAAACATATAGAACATCTTAAAGCCCTTGATAATGCTTGAAACATCTAGAACATCTTAGAGCCCTTGATAATGCTTGAAACATCTAGAACACCTTAAAGCCTTTGATAATGCTTGAAACATCTAGAACATCTTAGAGCCCTTGATAATGCTTGAAACATCTAGAACACCTTAAAGCCCTTGATAATACTTGCAACATCTAGAACATCTTAGAGCCCTTGATAATGCTTACAACATCTAGAACACCTTAGAGCCCTTGATAATGCTTGCAATATATTTAACATATGTTTTAATTTGCTTTTTTCTTATTTCTCTATTTACCCAAGGCGGTGTGCGTTGCACTGTGTCTTTATTTTGCGCCTGTCGGCCCAGTGCATCCGACTTCGGCATACATTTTGTGTAAGGGTTTGCTTCCTCCGACATTTTTTATGGGTTTGCTTCCCCGGGGAATCGGCCGGTGTTGTGATACGGAGCGAACCCAGCACCTTCGAGTTGTGAGTCGTATCACTTAACCGCTAACCCACGCTCTTCCCATATATTTAATGTGAGAATTATTACAGCAAAGACTGAAACAATGTAAATCAGCAGGAGGGAGATAGCACAAAATATGCATTCAAAAAGCAACTTAAACACGTACAAGATTTCAAACACTTGGGCAGCGTGTTCACACAAGATGGAAGACTGGACAGAGAGGTGGAATCAAAACCATAGAAAGCTAATGCGCTTTCCTATTAGCTCTCACCATTACTAAAACACAAACACATCCCAGTGTAGATAAAGAAATAGCTGATAACGTATTTTTATAACAATTATCTGCTACTAGTGTCAGACATGGACTCTTCCCCCAAAAAATCAAGGTATGCGAAATGAGGTGTTTGAGAAAGGCTGTCGGGGTCACAAGGTTGGACAGAGTCTGAAACGAAATAATCAGACAGGAGGTGGGTGTAACATTGTGCATAGGATTCATGGATAGGCTGCTAATAAAATGGTTTGGACACTTGACAAGAATGCAACCAAAATTAACAGTACGTCGATAAATAATACCAGACATAAGGGTTACAGAGTAAGAGAGAGACCACGAAAAAGGCGGATAGATGGTGTCACTCTGACAGAAACAAGCATGGCATGACAACAACAAACTAGGGACACGAAGGAAAACTACACCTCCCCAGGCTGTCTAACGACACCAGGTGGATAGAAGATACTGATGACGACGAGGCTGCTAGCCAAATCCACAACTCTCTTTAGTTGACATTTACGATGTTGTTGCTATTGCTGTTGTTCAACGCCCACAATGAGTATGTTTAACCTTTTGTACAACCTGTTAAACGCGTTAGGTGGCCGGTTGTAGTAGCTTTCCTCACATCCCAAGCGAGCTGACGAAGTTCGACCCGAGTCATGCATGCTGCTCTGGTATGCTTGGCTTGATCTACTGTACACTAATTACTACAAGGATCACGTCGATCCCCATCTTGTTAGCAAGACTACCATGAAAACAGGATGTTTCCAGGGAACGATATATGGAAGAAAAATAGTTGTCTTGGAGAGAATGCCTGACGTAAGGTCCTGGTCAGAATATTGTGTCTGACCCTGACGCGCCAACCTGGTCGGTATATTCTGCCCTTAACTGACGCGACCTCCTGGTCAGTATGTTGTGGCTGATCTTGGTGAAAGTCCTGGTCAGTATGTTGGGCCTGACTCATACGCGACTTCCTCGCCAGTACGTTGTGCTTGACCCTGACGCGACGTCTTCGTTATATGTTGTGCCTGACCCTGACGCCACAACCTGGTCAGTTTGTTCTGTTTGGCCCTGGCGCGACGTCCTGGTCAGTATATTGTGTCTGACTCTGACGCGACGTCCTGGTCAGTATGTTGTGCCTGACCCTGACGCGACGTCCTGGTCAGTATGTTGTGCCTGCCCGAACTATCGTTTCAGTTCCCTCTCTTTTACAACATTCGCGGTAGCGCAGTGGTAAGTGCACTGCCTTCCCAGTCAGACAATCAAGGTTCAATTCCCAGTTGGTCCGGGATTTTTTTCTGATCACAAACCGGGCCCGTGGTCGACCCAACCCCATAAACTGGGTACCAGAAAATCTGGGACGTAAAGGCAGCCGGTCTGATGCTGACCACATCATCTACTAAGTGCCGTGGGCTACACAATAATATGTGTCTAACATCATATTTCAAATCCGCCGCATGGCTTGAAGGACTCTTTCCTTTCTATTGTTACTTTTAGAATACACAATGGCCAAATGTGTTTCAACCTGCGGGGAACTCAGATCATGAGTTATCTACGGTATTCTTTTATACCACCCGGCCCGCCATTTTAGGCAGCCATGATTGTCATATTGGGTCACGATGGATAACTTTCAAAACAACATCTGGCCTTCGCTTCTGTTGGTCTAAGAAGCCATCAGTGCATTAACAATTGTTCATAAACCACTAATAAAGTAAATACTAACTTTTTTGACAGCAGCCTAATGTTAACTATTCTAGCCGGTTGGAGGACACGATGAAGCTAATAAACATTTAGATGTTAGTAAACGTACTACTCACAACATATTGTCCATGTTTTACTGCTAGTTTGAGGCATGAAGCAACTAAAATTTGAGAAACATATAATCATATTCTCAACATTCTATTGTCAATGTTTCACAATGAACTTGATGTAATGGTCAAACTATAATTTCGTATGTAGATAAACGTACAACCAACATTATTTTGTCCATGTTTCACAGCCATCTTGAGGTAAAGATCAAAGTAGACCTACATCCCAGATGAACATACTACCAACCAACACTCCATTGTCCATGTTGCACGGCCACCCTGTGGCATTGGTCAAACTTTAATTTAGATATATAATAACTTCTTCCCGGACTTTTGTTTTCGATGTGCTGCATCTACGAGCGATGGTTGAAACGTTTTGCATTTTAGCATGAAGGAGTCGAGGCACATAACTGGACATTGGTGTGAACTTTAGTATGAAGAAGTCAGAGCACTTAACTGGACATTGGTGTGAACTTTAGTATGAAGAAGTCAGAGCACTTAACTGGAAATTGGTGACAACTTTAGTAAGAAGGAGTCAAGGCACTTAACTGGAAATCGGTGTGAACTTTAGTAAGAAGAAGTCAGAGCACTTAACTGGACATTGGTGTGAACTTTAGTAAGAAGACGTCAGAGCACTTAACTGGACATTGGTGTGAACTTTAGTATGAAGAAGTCAGAGCACTTAACTGGAAATTGGTGTCAACTTTAGTAAGAAGGAGTCAAGGCACTTAACTGGAAATCGGTGTGAACTTTAGTATGAAGGAATCAAGGCACTTAACTGGAAATTGGTGTGAACTTTAGTATGAAGAAGTCAGAGCACTTAACTGGAAATTGGTGTCAACTTTAGTAAGAAGGAGTCAAGGCACTTAACTGGAAATCGGTGTGAACTTTAGTATGAAGGAATCAAGGCACTTAACTGGAAATTGGTGTGAACTTTAGTATGAAGGAATCAAGGCACTTAACTGGAAATTGGTGTGAACATTAGTATGAAGGAATCAAGGCACTTAACTGGAAATTGGTGTGAACTTTAGTATGAAGAAGTCAGAGCACTTAACTGGAAATTGGTGTGAACTTTAGTATGAAGGAATCAAGGCACTTAACTGGAAATTGGTGGGAACTTTAGTATGAAGAAGTCAGAGCACTTAACTGGAAATTGGTGTGAACTTTAGTATGAAGGAATCAAGGCACTTAACTGGAAATTGGTGTGAACTTTAGTATGAAGAAGTCAGAGCACTTAACTGGAAATTGGTGTGAACTTTAGTATGAAGGAATCAAGGCACTTAACTGGAAATTGGTGTGAACTTTAGTATGAAGAAGTCAGAGCACTTAACTGGAAATTGGTGTGAACTTTAGTATGAAGGAATCAAGGCACTTAACTGGAAATTGGTGTGAACTTTAGTATGAAGAAGTCAGAGCACTTAACTGGAAATTGGTGTGAACTTTAGTATGAAGGAATCAAGGCACTTAACTGGAAATTGGTGTGAACTTTAGTATGAAGAAGTCAGAGCACTTAACTGGAAATTGGTGGGAACTTTAGTATGAAGGAATCAAGGCACTTAACTGGAAATTGGTGTGAACTTTAGTATGAAGAAGTCAGAGCACTTAACTGGAAATTGGTGTGAACTTTAGTATGAAGGAATCAAGGCACTTAACTGGAAATTGGTGTGACCTTTAGTATGAAAAAGTCAGAGCACTTAACTGGAAATTGGTGTGAACTTTAGTAAGAAGGAGTCAAGGCACTTAACTGGAAATCGGTGTGAACTTTAGTATGAAGGAATCAAGGCACTTAACTGGAAATTAGTGTGAACTTTAGTAAGAAGGAATCAAGGCACTTAACTGGAAATTGGTGTGAACTTTAGTATGAAGGAATCAAGGCACTTAACTGGAAATTGGTGTGAACTTTAGTATGAAGGAATCAAGGCACTTAACTGGAAATTGGTGTGAACTTTAGTATGAAGGAATCAAGGCACTTAACTGGAAATCGGTGTGAACTTTAGTATGAAGGAATCAAGGCACTTAACTGGAAATTGGTGTGAACTTTAGTATGAAGGAATCAAGGCACTTAACTGGAAATTGGTGTGAACTTTAGACTTTCTTTCTGTATTTTCTCTGCACATCACTACACCTTTCCAATCTAATCACTACCTTCCTGGCGCCCTGATTGTACTACACCACAGACATAACCGTGAAGGAATCACACCTTCAGTTCAGTAACTAAGTCTTGAATGTTAGAAAACCCACGTCCACTAAGTAGACTCTTCGTGTTTGGGAACAGTAAGAAGGTACTAGGTCCCAAGTAAGACGAATAAATGGTGGATGAGGCCTGATTTTACGTGTTTACGACGTCCATG
Source organism: Ariolimax columbianus (assembly GCA_036924085.1). Taxonomy (NCBI): domain Eukaryota; kingdom Metazoa; phylum Mollusca; class Gastropoda; order Stylommatophora; family Arionidae; genus Ariolimax; species Ariolimax columbianus. The sequence goes on from JAVGWX010000012.1 coordinate 51,377,725, forward strand.
ACTTGATTGCTGAATTGGAGACACACTTCCGGGTTAAGAAGGAGAAGATGCAATCAGAGCATCAGGAAGTGAAGAATAGATAACAGGGTAACGCCTTGCTGCTTTAGTACATAGAGAACTCTCACCAATCTCTAAATAAGTTTGACTCTTTCATGCTGAAGTACACCACTTGTCAACCATCCCTCGTACGGCTAGCTTGAGAAGATGATCTAAATATAGCATTAGATATAAATAAACATCTATTGAACAAACTATTGTTCATGTTCTACATCTACAAATAACTGAATTAAAATATAAATTTAGATTTATTTAAACATCTAATCTGCAATCTATTTTCCGTATTCTTATCCTATCTGGTACTCATGATCATACTGTATCTGTTTAAGCATTGTTGTTGTTGTTATTGTTGTTGTTATCCCATACCTGCTGAGCAAGCCTTCTCTTGGCAGCCCAATGCCATTTTCATAAAGATATAGGTCTTCTTCAGTTGTTTCAATGCTCCGAACAATTGTCGGCAGTGCTTGTAAGAATCTTCTCCTCATGTCCGCAAGTACCTTGTACTCAATGAGTAGATGTCGAACTGTTTCACCAGGATGAGACCAATGTCCGCACAAGGGCAGGTGCTGGAGATTGATGCGGTTTAAATGGCTATTGACTCTGGTATATCCTTTTCGGAACTGAAAGATGAGACTTTGATCTATTCTGTGTAGTTTATTTATGCCATCGTTAGCTTTTGGCTGTGACATTTCGCTAAATTCACTGCGACCTGTTGTTCCCGTGGCCCGCCTGTTTGTCTATAACGGTATATGCATACACCTAGCCTATTCGACATTATTTTGCCAACGTTGTCACGCCATCTGGTGGCGATGACCATAATAAAACTGTTATTGTTTATTAACGTAATAATCTAATTGATATTGTTCTTGTGCCACAGCCAGTAAACTTCAGTCACGTCTTAGTTCTGGGGTATTGAACAAAATCAAGACGCTGAGCAGTGCAGGAGCTCTAGTGGTCATCCATCCACAGCTGGCTGCTAGCGTCAGAGCCAACAAAACAGAGCAGCCAAGACCATTCTACACCTCCACGCGGTGATCCTGGATAACAAACTGCAACAGAGCAGACTGACTAAGAAGAAGGGATCGAAAATGGAAGAATAACCAGGTACCCAAAAGTGTTTGCTGAAGTCGGATGTGTTGGGCCAAATGGTGCAAATCTATCACATTCAAGCTGTGAACTACGACACGTCGCATTCCGTTCTCATGACTACGTTTCTGCTGTTGGCAAATCCCTTTTCATTACTCGATAGCGAGAGTTTGAGAACGAATGACGAAGAAGAAGAAGAGATGACAAAATAAATAGATCGAATCTACAACAGTGTAGAAAGATAAACAAAATACTGAAAGAATTGAGTTGCCTTCTGCTATATTCCCCTTTGCGGACTACAATGTGGCGAGGAAAGGGATCAGGTTACATCAATTCTCAACAAATGGAGATCTTCCATAATGAAGTCCATAACACGTGCACCCCTGTAGTAATATTTTATTTGGAACTCCTTTTTTTTTTGTATTTTAATTTTAGTATATTCATTCCGCTTAAAGGATGTGGTCACTTGGTTAGATTAATGGTTTTCCATCCTGGAGGCGACCCGTTCAAATTCTTGTAAAGTCGAATGGTTTTTATTTGGAGGTAAAATCCAGAACAACCTAGACAGCACTTTTATGCCGACTGCAAGGAATGGAGTTTTTATTCCCCATTTCTAAATAACCTTCACCTTCCCCGACGGACTCTATCTACGTTAAAGCACCGTAAATGAGATTTTGTTTCCTCATTTTTAATCTCTCTATTTTTGCCTGTCCACAGATAACGCACCAGGGAGATATGCCACCTTGTTACGAAGAGAGCCCTTAACGCTCGTCAGAGTTAAACATAAGCTCCTAGACCCACTGGAGCCTCTATCACTAAGTGCTGGATAAAGTTCTTGTCAACACCAAGGTTTAAAAATCGTTTAAGAACGAAAAGAAAATGCTTTCTTCAGGACAACTTTCTTCGATTTAAATTCATTGGAGATAAAGCTGACTTCCGGTCTTAACATTCTGTGCAGTCGAGAAATGGAAAATGAAAACCCAAAATCTAGTTCTCGTGAAAAGAAGCGCAGTGAACAAGGAAAGATGTCGAGGAAGGAAAAAAAAAGCAAACCAGTTGTTGCTTCAACAAAATCCAAGAAGAGATCGTCAAAAATGATTTCTCCCAAGGAAAAACATTCCAAAGAATCTGAAGATGTTATCGCACCTAGCAATAATACCCAGGCCGAAGGTGCGACAATTAGAAGCACTTCACGTGTTTCTGAAGATGGTGATGTTCGTGAAGAATTTGAAGCAGCTTCTGAGAGGGGGGAGTCCCCAAGTAAACGTACACGCTCTAAGTCCAGATCTAGAAGTGGCTCACGGAGTAGATTCTCCAGTTTCTTCAGGAGAAAGAAACGTAGTATGTCGGAGACTGAGTTGAATAATGGCTCGAATGCCGAAGAAAGAAAAAGGTTTGAAAGTGCTGAAGATGTCAAATCACGAAGCAGACAAAACGTTCTGAAGAATAGCGGGGATGTGGAGGAAGAAACGGGAACTCTGTTGAGAAGCAGTTTGAAACAGTTGCCGTCACATCGTTTATACGACTCTAGAATTCAACCCAGGGATCGCCTGCTCAACATGACAGTTGCTGATGCAGTTAAAGAGCAAAGATTACGTCGGGCCAATTCCGCACACCGCTCTCCACGCCGACGTGATACTCCCCCTTCAGTTTCATCCACAATGTATATGTCTTCACCGAGTTTATCTTCCACCTTAGTCGATTTGAACTCCTCACGTTCAGGTGTTTCACCGAGCACTCAATCAGCCACTCTGCCGGCAATGATGCGTTACCAACAAGGGGAAACCTCTTCTCATACACGTTTTCTGTATCCACAAATTTCTAAAACCAGAAGTGATGAAAACAGTGATAATACTAATGTTCTTCCTAACGACGTCACTAAACGTCCTAATTTAGGAAAAGATCCTCAACGACAGGATATTTCAAAACCACCGAAAACAGGCGTCGCGTCTCGTAGGCGACAGCATACAGACAAATTATCTCATAAACCTAAATCCAATACAAGTGAGGATTTCAAAAATAAAATACACCCGGGCAGTTCAAAAGTGCTTGTGGACGGCAATATATCTCCTGAAGTGGACAGTCTCCGCAGGGTTAGTCGAGACTCGTCTGATCCGTCTGAGCAAGCACCCAAAGACGCTGCGGAAGCTAAAATTAAACGCAAGGCGTCGCTGTCAAAATTTCTGGAGCTCCGGCAGACTCGTCCGTCAGCAACTCGCACTCATCGTATGAGCCAGTCAAGCGACTCAGGAGTGACCTCACGAGACGCGTCTCCCGCTGCACTTATTGCCACAACTGACGCACAGAAACGACCACAAGAGATATATAAACCTCCATACGAGGCTAAAGTAACTGAAAAGTCTGTAAATCCTTACGTTGTAAGCAGTTCACCGATACCCCAGACCCTTACTACTCCTCCTATTGTTTCCATAAACGGAGCACATCTTCAGGCTCAGGAGGCAACACTCCCGATTGTCAAAGATATGTCTTCTTCAATAAAACTTGATGAGAGTTTGAGAGAGCCTAGCTCTGCCTCATCCAGCCCTCAAGTGAACTCACTAACTTCATCCTTTCGTTCATCAGACCAGGGTTACGTTGACAGCGATAGTGATGATGAAGCTTCGTTCTCCACACCACCGGAAGAAGTAGAAGGGGCCAGGTCTGGGAAGCGTGAAAAAGCCAGTCGCACATTTTACCCAGGTGTGTTACAAAGAAAGCTGTTAGAGACATCTAAGGAACAAAGTCATCAGAGAGCGGTATTACCAGAGCCTGATCTAGAATCCTGGGATGCAAAACGAGGCAGCAATATCTCCAAAGCAAAAGCAGAAGGAAACCTAGAGCAGGATCATCTGCGGCAAGGGAAATTCATAGAACAGACCAAAGCTGAACTAAGATATATCCCTAGGGGTGTCAGGAGGTCCAGAAGTGACGTTGATAGCCGGTCAAAACCAAATGAGATGTTTCCCAAAAAGGCTGAAGCATTGAATGGGACACGGCAACGAACAGGCTCGGCTGACACGTTTTCAACATCACCTAATCTTGGTCGAGAGAAGGTTAAGTTTGATCTTGACGTACTATCTGCAGCTAGCACGACAACTTTGGTAATCCAGGACGAATCTGTAACGTCAAATAGTGATATACTCCTTCCAGAGAGTGGTCATCAGAAAATGGTCCCATCAGTGGGGACTGTGGCTCAACAGAGGTATAGAAGAACCTATTCTCCCCCTAGTGTAAGTAAAGTCATTCTGACACCAAACGATGAGACAGGGGAATACACAGCACCTGGTGCCTCAGTTTCTCCATTGGAAGTCAACTCAGAAAGAAAACCCGCGCCATCAATCCCGGTTTCAATTCAGTTACATCCTGCGCACGATTTGCCTGAAACTCCAGCATCGAATTCCCCAAGAAAGATAGAACAGGTAGTAGGATTGCCAAAGAGAGGCATTCTGAAGTCTCCTGTGAGAGACAGAACTTTTGTAACCATTGAAGACGACAGTGAGGCCTCGTTTAAATCAGAAAGCAGTACTGACTCCAAGCCAAAAACAGATGTTAGCGTTGACTGCAAGTCAAAAACAGATGGTAGCACTGACACTAGGCCGAAAACAGGATTTATCGCTGCGACCAAGCCAAAAACAGAATTTAGTGTTGACGAGACACAAAAAACAGAATTTAGCGATGTGACAAAGCCCAGAACAGAATTTATCGTTCCGACTAAGCTTAAAACAGACAACAACATTGCGACCACACCAATATCAGAAATATTTCAAGACCCACAAATCATCAATACAGCACTTTCCATTCCCATACCCAATTCAAAACCTGAAATGAGTACTACCTCAGTGCCGATAAGTCCTTTACTCAATGCAGCAGTGCCACAAGATATCAACATTAATTCAACATCTGCCTCTTCTGAAGCCACTTCAGACGGCTTGAAAAGAAAAGGAACCAAACCACTAATTGACTTTCCTCTCATTCATGGACTTGAAGTTGGAATGCACAGAGTCCACACTTTCAGCGGATGTTCATTGACAGACTACCTGAGAGAACATTCAAAAGTACATAATAAAAGTGAAACGCAAAGGAATTCAGCGAAAGGCAAAGAAGGTAAGTCGTCGAAGATCAATTTGAAGAAAAAGGCTGCGGTAAATGATGAAAATAAGACACAGGTGAATGAAAACTCGACGCTGAAAAAAGATGGTTCAGAGCGTGCCACGAAGTCTTCACCGCTTGTTGAGCACACAACAAAACCCTTTGAGGACGAAAAGTTAAAAATAATGGTGGACAAAGAATGTCAAACATCAGCTTGGCTTATCAACTCGCTTGTACGAAAAAAAACAGCTAAGGTAAAAAAGAAAGTGAACAGCTTCTCAAAGAAGAAGAAGAAGCTTGAAAGAAGAGGAAGCACAGTTAGTGACACTTTTATACCAGCAGATATGAAAAGACACAAAGAATCTCTTCAGAGATCATCTTTGGGCGACATACGAACAGCCTGCTCGTCTGAGCTTGTTTTCCCAAAGAAGGGAGAGCGACGTTTAGCAGTTACATCTCTGAACGTCAGGGGGTCATCGGTACGGAGCATCCCAAAGCATACAAAAACCAGAAGATTTGAAGAAGAAAGCATCAACGCTGAGCCATTTCTGGCAGGAACAAGCAACAGATCTAACGTAGACAACAAAAGCGTTGATACTTCTCAGTGGCCGAAGCCAAAGAAGTTGTCATTGACCGCAGTCATACTGCTCAAGAATCGTCTGGCCAAGTACAGGGATAGGAAGCGCAATGAGAAGGCAACTGAAGAGATCATTGAAGATGAACCGTCATCATTGAGTAGAGTACCAAGTGACACGTTAATTACCATAGAAAATGAGTTGAACCTCAGTAAACTAGAGATTAGCAAAGAGACCGATATCATTGACGACGACTCATACGAAATCGACTTCTCTTTGGGATATACAAGAAAGCATCTGAGATTCGAACATCTTCCTCAGAGTGAGCTCATGCAGGGTGAGGAGCCTCTACCTCCTTTACCACACCTTGGATCTCGTAGAATGCGACAGAGACGCGAGAGTACGCTGAGAGAGCGGAAAAGGAAGTGCGTTCAGTACTGCAAGAAGTTCATCGCCTTTCTCTTCTCACACATAGGACTCTGCTCTCTTGTTATAGCTTACACAATCCTGGGAGGATTCATATTCCAAGCTCTCGAGGATCAAGCGGAGAATACAGTCAGAACAACCATAAGGGTGAGTACCTACAATACAGAATCTGTCCAATAATATTTACATTTACTGTCACACAATTTCACATACATCAAATTCAAACAAAATAACGTATCACTTATCTCACTTTCAGCACATTTTACATACAACCTATACATACTGTTGTCTATCAAACGTGATGATGGCCCTCGTTCACCCGTGTGGAGAGTTTCTCATCTCTTTGTCTTTGCTGAAATAGATTACTAGTGCTGCGTTCTTTAAGTGAGAAAGAAACAGCGCCATTTGTCAACCTCACTCTTTCGTCCCGAGCTACCTTTGACCAGTGGCAAGAAAATTATCGAGGCGTCTGAAGAAAGGTCAAGATACAGATTTTTCCTCAGGGTTTACTTCCGATTGTTGGGAGTAGAAATGTTGTGTTTAGCCAATAAACAGATTACTCAGATGCAGAGTTTGGGCAGATACGTTGTCATGATGGAGCTGCTAAGTTCCCGCTGTCCACAGAACCGGTCGTTTGCGTCGAACAGCATCACGAAGGCGACAGATGTAATACTCCTTCGTGTTGACCTTGTGCTGAGTACTCGTTATGCATAAACCCAGGGCTGTCGTATATATAAATATATGTATATATAAAAGGCAAAGGCCGCCGTCCATCGTAGACGATGATGGAATAATTTATTCGCTAGTGCTATTTTTAGTAGGGGTTAACTGCGCTACTTTTATTTCTTCACTTTCTCGTCTCGAGCCGCCTGACCCCAGTGGCAAGTCAAGGACAAGACGACTAGGGGGTGAAAACGAGATGCAGAGGACTCCGCATCTAAGCACCCGTGAAAAAGACGGCGGAGTCCGGAGTCAAACCCACACCACATGATCACGAGGCCGACGGCTCAACCACTTCGCCACGGAATCCCATATATATATAATATATTTGCTTGTTGTCGGTTCTTGTTTCCTGAGCTGTTCCTACCCAATCTTTAGGATATTTCTATTATGTCGGTTTGTAGCTGTTCTTCTTGTATCCGATTGGGTGCAGATGTAATTTACTTGTTTTCTCCTCGATATAGTGCAATGCAAATCTTCTCAGCAGACTCACCACTATGAGAATAGCCCCAGTTTCTCTCCCCCACCTCGTTGACCACGCTCCGGCAACCCAGTTTGTTTTGAGGTAGACATTAAGTATGGCGATGGCCAGTATATTTCTCCTAACTTTCCCGTCGCTCTTTCATTCATGAAACCACGTCACAAAAACTTCATCAAATATGAACAAGTCAATTTACAGGAAAATTGCAATTCAGCCAACCAAATCGGAATAAAGTGGATCCCTGAAGCGGGTAAAAGAAAAACTTGCCTCCACAGGAAGTTGGGATGTCTTTGATACTTCAAAAGAAGAAATGAAACAAACGTAAACAGGTGACTCGAAGTGTGTAACTGAACCATTTACTCAAAAACACTTTAATCAGATTTGGCACAAAAATGTCCTTTGACACGATTCACTTACCCAGTCCATCTGCTTTTACGGTTAAACGGATTGGAGAGCTTATGCCGCCTTTTCCAGACCAAGTGTGTTACGGCGGTCGTTGATGTTGTTAATTCTCTTGTTGATGAAAGCCCAAAATGAGTCAGTTTACACTTGTGTGCTCTCTGAAAAAGCTGTTAGATGGTGGATGGCAGTAGTTTTTAGCACACCCAAAGCGTACGTTAAAAATACCTCGGCATTTGGAAATCGAAATATGTTCACTTACGGGCCGCTACCCGGGCAAAATTCAAAATTAAATTAAAAATCTATCCAATCTATTACGGGATCCTTGATGGTACTACGGAGTTCCGTCCATTGTGCTGAGATTCTCCAAAAACATGGAGAGGAACAGATCGCTTATGAGTTAAACAGTGTGCAGTGACGCTTATTCTTCGACTAAACTAAACTAAGCATCCCAAACGCGTTGATGAAGGCGGACCAGGTACCTCAAAACTGTTGTACTATACTTGACTTCCTCTTCCTGTAGCTCACTACTACGGGGATCACGTAGATCCACATCACGTTAGCTAGACTTTCTTGAAAACATGAAATTTTAAAGGGAACGCTAAATGGAAGAATGATTTCGGAACGTTCGGTATATCACGCCTGACTCTGACGCGACGTCTTGGCCAGTATGTTGTGGCTGACACTGACTCGACATCTTGGCCAGTATGTTGTGCCTGACTCTTACGCGACGTCTTGGCCAGTATGTTGTGGCTGACTCTGACGCGACGTCTTGGCCAGTATGTTGTGCCTGACTCTGACGTGACGTCTTGGCCAGTATGTTGTGGCTGACTCTGACGCGACGTCTTGGCCAGTATGTTGTGGCTGACTCTGAAGCGACGTCTTGGCCAGTATGTTGTGCCTGACTCTGACGCGACGTCTTGGCCAGTATGTTGTGCCTGACTCTGACGCGACGTCTTGGCCAGTATGTTGTGGCTGACTCTGACGCGATGTCTTGGTCAGTATGTTTTGCCTGACTCTGACGCGACGTCTTGGCCAGTATATTGTGGCTGACTCTGATGCGACGTCTTGGCCAGTATGTTGTAGCTGACTCTGACGCGACATATTAGCCAGTATGTTGTGGCTGACTCTGCCGCGACGTCTTGGCCAGTATGTTGTGGCAGACTCTGACGCGACGTCTTGGCCAGTATGTTGTGGCTGACTCTGAAGCGACGTCCTAGCGAGTATTTTCGGGCTGACTCTGACGCGTCGTCTTGGCCAGTATGTTGTGGCTGACTCTGACGCGATGTCTTGGTCAGTATGTTTTGCCTGACTCTGACGCGACGTCTTGGCCAGTATATTGTGGCTGACTCTGATGCGACGTCTTGGCCAGTATGTTGTGGCTGACTCTGCCGCGACGTCTTGGCCAGTATGTTGTGGCTGACTCTGACGTGACGTCTTGGCCAGTATGTTGTGGCTGACTCTGAAGCGACGTCTTGGCCAGTATGTTGTGCCTGACTCTGACGCGACGTCTTGGCCAGTATGTTGTGCCTGACTCTGACGCGACGTCTTGGCCAGTATGTTGTGGCTGACTCTGAAGTGACGTCCTAGCCAGTATTTTGGGGCTGACTCTGACGCGACGTCTTGGCCAGTATGTTGTGGCTGACTCTGATGCGATGTCTTGGTCAGTATGTTTTGCCTGACTATGACGCGACGTCTTGGCCAGTATATTGTGGCTGACTCTGATGCGACGTCTTGGCCAGTATGATGTGGCAGACTCTGACGCGACGTCTTGGCCAGTATGTTGTGGCAGACTCTGACGCGACGTCTTGGCCAGTATGTTGTGGCTGACTCTACTAGAGTCAGTTCACCGTATTACGACAATCATTTGCAAGCACCTGATGTTACGGAATATCTGGTACGTGATCTAGCTATCTGCTACTCGTCCATTAGAACACGATCTTCTCATGTTGTCGGCGTACAGTCGTATATTTTAAGAGTGCATTGTCATCATCATGTGGCTTGTCCTTTGCAGAACGTGGCTTTCTTCTTCTTCTTTTCCTTTTTTCGTTCAATCTCCCGCGACCAAACGCTGACTTTACAAATAGCAGGATGTTGTCCAGAGAGCGGAGAGCGTTGTGCCGTATTTACAGCTTGACTACTATAGTTGCTCCTATTGGTCCGACACATCAGACTTCAGCAGCTATTTTCGAGTACCGAGTTAGTCTTTCCCTTTCGATCCTTTCTCCTTAGCCAGTCTGCTCTCCCTTCTTCTTAGCCAGTCTGCTCTCCCTTCTCCTTAGCCACTCTGCTCTCCCTTCTCTTTAGCCAGTCTGCTCTACCTTCTCCTTAGCCAGTCTGCTCTCCTTTCTCTTTAGCCAGTCTGCTCTCCCTTCTCCTTAGCCAGTCTGCTCTCCTTTCTCCGTAGCCAGTCTGCTCTTCCTTTTCCGTAGCCAGTCTGCTCTCCTTTCTCTTTAGCCAGTCTGCCTTGTTGCAGCCTGTTATCCAAAATCACCACGTGGAGGTGTAGAAGTTGCCCGCCCCGGTTCACCGACCCTGATGTGTCGCTGGTCCTGATGCTATCAGTCATCTATGGGTCGCTGGCTCTAATGCTATTAGTCAGCTATGGGTCGCTGGCTCTGATGCTATCAGTCAGTTATGGATCGCTGGTCCTGATGCTATCAGTCAGCTATGGGTCGCTGGCTCTGATGCTATCAGTCAGTTATGGGTCGCTGGTCCTGATGCTATCTGTCAGCTATGGGTCGCTGACATGCGCAGCTCATGCACTGCTCAGCGTCTTGACCCCGAGTATCGCTTTCATAACAGCAAATATATTAGACACTCCCTGGTCAGCTCTCCCGCCTCTGCCAACCTCAACCCCAAAGCTTCTGTAATGCCCCCATATCCACCTTCCCCTCGTCCAGCGTCTGCCTCTTATGCCAGTACCGTTCATCCCTAGCGATTGTGACGTTTGATATGGCCAATGTATGTTAATGTCCTAGACATAATGTTGTTGACTAGCCAGTTTTGTTCTATGTCAAGCTTCAGTGTTTTTCTTGTTCGCTATCCGTGGTATTTTGAGAACCCTTCCCTGAAGTATTTTAGCTGGAAGGATTCAATCCTCTTAAGTAGTATTTGTGTGGTTGACCATATTTCGCATCCATGCGTTGCCACCTGGAAGATGCAATCCCTCAGGATTGTTATTTTTGTCATTTTGTTAGTATTCAGTATTTTCATATTATTACACAAACATTCGTTTTTCTATCTTGATACGCATTAAGCACAACTGGTTAGTTTTTAAAATCCTTTTCGTATGTCATCATTTCTAATTTTTTTTTTCTCCTGTTCACAAAAGTGACGTATCTCGTTTATTGAATGTCAAGCGATATAATGTTGCTCTGACGTGTGTTATACAGGGGCCAAGATGTTGCACGTATATCGTTGGTACAGCTAACAACTGGGGAACATGTAAACTCCGCCAACGAACAAATACTGTGGATCTAAATGTGTGCACCTTGAATTGAGCGATTAACTCTTGGGGTTTCTCGATCAATAATGTAACAGGGTCTTGTGACTTACCGTCCCTCTCTAGTCAGGTTGTTGTCGAGGGCCCATAATGAGTAGGATTGCTCTTCAGTGGCGGCTTGTCGTAGCTTTCGTTACATTCCGAGGATACTGATAAAGGTGGGTCGGGGTCATTCAGACGGTTGTGCTGTGCTTGGCTTTTCTCTGCCTGTCGCTCACTCCTACGTGGATTACATCGATTCCTCATCTAGTTAGCTAGGCTGTCATGGAAACAGCCCGTTTCCAGGAATGGTTACCAGGAAACCAAGGTGAGGGTCTTGGTCAGTATGTTTAGCCTGACTCTGATTTTCATGTCTGATCAGTATGTTTCGCCTGACCAGACGTTAGTCTTCCTTCCCCCATCTGGTCAGGTCAGATTTCCAAGCACAGCGGGTGGAGTGATGCATTCGACGAAGTGTATGTGCGATCCGATCTACAACAATTCTGAGGCACCCTTGGTGAGGCTTACATCCCCACCTGGGTAGGGGGTCCTACCAGATGTCTTATATCCGTTAGATCCGCTATGTTTCCGGTTCACATATGGGCAAGTGGCACATTTTTGAAAGGGAAATGTTGAGAGTTTGGTACTCTCAGCTCTAAGTGCAATACTGAGTTAGACACTCTCCGCGCAGGGCAGTCTAGGATATCACTTCCACCAACGCCCAAGGTCTCAAGAGAGTCCAACTTTCCTTCTTTCCACCGTGTTTAAGTTTTGCAAATTTGTCTAGGATATTTGTCTTGTTATGTGCAATGCTTTGTTGGAAACCCCTCCAAACAGTGCGATTCCCAAGTTGAAAACATCAGACGCAGAGCAATACCGAGTTGGTACCGAAGCCAAAGTGGTCTATCATCTCAAACAGCTGAAGAGACTGCCAAATAGTCCCGCATCCACTAACTCCATAAAGTTTAAGTTTTTCAATAAGCACAATACACTCCCAACACTATTCAAGGCCGAGATTATAACTAGTGGGCGTAAGGTAGAATTGTTTCCCTCTGTGTCAAATCATTGACTCATTAGCGCTGGTTTGAATCCCACCGGTGCACAGATAAAGCTGTCAGTCGCTGCATGAGGATTTTCGGAAATAATTTTAGCTTGAGTGTTTCCTGGACCCGAAAAGCGATTTAAAAAATAGCAACACTGAAACCTGCCAGGTATATCGTAAGAGGTGGCAAAGGTCGATTGCTTCATTCTGTCAAAATGAAAAAGCACAGAAAAGAAAATAATGCTTACCATTTTAATATCTTACACTGCCTGCATTCTGCGATGAATGTCAACTGGTCGACATCCTTCAGCTGCTAGAAACCGATTCACCGCTCGCTGATCACATCTAGACGGAATAGGTATCATACCTGCCAAGTTTTCAACGGTCTGCTGAGGAAACTGTGATTCGGAGGGTAATGAAATTGTGCGCACTTGAAGGTTTGGTATATGCTGTTTACACCAGAAGTGACGTTAACATGCGCATCGTACGTATGTTTCTTTGTTGCTGTTTGGTCCGGTTTCATTTGAACACGACTGGTATGTCCCTTCAGCTCGTACATCCGATTTTAGCACGGGTTTAAGCGAGGCTGCATGATTCCAATTTGTTTTCAGGGCCATCTATTGGAAACCGTTATTGTTGTTATTGTTTATAAAGTATTCAAAGAATAAGTTTAATCTTTTGTGCACCCTGAAAAGGACGTTAAGGGGTGGGCTGTAGTAGCTTTCTTCCCATCCCGAGCATGCTGATGAAGGTGGACCACAGGCCTCTAGGCTGTTGTGCTATTGTTGGCTTTATCTGCGTGGTACTCACTACTACGGGGATCACAACGATCCACATCTCGTCAGCCAGTCTGCCTTGAAAACAGCCTGTTTCCAGGGAACGCTACATAGAAGAGAGATAGAGGTCTTGCTCAGTGTATTGTGCCTGAACCTGACGCGTTGTCCTGGCCATTACTATGTGTCTGACTGGACTAGCGTTTCAGTTCCCTCCCTTTCCACCCCCTTCCCCCCCCCCCCCCCCCACAACTGGTCAGCTTTTCGGTCACTGACCTTGATGCTATCAACCACTTGCTAGTCGCAGGCTGCCGTCAGCTCATTCACTACTTCATATTCCGTCTCACTCTTTATGTCTGTCTCGAACTCTCTTCTTCGTGTGTGTTGGTATCCTTCTACCTCTCTTGCCCCTTAATATTCCAGAACAGTGACTACATTACAATGTTATCTACTGGTTTCCATTATTTGTGACCTATCCAATGATACCCCGTGCACTTTACGTATCATTTCATTGAAATAATGTCTGATTCTTTCCTAGAGTTCCACATTAATTATCTTTTCATATCAATCCTACTTGTGTGATTTTCCACCAATGTATGAATATATGTATCTATTTAGTTGTTTTTGTGTTTTTTATTGCTGTTTTTGATGTTATTTATGTTTCACAGCCATACTTTACATTTGAGATTTACGAGGCAATAAACATAAGAACAAGAATGCTTACGAGCGTCAAGGTCAAGGCCACGAGAAAATGGTGCATGCTAACAGACCAGTAGAACTGAACAAATGGTAAATCTGAAGACTTGGCACAGATAACAACTGGTTGAGATGTGGTACTTGGGTTGTAAAGATTGCGGGAAAACGTATTCATGTTTCTGTTTCTGTTTCTAAGAATCGACATCACTGCACTCCGGTCATACCCATAAGTGCTCAGTCTCTCTCATCAAATGGCGAAAGGTATGGATGCTGATGGTCCTTGTAGCTCGCTGGTTGTACACTCTCATGTGCCGTCCTCTCATGCGCCCCACTCCGCTCGAACCTCGTTTAATATCGAAACTTTGCAGCCTGTGCATTGCTGCTTCATCTATTGCGGTGTCCTCATCCAGCAGGCGGTCATTGATTTATTTCAAAATGTCACTTCTATCCATCTCTAATGTACCATGATGAGAGCTTGTGAAGCCAAGATGTCAGATCTTTCATTGCACTGAACCCCGGTATGAGCAGGACAGTAGATCCAGGTCAACGCCTGGAGGCTTGAGGCCTCAACAGCAGCTATCCACTCGTATCTAAGCCATCCCTTCTGTACCTTCTGAAGTACGGCTTTCGCGTCTGTCACGATAACTGCACTTGTTATAGAAGTCTCATATATCAATTTCAGTGCTGAGGTCACTGCTTCCGTCTCCATTCTCAAACTAGAGGTTGTTGACATTTATGCTCTACTGCGCTCAGCAACGACCTCTGCTCTCACTCTAGCCGTATTCATGACAACTAAAGAGGTCTGTGGATGAGGCAAGCACTTGTTTTTTGTTTTTTGTCACTCGCGGAAAATGGGTTGGTGAGTTATTGATCGAACAGTCTAGGGGTCCCTGTCTTTTGATCCAGTGCCTTATAGTTGTATCTGCAAGTGCTTGCCAGCTGTTGTTCAGTTCGGTTCAAATTTGTCTGGTCTCAGAAGAAGAAGTTCGTTTCTAACACATTTAAGGATTGTGTAGGGTTGTGAGGATGTCTTCACGTGTGCCCCAACGACAATCACAAAGATTGGGTTCAATCCTTTCGTAAGGATGTGTGCACAGCCGTCACTCTGAAGTATGTTACTGCTGTTCAAGTGATTGTTAAGTTCTGTGTGTTGAGTACGAACCGGAGAATGGGGCTTTAATCTCATTTTTTCACGAGGTTGATGTTGTCGGGACCCAGTGGTCTCGAGGTAAGGTGTTCGCCTCGAGTGTTGCAGGTCAAGGGTTCAAATTACTGAGGAGACCTGCATTTTTTCACGTTGATTATCTGGTAAACATTTCCTCTGATCTCTGAGTAGTAAGATCGGACACCCGTGATCAGTGACTCGAACGTTAAAAATCCCTTGCCAGTTGGAAATTAAAAAAATTGCAGGCTTAACGGCCGCTGCTCATGAAAAAATCAAGTTAAAAATCTACTCCAACTGCTGTTTTTCTTTGATACAATCAAGATGCGAATTAGAATCGCACAAAGAATACGATTCCAACGTCAATGAAACAGATAAAGCACATAATGTTCGCCCATCGTAATCGATGTGAACCAATTTGTCAACATTCTGTGTTCACATAAGATTGAAGACAGCGTAATAAGCCGATCGATGCCCGAAATTGTATGTTGCACTTAATACAAGGAATTAGGACAACACTCTTCGTTCGTAATGTCGAGGTATCTGCAAAGTCGAGTCTTCCCTCTATCTCGGACATTCTGGTCCGCCGCCGCCTGTCTCTGTACGGTCACTTGTTTCGACTAGACCATGAAATTCTGGCTGGCCAGATAATGTCCAAGTCTGCTATATGTAACAACGGTCACCCACCGTTCCACTGGAGGCGTGGGAGGGGCCGACCCCCCGTTCTACATGGCTCAGACAGATATTAGTCTCTTCTTCGGCAGTGAACAAGGTTTGGATGCGAGCCTCAGCAGTTGGACATGGTGATGGAGCCCATTCTACGCAACGGGCTCTAGATGCCTGGACGAACATTATAATTATTAGTATTGCTTCCAACGAGGTTCAAGAAGAGCTGCTGTGAGATGACTTGCGATGCAGTCGTCTCTAGAAAGCCTTATTTATTATTGAAAAATTCCCTCAATAGTTCTGCGTCAGTCTGAGCGAATGGTGTCGATTCTTCTCCGCTCATCGGGGTCAATACTGCACTGGATCAGGGGTATTTTAACTGTGCTCTAGTACAGTTTTCCGGTGCCACCCACTTACTCTCTTAACATTTTGCTTTTCACCATAGAGCCGCTCTTTTGGTAGACGTTGATCCAATATGTACCACATGACCAGCCCATCTCAGCTGTGCTGCACATATCATGTGTGTATACTTGTCATGTCCAATCACTCAACCATAATTCTAACCACATCTGTATCTAAGATATATATTCAACTTGACTTATACAAACGTGTAAGATACAAAAAGGTAAAAACATACAGCAAACTGAGAAATCCAGTTGGTGCGTTGTCCATTCCTCTACGTTGAGTTCTGAGGTACCCATGAGGAAAATCAAGGAGTAAGAGACAATGCAAGTGATGTTAAGTCCACCTTTCTCTGACGTCCAGGACCATTAAAGTGATTAGCAACAGCAGCGCTAGAATGATGGGAAATCTCATTGAGGTGTTGACGGAAACGGGCATGGGGTTAAAGGTCAGTTTCCCAGAGGTATTTCATGTAGGAAAGGTAGCAAATAACCGTGTAGTTGTGTTTATGAGATGTACAGAGGAACCGCTCCTTAAGCTAAACAAAACTAACTGCGACGGGGACATTGAACGTGCCTATATAACATATGGGCAGATTGTGTAACTCTGGTTGTTTCTGCAAGGCAAGGTGCCTTGGTGATTCATACGGTGAGTTTTGAGGGGGTGGAGGGAGAGGGGATCTGGGAAGAGTAGACTAACGTCTCGCAAAGCAAACAACACTGATCAGACAATGTCAGGGTCATGCGAAATATACTGACCAAGACCTCCATCCCATTTCCACGCAGTACTCCCTGGATAAAGGTTGTTTCATTGCAATCTGGCTATCGAGGTAGGGGATCGACGTGATCCTCACAGTGAACCCCACGTAGATGACGACAAGTATTGCACAACCGCCTGGAGGTCCTCAGTCCACCGTCAGCACCGCGCTTCGGGTGAGAGGAAACCTACTGCAACCCTCCACTTAGCGCCGTTTTCAGGGAGCACATCAGAATAACGTTACTCATTGTAGGCATATTACAGAAACAGTTACAACAACAGTTACAACAACAATAACAGTAAAAGCAACAGCAATAACAGCAACAAGAAAAACAACAACGGTAACACAAACAGCAACAACAATAACAACAACAGCAACAACAACAACAGTAACGACAACAACAACAGTAACAATAACACCATTAACAACAACAACAGCAGAAACTACAACAGTAATAACAACAGCAGCAACAACAATATCAGCAACAACAACTGTAACGACAACAACAACAGTAACAGTAACAACAGTAACAACAACAACAGTGACAACAGCAACAACAGCAGCAGTAACAACAGCAGCAGTAACAACAGCAACAACAACAACAGTAACAACAACAACAGTAACAACAGCAACAGTGACAACATCAACAACAACAACAGTAACAACAGCAACAGTGACAACAGCAACAACAACAACAGTAACAACAACAACAGTAACAACAGCAACACATTTGTTAGCAAGATATAACTTCAAGTTGATCTATAAAAGTGTTCAATATATCAAATGGCCTAAACAGACAAGGGCACGAGAACTCCAGTGGTTGATCACTTTTAGCATTCTTGAACATGTTCATTCAATATACCAATACTCTCATTTTAGGTACTTATGTCTGAATATATATATATACACATATATGTAAACACTAATATTTATATCCCATTATCCCGGCGTCAGTCTGGGAAATATACCGTTTGTGAGGAAGCCAACAATATTATGTATGCGTCCCGATCATTTACAGTGATGTGCCAATGTGGGTCTAGATCTTTGGCCAGTCCATTGCCATTAAATCCTAGATGGCCGTCCACGTAGACGTGTACAGGCATTAGGCTACCAAAACGGTCTGCGTGGTAATCTGTTGTGAAGGATGCATGTCCATGCCAGAGATGTTTGCGTGACATCGTTGCTTCTGTAACGTCTCATAACAAAGTTGGAAGTCGAATTTCTTTTCTTAGTTTCTAATCTTATACCGTATCAAAATATTTTCAAACGCGTCGTTCCATCCCTCTCTAATTGAATCGAAGCTTCTCAGCATCTGTTTTGTGGAAGTTCCACACTTTGTATCTTTGAATCATTGCTGGAACAGCCATGCAGAGGTGTATTTTAATTTGTTTTTAATTTGAAGGAATACCAAGCTAATTTTTCTCGTGTCTAGAAATTCCATGATAGATCTTGCTGGTGGTAAGTTATGTCATGTCCTTGGTATGTATTCGATTTGACATCTTTGATGGTTTTCTCTTCCAGCTTTATTTAAATACAAATATATTTTCTTTTTTCGAACTAAGGCCTTATAGTGTACAAGTTGAAAGAACGCATGATGTAGGGATGTAAATGGAGATGGAGTATGAATGTCCTCTTGCAATCCCAAGAAACCGAGTTTTAAATCACTTCGTGTCCAGTTTGAATGGGCATGTCGGGGATTTGTCTCGGTACGACCAGTTCTCCACCTACATAAAGGATTAATAAAACTACTGTACTGGAAAAACGGTAATAGAGAAACACAAACAACATATTATCAACAGATACACACTCGCATCCAAACACTGGCGAACACGTCCCAACACAACGTAACAGACAACGGTCTGAGTTTGAACGAGGCGTGCTTTCGCCAGTAGTGTCCAGGAAAGCAAACCTTTAACAAATCCCACAAAAACGAAAGTGTGCGAAGTGGGAATACCTCAATGTAAATATAACATAACCTCAGACCGACTACCAACTTCTTTAGATTATTCAAGTTGACATCTTCATCTGCTTAAGGCATTGGAAACAAAAATTACAGCCTGTGAAATACCTGAGAAAAGTCATCAACTAAAACAGAAAAGACAACTGGAGACATCGGAATAATTGTCGGAGCAACATCCTCCCAAGAATATATGAATAGACAGCGAGTTTGTTGGTTTAGTCATCTGATGAAACCAGATCGGCTGCCATTTAAAACATACAACAGAAGGAGATCGGGGTTTAGAGTCAAGGAAAAACTACGAGAAATATGGATAGACAACATCAAAGACATCCTATACCAGCATGGGCTCACAACGACAATAGCAACAAATATGACCCAAGTATGAAACCTGCACCTCCCCACTACGCTAAAAGACATTAGTAGAAGAATAAAGTACAGTATTCTTTCCCAGTCCTTCGTGTTTTCATACCTTTTTTTACGGCTCCAAAACATGGACGTTACTCAAACATGACATGTCAAGACTAGAGGCCAACCACGTGCCCAACCAGAGGCGTATTCTGGACATCAAATGGCATGACTACATCCGCAACGTGGAGGTATCTGCTAATACAGGCCTCTTCCCGATTTCAGAAACACTTGACCAATGCCGAGTTTCTTTGTTCGGTCATGTTGTACGACCTGATTAGGAAATCACTGCCCACAACTTGCTACACAAGTCGTTCCTCAGCGCCAAAGGTCTTTCCTCGTCCGGCTGGAGGAGCAGAAGGGACCGTCTCCGCACAGTACGGCCCCGGCAGCACCTCCACCCTGGACGAGGCCTGAAACCACGCCGCATCAGTGGGTCATGGACGTGACCGATGCAAGAAGCGTCAGATGCATAACCAAACATGTATATTTGTACTATCCTATAACATCATGGACTCACAACAACCACAGCGACAAATCTGCTCCAAGAACGAAACCTGCAGCTCCCCACTACGCTTCACGGCATCACCGGAAGGATGAAGGAAAGTATGTAAGTGAGACATCTAAAAGTTAACGAATAAAGCCAAACTTCACGGAAATACCATTAACCGTAGACAGAATACTCCTATCGTTTATAGATATATATAAACATTAGGATGGACACGAATACAATGAAGAAGAGGAAGACATTCTCTAATGTAGACAGTGATTTGCCAAATGATTACGTCTCTACGTTTATAGTTTAAAAAAATAATATCACTTGGTGTATTATAATTTGTTTGTATTTCATGTGGGCGTAGCAGGTGTGCACGAAGATGGTGTAGGCGATAGTGTCAAAGAAAACTTATATCTTTTTTTTTCAGAAAAGGTTTCAGACGCCATCTTGAGTGCGTGCAATGATAGCGCTGTTCATTCTGGTTAATCATATCTCTATAGAGCTTGTCTTTCAGGGTAAACTTTCTGACAACTTGAGGTTACTGGTACTTCTATAGAGCTTGTCTTTCAGGGTAAACTTTTTGACAACTTGAGGTTACTGGTACTTCTATAGAGCTTGTCTTTCAGGGTCAACTTTCTGACAACTTGAGGTTACTGGTACTTCTATAGAGCTTGTCTTTCATGGTAAACTTTCTGACAACTTGAGGTTACTGGTACTTCCATAGAGCTTGTCTTTCAGGGTAAACTTTCTGACAACTTAAGGTTACTGGTACTTCTATAGAGCGTGTCTTTCAGGGTAAACGTTCTGACAACGTGAGGTTACTGGTACTTCTATAGAGCTTGTCTTTCAGGGTAAACTTTCTGACAACTTGAATCTCTATAAGAAAAGCGATAGCCAACTTGAGGTTACTGGTACTTCCATAGAGCTTGTCTTTCAGGGTAAACTTTCTAACAACTTGAATCTCTATAAGAAAAGCGATAGCCAACTTGAGGTTACTGGTACTTCCATAGAGCTTGTCTTTCAGGGTAATCTTTGTGACAACTTGAATCTTTTTAAGAAAAGCGATAGCCAACTTGAGGTTACTGGTACTTCTATAGAGCTTGTCTTTCAGGGTAAACTTTCAGACAACTTGAATCTCTATAAGAAAAGCGATAGCCAACTTGAGGTTACTGGTACTTCCATAGAGCTTGTCTTTCAGGGTAAACTTTCTGACAACTTGAATCTCTATAAGAAAAGCGATAGCCAACTTGAGGTTACTGGTACTTCCATAGAGCTTGTCTTTCAGGGTAAACTTTCTAACAACTTGAATCTCTATAAGAAAAGCGATAGCCAACTTGGGGTTACTGGTACTTCCATAGAGCTTGTCTTTCAGGGTAAACTCTTAGACAACTTGAATCTCTATAAGAAAAGCGATAGCAAATTTGAGGTTACTGGTACTTCTATAGAGCTTGTCTTTCAGGGTGAACTTTCATACAACTTGAATCTCTAAAAGAAAAGCGATAGCCAACTTGAGGTTACTGGTACTTCTATAGAGCTTGTCTTTCAGGGTAAACTTTCAGACAACTTGAATCTCTATAAGAAAAGCGATAGCCAACTTGAGGTTACTGGTACTTCTAAAGAGCTTGTCTTTCACCGTAAATTTTCTGACAACTTGATTCTCTATTAGTTTCATAGAGCTTGTCACTCGTGGTAAATACATTTTCTGACAACTTGATTCTCTATTAGTTTTATAGAGCTTGTCACTCGTGGTAAATACATTTTCTGACAACTTGATTTTCTATTAGTTTTATAAAGCTTGTCACTCGTGGTAAATACATTTTCTGACAACTTGATTCTCTATTAGTTTCATATAGTTTGTCACTCGTGGTAAATGCATTTTCTGACAACTTGAATCCCTATTAGTTTCATATAGCTTATTTCCATGGCAAACTTTCTGATAACTTGAATCTCTATTAGTTGTATATAGCTTGTCACTCGCGGCAAATTTTCTGATAACTTGAAACTCTATTAACTTAACTTAACGTAACGTCTCTTTACTGGTTTAGAAGACCCCGCTGAGCCTGTATAAAACTAGATGCATTCACATGTCTTTGCCTTAAAAGCAATGCGGATCAAATCTATACTTAAATGCATTAAATGTTCCTGCCTCCGCTACTTCCTGTGGCAATGTATTCCAAGCATTCACTACTCTCTAACTAAAAAATATTTCCTAATATCTAATCTATACCTTTCTTCAATTGATTTGTAGCTATGCCCTCTTGTTCTTGTAGGTGGTTGTATTTTAAAAAACTTGTTATAGTCTCATTTATCCTTTCCTGTGATTATCTTATGAACCTTTTTTTAATTACTTCAAATTCTTCTTTTTTCTAGACACAGTAAGCCGGTTTTTTTCAGTCTTTCCTCATAACTGTAATTCTGGAATCTCACTATCAGCTGTGTCGCTCTTTATTCAATCCTTTCCAGCATGTTTATATTTCTTCTAGGATAATGATTCCCCACCTGTACACATTATTACTTCTCCATACCGTGTCCTTCAACATAAACTTGGACAGCCCTATTTATGTTTATTTGCTGTAGAATGTCTTTGGCTTATAACGTTCTCACATTCGTACTTTTATGAAGGGACATCTGGTGAGCAGACGAGACCACTATATGGTCAGGTAAGACGTACTAATCGGAAAATATTGGCCATGGTCAGGGGAAATATAATGATCAGCACCCGAACCTCACCACCCGGCAGTTCTCATTGGGAACGGGGTTTTTCTCTTGGCAGTCTAAGGAGACAGGGGATCGACGTGCTCTCCGTAGTAGAGAGCGATATGCAGATGAAGCCAGTCATAGCACAGCCGCCTGCAGGACCACGCTCCAAGTCTGTCATCAAACTTAGGCTGTGAAGAAAGCTACTGTAACTCGCCACATAGGGCTCACTAAAGAGTAAACACAGTCATTGGGGGCTTTCAACAACATCCTCAACAAGGCTGACCTGGTATTGCTGCCTGGTTGTTATTCCCACGAGATGACGTTCAAATGAGGTCTGTATTGTACTTAATTAGTTCGCTAGTGCTTCATGTTAGTGGCCATGTTTCACTACCGTACCACAGTGCTGACATATATTAACGGAAATGAAACACAGACTCAGAAGACAGCTGGATACATCAAGAAAACAGAGAACATGTGGACAGAACTTGAGCAGATGACCCGCCCCCTGACGACTTAGCCTGTATTTGTTGAAGACATGTGTCTCACAGGTTATCTTAGAAGGATTTAATTTATTGATTCACTTGGTATACCTTCCTTCTGCGCCGTTCAAGTTAAAAACTATACGTATATTATTTATGTGCTCTTGTGATGCGCGAAAATCAGATTAATGCGTACACTGGTCCTGTCAATATTCCTCTATGCTTGTGAGACATGGAGAGTTACAGCTAACCTTCAGCGAAGGATACAGGCTTTGGAGGTGAGAAGTTTCCGAAGACTTTTGAACGGCACATACAAATTTCGAGTTACAAATAATTAAATACGAGATAGAATTACAACAGCAATAGGGCCTTTTGAAGACCTCCTGGCAACTGTCAAAAGAAGGAAACTTGCTTGGTACGGTCGCATATCTAGATCAAATGGTCTTGGTACGGTCGCATATCTAGATAAAATGGTCTTGGTACGGTGGCATATCTAGATCAAATGGTCTTGCAAATACAATCCTGCACGGAAAGGTGCATGGCAGACGACGCAGAGGCCGTCCCAAAAAGAGGTGGGAGAATACATAAAAAAATGGACCAATCTCCGATCAGAAGTGGCACAGGCGGCGGCCGCTGACAGAGTAGGGTGGCGTGGTATTGTGAGGATGTCTTCATGTGTGCCCCATCGACCTCACCGGTTACGGGATGTCCTGACCTGACCTGACCTGTCATGGTGTCTTTCATCTCTAAAAGTATTCGCTTAATGGAGTTGAACGAATATCAAGCTGCTTTTCGTGGTCCAGAGATTCCGTGGTCAATTTTGTATACGGAAGTTATATATTGGTCAAGGTAGATCTAGGAGTTGACATCTCCTGCTTGATGTTTGGGAAGCTTCGACTAACTCTGAGAGACATTGACCGACGCGGGATCAAGCTGCTGAGCAGCGCATGACCTGCAGCGGTCAGCGACTCATAGCTGACTGCTAGTGTCCGGGCCAGCGAACCAAAGCTGCCAAGACCCTTCTACACCTCCACTCGGTGATCCTGGATAACAGGCTGCAGCAGGGCAGACTGGCTAAGGAGAAGGGATCAAAGACGGAATGCTAACCCGGTACTCGCAAAACGCTTGCTGAAGTCGGATGTATTGGACCGAAAAGTGTAAATATCGCAGTCAAGCTGTAAACTACGACACAACGCATTCCGTTCTCTGGACTATATTCTGCTACTTAAGCCCTTTAATGGTTTGGTAGCGGGAGATTGAGAACGAACGAAGCCAATTCAAGCCAGATGGAACGACGGGTGTGAGTGATTCTTTCGGAATCGCGGAGTATGCTTCATGAAATAGACAGGTCCATGCTACGACGGACGTGGGCATCTCTTCTGAGGAACTATAGTGTGCAAGGTGTCACGTGGATCTACTGCCCGGGACATGCAGATGTCTGGGACAACGAAAGAGCTGATGCAGTGGCGGGACGAGCTGTGGTGAACGAAAGCGGTGATGACGAGAGACAGGGTTGAATTGATTACTGCAGTTTTGTATACTTTACAGAATGATGTAGAGACACCGATAAGTCTGTTTAGAGAGAACTGGAGAAAAAAAAGAATTGGATACGTCTCCTTAGAGAGAGAGAGCTGGGAAAAAATCACTGGATAGGTCTGTTTAGAAAGAGCTGGAGAAAGATCTATGCGATTTTGAATTATAGCGGTGAAGAAGAAAAATAGTGCAAAGAGTAAAAAGAAAAAGAAGAAGGAGAAGAAGAAGAAAGGAAGAAGACTAAGAAGAAGAAGAAGAAGAAGGAAAATTTATAGAAGAAGAAGAGAAGAAAAATACGAAGAAGAACAAGAACAAAAAGAAGGAAAACCTAGAGAACAAGACGAAGAAGAAGAAGAAGAAGAAGAAGAAGGAAAATATAGAGAAGAAGAAGACAAAGAAGAAGAAGAACAACAACAAGAACAAAAAGAAGGAAAACCTAGAGAACAAGACGAAGAAGAAGAAGAAGAAGAAGAAGAAGGAAAATATAGAGAAGAAGACAAAGAAGAAGAAGAACAACAACAAGAACAAAAAGAAGGAAAACCTAGAGAACAAGACGAAGAAGGAGAAGAAGAGGAAGAAGAAGATGGAAAATATAGAGAAGAAGAAGAAGAAGAAGAAGAAGAAGAAGAAGAAGAAGAAGAAGAAGAAGAAGAAGAAGAAGAAGAAAAATATAGAAAAAAGAAAAAGAAAAAGAAACAAACGAAGAAGAAGAAGAACAAAAAGAAGGAAAACCTAGAGAACAAGACGAAGAAGAAGAAGAAGAAGAAGAAGAAGAAGAAGAACAAGAACAAGAACAAGAACAAGAACAAAAAAGAAGGAAAACCTAGAGAACAAGACGAAGAAGAAGAGGAAGAAGAAGAAGAAGAACAAGAAGAAGAACAAGAACAAGAACAAAAAAGAAGGAAAACCTAGAGAACAAGACGAAGAAGAAGAGGAAGAAGAAGATGGAAAATTTAGAGAAGAAGAAGAAGAAGAAGAAGAAGAAGAAGAAGAAGAAGAAGAAAGAGAAGAAGAAAGAATATGGCTTCCCCTTACCACGTAACGAGAATATGTGAGTTTTCAATTATCACTTTTCTAACTACAACAAATGCCGGAGCGCTGGTGATAAGTAACCGCGGATTAAGAAAACCTGCCTGTTCTCCTGGCGGCTGACGTCATCTGGCACTTAGGCGCGTGCTCGATGGCTAAGATCTGTTGGCAGCGCATTATTTAATGCAAGCCAAAGCGAGTCTGCCGCGGGAAAAACGAGGAAGCGAACGGAGGTCACAGAATGAAGGATGGACGGAGTGGAGGCTGCTCTTCTTGTAACATGTGGATTGACTTAGACTGAGTCAAGGACGGAATGGCAGAAGTCATGCACATCATCATTATCACGTGTGCTGCCGGGTGGCTGTGAGGATGAAATGGATGTTGAATGCCCACACTGAGAAAGTTTCCGCTATTGTGTGACCTTCTTCTTCTTAATCGTTCGTTCTGGAACTCCGCTACTAAGCCATAGAAAGGGTTTTGGAAGTAGAAGGAAGTAGCCCTGAGAACGGAATGCGTTGCGTTGTAGTTTACTGTTTAGTCTTAGTTGAACTGTATATCTAAAGGGACGGATGCCGCTGTGCAGGTCCCAGCTCTGGTGTGATCTGGTTGAAGTCGGGAGGAGGATTTCCTGTTTCGAGGAATAGGCTCGAGCAGCTTATTACTCCAATGGGTGGGAGCAAGTGCCGCGGACGGTGGTTTACCGATGTGCGAATCCATCTTCATAGATTCAAATACTTGAGCAAAGTAAATCCGCAGCCTGTTATGCGCCATCCATGCTGCTCTAAACAAACCACCTAACCATGGTCAGTGTTATGCCATGTCACACAGTTAGTCGCCTCTTACGACATGCTCTCTGTGAGGCAGTGGTGCTATTCTTGTCCTTGTCATACACAAAGACCCGGCGGACTACTCGGAATTGCGACTTTTACACTTTTTGATCCGACTTCAGCATAGTATTTTTGGCTACCGGGTAAGCCTTCCCTCTTCGATCCCTTCTCCATATCCGCCAGTCTGTTCCCTAGCTAGCCTTCCCTCTTCGATCCTTTCTCCATAACCGCCAGTCTGTTTCCGGGCTAGCCTTCCCTCTTCGATCCTTTCTCCATAACCGCCAGTCTGTTCCCGGGCTAGCCTTCACTCTTCGATCCCTTCTCCATAACCGCAGGTGTGTTTGCGGGCTAGCCTTACCTCTTCGATCCCTTCTCCATAACCGCAGGTCTGTTCGCGGGCTAGCCTTCGCTCTTCTATCCCTTCTCCATAACCGCAGATCTGTTCGCGGGCTAGCCTTCGCTCTTCTATCCCTTCTCCATAACCGTAAGTCTGCCCTGTTGCAGCCTGTTATCCAGGATCACCATGTGGAGGTGGAGAAGGATCTTCAGAGGTCAGTGTCGCCGGCCCTGACGATAGAATTCACCTTTGGTTCGCTGGCCGCTAACGACCACGCACTGCTGAGCATCTTGATCCCTTTTGTGCCACCTGAAAAGGGCGTTAAGTGGCAGGTTGCAGTAGCTTTTCTCACATCCAGAGCGAACTGATGAAGATAGGGGTCCTCCAGGCGGTTGAGCTGTCCTTAGTTTTATCTACGTGATGCTCACTACTACGGAGATCACCTCTCTCGAAGACCTTGTTAGCCAGTCTGCCATGAAAACAGCCCGTTTTCAGGGAGGGTTACGAGAAAGCCCATGTGAGGGTCTTGGTCAGCATATTTCCTGACCCTGACTAACATGTCTGATTAGTACATTTTCCCTTACCCTGACTAACATGTCTGATCAGTATGTTGTACCTGGCCAGACGTTAGTCTTCCTCCCCTGGAAGTGAGATGTAGTTGTCTTGGCCAGTACATTTTCCCTGGCCCTGACTAACATGTCTGATTAGTATATTTTCCCTGACCCTGACTAACATGTCTGATCAGTACATTTTCCCTGGCCCTGACTAACATGTCTGATTAGTATCAGTAGGGATAATGAAAAAGAACTGAAACGCTTTTAGCTCTAAGTCTACCTGTACTTCTATAGGGACGGAAGCCCCAGGGCTGGTCCCAGGTCTGGTATGATTTGGATGCAGCAGGAAGAATGATTTCCTGCTTAGCGGGCTAGGCTGGAGCAGCTAATTACTTCACTGCGCCGGGGTAAGTGCCGTGGAGGGTGGTTAACTGAATTGCGAATCCATCTTAATAGATTGTGACACTAGAGAAAAGTAGACCCGCAGCCTGTTAGGCGCCATCTATGCTGCTCTAAACAAACAGCCTAACCATTGCCGGTGTTATGCCATGTGACACAGTCGCCTCTTACGACATGATCTCTGTGGGGCAATGGTCCTTTTCGTGTCCTTGTCACACACAAATACCCCGGCGGACCACTTATGGTTCCGATACACTTGGGAGGAAACATGACGAAAAATCTTCGTCAGGGATAAAGTACAAAAGACATTTGTTGCTTGTTTACCTCATTTTCTAAGGCAAATGCGTTGCATTGTGCTCTACGCCCTACTTCCATGTCTACTGGCCTTCAGCACAACAGTTTTCTTTTATTTCATTTACTTTCTAGAAAGACAGGATTTTTTCCCTCTTTATTTTCTTTCTTCTTCTCTTCTTCATCTTCTTCTTTCTTCTTCTTCGTATTATTATTATTAATTTTTTATAATAATTGATATTTTAATCATTAATATGTTTCCTCTTCTTTATTTTCTTCTTCTTTCTCTCCCCTTGCCTCTTATTCCTCCTTTTTTTCTTCGTGTTCTGCTTTATATTATTATAATTATTATTTTTATTATTATTATTATTAATCCTCTTCTTTCTCGTCTGTCTCTTGTTCTTCTTACTTGTTTTTTTTTTCTTATTCTTCTTCTTCTCCCTTCGTATTCGTCATTGTTTAATTATGCGAACACGTGAAGACTATTCCTCTGGATAAACGTTATTGTGGTAGACTCAAGGCTCGTGAACATCTTTGTGTAATGGTTCGGTACTTTGAGCCATTGTTCAGTGTACAGCTGCCTAAATAGATAACAATCTGGTAGCATATGTTCGCTGTTTGTTCCGCTTGTTCGCGTGTGCCTCTGGGTGATAGCTACAATTTTAGTTTTGTCTAAGTGGCTTTTCAATCCGTAATGGCCTCTTCTCTTGCGGAACAAGGTTATGGCTCTTCTAGATCAAGGTAGTGATAATTGTTTCTCGTTTAGTCTGCTGTTTAGTCCCTATGGAGGATTGTCGCTTCCTGGAAGATGAGTGGTTTTTTTATTCTCTTTTGCTGACTTGTCTGCTCTCTGGTTGTATCTACTATTCTTATGGAGAATTGTTACTTTCTGGAAGATGATTGTTTTGTTAGGTTCTCTATTGCT
The DNA here is from genome assembly GCA_036924085.1 of Ariolimax columbianus. Taxonomy (NCBI): domain Eukaryota; kingdom Metazoa; phylum Mollusca; class Gastropoda; order Stylommatophora; family Arionidae; genus Ariolimax; species Ariolimax columbianus. The sequence continues at coordinate 51,406,475 of JAVGWX010000012.1, forward strand.
GACTTGTCTGCTTTCTGGTTGTATCTACTTTCCTTATGGAGAATTGTTACTTTCTGGAAGATGATTGTTTTTTAGGTTCTCTTTTGCTGACTTGTCTGCTCTCTGGTTGTATCTACTTTTCTTATGGAGAATTGTTACTTTCTGGAAGATGATTGTTTTGTTAGGTTCTCTATTGCTGACTTGTCTGCTCTCTGGTTGTATCTACTTTCCTTATAGAGAATTGTTACTTTCTGGAAGATGATTGTTTGTTTAGGTTCTCTTTTACTGACTTGTCTGCTTTCTGGTTGTATCTACTTTCCTTATGGAGAATTGTTACTTTCTGGAAGATGATTGTTTTGTTAGGTTCTCTTTTGCTGACTTGTCTGCTCTCTGGTTTTGTCTACTGTCCCTTTGGAGGATCTTCACTTTCTGGAAGATGTTTTTTTTTTGTTCTCTTCTGCTGACCTGTCTGCTCTCCCGTTTTGTTTACCTTCTTTATGGAGGATCTTTGCTTCTTTGAAGATGATTGATCTTTTTGTTCTCTGATGCGAGGTGTCGAACCTACGAAAAGCTGATGCAGATACTTTGTGTTGCCCAAAGAACGATTTGAGCGAAGAACAATGAAGATCTCCAAACGAGACTAAATCTGCAATTCAGAGATCAGACGTAGAACATTCTTCACTGACATCATAGATGTCGCTCTGTTGCGAAAAAACAGATGGACCGGCCATGTGGTGCGCGTGACGGATCACAGATGGACACGTAGAGTGACTTCGTGGTGGTCATTCAACTTTTGTCGCCCTCGCGGGCGACCGAGGCTGAGGTGGAGAGATGGCATATTGGAGGCCCTGGGTCCAACATGGTACACCAAGACGAAAGAGCGAAATGAGTTTACTCAACATTGGGCTACCTGGCATCAGACACATGTGCCTGATTGATTACATTGATTACGAGATTAATATACAGAGAGTTTTCTAATGTTAACTTGTCAGCTATCTCGTTTTGCCTTCCTTCCTAGTGGGGGATCTTCGCTTCCTGAGAGGTGATTGTATTTTCTGGTTTGGCTTGCTAACCTGTTTGCTCTCTCGTTTTCTAATATTCCATAAAAGTGATGGTATGCTCTGTAGCACTACTCTTCTTTTGGCTTTTAGTTCACATCGGATCTGTTAAGCTGTGACATATATATTTTTTGTGGACTTACTGAATTAACATTGCATCGGAAAAAAATACATCCTGTTGACATAGTCTCGTAATGTTAATTATTATTTCTGCTGCAATGTTTAATGCAATGTATTTCAACTGAGTTGTCGGAACAGAGTTTTCCAATGGATCAGCTAAATGGTTTGTTTATGGGGTCGATGTGGTCGTGGGGTAAGGCACTTGCCTATCACAGAGATGAACAGAAATGACGTGTGTTCGAACTTCACAGGTTTCAAGTCACCCATGATCACAAAAAGGTGGGACCAGAGTGCCTGCATCTTGAATTCCCTCCAGTCGTCTTGACTTGAGTCTTGCCACTGTTTCCCCTGGATAACTCGGGACCAGAGAGTGATGCTGATGACCAGCACAGTTGCTTCCTCACTATAATCGAAAGACAGCGCAAGTTACATCGTCGAGACAAGACCGTCTGATGGTGTCGCCTTCATTGCTTGCGAGGGACAACTAACTAATGTGAATAAACAGCATAGATCAAAGAACCGCAGGGATACGGCGTGGGCTAGTGGTTAAATGACACGGCTCACAACCAGAAGGTGCTGGGTTCGATCCTCATCACTGCACCGGCCATTATCTTGGGGAAGCAAACCCTTAGAAAATGCAGGAGGAAGCAGACCCTTATATAAAATACATGCTGAAGTCGGATGAACTGGGCCGACAGGCGCTAAATAAAAACCACAATGCAACCTACACAGCCTCGTGTTATCGAGAAATAAGGCAAACGCCAAAAAAAATAAAAAATACCCCCAAAAAATGAACCGCAATTCGTCACTACGCTCGTTTTTAGTTTATACTACACAAAGATGGCTATTAACCGGACGTGGTCTAGTCTTGATCTCGTGTTTTAGTCCACCAGGAATGCGACCAGGCCACGGAGTTTACTGGAATTCACAATAGTTGACGACTTACACTTGTGTCAACGGAAACGTTTTGTGGTTTTCTATTTGGGTTCGTTTGTTCTGTTTGTGCTGTTTTTCCCCCTCGATTATCCCGATATGGTCTTCGGATATTTGTAATAGTATTTCGGTTACCCTGTGTTGTATTTCTCCGGTCCAGTGCAGACAGCTGAACTTTACAAGATTTTCGTCCTTTATCTTGTTTGCTGACGGTACCGGATTTTGGTGTAGCTGGGAAATAAGCATACATACGAGCTGATAATAATGGACTGACACATCACCTTTCAGAGATTGGGTCCTGCTCTGTTAGCAACATGTCCATCGCTCACACAGTGAGTGAAGCTGTCAAAAGGTAGGGCGCTCGCCTCTCAAAGCGATGAACGGAAAAGGTTACGGATCAAATTACTACTGGTCTCAAAGGAGATGAGACCAACGTGCCTGCATCCCGAATTACCTCCTATCGTCTTGACTAATCTCTTGCCACTGGCCCAATGTACCTCTAGACCAGAGAGTGAGGTTGATGCTCATCGCAGTTTCTTTTTCACTATAATCTATTTACAGCGCAATCTACATCAGAAATATAACCCGTCTGATGGTGTCATCATCGCTTGCGATGGGAACTAACTAAGTAACTAATTCACTAACTAAGAAACTAACTAACTAAGTAACTAACTAACTAACTAAGAAACTAACTAATTAAATAAGTAACTAACTAAGTAACTAACTAACTAAGTAACTCAGTAACTAACTAGCTCTAACTAACTAATTAACTAAGTAATTACTAAGTAACTAACTAAATAACTAAGTAAGTAACTAACTAAGTAACTAACTAACTTACAAACTAACAAACTAACTAAGTAACTAACTAACTTACAAACTAACTAAGTAACTAACTAAGTAAGTAACAAACTAACTAATTAAGTAACTAACTAAGTAAGGAACAAACTAACTAACTAAGTAACTAACTAACTAACGCTAGTTACTAATCAATCAGTATATATCTGATCCATGCTTCTTTGTGGCACAGAGAACTTCCTCTGTGACATTACACTTCTTTGCCTCTCTAACCCCTTGATCTTTCCGTTGTTGCTGTGTTTTCCGGCTAACTTCCACCATCCTCCCCCCCCCCCCCCTCTTTATAATGCTTCCAATGAACATGTGCACCTACATTAATTTCAGTTAGCATTCAATAAACAGACAAAGGGGACGTTTTCAAAATACGATGAATATCACATCGAAGGATCCCTGTAGAAGTGAGCGTCGGGCAGATGATGCCAAGTATAGTACAACAGTCTGGAGGACATGTCTACCTTCTTTAGCACACTCGGGATGTTAGGAAAGCTACTACAACCCATCATTTAACGTCTTTTTGAGGGACAACAAAAGAATTTGTTTAACTCATTAGGTCGATGCATCTTTCTTCCCAAGTGATCTGCCGGGGTCTTTGTGTATGACAAAGATAGGAATAGCACCACTGCCACACAGAGAGCATATCGTAAGGGGCGACTAACTGTGTGACATGTCATAATACTAACCATGGTTAGGCAGTTTGCATAGATGGTACCTAACATGCTGCGGTATACTATTCTCTAGTGTTTGAGTCGATTAAGATGAACTCAAACATCTGTTAACCAGCTTCCAAGAAACTGGTTGTATACAAACTCTACATAGTCTACTAATCCAGTATAAATATATTAAGTTAAGTTAAATCATTAAGGGCATTAAATAACAACAGTATCTCCCATAGATTAGATACTCGAACGACACTGTCCTCACAGCCGTGACGCAAGGTGAGTGAGACTATCTAGCTGTGTCAGCAACAACATTTAAACAAATACACATATTCAATTTTGACAACAGACAAAGAAGATAATTTTGTCTTGCTTTTCACTTGTTGCTCTGCGTGTGCCTTTGAGCGTCATGTTCTGAAGAGGTTTCTTGACCAGGCATAGTATGTGCTTGTGTCTTAAGGCGTCATGTTATGAAGAAATTTCTTGACCAGGCCATAGTATGTGCTTCGTATGTGGGGAGGTTTACAGTTTCCGTGATTTCATCTATCCATCTTTTGTGTGGTCATCCCTCGGTAGTAAAAAAACCATTATAAACAAATTGACAATCTAAAAATAGGAGAACATGTAAGATTAAAGGAGAACCACAATCAACAATTATTGCGACTATCCATTGCTACAGGAAATAGTGAAGGCAAGGACAATTAATGCATTTCAGAATAGATTGGATGCGCATAGCTTTAAGATCAATGACATTTTAATGAATCTGAGTGTACTCCAAGAAAAAGTGAAATATATTTCAGATATGTTGTATCATAGCTTACAGCAAAGCTGCGATATCTGCGTCTTTCGGGCCGACACATTCGAATTCAGCTGACATTTTTGGATACCGAGTTTGCGTTCCCACTGCAATCCCTTTTCTCTTAGCCAAACTATATTGGTGCATCACGTTTCCAGGACCGACAACTAGGGATGTAATATGGCCTTGGTCAGCTGTGGTTCGCTGACGCAGACGCAAGCAGCCAGCTATGAGTCGCTGTCTGCTGCGGGTTGATTCACTGGTGAATTTTCGGCCCTATTTCCATCATATGAAAAGACATACTTGTCTGGAGAGGCTGATAGTGGAAAATATAATTCACTGTAAGAGAGAACAGTATTAAAAAGATTTTACAAGGCATAACGAATGCTGTAAAACAAACAAATCAGTGCAAGAAACAATATAATCCCCAACAGTGCTCTGCATATCAGATCTTGCACAATGTCTCTCAGCAACATAATATGCGGCACCAGTATGGAATGCATCTACACCCCTCGAAACATGTCGATGTAGCGGTTCGTGAGACATGCCGACTTGTGAAAGGAAGTCTTAAACAGACGCCAACGGATAAAGTCTACGCAATCGCTGGTATTGCAGCTCTGGACATTAGAAGAGGCGTTACCTGTGAAAAAAATAGGCAACGGCTAGGCAAAGGCTGCCGTTCATCGTAGACCATGATGGCACAATTTATTTTGCTAGCGCTATTTTTAGCAAGCATTAACTGCGCTAATTTTTATCCTCACTCTCTCGTCTCGTGCCTACCGACCCCAGTGGCAAGTCAAGGACAAGACGACTAGGGGGCGACTACGAGATGCAGAGGACTCCTCATCAAGCACCCGTGAAAGCGACTGCGGAGTCCGGAGTGGAACCCACACCATCTGATCACGAGGCTGACGGCTTAACCACTTCGCCATTGAATCCCCTGACAAAAGAATAACAAGGAGAAACAAAGTAATGGGATCAGAAATGTTTTTTTAACATACACAAAAAATAAGGCGACTTATCCAGGAAATACTCCCAGGGGATTGTACAACCCTCAGAACAGAATCACAAGAGACACACAATATGGAACATTATTACAGAATGGGCGAGAACAATATTAGAAAGATAGAAAGGAAAGGGACCTAGGGGTTATAATAGATCATACAGATAAGGTGAGTGAACAAGTTCAGGTAGCAGTGAAAAAGGAAAATGCAATGTTGGGTAGGATAAAAAGAAACATTGTACATAGGAGCAAGGAAGTGATAGTCAAACTGCATAACGCATTTGTTAGACCTAGGTTGGAGTAGTGTGTACAGGTGTGGACTCCTTATCATAGAGGATATAAACTTGATGAAAAGAATACAAATAAGACCGACAAAGCTGATAGTGGGATTCCAGAATTATAGTTATGAGGAAAGACTCAGAAACACCGGCCTTCATTGTCTAGAAAAGAAAAGAATTCGAGGTGACTTAATCATCATCATGCAGCATGTCCATTGTAGAACGTCACAGTCTGTCTGAAAGAAACTCGTTCTCTTGCCAAAACTCCAGCCTCCGCCACAGTCATACTTAGGCATTCCTGGATATCTTGGTGTCATCGTCTTCTTAATTACCCCTTCCTCTTTTGCCTGGCACCATACCATCCATCACCGTTCTCTCAAGACCAGTGACTTAATACAGCTTTGTAAGATGATCAGAGAAACGGATAAATTAGATTATAACAAGTTTTGTTCCAAATACAACCACCTACAAGAACAAAAGGGCATAGCTTCAAATTAACTAAAGAGAGGTCCAGATTAGATATTAGAAATACATTTTTAGTCAGAGAGTGGTGAATGCTTGGAATGCATTGCCGCATGAGATAGTGGAGGCAGGGACAGTTAATGCATTTAAGAATAAATTGGATGCGCATATCTTTTAGAGCAAGATAAAGCAAATTAAACTCGTTGTATACAGACTCTGCGGGGTCTTCTAAACCAGTATAAAGACGCTAAGTTAAGTTAAGGAAAACCATATAGAAAAGTAGCGTCAAAGGAACGGTGAAAGTTGGATGAAGATTAAACATGCACCAAGACATGATTTGCCATACACTTCCAAGTGGAGATCTCTGAATGTATTCAGAACAGGTGTGTCCAGATGTGGATCTAACCCTGAAACAAGTCGGGATATGAAGTCGACGAATCCTGCCAATCTGGGACCGTTCAAGACCCGGAACACCTGCTTAATTACCCCAGTAACCAGGAACCCTATTCGGTGGATGACCTGATGATGGCAAATAAATCAGCAACTCCAGCGACTTGCTTTCGGGTTCATTCTATGTGAGGTTGCCGGGCACGGATAGTAAGTTAGCACCGGAAGGTGCGACCCAAAAGAAAATGGTATCAGGACATTAATAGCACTTGAATATGTCCTTGTAGGACACCGACCGAATTGACCGAAACCGAAATGCATTCATACTACCGGATGAAGATGAAAGTGGGAGATTCAGTGGTCTCGACGTAAGGTGATCGCCTCGGGTGCTGGAGGTCGCGGGTTCAAATTACGGTGGAGACCAGGATTTTTTCACATGGATCATCTGGTAAATGTTTCTCTTGATCTCTGAGTAGTGAGATCAGACACCAGTGTTCAGTGACGCGCACGTTAAAAAAACTTTAGCAGTTGGAAATCGAAAAGAGTAGACCTTACGACCGCTGCTCGGGCAAAATTTAAGTTAAAAATCTACTCTAATTATTCTAGGTATTCTCGCCCCACAGTGAATATGTCGCAAAAAAAGAGGACCGTGTGGCAATAACTTCAGGTCTTGATTATGTGGTTAGCGGAGCGGCTTAGATGGCGCCTGACAGGCTGCGGGTCTTCTTTGCTCTTATTTAAGCTTCCCTTTCCCCCAGTCTTAAAAATAGGTGATCGTATATTCCAGGGGCTAACAGATGCTGGGATAGACCTGGCAAATCACCAGTGGATTTTCACCTGCCAAACAAGAAATAAAACAAAGGAAGTCGCACCTCCACACGACGCCTAACGACCTAAGTAGACTGAAGATAGATAGATAGATAGATATATAGACAGACAGACAGACAGACAGACAGATAGACTGATTGATTGATAGATTGGTAGATTGATATAGAAAATGAAAGTGACTTACAAGATGATACAAATACGCTTAACACAACTTGTGGGAGATACAGCTTGAAAATTAGTACATCAAAGACAGAATCCAAGAAAATCACCTGACCCTTTAACCATTCATTTCTACAACAGACTCCAACAGGTGCAAAAGTTCAAGTACCTGGGAAACAGTCTCACTGAAGACGGGCGATTGAACAGAGAAAGCAAAACCAGATGTCAAAGAGCAAGTGCAGTACCCTATCAACTATCACCACTACTTAAACATTGGAACATCATTTTGGAAACAATACGGCAACTGATAAACAATATTTTCTTACAAAATCTTACACTTTCTGTGCCAAACATGGCCCCCTTCCAAGGAACAAGGAAATAAAATTGCAGCCTGGGAAATGAGATGTCTGAGAAATGTCATCAAAGTAACCAGAAGATAAATAGCATCAGATACATTATGGAAACAACATACTCCCAAGAATACATGCATAAACAGAAAGTAAAGTGGTTAGGCCATATCATGAGAATGAATTCAGATCGCCTGCCATTAATAACATACAACAGTAGAAGATCGGGGTTATCAACGTAATCTGAAGAGACATGTAGATAAAATGCCAACATCAGAAACATTGTGAGAACAACATACTCCCAAGATGCGTAGACAGAAAGTGTTTGGCCATCTCATGAGAATGAAACCAGATCGGCTGCGCTTAAAAATATACAACAGTAGAAGATCGGGGTTCAAAGAAAAACGGGAGACATAGACAACGTCAAAGACATTATATCCGAGCATGGGCTCACTACAACCTCATCAACACATCTGACCCAAGTACGAGACCTGCAGCTCCCCACTACGCTTCACAGCATCAGTGGGAGTATACAAGAAAGTAAATAATGTAACGCTGCCGTAACGGAAACTGCGCTTTGGGAAGAACATATCACACGATAACGTATCTTTGATGTTGTTATATTTGTATATTGTTGAAATTTTGGTTTATTGCAAAATATCTTTACTGAGTTGTTTTTTTTCTTCTGTTTTAGAGTCTACGTACCATACTCTTCATTGCAAACGTTTCAGTTGCTTGTTTTAAGTTTCGATTTATTTTGCATTCTCTATGCTGACTTTAGATCCGGATTTCGCCTTGTCAGTCCTCGTTGTCTCAGCCTTGTTGGTGTTCATGAACAGATTTTGTTGCTCGATGTATTGTTTAACTCGACTGTGCCCTGCAGTATATTTCGCGATGACATCTTCATCATCTGCATATCTTTGTTCGGGTATATCTTTGTACTGGTATATCTTGGTTCTGGTATATCTTAGTACTGGTATATCTTAGTAGTGGTATATCTTAGTTTTGGTATATCTTAGTTCTGGTATATCTTAGTTCTGGTATATCTTAGTTCTGGTATATCTTAGTTCTGGTATATCTTAGTAGTGGTATATCTTAGTTCTGGTATTTCTTAGTTCTGCTATATCTTAGTTCTGGTATATCTTAGTTCTGGTATATCTTAGTTCTGGTATATCTTAGTTCTGGTATATCTTAGTTCTGGTATTTCTTAGTTCTGGTATATCTTAGTTCTGGTATATCTTAGTACTGGTATATCTTAGTTCTGGTATATCTTAGTTTTACCGTAGTTGGATACGCTGCGCCAGTCTGGAAAAACTCTGTCCAAACGAAACTAGTTGATACATCAATAAATGAGGTGGGTCGGATAGTATCAGGGAGCCTAAAAGCCATCTCCATTGATTAAATATGCTCCATAATTGGCAAAGCACCCCCAGAGATTCGAAGACGAGTCGCAGCAGAAATCGAACGAGAAAAACAGGAGCAGGACCCAAGGCACCCAATGTTTGAACATCAGGTACAAAACAAAAGACTCAAGTCCAGACAAATTTTCCTAAAATCAGCTCATACAGACAAGCCATGGAAGTCGCCGCATCGATAGATGGCATGAATTGACGCAGGCCCCAGAGATGGAACTTCGGGAGGAACCTGTCCCCAGACGTCATCTATCATACACGTCAGGGATATCGCTGAACAGACTCCGAGCTGGTGTATCACGGTGCAAGAGGAATATGAAACGATGGGGATACACAGATAACATCGACACATGTGACTGTGACGCAATACAGGACCCAGACCACTTGACGACCTGCCTCAACCTCCAGGAAACATGATATAGCTGGGAAGTGCTGGAGACAAATGACAAGGCAATTCATGTCACTGAATACTGGATACATACTGTATAACGTGGTGCTTGGACACGGAAAGTAAGTAAGTTCTGGTATTTCATTCCCGCCGAAAATCAGAGCTAAAGTTATCCTTTAAAAGCAATCATTTCAGAGCGACGAGTTTTGATTAGCTCTTCTCGACTCTAAATAACAACGGAGATTGCCAAAATGAAACAACGACAATAATGGTCAAGACACTACAAAAAAAAACGTATGACAAAACACGAGCATAACTATTTTTAAATTGATCCTGAGAAATTGCATCTTCCCTGTGGTAACGTATGGATGTGAGACACGGTCAACCACACAAATTCGAAGATCACCAGTGGCAACACTAGACAAGCTCTATGGCAGTGTCGACAGCCTTAGGATGACAGCTGCTTTCTTCAAACAAATACAAGTTGACGTCTGACAGCGTACGAAGAAGAAGAAGAAGAATCTTTCGAGCTGTTGATGTTGAATGAATGCCCACATTGGCTAGATTTTTCTTTCTGTGCGCATTGAACATGATGTTTAGTGGCGGTCTTGTGTAGATTTCCTCACATCCCGAGAGTGCTAATGAAGATGGACTGGGGTCCTCCAGGCGGTTGTGATATACTTGACTTCATCAGCGTGTCGCTCACTACTACGGAGATTACGTTTATCCAGACCTTGTTAGCCAGGCTACCCTGAAAACAACCCGTTTCCAGGAAGGATTGTGTGGAAGTCGTGGTTAAGGATTTGGTCAGTAAATGTTGGCTGACACTGGCAAACATGTCCGTCTAGTATATTTTGTCTGACCAGACGGCAGTCTTCCTTCCCAATCTTTCGAGCTAAAATGCTACAGATGTGTGCTAAAAATACAATGGATATCGATGCTGGAGGGCATGGTAACCGGCACAGAAAGCAGACCGGAGAGAAGATGGATAATGGGTATTACAGAGGCCCTGTGGATGACAGTGGCAGAGGCGGGAAAGCTAGCCATGGATCGAGTCTCTTACAGATCGGTTGTCATGGTAGCGACATTCTGCCAATGTTCAGCTTCATGATGATGATGGTAAACGTTATTTATTAAATGTCCATGATTCACATCTATCAAACATTATTGGCTATATATAATACGGTAAAGTTGTCCTTTTCTCTACTTAAGACTTGCTTAGATTAATCCTCGACCGATTGAAACCCCTCATCATTGATGAGGAGCAAGCTGGGTTCAGACAGGGAAGAAACACTGCAGAACAGATATTTAATTTAAGTCTGCTAAGCGAGAAACCCAGAAACAAGTGGATTCACTCACTTTAGAGTCTCCACAACTGCAGTGAGTGGACCCACCCATCTTAGTGTTCAAACCCTGAAACAAGTGGATCCACTCACTTTAAAGTGCCCACAAGCTAGGGCATTTGTATAACCCATCTTAGAGGGTCAAGAAGCTGAAGAAAGTTCAATCATCCACATTAGAGTGTCAAGACACGTAAGAGGACGAAACTTTTGCAACTAGCTTGGGAAGGGGATTGGGGGGGGGGGGAGGTATGTATAAGGGAAAGGGTGTACTCTGAACGTCCCCTTGCCTCCTCTTGTCATGGTCCAGATTACGTTCAACATCATTTTCTGTTAAGTCTTCCTCTTCTTATGTTCTTACACCTTCTTCTTCTTCATTCTTTTTCTCCTTCTTTGCCTTCTTCTCATTTTCTTACGTATTTTTCTTTTTTTCTGGTTTTTCTTCTGCTGCTTCTTCTTTTTCTTCTTTTTTTCTAATTCATATTCTACTTCCTCTTCTATTTCTTCTTCTTCTTCTCCTTTCTTTTTGTCCTGTTCTTCTTCTATTTCTTCTTCCTCTTCTCTTCTACCTTTTCTTCTTCTTCTATCTCTTCTTCTATCTCTTCTTCCGATTGTTCTTCTTTTTCTTCTTCTATCTCTTCTTCCTGTTTTTCTTATTATTATTATTCCACTTCTTCGTCTTCTTCTTCTACCTCTGCTTCCTGTTCTTCTTCGTCTTCGTCGTTTCTCCCACCTGTTTCTCGCCTCCCAAAAAAATGGGGAAACCCAGTTACTTAATCTGGCCATCCCTAGACCGTACAATGTTTGTACAAGTGTTTCTATTGCCTTCAATCAAACCTTCTGTGTAAACCACATTATGCAATCTTTCCCATTCCACGTGTTTCTTGGAGAACCTTCTGCTTTAAAAGATGTTGATAATATTTTTTTAAATAACAAAATGTCTTCGCTACATTCATTCCAATTACCAGAGCTACCAAGACCCTTCTATACCTCCACGCGGTGATCCTGGATAACAGGCTGCAGCAGGGCAGACTGGCTAAGGAAAAGGGAAAGAAGAGGGAATGCTAACCCGGTACTCTAAAAATGCTTGCTGAAGTCGGATGTATTAGACCAAAAGGTCAAGCTGTAAACTACGACACAACAAATTCCGTTTTCTGGATAATATCCTGCTGCTTTGCAAAGCCCTATTCAGGACTTGGTAACGGCAGATTGACAATGAACAAAGAAGAAGAAGAAGAAGAAATTCTTGCATCAATTGTGTCAATGTTGCCTCTACAGCAGAGGGTTAAGACCTTAGACTCTTATGAAACGATCGAAAGCGTGAAGTAGTGTGCGTTTAAAACGCCAAAATTTCAAATCACATCTTGTCTCAAGAGAGGTGAGATCTAGTGCCCAGATACGAACGATACACTCAGAAGCCCTGTGTATACGCTGTTCACGTACAAATATATTTGCAGTTGGAGATCAGAAAGTCTGAACTGGTAGCTGATGTTTTAGTGACCCCAAGTCGATTCTTTAGGTCCTGAACAACAGAAGAGATTTTCTTGTTGGCATGGGCGATCACCAGTATCATCCCTGCCCACGCGATTAATGCCCCCTTGCAATGGATCCCTGGACATAGCGGGCTACCTTGAAACAAGATGGCCGACAGGTTGGTTAGAAGCAGAAACTTACAAACAACAATTGGATACACCCTTCAGAAATCACACAGTAACACGGATTATTAAGAATAAAACTTAGAAAATCTTGATGAACAGGTGGGCGACGGGAACAACAGGTCGCAGTGTATATAGCAAAATGTCGCAGCCTAAAACTAATCATGATAAATTACAAAGAAGAGATAAAAGTCTCATCTTTCAGTTCCATTTGAACCGCATCAATCCTTGACACCTACCCTTGTGCAGACATTGCTTTCACCTTGGTGAAACATAAACACCTACTCATTGACTGCAAGGTGCTTTCGGACACAAGAAAAAGATTTTTACAAGCACTGCCGACAATTGTCAACACACTGTACGGAGCAGTGAAACAACGGAGGAAGAACTGTATGTATATAAGTACTGGTTTGGGCTGCCAAGAGCAGGCTTGCTCTGCATCTATGGGATAACAACCACTTTTGCTGTTTGGGAAAAATTAGGGGGAAAAAAAGGAAAAAATTTAGTTCATGCTCAATATGCCACCTTTCTTCCCCGAATTGCAGAAAGTCAATCACAAAAAAGGCTATAACTGATAATGCACACGGCGATTTTAATATCAAAACTCCAAGAGGTGTTTCAAAGTCGTGTTGGTATATGTTCTTGCCTTGGCCAGGTATGTCGACCACAGAGATCAAGTAATTGATTAATGGCGCCTTACATAGAAGTCAGTGACGATCACTTTGTGGCACGTCTTTTAGAAGAAGAAGAAGATGATAATAATGATGTTGCAGGTGATCATGGAAGAAGTAGAAGATCACGATGATGATTGTAAAAGAAGAAGAAAAAGATGATGGTGATAATGATGATGATAACGGAACAAAAAAGAAACAAATCGTGAATATGAAGAAGATAGTGATAATGGTGTTAAAGTAAAAGAAGAAGAAGATGTAGTAAAAAAGGAAGAATTAAGAATAAGAAGAAAACGAAGAAGAAGAAGAAGAATTAAGAAGAAGAAAAAGATGAAGACGAAAAAGGAGAAAAAGAAAAAGAAGTAGACATAACAAGAAAAAGAAAAAGAAGATAGAAGAAGTAGAAGAAACAGAAAAAAAAGAAAACAAAGAAGAAGAAGAAGAAGAACTTGTCTAAGGATCTATGACGGAAAAGAAGATGGTGATGAAAAAAGAACGATGAAGAAAAAGAAGAAGGAGACAAAACAAGTAAAGAAGAAAAGGAAGAAGAAGACAGAGAAATAAGAGAAAAAAAAAGAAGAAAAAAAAAAAAGAAGAAAAAAAAAGTAGAAGCTCCCTTTCTAAGGATCTATGATGGAAAAGAAGATGATGATGAAAAAATTACGATGAAGAAAAAGAAGAAGAAGACATAAAAGAAAAATAAGAGAAAGAAGAAGAGAACAGAGAAAGAAAAAAAGACGACGAAGAAAAAAAGTACAAGAAGTAGAAGAAAAACAAGAAGAAGAACCTGTCTAAGGATCTATGACGGAAAAGAAAAAGTTAATGAAAAAATAATGATGAAGAAAAATAAGGAGACGACATAAAAATAAAAGAAGACAGAAAAAGTCGAAGAAAAAGAAGAAGAAGAAGAAGAAAAAGACGAAGACGAAGTATTGCCTGTAATGATCTATGACGGAAAAGATAATGATGATGAAAAAGAAGGACGACGAAGAAAAGGATAATAAAAACATCGAGTGTACGTTATCCCCATGCCTTATAAAACACCTGCCTTTAATATCACACTTTCTTTTTTGCTTACAAGCGAGAAAAACTGGCTGTTGGTGACTTTCATGTATATCATTCCAAAGTTAGTTCAAGACGTCTGGTTGTGGCGAACAGTTGGCCTTCGTGTCTGTTTGATGTGACCTAGAATCAGCGCAAGCCGTGTAAATGGACTCACTCACAGTGCGCGTGCTGTTGGCAACACCGGGCGAGTCAATTTGCGCATGTCGTTAAGGGTTACCTGTGTTCGTTCCCAGGCTAGAGTTGTGCTTTTGTGTGTGTGTGTGTGTGGGTTACCTGTAGATGTGGTTTTGGCAGCTGTGATCACGGCATGAGAAAGTGGTGAGGAGGCCTCTACGGATGTCTATTTTAATTCGGAGGTGTAGATCAGGGGTTCTCAGCGGCGTGATTGGGGGGGGGGGGGGGGGTGATATGGGGGCCCTCTAGACAGACATACTGCGATTCTCTTTTTCAAATTAAGAAAATATGGTCAAACGATGCCATTTGTAAGTTCATGAGAACACGATCACGATATTTTCCGAGTTAATGGACATAGCACAGACGTAAGGCACTCACCTCTCAAATGAGTCGCTATAGAACAGGCGTAAAGCACTCACCTCTAAATTGGATCGCTAAAGGAAAGACGTAAGGCATTCACCTCTCAAATGGGTCGCTATACGAGAGACGTAAAGCACTCACCTCTGAATTGGGTCACTAAAGGAAAGATGTAAGGCACTCGCTTCTCAAATGGGTCGCTATAGGACAGACGTGAAGCACACACCTCTCAAATGGTCGCAAAATTACACAGGTACGGCACTCATCTCTCAAGTGGGTCTCTAAAGCATCGAGGGAAGATACTCAACTCTAAAGAAACAAAACGAATCATTGTGTGACAAGTTTCACACCAATTTCAAGAGCTCCCTGGTATCAAGCGAGTTGAGACCGAATGCCTTGTCCTACCAGAGACGGACGATAAACTCGGATGCCCCGTGTACATGATGTGCACGTAAAAAAAAGCAACAACCATATGAAAATCCAAAAGAGCAGATTATTAGACCATGTCCATGTCCGGGTGAAAAAACTAGTCGAAAAAAATTACATTCCTACTCAATACGCCAGCTACCTTCCGCCATACCTAATTAACCAAAGAAATAACGGATGGTTCAAGCTACCTGGCAGTAGACATACACCTGCCTCTTTGAATATCAGGATTCCTAGCATCCACAAGCCAATGACATCTATTCTTTAAAGGAAAACGCCACATCCACCCCCTCCCCGAGATGACATGCAAATTTCAGATACCCACGGAGGAACAGCCCAATGACATATTCCCGTTTAGGATAAACAGACCGTTTTAATATTTACGTATGTATATAAATGTATGTTCATCAAACATGAAGCACGCATTTGGTAATGAAACAGAAGGGGCCTTCACACTAAATCAGATGGCCGTCTGTTTAATCTCGCGAGACTTAAAGCTAAAACCAAGATCTGGGAGGTTACTTGTCAGGTACTTGTTACTTGCTGATGACGCTGCAATTGTCACCCAAAGTGTGCATGAACTCCAGAGACAGATAGATTGCTTCTCCCAGGCTGTGCAAAGATTCCATCCTCACAATAAGCCGGAATAAAACAAATGTACTTGGACAAGCCGTAGATACCACTCCAACCATCACTATCGATAACTATGACCTGGCAGCTGTAGACCAGTGATGTTCACTTACCTAGTGTCTCTAATCAATGATACGCTCTACCTAGACTCCGAATTGGACAATTGCATTAGCAGGCAGAGCTGCTACCATATTTTCTCGTCTTACTAAACATGTCTGGGAAAACCTCAAACTTGCAGCCAAGACCAAGACCACGATCTACAATGCCTGTATCGTCAGTAAATTTATATATGGCAGTGAAACATGGACAGCATATGTCAAGCAATAGCATAGGCTCAACATCTTTCATCTACTGCGCATGAGATCCATCCTTGTCATCTCATGGAGAGACAGGGTGACAAATGCGGAAGTGAATTCTTTCACCTGTCTTCCAAGTGTATACACCCTTCTTCGCTAACGAAGACTACGATGGCTTGGTCATGTTCGTCGCATAGAAGACGGTCGCATCCCCAGAAGATGTTTTTTATGGGCAGCTGGTGTGTGGTAAATGAACAGCCGACCGACTACAGCTGCGGTTCAAAGACGCATGTAACCGGGACATGAAGGCTCTGGGCATGGATCTGACATCTTGGGAAGACATAGCTCCAGACCGATCCAAATGGAGATGTAACCTGAAGAACAACCTTAGGCTGAGAGAAAATAAGCTCATGCAACAAAGGGAAATAAATAGATAACGCTGAAGGAAAAGGAAAACTAAAAAGTCAGTAAAGTTACTACTCCACGGTCGCATCAACCTAAAGTCAGACATTACTGAAATGGGACTAATACTACTACTCATCATAAAGCATGTCCTTTGTAGAATGTCACTTCCATCCCACTCCATATTGACTGTCTTGTGTTTTTTGACAATTTTGCATTCAGTAGTTTGCCGTTGCTTTCTGGACGATGTTCTGGCTGCTCACCCGCCTTGGTACCTGGTGCGCCCTTAGATCGATTCCATACTTTTCCAGCTGTTGCCTTAAAAGTCTGAGTCGACTCTCGGTCGTCCATCTTTTTCACCAGCAGCTGTGTGTACTAGTCAGGGGTGTACCCTTCCCCCCCCCCCTATTATTTGTCCTTGTTATACACATAGTTTAGCCGATCAGCCAAAGCGTTGTCCGTGGGATGACGCTGCCGTACACAAGCAGACTATAAGAGCCATACGTGAACTAGACAGAAGTATGGGAACCAAGTAAGATCCTGGTCATGAAGAGTGCGGCTGTCACTCCCCGTGAGGTACTATACCTCACCTCTGTCCTACCCCATATATATATACATACGAAGCGTGTTCAAATAAAGCCGGGCCTCATTGCAACAAGTGAACATACGTACGATGCGCATAATGACGTCACTTATGATGTATACAGCACATACCAACCATCAACTTTGTGCGACGTCTTTATCCTCCAACTCATAGTTTCCTCAGCAAACCGTTGAAAAAATGGCGGGTGTGATGAGGAATCCGTCCGGAGTTAATCAGCGAGCGGTGATTCGGTTTCTAACAGCTGAAGGATATCGACCACTTGACATTCATCGCAGAAATCAGGTAGTGTATGGTGACAAAAGTGTGTTGAAGACAACGGTTAAGAACTGGACAACGATGTTTAAAGAAGGACGTGAGTTAACGAATGATCTTCAGAGACCAGGTCAGGCGCATAATTGTTGCGACAGAAGATGCCATCGCCAAAATTGATGCAGCAGTTCGGGTGGACCATCGCTGGAGCTTTCGTTCGTCACACTTTTGTCACCATACATTGCCTGCATTATACGATGAATGTCAACTGGTTGACAATTGATACGCATTCCGTATCACACCCCCCAAGACGGTGAATGACCTTGGCATACATCCAGTCAACCTTTGTTCCGCACCCCCATTTCCCCATCCTTAAGGTACACGCCAACGTCATATCCCAGTCAATGTGCGCTCGATGTTAAGGTTACCTGTTTCCAGTGCCAGGCTAGTTTTCGGGTTACCTACAGATGTGAATTTGACAGCTGTGTACACATCAAGAAAAGAGGATGACGCTACGTGTCTTTTATATCCCAGTCGTGCAGATCAAGGAATTTCAACGGAAATATGTTGGCCTCAGAGATTGATTATTCATCATTATCTAGCTGCACGCCAAGGTAGCTTTGGTGATGTTTTCCTTCCACGACCATTTGTTGCATGAGGATAACTCAGTTCAGTTCAGTTCATCCCGTATCCCATCAGGTCGATGGAGCACACTTGAAGGCACTCCCACAATCCCACGCCATCTCTCTATGTCCGCTGCCGCATGCCGTGCCTCAACGTAAAGAAGGTTTGACCACTCAGTGATGTTGTCTGCTCATCTCTTCCTTGGACTACCCCACCCTTTCTTTTTTGGTACGGAACCATGCAGTTTCGAATTTGTAATTCCGCTGGACCTAGTAACGTTCCCATACCAAGCCATCTTTCGCCTTGATAGCTGTGAACAGATCATAAAAAGGCCCAATTGCGTGTTCCACTCTCCGTCATATTCCTACGTTCATGACACGATCCTTATATGTAACATTTAAGATTCTTTTAAAACACCTCATTTCCATTGCATGTTTTCTGCACTGGATATCCGCAGTAAAAGTCCAAGTCCAGGCATACACAAATATTGAAACCACCAATGAGCGCATTAGTCAAACTTCTATGCTGAGGGCGAGCCGCTTATCCTGCCATATGGGATTCAAACTCGTGTAATCGCCGCTGTTGTTTGTGATATTCTGGCACTTATCTCAGGCTGCGAGCCGTTGTCACTGATCAGTGACCATAACTATTCTTTGAATAATTTCTTTCTTATTTTCGATGTTTTCACATCGTTACATATATTTTGTTTCTGTCTTCCTTTGTCTTTCTTTTTCTCCTGTTGTCAAAAAGACAACCACTCAAAATGAATCCTAGATACGTGCCGTGTACAGCAATAGAGGCTGTCATCAATGAATTGAGCCGTTATCATTGTCTCTTATTTCAATATCCGATAAACCATTGTGAAATAACGGTTAATCCCGCTGGTAAATTTGACTGTAAATATCGCTGACAAAGATTAAATCACAACTGATAAAATACGACGAAGAATCGAGATATCAAGTGCACTTTACAAACGGCCTCCTCACGAGGACCAAACTTCGAGATCTGACTAGGTGTGGCCACGTCGCGAGGTCCAAACTTCGAGATCTGACTAGGTGTGGCCACGTCGCTACGACCAAACTTCGAGAACTGACTAGGTGTGGCCACGTTGCGAGGTCCAAACTTCGAGATGACTAGGTGTGGCCTCGTCGCGACGACCAAACTTCGAGATCTGACTAGGTGTGGCCACGTCGCGACGACCAAACTTCGAGATCTGACTAGGTGTGGCCACGTTGCGACGACCAAACTTCGAGATCTGACTAGGTGTGGCCACGTCGCGAGATCCAAACTTCGAGATCTGACTAGGTGTGGCCACGTCGCGAGGTCCAAACTTCGAGATCTGACTAGGTGTGGCCACGTCGCGAGGTCCAAAGGCCTTGCAAATAAGATTTTTAATATTTTTTTTAATTTAAGGATTGTCTGTTTGGATTTTACTGCCGAAGGCACGCCCTTTCTACCAGAGACCGAAGTCGTTTGGGCGATATCAGGACGTATTAGCCAGTGTATAGATACGTGTGTGAATCTGTTTGTGATGTGCTCATGTTTGATGCTTGAGTGTATCTGTTTGTGTTGTGGTCATGTTTGATGCTTGTGTGTATCTGTTTGTGCTGTAGTCATGTTTTATGCTTTAGTGTATCTGTTTGTGCTGTGGTCATGTTTGATGCCTGTGTGTATCTGTTTGTGATGTGGTCATGTTTGATGCGTGTGTGTATATGTTTGTGCTGTGGTCATGTTTGATGCTTGATTGTGTCTGTTTGTGCTGTGGTCATGTTTGATGTTTGAGTGTATATGTTTGTGCTGTGGTCATGTTTGATGCTTGAGTGTATCTGTTTATGCTGTGGTCATGTTTGATGCTTGAGTGTATCTATTTATAAAGTGTATCACTATTGCATTTTTTTTTATTCCAGTAGTTTCACAAATCCTTTCTGTAGGTGGAGAAAAGTTGTCATACCGAGAAAAATCCCCGATATGCCTTGTCAAACTGGACACGAATTTATTTGGAATACTGGTATGTTGGAATTTCAAACTAAGCTAAAACACAGAACATGATAAGCCAAGCGGGAAAGTTCGAGTAAACGATGGGAAGACAACATCCATGAATGGACTAATCTACGACCCGAGGAGGCATAAAAAGCAACAGCAGAGAGAGAGAGATGTTGCGTAGAATTGTGATGGTATCAGCAGGGGTGCCCCCGCGATCTCAAGTTCACGCACTTGAACAAGCTGCACATATGATTTATAACAACGATTCTGACTGCCACCAGGTAGTCAGTCTCACAGATGCATTTTTTTAACTGTACGAACCCAAGAACGATACAAACTAATAGTGGGATTACAGAATTGTAGTTATGAGGACAGACTCAGACAAACTTGCTTACATTGTCTAGAAACGAGAAGAATTCCAGTTGATTTAATACTGGTTTATAATATAATCAAAGGAAATGGTAAATTAGACTAAAACAAATTTGTTTCATAGTACAGCCGCTGTCTTCAACATGGAACGGTTACACATTTATTAAAGAAAGACCCAGATTAAGTACTAGGAAATATTTTTGGAATGCATTCCCACAGGAAATAGGGCAGTAAATTATTGCATTCAAGAATAGATTATATGCGCATAGTTTTTAGATCAAGTGAGATCAAAGAAACTTTGTTTACAGTCTACGCAGCGTCTTCTAAGCCAGTATAAAGACGTTAAGTTCAGTTATTGGTGACACATTCATACACCTGAGTACCGAACTAAACAAGATGGCTGCCAGAAAGGACCCATGCTTCCATAACATTGTAACCAGCCTATGATGGAGAAAACAGACATGCTTGCTAAAAGAGAAGAGGATTGTGAACAAGAAGACAGTGAAATGATGAACTTTGAGAAAAGGTTGTGAGAAGAGAACAGAGCCAACTAAATCAGAACTATCATTTCTTTTGACTGACTGGGACAGTTCACCATTCTTCGCTAATGGACATGGCAGATTGAACAGACATATATTCAAGCTTCGACCGAAGAATCGAACTACTCAGTAGTTTCGAGGTAAGTTGTTCGCCTAGGGTGCATGAGGTCACGGGTCTGAATCCCAGTGGGGACTGGGATTATTTCGTGGATCCTCTGGTAAACATTCCTCGCTGCCCGGATACAAATCAAAATTCTAGCTAAAAATCTAACCAAAAATTATTTGTACATTTCCCCAGGTGGTTTGTAAAGAGTAGCTATTGATGTTGCCAGACTGCCTGCGGATCTACTTAGATCTAGTGTTGAGTCTATGAAACCACCCTCCAAGAAACTGGTTATATGGAGACTCTGTAGTGTCTTCTAAACCAATATAAAGACGTTAAGTTATGTTAAGTTTGTTTGCTTGACTCGTGTGTAGATTTGAACTACCCGAAAAGATTGTTGGGCAAGCATTGCTAGACTTTCTCCCGTCTCCCCAGTTACAGAAGATACGCTGGTCCAACGATTCGACACTAGTTTCAACATTGTACAGATCTTAATCAACATTGTACAGATCTTAATCAAAATTGCACAGATCTTAATCAACATTGTACAGATCTTAATCAACATTGTACAGATCTTAATCAACATTGTACATATCTTAATCAGCATTGCACAGATCTTAATCAACATTGTACAGATCTTAATCAACATTGTACAGATCTTAATCAACATTGTACAGATCTTAATCAACATTGTACAGACCTTAATCAAGACTGTATAGATCTTAATCGGTGCCTCAAACAACGATGGAATTCATCACCAAAGATGCAACTATAATTAGAAAGGGTACTGTTCTTCTTCTTTCGTTCGCTTGGAGTGTGTCTACACCAGCAAAGTTGTCTCTTGTATGAACCTCACTGTCTTCTGCAGGTCACACATAGGTCCATGTAGTTTCTCTTAAAGTGTTGTTCCTCCTGGCCAGTATGTCCGCCTCAGTATCTCATACTCTGGGCAGTCCTGAAGTATATGGTCCGCAGCCTGGGGTGCATGTCCACATGTACACATATTGGAGCTGCCAATCATACATTTTATATACATGTGTCTGTGGAGTCGGTTGTGTTCTGTCCTGTTCAGTCTGATATCCATCCTGTATTTGTGTTGGAGGCTCTCTCGTTGATATAATCATATTTTTCTTTTGTTGGTATGGCTTGGCTTGGCTTGGCTTGGCTTCGTTCGTTCTCATTCCCCAGCTACCAAACCCTGAAAGGGCTTAAGTAGCAGAATGTAGTCCAGAGAACGGAATGTGTTGTATCGTAGTTTACAGCTTGACAGCGATATTTGCATCTTTCGGTTCAACACTTTTGTTGGTATGTAACTGGTACATCTGGTTGCTCGTCGGCAGCACCTTCCCTTACCAATGTGTCAGCTGTCTCATTTCCTGGTACCCCGTAGTGAGACGGTATCCACTGGACCGTGATTTTGCTCTAGATACTTAATGATGAGAGCGTAGCCTGAAATCGATTTTAAGTCGACCAATCCTTTCACTACAGAAACACTTTGGCAGCTTCATTGTAGATTTAATTCAACATAGAATGACTCTCCACCCAAGGCCCAGATCACCTAATGACCTATCCGAACGTTTGAAAATGTGAAATTTGAATGATTTGTTGAAAAGAAAACGATAGGACAATCCACGCGCGCAAACATTGGAAAAATGATTCCTGGATGTGGTGTCCAGGTCAGGGGAAGTAAGTAAGAACAATAATACAAGACAACGTGTTCCAGACAATTTCTATTGAGAATTCCTGTCAACCTTTCATGTCAGTTAGCAGTATCTTGTGACGGTGTCCTTGTGTAATATACGAAGCGGCCTCCAATGGATATTTTTAAAAAACCGTCACATTGTCGTGCATTTTAGAAGTATCGCTACTAAGGTGTTCAATAGTATTCTTCAGGTGGTGTTATGTGCAGACACACCATATGACGTCACAGTAGTCGGTTAAGTATGGCCGGTCCACTAGTGACGTTGCATGAAAGCGTTCTGTTATCCCATTTTTAGCAGCAAAGCTGTGAAACCTATCCAAATTCTTCCACAAATAAAGGTTCTTTACAATGATGCGTGTATGTTACTCCATTGAGTGCCGGAGTATAGAAGGGCCTTTCGAAACGGCCTGAGTTATGTGACAAGCTGATCTGAACCGGGTTTGGCACACCGAGCTACTACACCAGAGTCGATTGTAGCAGTTAAACTCATCGTGATGAAACCTGGCCGAGGGATTGAATGGCATTACTGTATTTCTGAACCTGAGTCAAAGTTCAGCTGCGACCATCAGCCATGATGTGCTTCAGTTCTACAAAGAGTCTACAAGTTGGGTACCACATAAGCCGACTCAAGAAGTGAAGCATCGATATCATTCAGAATGGCTAAACAACGCGACAAAAATGGCTTTTTTTTCTAAATGAATTTAAGCACTTTGTAGGCGTCGAGCATCAAATATGGCACCACACCTGCTGCGGGTCTATTTTGCTTTCGTTTTTTAGCCTATCATGTATGCGGTCAGGTCACAAATTTGACTGACATTCCCACTAGTCGACAACTTACACATGTGTCACGACGGAAATGTAATGTGGTCGATATATGGTGTTCTTTCTTTTCGACTTTTCTGACAAACCCTCGGTTGGTACGATTAATCTGTGTCGGATATCCACTGTCACATACACGCGGATAAACTAGATGAAAATGGCGCCCACTATCCTGTATGCTGGCAGTGTCAATATTGGTGTGACTTGGAACTATTCACACAGGACAACGTTGGACATGCATATCGGCTCTGCAGCCAAGTTCCGGGTCACAGAGAATCCGGCCTCTGGTGAGACCGGGAGAGGGGTGGACCCCGCCTAGATAGCAACATGCCCAAGGCACATCACTCATACGCGTAGAGCAGTGGTGAGGTGTTGAATCTACAAATTATCAATTTTGATTAAGCTAGAAAAAGTTTACACTGGACAACATTGGACTTGCATATCGGCTCTGCAGCCAAGTCCCAGAGAATCCGGCCTGCAGTAAGGCCGAGGGTAGGATACCTAAGGCCCATCACTCACACGTGGAGAACAGTGGTCAGGTATTTAGTCTGCGACTTCTTATGGTTATGGGAAACTCGATACGTAAGATAGATTGAACAGAATAGGGAACAAGTCGTTTAATTCTATTTGTGTGCCACTTTTTACATACATTTTCAGAATAAAAAGACAGTTAAAATGCTTTTATTTCTTCGTTTGGTCAACGATAGAGAAAGTGGCATGTTTATTTATCGGCGGAGTATCAATAAATGATTTAAAATGGGCAGAAAACAGTTCTGAGGTTAAGAGAAAACATCGACAGGAATTAGTGATCCAATCACATATTGTACCTGACATCAAGATACAGTTCCTGAATAACGTCTGGACAAGTGTGTAGAAAGATGGATCGGCTACGAAGTGCGCAACAAAAAAAGTGAAAGCAGCGGAGTCTACATCGTATATCCAAATAATAATGTCTGCTTAGGTGTCTGAGGCCGCCTTGCGTCGGTTGGCCACATCCATGACACACAGCTGTGGCGTGGTTCCAGGCCTCGTTCAGGGCGGAGGAGGAGGTTGCTACTTGCTGGAGCCATACTGTTCGGGGACGGCCTCTTCTGCGCCTCCAGCAGGGGTTTCCTGGTCCAGCCTCTTACCATGATCGAACAAGTGTTTCTGAGATTGGGTGGAGGCCTGTTTTAGCAGAGACCTCCACGTTGTGGATGTAGTCAAGCCATCGGATACCCAGTATACGCCGCTGGTTGCGCATGTGAAAGGCTTCCAGTCTCGACTTGTCATGTTTCATCAATGTCCAGGTTTCAGAGCCGTAAAGTAGAAGTGGAACCACACAGGACTGGAAGATGCGAATGTTCGTCCCAATGGAGATCTTGCCATTACTCTACACACGTCGGAGGTCGTGCATGACGGACGCAGCTTGTCCGATCCGTATTGACATATCGGGACCACTGCGCGAATCGGGTGATATAATGATGCCATGCATTCGTTGGTGCCCTCTGCAGTGTGAACTTGAATTTCAATACCCTGGCGTTTGGGAACGGCCTGGGCTAGTGGTTAAGTGACACGGCTCACAATCCGAAGGTGCTGGGTTCGATCCACCATCACAGCACCGGTAGTTACCCGCGGGAAGCAAACCATTATAAACTGCAGGAAAAAGCAGACCATTTCATAGAATACATGCTGAAGCCGGATGCACTGAGCCGATAGGCGCAAAATAAAAACCACAATGCAACTCACACAGCCTTTGTGATTAGAGAAATAAGGTGAACGCAACAAACAAACACAAATACCCTGGTGTGCTATGTCGGAAGTAAGGTTCTGAACTTTGGTCATGGCCGAGGATATAGACAGGCCGAGGGAGAGAGTTTCACTGTTTAACATTTCCAGAGAGCGCTGCGCCGCAGAGCTGTCTCTACCAAACAGGACAATGTCGTCCTCGTAAACGAGATTAGGCAAGATTGACTGACCAATAGCTATACCCTCCTGATGAGCGCTGAGGCGGTCAAGAAGCCAGTCGACTACCCGTCAGAATAGATCGGGGGCAAGAACACATCCCTGTCTGACACCCGAAGTCGTGGGGAATCTGTCAGAGAGAGTGCCACCCAATCGAATTCTGGCGATGGTGACCTTGATCAGGTTCAACAGGGGGGCCGGGGTGGATCAGGTTCAATAGGGGGGGGGGGTGCATCAGGTTCAATCGGGGGGGGGGGTGGATCAGGTTCAATAGGGGGGCCGGGAGGATCAGGTTCAATAGCGGGAGGGTGGATCAGGTTCAATAGGGTGGGGGGGGGGCGGGGTGGATCAGGTTCAACAGGGGGTGCCGGGGTGGATCAGGTTCAATAGGGGGAGGGTGGATCAGGTTCAATAGGGGGGGCCGGGGTGGATCAGGTTCAATAGGGGGGGGGGGGTGGATCAGGTTTAACAGGAGGCCGAGGTTGATCAGGTTGAACAAGGGGGGCCGGGGTGCATATTCCAAATGGTCCAATGGAAACCCCCTCGAAGCAGAGGAGACATGTACCAGTTTCAAAGATGAGGCAACAGCTGTTCATTCAGCAATTCAAATTAGCATCAGCCAAGAGAACTAGATAAATGGCCAATTCTAACAGACTCTAGGGACGTGCTCCAAGCCCTGATGAAGATGATGGAAGAGGACAAAGAAATTGAAAGAAGATGAAGGAAGTTAAAGGATGAAGAAAAAAGAAGACGAAGAGAGATGAAAGAAGATAAAGGAAAGTGAAGTGAGATGAAAGACGATGGAAAAAGATGAAGATTGAAGAATAAAAATAAAGAGGAAGAAAGAAAATGAAGGAAAACGCACAGCGATAAAGGAATATGATGAAAGATGATGTAGGAAGATAAAGGAAAATTAAGGAAGATGAAGGAAGAACAGAAAGACGAAGAAAGATGAAGGAAGAAGAAAGAAGATGAAAGAAGATGAAAGAAGATGAAAGAAGAAGAAAGAAGAAGAAAGAAGAAGAAAGAAGAAGAAAGAAGAAGAAAGAAGAAGAAAGAAGAAGAAAGAAGATGAAAGAAGATGAAAGAAGATGAAAGAAGAAGAAAGAAGAAGAAGAAAGAAGAAGAAAGAAGATGAAAGAAGATGAAAGAAGAAGAAAGAAGATGAAAGAAGATGAAAGAAGATGAAGTGAGATGAACGCAAATAAAGAAAGGAGAAGGATGGTGAAGGAAG
The DNA here is from genome assembly GCA_036924085.1 of Ariolimax columbianus. NCBI lineage: Eukaryota > Metazoa > Mollusca > Gastropoda > Stylommatophora > Arionidae > Ariolimax > Ariolimax columbianus. The sequence continues at coordinate 51,433,322 of JAVGWX010000012.1, forward strand.
ATGAAGAAAGATTAAGGAAGATGAAGGAATACGACACAATTTAAGGACTAATGTAGAAGAAGAAGGAAGATGAAGAAAGATTAAGGAAGATGAAGGAATACGACACAATTTAAGGACTAATGAAGAAGATAGAAGAAGAAGGAAGATGAAGAAATATTAAGGAAGATGAAGGAATACGACACAATTTAAGGACTAATGAAGAAGATAGAAGAAGAAGGAAGATGAAGAAAGATTAAGGAAGATGAAGGAATACGACACAATTTAAGGACTAATGAAGAAGATAGAAGAAGAAGGAAGATGAAGAAAGATTAAGGAAGATGAAGGAATACGACACAATTTAAGGACTAATGAAGAAGATAGAAGAAGAAGGAAGATGAAGAAAGATTAAGGAAGATGAAGGAATACGACACAATTTAAGGACTAATGAAGAAGATAGAAGAAGAAGGAAGATGAAGAAAGATTAAGGAAGATGAAGGAATACGACACAATTTAAGGACTAATGAAGAAGATAGAAGAAGAAGGAAGATGAAGAAAGATTAAGGAAGATGAAGGAAGAAGAAAGAAGATGAAGGGAAATGAAAGTGATCCACGTAGAAAACAATGTTCAGGTGTTGGGACATTAACGTTGGGAAAAAGACCTTGAGAAAAGCTGAAATAATAAACAAGAACACTGCTCAATAGATGAAAATAGACTGGAACAGGTGACGAGTTTATCACATCGCCGTTACATAACTACTGAAAATAGAAGATGTGAAATGGAGATCATGAAAATAATAAGGAATAGCTAAATCTGTTTTCACCGAGATGAATCATATACCGAGATGCAAATATGTCAATCACAAATTTAAATTGCAAAGTTGAGAGTGATAAGATGTTACATGTACACGTCTTTGCTCTAATGCGGAGAAACCTGAATAACGATCAGATGATTGGAGAAGAGAAGTGATGCTTTTTGAAATGTGCATACGTAGTGAAATATGGCGTAGTTGATTGGAAGCAGGAGGATACACAGAGAAGCCTTTGAGAAGTTAGGGATGCAAAGAGAATCGTTGAATAGACAGACAGTTAAACTATTTTGTCACATCAAAAGGTATAAATCTGTTGTAATAAGATTATGTTGTTTAACGTGAATGTTGGTCTTTGGAGAGGGCGCAGACAAAATGGCTGAGGAGCAGGTGGAGTCCTGTAGGTGTAGCTGTATAACCCACCGGCGAGTGGTACATCCTCTGGTCTGCACCAATCCATCCCCACTTCATGGGTGAGGTGCATTCTTGTCTCGCTCTTTACTTTTTATTCTCTATCATTTATCCCCATGGATGACGAAGAGATACAGACCCAGCGGACATTGCATATCTGCTTTTTTGTGACTATTTTGTATTTGGCGGAGAATGTCACATATACCACCACTACAGACGGGCTGGCAAAACTTAAGGAAGAGTTATGAGATAGCCGACCCAGATAAATATGATATGTCCGTGGCATGACGTGACGATCTTCCAGGTGACAGGGGATGTCACACATACCACCACTACAGACGGGCTGGCAAAACTTAAGGAAGAGTTATGAGATAGCCGACCCAGATAAATATGATATGCCCGTGGCAGGACGTGACGATCTTCCAGGTGACGGGGGATGTCACACATTCCACCACTACAGACGGGCTGGCAAAACTTAAGGAAGAGTTATGAGATAGCCGAACCAGATAAATATGATATGTCCGTGGCAGGACGTGACGATCTTCCAGGTGACGGGGGATGTCACACATTCCACCACTACAGACGGGCTGGCAAAACTTGAAGGAAGAGTTATGAGATAGCCGACCCAGATAAATATGATATGTCCGTGGCAGGACGTGACGATCTTCCAGGTGACGGGGGATGTCACACATTCCACCACTACAGACGGGCTGGCAAAACTTAAGGAAGAGTTATGAGATAGCCGAACCAGATAAATATGATATGTCCGTGGCAGGACGTGACGATCTTCCAGGTGACAGGGGATGTCACACATACCACCACTACAGACGGGCTGGCAAAACTTAAGGAAGAGTTATGAGATAGCCGACCCAGATAAATATGATATGTCCGTGGCAGGACGTGACGATCGTGAAGCACAGACACACTGGATTGCCTCTTGTCGGGGATACTCGAAAGATGCGTCCATTACCATCCTTCGCAATTATAATGCCTCTAAGAAAACATACGAGATACGATATTGGACGTCGCTTCAACAATCGAGGAGTACACGTGTGAGGAAACATTGGGCTGTCAAGAGCTGCTAGCTATCATCTAAAGGAATTTAACCATCATCCTCCTCAACACGATTGTTAATTCAGTTCTGCTGTAATGGCTCAAAGATATGGGATGTCGCAAAAGTTATTACTAACAGACAGTGTCTTCGTCGGTACTTCGTCTTAGATGGCCAGAATCAACTGCAATAACAGACCTGTGAGAAAAAACACAACAACCAATAAAGATGGATATTGGGGAGAAACAGTGGAGATGGATAGGACACTTTCAGAAACAAGTTGTACAGTTTAGCCAGACATGAACTAGATTGATACACACATGGATGGACGCGAGTGTACACGCTAAGAATTGTTGTTGTTGAATGCTCACAATGAGTAGGATTACTCTTTTCTGAGCCCTAACAAGGGGCAAAAGTGGCGGGTTGTCATAGCTTTCCTCAGATCCCGAGTGTGCTGATGGGGGTGGATCGGGATTATCCATGCGGTTGTACTGTGCTTGGCTTTGTCTGCGTGTCGCTCACTACTAAAAGGATCACGTCGATCCATCACCGTGTTAGCCAGGCTGCCATTAAAACAGTCCGTTTCCAGAAAGCACTGCGGAAAAGTCAAGGTGAGGGTGTTGACCAATAAATTTCTCCTGACCCTGACTAACACGTCTGATCAATAAATTTCTCCCGACCCTGACTAACACATCTGATCAATAAATTTCTCCTGACCCTGACTAACACGTCTGATCAATATATTTTGCCTGACCCTGACTAACACGTCTGATCAATATATTTCTCCTGACCTTGACTAACACGTCTGATCAATATATTTCTCCTGACCTTGACTAACACGTCTGATCAAAAAATTTCTCCTGACCTTGACTAACACGTCTGATCAATAAATTTTGCCTTACCAGACGTTAGTCTTCCTATCCGTGCAAGCCAAGAAACACGCGGCGAAGTTAGGTTCTACAGGAAATTAGTTCAGGCGGGATCTCCTGATCGGAACTCAATAAGGCGGGACAGCATAGGAAGCGATGAAGGCCATCTGTTACGGCACTATGTTCCAGGGTCAGCCAGATGGGTAAATTGTCATAATGATGTGCATATCTCTTTAGAAAGTATTGCCGCGGTTTACTTCCTTCAATCCAGAAGTCTCAGAAAAGAATCCCAAGTGAAAATGCATATAAAAGTAGCGCCAAACGAACGGGGACGGTTGAATGAATATTACAGAAGAACATGCACCAGCCCATGATTTGCCATATACTACGTTGAGATCTCTGAACAGGTAAAGAACAGGTGTGTCCAGATGTGGGTATAACCTGAAACAGTGGGGATATGCAGACGTCCAGGAACCAGAACACCTGATTATATGGCCCAGTAAGCAACAATCATGTACAGTGGAGGAGCTGACGGTGGTACATGAGCGAGTACTAACGGTAGTTGCTTTTTAGGCGAACACTATATGAGGTTGCCGGATACGGAAAGTAAATAAGTAATCCAGATACCGGGACATCCTAGAGCAGGTGCGCAAATCACAGAAGATAGGGAGGCGGCGACGGTCCATCATGGAATCAATGCTCTCGGGGAGTGGTACAGTCTTGCACGGTATGTTTTGGTGCAGTCTTGCAGGGTATGTTTTGGTGCTTTCTTGGTGACTCGCAATCACACGTGACGATTCTGCAGACGTGGGCCTTGCGTCTGCAATGTCCCGTTCTGAGTCTGAAGATTTGTGTCTGCCCATCTCTTCCAGGTTTGTCATTTTCTGGCTTATATTCTAGGTACTTTTTTCTCCATTCCATCCTCGTGGGTCGTTTGATGAGTGTATGCTTCTTCATAACTCTGTGGATGACCATAGGAGATTCGTATGGCAATGGCTTGTATCCATTGAAACCTTCCGTTTGCGTAGTCAGAGGCGCATCCGTGAAATCCACGAATGTGAACTAGTTATCAAGGGATGGCTGTGGTCGAGAGGTAATGCACTCGCCTCTCAATGCGATGAGCGGAAACAGTGGAAGATCAAATCCGGCAAGTTTCAAGCAACCCTTGCTCTCACGGGAGGTGAGATAAAAGTGCTAGCATCCTGGATTACCTCCAGTCGTCTTGGCGTATGTCTGGCCTCTGGTCTACGGTAGCTCGGGACCAGAGAGTGAGGTTGATGACCAGCGCGGTTTCATCCAAATACAGCGCAAGGTACAATATCAAGACAAAGCCGTCAGATGATGTAGTTTGCGATGGACAATTAACTTTCGAAATGTGTTTGTCGGACATCCTTTGTGTTGGTAGTCAGTTTATACTCGTGGATTCAAAGGATGCGCCTCTAACTACGATTACTTAAGGATTCAAGAACACGCCCTTGTTTTGTACAACATTTCATCGCCATCCGCAGAGCTATAAAGAAGCAAAGACACTCATCACACGATCCCCGAGGACGACATTGAGAGACCAGCACAAAGAATACAAGCCAGAAAATAACTGCTTAGACAAAACTTGGCAGAGATGGGCAGACAAAGATTTTCAGACTTAGAGCAGGACATTGTAGACTAAAGGCTCACCTCCATAGAATTGGTCTAAGAGATATCGTCACGTATGATTGTGAAGCACCCAAGCAAACACAAGAACATATCCTACAGGAATACGTCACTTATGTAGACGAAAGAGACAGTCTAGCCTGTAGGAGTGACAATACTCGAAAAGCTGTAGATGGACTGGTGAAGACATGAAACAGTCTCTTTCGTGAACTTCACTAGAAGAAAAGAATAATTTGATCGAAGAATAAGAATACCTTAGCCACGTCATACGAGTAGATTCCAAGAATGCACCTCTGACGACACATATGAAAGGTTTGATGAAGAAGCCAGTGCCATTAGCAACCCTACCAATCCCATTTCAAATAGGAATTAACTAATGCGAGCTCACACTCCCACACCATTCCCTTTCTTCTTCTTCTTCTTCTTCTTCTTCTTCTTCTTCTTCTTCTTCTTCTTCTTCGTACGCTCATTCCCCTTTCAATAAGGCACGCGAGAGTGACAGAAAAAAGTTAGTTCACCTCTGTGCCATGAAGTCGATTTCAAGAGCCATTTGATATTTTCGTGCTCAATTATATTTATATTGTATCTTTTCTTCAACGTCTCACCAAGGATTCGAACCAGGCAGCTCAAACTAAGAGGCTGTTGCACACGCTATTCAAACATACTAATCGGGACGATCACATATGACATCGCGCAGTTTTGGTCATTACTGTTTCCAGCCATGGCCATCTATCCTTTAGAATAAACTATTGTTGGCCATGATCGAATCCCCCTCTCTAATCGTAAAACTTCGTCACAAAAATCAAGACACCGCTTCAAGTGACGTCATACTTCTTGGTTATAGTTCAACATGAATTGTTTGGCGCTGAACGATAATAGTTATGCGCTGAGTACAGGGAAGTCGGTTCCTGGCAACAGCACAGGACCGAACAGGGCAGATCAGGACAGGGCAGAACAGTACAGGACAGATCAGGGCAGGACATGACAGAACAGTACAGGACAGATCAGGACAGGACATGACAGGACAGAACAGGACAGGACAGATCAGGACAGGACATGACAGGACAGAATAGGACAGATCAGGACATGATAGAACAGTACAGGACATATCAGGACAGGACATGACAGGACATGACAGGACAGTTCAGGACATGACAGAACAGTACAGGACAGATCAGGACAGGACATTACAGAACAGTACAGGACAGATCAGGACATGACATGACAGGACAGAACAGGACAGGACAGATCAGGACAGGACAGGACAGATCAGGACAGGACATGACAGGACAGAGCAGGACAGGATAGATCAGGACAGGACATGACAGGACAGAACAGGACAGATCAGGACATCACAGAACAGTACAGGACAGATCAGGACAGGACATGACAGGACAGAACAGGACAGATCAGGACATGACAGAACAGCACATGACAGATCAGGACATGACACACAGATCAGGACATGACAGAACAGTACAGGACAGATCAGGACATGACAGAACAGTTCAGGACAGATCAGGACAGGGCATGACAGGGCATGACAGAACAGTGCATGACAGATCAGGACATGACAGAACAGTACAGTGCAGATCAGGACAGGGCAGGACAGGACATGACAGAACAGTGCATGACAGATCAGAACAGGACAGATCAGGACATGCCAGAACAGTACCGGACAGATCACGACAGAACAGCACAGGACAGATCAGGACAGGACATGACAGAAGAGTACAGGACAGATCAGGACAGGCCAGAATAGTACAGGACAGGGCATGACAGAACATGTCAGAACAGTGCATGACAGATCAGGACAGGACAGGACATATCAGGACAGGACAGAACAGTACAGGACAGGACAGATCACGACAGGCCAGAACAGTACAGGACAGATCAGGATAGGCCAGAACAGTACAGGACAGATCAGGACAGGACAGATCAGGACAGGACAGTACAGGACAGGCCAGAACAGTACAGGACGGATCAGGACAGGCCAGAACAGTACAGGACAGAGCAGGACAGGACAGGACAGATCAGGACAGAACAGGACAGTACATGACAGATCAGGACAGGCCAGAACAGTACAGGACAGATCAGGACAGACCAGGACAGATCAGGACAGGACAGTACAGGACAGGACACGACAGAACAGTGCATGACAGATCAGGACAGGCCAGAATAGTACAGGACAGATCAGGACAGGGCATGACAGAACATGATAGAACAGTGCATGACAGATCAGGACAGGACAGGACAGATCAGGACAGGACAGATCAGGACAGGACAGGACAGGACAGATCAGGACAGGACAGGACAGGACAGATCAGGACAGGACAGGACAGATCAGGACAGGACATGACAGGACAGATCAGGACAGGCCAGAACAGTACACGACGGATCAGGACAGGACAGGACAGATCAGGACAGGACAGAACAGTACAGGACAGATCAGGACAGGCCAGAACACTACAGGACAGATCAGGACAGGACAGGACAGGACAGATCAGGACAGGACAGGACAGTACAGGGCAGGACATGACAGAACAGTGCATTACAGATCAGAACAGGACAGGACAGATCATGACAGGACAGAACAGTACAGGACAGCTCATAACAGAACAATACATAACGGAATGTAACGGATAGACTGGAACACAACAGAAGAGGACAGAACAGAGCCGGACATGACAGTAAAAGAGAGAACAGAACTGGACAGGCCATAACAGAATAGAACATATCGTGACATAATAGATCAGTTCATAACAGAACAGAATATAACATATGACATATTGTTGATAAGAGAACAGAATAAAACATATCAGGATAGAAGAGGACACGACAGACCACGATTTAACAGGAAAGAACAGAACAGCACAGGACAGAATAAAATCGAACAGATCAGGACCGAACAGGACAGAACAGAACTGAAAAGAACACATCAGAACAAGGAGTACCACAAATATAACCTTCAAAATGATATCATGCTTCAGATAACTGTGTTACTCTCTCTCACTCTCTCTCTTGGTGTTCCTCATTAAAATTGTCATAATCTCTAAGAAAACTACCATTCTCCTCCGTTGAATGAAGACGCAATCATTTTGTCTTTTGATTAACATCATTTAGCGGAATAGATATTTCACCGCAAATAAAATGTTATGTTAATTAACATCCAATAAAATACTAACATCAAGTGGAAAATAATTACATCAGAAATCTCTTCAGTTCTTATTTCCTGCCTTTTCGCTTGTTCTCAAACTCCCGGTACCAATCCGTGAACAGGGCTTTGACTGTTGCTTCATTAACTTTCACAAGTCTTGGAATTTTGCAAACGCAAAGATGTTTTTGGTGTAGCACATTGTCAGTTAGTGTATGCTTGTTCGTCTTAATTGGGATCAAGATGCTGCAGTGGTCAGCGACCCATAGCTGACTGCTAGCGTCAGGGCCAGCGAACCAGAGCTGCCAAGACCCTTCTACACCTCCACGTGGTGATCCTGGATAACAGGCTGCAGCAGGGCAGACTGGCTAAGGAGAAGGGATCAAAGAGAGAATGCTAACCCGGTACTCAAAAAATGCTTGCTGAAGTCGGATGTGTTGGACCGAAAGGTGCAAATATCGCAGCCAAGCTGTAAACTACGACACAACGCACTCCGTTCTCTGGACTACATTCTGCTACTTAAGCCCTTTCAGGGTTTGGTAGCGGGAGATTGAGAACGAACGAAAAAGAAGAAGAAGAAGAAGTTCGTCTTAATTATTGTAATAACTGCTATTTGTGTTTTGAGATTAAAAACAAAACGTTTTTTTTAAATTAAAAAAAACTGTCATACGACCTTTCTTTTCCATTTCCGTGGTAGTGAATGGGATTTGTAGGCCGAGGAGTACAGGCTGCATCGCCACTGATGTCGCCACATCGTGTGCTGCCTATGTTTGTTTATTTCACGCCAACAGAAAAACAACATATGCCATACCAGAGATTCTAACTCCACCCCTCCTTGTCGGCAGGCAGACAGGCAGTCATCGAAACCATTCGGCAAGGCGCTCCTCTATTATGAACAAATATTACTTTAAAATATTAAATTTAATTTCTGGCATTCTTCCACTTTATTTAATGTCCATTTTATTTGTCATTATATCATCTTCTACTTCTTGTGGCTACAATTTTCGTGATTAAACATTCACAAGTTACCGTCATGAATTCCGCTTCCGTTTCGAGTTCATCTTGAGCTCTGTTCATTTTTGAGTTCAGAGTTGAATCGTTGGGACAGTGTATCTTCCTTATCTGGTCGTGCAGGGGACAGTGTATTTTCGTTATCTGGTCGTGCAGGGGACAGTGTATCTTCCTTATCTGGTCGTGCAGGGGACAGTGTATCTTTCTTATCTGGTCGTGCAGGGGACAGTGTATCTTTCATGGCTGGCCGTGCAGGGGACAGTGTATCTTTCATGTCTGGTCGTGCAGGGGACAGTGTATCTTTCATGACTGGCAGTACAGTGGCCAGTGCATCTTTCATGACTGGCCGTGCAGGGGATATTGTATCTTTCATGTCTGGCCGTGCAGGGGACAGTGTATCTTTCATGTCTGGCCGTACAGTGGCCAGTGTTTTTTCCAGGTCAGGGGACAGTGTATCTTCCTTAACTGGCAGTACAGGGGACAGTGTATTTTCTATAACTTGCAGTTCAGGGGACAGTGCATCTTTCTTAACTGGCAGTACAGGGGACAGTGTATCTTGCCTGTCTGACAGTACATCGGAGAGTTTATCTTTCATAACTGGCAGTACATGGAACAATGTATTCTCCATATATGGTCGTACATGGGATAGTGTATATTGTATTTAACTGGTTTACCGGGGACAGTGTATCTTCTGTTACTGGTTTACCGGGGACAGTGTATCTTCCTTAACTGGTTTGCCAGGAGCAGTGTATCTTCTTTAACTGGCCGTTCAGGGGATAGTGTATCTTTCATAACTGGTTTATCGGGAAAAATGAATTTTCCTTAACTGGTCCGTTCACCAGATAGTGTATCTTCCATGACTGGATGAACAGGGAACATGTATCTTTCTTGACTGGCTGTACAGGGAACATGTATCTTCATAGACTGGCTGTACAGGGAACATATATCTTCCTTGACTGGCTGTACAGGGAACATGTATCTTCTTTGACTGGCTGTATAGGGAACATGCATATTCTGTATCTGAAGCATGGTTCCCGTTCCAGCAGCGACCTTCCTTAGTTTATTCTTCAAGTTTGAGGGAGTATGCCACCTTTGAGAGCTTGCAGTACCGATACAACTACGCTCTGTTCTGTCTTCGTCTCCGTCTTCTTGTCCTACTGTTCTTCCCATGCGGCGGGGAGACGGGTTGCACAAAGTTCTTTTCACCGACAAGTGGGCGGCTAGGGTTGATCCTAGTTTTAACCTCATTTGAGTGTCAGAGACACCCTCGATCCACTGAAATAGAGGACCGGAAATCTTCATATGATATGTTCTCGCTGCAGGCTGGTCATAATGATCAAACCCCATGATTTGTTGAGTGCAGATGACTGCAACAGCCATAGTTGTTGTTATAAGCCATGCGTGCAACCTCTTGAAGTTCTTGGACCTCAGCTGTATAGTTTGGTACTAGGTTTGTCACACAAAACATTTCAGCTCCTAAAGAAGCAAAGATGCTCAACAGAAACACGTCAAGTCCTTCTGGGTTATCGTTTTAACTCTATCTGCGTCTTTTTTGTTTCTTTATATTTGTCGAAAGCTCTTTTTCCCATTAATGTGTTGGTCTGCCTCTATTTGTATTGCCTTACGGTATCAGAACGGGGACAGTTTTGTAATTGTTTTCAGCTGGTTTCCTTAATGTGTGTCCTCTAGAACGACAACGCATTCTCCTCTTGCTCCACTAATATACGAGGCGTGTACAAATGAAACCGGGCCGACCTGCAACAAGTGAACATACGTTCGATGCGCATAATGACGCCACTTCTGATGTAAACAGTTCATACCAACCGTCAAGTTCGCAAAATTTCATCATCCTTCGACTCAAAGTTATCTCAGCAGACTGTTCAAAACATGGCGGTTGTGATACGGAATCCGTCCAGAGTTCATTATCGAGTGGTAATTCAGTTTCTAACAGCTGAAGGATGTCGACCAGTTGACATTCATCACATAATGCAGGCAGTGTATGGTGACAAAAGTGTGTCGAAGACAACAGTGAAGAACTGTACAATGATGCTTAAAGAAGGACGTGAGTTAACGAAAGATCTTCCGAGACCAGGTTAGGCGCATATTGTTGCGTCAGAAGATGCCATCGCCAAAATTGATGCAAGAATTCAGGTGGACCGTCGCCAAAGCTTACATTCGCCACACTTTTGTCACCATACTCAGCCTTCATTCTGCAGTGAATGTCAACTGGTCGAAATCTTTCAGTTGTTAGAAACGAATCACCGCTCGCTGATCAACTCTGGACGGATTCCGTATTACACTCGCCATGTTTTCAACGGTCTGCTGAGGAAACTATGAGTCGGAGGATAATGACATTTTACAAACTTGGTGGTTGGTATGTGCTGTTTCCACCAGAAGTGACGTTATCATGCGAATCGTACTTATTTTCACTTGGTGCAGTTAGGTCTGGTTTCATTTGAACACGCCTCGTAGTTAGCTTTCTGTCCACTTGTGCCGCGAGCGCCGTGGGAGCTTGAGTCGCCTTCCTGCGCCAAGTGCGTTGCGTCGGTCAATGTGAGCACGTGTCACTGTACAATCACTCTAATGTCACCTATCCACCTGCCTCGCTGCCTATCCCTTGCCCTGTAGCCAGATCTACCGACGTTGTAAGCCATCAGTGGAAGTTGATGAGGGTGCATGTTCATGACATGATCGAAACCAACTTATTTTCTGCCTGGAAATATATTCCGTAATATTACCATACCCTTTCAAACTCTCTATTCTGTGCAGGAACCATTTTATTAAAGTCTAACTTGTCGCTGTTTTTGTCGTTCTCCATGTTTCACGGTCATATAAATAAAGTAACTTTATATTGATGTTGACGATTTTTATTTTCATTTCCATTTAATTTCCTTAGAGTTCAAAGTTCCCCATTTAAATAAAAACTTCTCTTTTGTCTCTAGTATTTTTACTTTTATTTATGTAACTATACCTCCTACTTTGCCTATGGTGCTACCAAGATTTATGATATTGTAGGAGTGTGTCTCCCAACACAAACTGATTGTCGTTTGTTTTATTTAATCGCATAATATTTTTGTTTCCTCTGTACACTCTAATTCTCAATTTCGGTGAGCAATTATACTTATTTTATTTCATATTTGACTGAGGTTACGGCAAAATCCAAATCGCCATGTTCTTTCCTCACATTCCTTCAAAATTCAGGTTGTTGTTGTTGTTGTTGTTGTTGTTGTTGTTATAACAACAATTGCCCAGCAGGAAGAAACAATGGGGAATAGTTCAAAGAACTTCATCGCAACTCAGCCCGTCCCGGAACGCGCTTCCATAATTCCACACTTAATGAAGTAACAGGCACGCATCATTGTAAGGAACTTTCATTTGTGGAAGAATTTGGATAGGTTTCACACCTTCGTTGCTAAAGATAGGATAACAGAACCCTTTCATGCACGTCACTAGTGGACCGGCCATACTTAAACGACTACTGTAACGTCATATGGCGTGTCTGCACCGTAAAACTACCTGAAGAATACTCTTGAACTCTTTAACAGCGATACTTCTAAAATGCACGACAATGTGACGGTGTTTCGAAATTCAATCCCATTTTAAGATATCCATTGGAGGCCGCTTCGTATATTACAAAAAGATACCGTCACAAGATACTGCTAACTGAAATGAAAGATGGCAGGAATTCTCAAAAGGAATGGTCTGGAACACGTCTTGTATTATTGTTCTTACTTACTTCCCCTGACCTGAACACCACATTTAGGAATCCTTTGTCCAATGTTTGACCACGTGGACTGTCCTATCGTTTCCTCTCAACAAAGTGCTTAAGACAGAGTACGAGCGGTTCATAAATTGTCACCTGATTTCATTTACAACTGGGTCGACTGGAAGGTATGGTTATTTTATGACAAATACATGACATTCCCGATCTGACAAACTGGGCCCGATTGTGATTTGAATACGATACGAGCCTAACTCAATCCCTGCGCCCCTGAATTTTCTTAAGAGTATCTCTTTCGCCTTCTATCACCCAGGGGTGCATAGGTCATCGACCAACCCTCGCCAAACAGCTCTGTCCTGTGCAATCATTTATTCTTCTTCTTCTGTGTTCGTTCTCAAACTCCCGCTGCCAAGCCCTGAACAGGATTTTGCAAGTAGCAGGATGTAGTCCAGAGAACGGAATGCGTTGTGTTGCTAGATTACAGCTTTGCTGCTATATTTGCACCTTTCGGTCCGACACAGCCGTCTTCAGCAGGAATCTTTTCTAATTCCTTCCACCGTTTTCCTGTTTTCTTTACTTCCGACTTCAGATCTCGTGTCCGTGTATTCCTTGATCTGCCTATGGCTCTCCTTCCCTGGGGGGTTCCATGACAGGGATTGCCTAGTAATGCTGGCCTAGGGCTTTCTTAGTGTATGACCCATCCATCTGCACTTTCTTCCTAAGATTTCCTGTTCCAATTTACTTTGTCCCGCTCTCTCACACAGTCTGTCGTTTGTAACTTTCTCATACTATTTTATACCACAAATCTTTCTCAGACATCTGTTGACAAAACCCTGCAGCATCCTGTCATTGCCTTTGGTCATCCTCCAGGTTTCCGCTCAAGACAGCAGGACTGGATTCATATTTGAATTGAAAATCCTTATTTTTTGTCTTTCTTCTTATTTCCTTGGAGTTCCATATGGGTTTCAACATTCCGAATGTAACTATTGCTTTTTCTTTCCTTGTTTTTATATCCTCGTCTGCCCCTCCTTTCTTGTTGATGAAACTTCCTAGGTATGTAAATACCTCTACCTCTTCCAGTGGCGTTCCTCTCAGCCTAATTGGTTCTGTGTTTGATGCATTGTCCCTAATTATTTTGATGTTTTCCCCATGGACCTTCAAACCAACTTGTGTAGAGGTCTAATCCAGTCTATCCAGTTTCCTTTGCATTTGGCTTTGGCTGTGGGACAGAAGGACTATATCATCCGCATAATCCCGGTCCTCCAGCTGTTTATTCAAGGTCCAACCACTGGATTCCATTTCTCTCATTTGTTACTTTCATAATCCAGTTCACTGCCAGGATGAACAGGAAAGTCGACAGTAGGCAACCCTGTCGTACTCCCGATTTAATTTTGAATGGCTCTGTGAGTTGTCCTTCCTGCATAACTTTACATTGCAAACTTTCATGCCCCTTTATTTCTTTTGTTCTTCAAGGTTAGTTATCTTTTCCTCAAGTTTATTTTTGATTGCTCTACCTTGTTGTTGATACATTCCCGATAGTTTCTTCTTCGCCTCATATATACCTTTTATATTTCCCTTTCCTGCAGTCTCTTCCACTTACTCATCCAGACCATTAATGTTGTCCGCTTTGATGTTCTTTTTAACCTCCTTGTTGCTCTCTACTTACTCTTTCTGTGCTGTGCTTTTTGCGGCTCTCGTTTTATTATTTAGTAAGGCAATTTTCTTATTTCGCTTCTTCTCGATCTTAGTGATTGTTTCTGATGTTATCCATTCTTTATGCTGCCGTTTCTTCATTTCCTCGCATTAAGTTTTCCATGTACTTTGTACTTGTTCCCATTTATCCTTAATTCTGACCCCGTCATCTAGCTGCTCAAGTGCTTGATATTTATTCCTGAGTCTTATACGGAACTCGTTTTTCTTATCATCCTCTTACAGGTATTGTAGGCAGTACCGTGACCTGCTGACTTGCATCGTTCTGTTTATCCTTAACCTCAGCTGTACCTACGCAATCACTAACAAGTGGTCTGAGGCCACATCTGCTCCCCTGTAGACCCTGACATCTAATAATGATCGTCTAAATGTTGAATTTACGCAGCTGGGGTCAATCTGATTCTTCGTTTTCTGGTCTAGGGATATCCATGTTGCCTTATAAATGGCTCTGTGTGCAAACATACTATGTCCTATGACAAATTTGTTAGCCCAATATGCACAAAAATCGACATACCGCTCTCCGAATTGTTTAGGACTCCTAGTCCCTCCCTCCCCCATAATCTCCGCATATCCCGCGTTGTGATGTCCTATTTTTGCAATGAAATCTCCCATTAGTAATGTCACACCTCTGTCTCCTCCAAAAGTTGCTGAAATCTGCTGTAGAAAACCTCTTTATCTGTAGAAGATTATAGAAAATAAGAAACATCTCTATTAATCATCGTTTGATCACAAAAGGCTCAGATACCTGGCCTTCATGTAGCATGTTTAGGTAAATAATAATTTAAACTAGACTACAGGTGTATCAATTCTCCAAATATTTACTCTAGGATAACAATTCTGCAATAATGCGTCTAAAAGAGGTTGATAGAGTAGTCCGAGCAATGACCAGCAACTTCGAGCTGCAAACAGGAAGGAGATAAGGCTGCTTGCTCTCGCTCTTACTGCTTTCGTTAGCTCTTTACTGGATTATAAAGACTTCATCAGTCAGCAAAGTTCGTCGCTCCTCTCGGTGCATAGGCCATCGACAACATCTCACTATCGTACACGGTCCTGGGCTGCCTTTTCTGCCTTTTTCCAGGTGTAATTATTTAATTTTACTCTACTGCATCATTCTTCTAGTTTCCGAAGGCCCTTTCTTTCCCAAGGCCGTTTGCATTTATATCAATGTTTTCGTATCCGACTTTTAAAAATAGATATGCGTGGTGCCCTATCCTAACCTGTTATACGCTAGGTGAGTTGTCCGTATTTAATATATTCCCTCCCCCATGACCTATCCAAGATGGGTGATCTTTCTGGAAGCTTTCACTTCCGTTGGCTTAGTTCCTGTGATCATTGAGACATGTAAGCTCCCTTACCACTATTTGAAGGTAACGGACCTTGAGGGAGATAAAGACTTTAGTGGAGGGAAAATGAATTGGTTTTCAGTGGACATTATTGTCGCAATTAGAGTACCTGGACTACTAGATCGGACGTCTGTCACACAACTATAATATTCAAACGTAAGAGAAACGATGTCGTCAAAGAACAATAAGCCACATTTGAACACATAAAGAACATTAGAAGCCACATCATATCAACATGAAGAAAACCAAGCTCCTTAAAGGTAGCACTATCGGCAGAGAAGCAATCATGCTGGCGAGAGACCCTTGGATACCTTTACCAATTTCGATAGGACAATTAACACATCAGGAAGTGCAAACGTAAGGATGAGAATTGAAAAGGCAAGATTGATATTCCTGACGCTAAACAACACATGGAGATCCAGAGAAATCAAGATTCACACCAAAGTTAGAATGTTCAACGCCTGTGTCAAATCGGTGCTGCTATAGTGACGGTAGACATCGAGAACGAACAAAGCCATTCAATAAAGACTTCAGTTTATAACAGATGTTTAGGAAGGAAAATGGGGACATCGTGGCCGGACATTGTGAAGAATGAAGACGTTATGTGAAAGAAAACAGCAACCATTGGAACAAGACATTAATTGAAGAAAATGGAGTTGGATTGGACATACGTTTTTGAAGACACTGCCCAACAAAGCCAGACAGACTCTAACTTGGGATCCTCAAGGGAAGAGGTAGAACCAAAAATGCATAGAGAACACAATATGAGAAGAAACTAAGATGACATTATTACTTCTGGAGAGAAGCAGAAAGAACAGCCCAGTACCGCGACTACTGGAGGGATCTTATTAATGGACCATACACTGAGTGGAGCGACGAGCCTTGACAGACTGATTGATTGGTCGATCAGATCTTGAAAAGATTACAAAACTGCAATCCATGACCGATAGAAGAGACTGCAGAGCCCAGCTGCAGTCAGAGAAACCCCGAAGACTGACTGACCATCCAATGCACCAGAGACTAAACAATTTGGGAAATAGGAAACTAAAGCGGAGAAACTTTGCAGAAATAGCCAAAGCGAAGATGCACGAAGATCCCATAAACGCACTAACAACACCAAAGCCCATCACTACTGTACGAAAACCTACCTGGAGGCAGGATATATTTCCAGAGGTGGTAGAAAATATATCAGGTATTGTAAACAAAAACTGCCAGACTGAAAAAGAAAGGAGAGATACTACCCTAAGCTTTATATCGAAAAACTACCCAAGCATGGACTGGACCCATGCATACACCGACGGTTCTGTAACAAACACTACACAGAACGGAGGGGCAGGAGCATTCCTGAACCTACCAAATGGCAGAAAAATAACACTGTCATTAGCTACTGGTAAGTACACAAGCAATTTCAGAGCGGAGGCAGAGGCACTGAGGGCGGAAGAAATGGTGACACACAAAAAAAATGAAAGCCATATAGTCCTGCTTACAGATGCTCTCACCGTAGTCACAGCGCTAAAAAGCCAGAAAAACACTGAGCTTAATGACTTAAGAGCAGCACTCTGCAAACTGTGCCAGCAGTCCGCACCAAAAAGGGTAGTGGTACAGTGGGTCCCATCACACTGCAACATCCAAGGCAACGAGGAGGCAGACAGACTGGCAAAAGAAGGTGCAAGACTACCACAAACATATACTAGTATGACGTACGAAGAGTCAAAACGGCTTATCAAAGCCAGATACATGACCAAATGGGGAACCGAACCTACTGGTTACACCAAAAACGATGCCTATTACCAGTTGAACAGAAGAGAGCAGGTCGTTGTCTTCAGACTTCGCACTGGCCACAATAGACTGAGGTACCATCTATTCAACAAATTAAAGATAGGTGGTACCGACGAATGCCCGTGCGGTACTGGTAAAATGACCGCTGAACATCTGCTGCAGAACTGCCCGACATACGAGGATCAGAGAGAGCAGATGTGGCCATCACCAGTGGAACTGCAAGACAAGCTCTATGGCAGTGGCGACAGCCTCAGGATGACCGCCGCTTTTTTCGAAAAAATAATGGTTACTGTCTGACTGCGTACGAAGAAGAAGAAGAAGATTGGTCGATCGATTGATTGATTGATTGAAACGAAGTTATTAGAACCACGGTAGCGTAGTGAAGACCGCTATCTACTGGCTGCTTAACCATGCGACCTAGGTTCAATCCCCAACTGGTATTGAATATTTTTGCGATTTCAAACTGCTCCAGAGTCGATCCAGCCTCAAATATTGATTACAATAACAAGTCTGGAAAGTAAACGCTGTCGACGTAATACTGACCACATCACTGCAAGTGAAGCATTGGTCAAGACAAAAATGGACATAATTCAGGTTAGTTCAGTTCAGTTCAAGCGTCATCTTTGCATCGAAGCTCGACTGCTATGAATTTCCAGAGTACTCTATCTCTTGCCGTGGGTCTCCGTGGCGAAGTCGTCAAGTCGTTTGCTACGTGTTCAGATAGTCAGGGTTCGAATTAGAGGTGCAGCGGTCAGTTCAAGACGGAATATTCTTTGATCGCTAGAGGGATCCCTGTGTTCATCGCTGGAGAGATCCCAGTGTTCATCGCTAGAGGGATCCCTGTGTTCATCGCTGGAGAGATCCCTGTGTTCATCGCTGGAGAGATCCCTGTGTTCATCGCTGGAGAGATCCCTGTGTTCATCGCTGGAGAGATCCCTGTGTTCATCGCTGGAGAGATCCCTGTGTTCATCGCTGGGGGGATCCCTGTGTTCATCGATGGGGGGATCCCTGTGTTCATCGCTGGGGGGATCCCTGTGTTCATCGCTGGGGGGGATCCCTGTGTTCATCGCTGAGGGGATCCCTGTGTTCATCGCTGGTGGGATCCCTGTGTTTATCGCTTGGGGATCCCTATGTTCATCACTGGGGAGATCCCTGTGTTCATCGCTGGGGGGATCCCTGTGTTCATCGATGGGGGGATCCCTGTGTTCATCGTCGGGGAGATCCCTGTGTTCATCGCTGGGGGGATCCCTGTGTTCATCGCTGGAGAGATCCCTAGGTTCATCGCTGGAGAGATCCCTGTGTTTATCGCTGGGGGAATCCTTGTGTTCATCGCTGGAGAGATCATTGTGTTCATCGCTGGGGGGATCCCTGTGTTCATCGCTGGAGAGATCCCTGTGTTTATCGCTGGGGGGATCCCTGTGTTCATCGCTGGAGAGATCCCTGTGTTCATCGCTGGAGAGATCCCTGTGTTCATCGCTGGAGAGATCCCTGTGTTCATTGCTGGAGAGATCGCAGGGTTCATCGCTGGAGAGATCCCTGTGTTCATCGCTGGGGGGATCCCTGTGTTCATCGCTGGGGGGATCCCTGTGTTCATCGCTGGAGAGATCCCTGTGTTCATCGCTGGGGGGATCCCTGTGTTCATCGATGGGGGGGATCCCTGTGTTCATCGCTGGGGGGATCCCTGTGTTCATCGCTGGGGGATCCCTGTGTTCATCGCTGGGGGGATCCCTGTGTTCATCGCTGGAGAGATCCCTGTGTTCATCGCTGGGGGAATCCCTGTATTCATCGCTAGAGAGATCCCTGTGTTCATCGCTGGAGAGATCCCTGTGTTCATCGCTGGAGAGATCCCTGTGTTCATCGCTGGAGAGATCGCAGGGTTCATCGCTGGAGAGATCCCTGTGTTCATCGCTGGGGGAATTCCTGTGTTCATCGCTGGGGGGGGATCCCTGTGTTCATCGCTGGGGGGATCCCTGTGTTCATCGCTGGGGGGATCCCTGTGTTCATCGCTGGGGGGATCCCTGTGTTTATCGCTGGGGGGATCCCTGTGTTCATCGCTGGGGGGATCCCTGTGTTCATCGCTGGTGGGATCCCTGTGTTCATCGCTGGAGGGATCCCTGTGTTTATCGCTGGAGAGATCCCTGTGTTCATCGCTGGGGGGATCCCTGTGTTTATCGATGGGGGGATCCCTGTGTTCATCGCTGGGGGGGGATCCCTGTGTTCTTCGCTGGGGGATCCCTGTGTTCATCGCTGGGGGGATCCCTGTGTTCATCGCTGGGGGGATCCCTGTGTTCATCGCTGGGGGGATCCCTGTGTTCATCGCTGGAGAGATCCCTGTGTTCATCGCTGAAGAGATCCCTGTGTTCATCGCTGGGGGATCCCTGTGTTCATTGCTGGGGGATCCCTGTGTTCATCGCTGGGGGGATCCCTGTGTTCATCGCTGGGGGGATCCCTGTGTTCATGGCTGGGGGGATACCCGTGTTCATCGATGGGGGGATCCCTGTGTTCATCGCTGGGGGATCCCTGTGTTCATCGCTGGGGGGATCCCTGTGTTCATCGCTGGGGTATCCCTGTGTTCATCGCTGGGGGGATCCCTGTGTTCATCGCTGGGGGATCCCTGTGTTCATCGCTGGGGGGATCCCTGTGTTTATCGCTGGGGGTATCCCTGTGTTCATCGCTGGGGGGATCCCTGTGTTCATCGCTGGGGGTATCCCTGTATTCATCGCTGGAGAGATCCCTGTGTTCATCGCTGGAGAGATCCCTGTGTTCATCGCTGGAGAGATCCCTAGGTTCATCGCTGGAGAGATCCCTGTGTCCATCGCTGGTGAGATCTCTGTGTTGATCGCTGGAGAGATCCCTGTGTTTATCGCTGGAGAGATCCCTGTGTTCATCGCTGGAGAGATCCCTGTGTTCATCGCTGGAGAGATCTCTGTGTTCATCGCTGGAGAGATCCCTGTATTCATCGCTGGAGAGATCCCTGTGTTCATCGCTAGAGAGATCCCTGTGTTCATCGCTATAGAGATCCCTGTGTTCATCGCTGGAGATATCCCTGTGTTCATCGCTGGAGAGATCTCTGTGTTCATCGCTGGAGAGATCCCTGTATTCATCGCTGGAGAGATCCCTGTGTTCATCGCTGGAGAGATCCCTGTGATCATTGCTGGAGGGATCCCAGGGTTCATCACTAAATGGATCCCTGTGTTCATCGCTGGAGCTAAGAAGCTCGTATTTTGTGCGATGCTCTTGGCAGGCTGCATACCTTTCTACGGAGAGAGACCGAGCCATTTTGTTAAACCCAAGCGATGAAGCTCAGCCCTCACCCTTAACCTTTTCCTCTTGCCGGACTGATGCAGTCCGACATCCTTTTTTCCAGTCCATCTCCTGATGTTAACTACCCACTTGAAACGTTGTCTGCCTCTTGGGCGACTGCCTTCCACCATACCCATCAACTTTTCTAATACCTCCACAATTGTGTTTTTTTTTTTCCACAAAATACCTCTACATTTGTTTTCTTTTCTTTTCACAAAATACCTCCACATTTGTTATCTTTTCTTTCCACAAAATACATCCACATTTGTTATCTTTTCTTTCCAGAAAATACCTCTACATTTGTTATCTTTTCTTTCCACAAAATACATCCACATTTGTTATCTTTTCTTTCCACAAAATACATCCACATTTGTTATCTTTTCTTTCCAGAAAATACCTCCACGTTTGTTATCTTTTCTTTCCACAAAATACATCCACATTTGTTATCTTTTCTTTCCACAAAATACATCCACATTTGTTATCTTTTCTTTCCAGAAAATACCTCCACATTTGTTATCTTTTCTTTCCACAAAATACATCCACATTTGTTATCTTTTCTTTCCAGAAAATACCTCCACATTTGTTATCTTTTCTTTCCACAAAATACATCCACATTTGTTATCTTTTCTTTCCAGAAAATACCTCCACATTTGTTATCTTTTCTTTCCACAAAATACATCCACATTTGTTATCTTTTCTTTCCAGAAAATACCTCCACATTTGTTATCTTTTCTTTCCACAAAATACATCCACTTTTGTTATCTTTTCTTTCCACAAAATACATCCACATTTGTTATCTTTTCTTTCCAGAAAATACATCCACATTTGTTATCTTTTCTTTCCACAAAATACATCCACATTTTCTATATATCCACATTATGAATGCTACAATTCCCTTTTTCAAATTTGTATTCAGTGTCCATGTTTCTGCGCCATAAAGTAATGCCAAGTGCACATAACACCTGCCAACTCTCATTTTCAGTTTATTATTGATCTGTTGAAGTGTCAGCATGTGTCGCATGTTGCTGGTTACCATCTTGGCTGCACCTTTTCTCTTTCTGATTTTCTTTTTCACAGCTGACATAATGCCATCCTTCCAATATGCCACACCGTGTGTAAACCGTGTATGTACTTGTTGTTTTGCTTGTGCAGCGTGTTTATTTAGTGTTCTTGTTGATGTTGTACAGACAAGAGGTACTGAGATAGTCACCCTTGGTCGTGCTTCTCCAGTAGCAGGTTACAGCGACCCTTCGTATATCGCCGAGTGAAAATGCATCGAAGATGAGGCGGTAGAGGTCAAGGTAATCTCATATCAGACACTGCTATCGGGGATGAAGTATTAGAGGCGCTATTGTACTAGTCTACAACTTGTTTATAAAGTAAGGATGTCATTTGTATTTCTCGCTGTTTTTTATTATTTCGTTTTTACCGAGTCCAAATGTAGTTCGTTACCTTATTAATAAGAAGAGGAAGACTAACGTCTGGGCAGGTAAAATATACTGGTCAGACATGTTAGTCAGGGTCAGGTAAAATATACTGATCAGACATGTTAGTCAGGGTCAGGCAAAATATACTGATCCGACATGTTAGTCAGGGCCAGGCAAAATATACTGATCAGACATGTTAGTCAGGGTCAGGCAAAATATACTGGTCAGACATGTTAGTCAGGGTCAGGCAAAATATACTGATCAGACATGTTAGTCAGGGTCAGGCAAAATATACTGGTCAGACATGTTAGTCTCTGGAAAGACGGACTTAGAGTCAAGCTAAGGAGAAGTGAAGTTTGTGGGAGAATGTACAAGTGGATCAACCACTACCTCAAACAAAGAACGGCCAGAGTCCAAGTACAAGGGCAGATGAGAAAAAAGGTGATACTCGAGCAGGGAGTACCCCAAGGGGAGTACTGTCACCCACACTCTTCCTGGTGTATATAAACGACATTACAGAGAATATACCAAGAAGAGTCCATAGCTCAATGTTTGCAGACGATCTGGCTATGTGGACCTCTGAAAAGAATCTCACCATAGCAAGAAATCGGATGCAGCAGGCCCTAACATCGCTGAAAGAGTGGGCGAACTCATGGCTGGTCAAAATAAACGAGGAGAAAACCACATGTACAATATTCTCGCTTTCAATCAAACCCCAAAACACCAAATTAAGTCTAAATGGCAAATTCCTGCAGCCAAACAACAACCCAAACTATCTGGGAGTCACATTTGATCGGCGCATGACATGGAAAAGTCAGATCGAGAGAAACCGAATGAGAGCCAGAGAAAGAATGGCAATCATGAGGAAACTTTCTGGCACAAGCTGGGGAGCAGACGAAAGTATACTAAAGAAACTGTACACTGGAAGAGTGAGACCAGTTCTCGAGTATGGCATTGCGGCATGGACAACAGCAGCAAAGGTGAACTTCGATAAAGTTAACAAACTTCAAAACCAAGCCATGAGAGTTATAACAGGAGGCATGAAGTCAACGCCAATTGTAGAACTTGAAAAGATTACAAAGCTGCAACCCATGACCGATAGAAGAGACTGCAGAGCCCAGCTGCTGCCAGAGAAACTCCGAAGACTGACTGACCACCCAATGCACCAGAGACTAAACAATTTGGGAAATGGGAAACTAAAGCGGAGAAACTTTGCAGAAATAACCAAAGCAAAGATGCACGAAGATCCCATAAACGCACTAACAACACCAAAGCCCATCACTACTGTACGAAAACCTACCTGGAGGCAGGATATATTTCCAGAGGTGGTAGAAAATATACCAGGTATTGTAAACAAAAACTGCCAGACTGAAAAAGAAAGGAGAGATACTACCCTAAGCTTTATATCGAAAAACTACCCAAGCATGGACTGGACCCATGCATACACCCACGGTTCTGTAACAAACACGACACAGAACGGAGGGGCAGGAGCATTCCTGAACCTACCAAATGGCAGAAAAATAACACTGTCATTCGCTACTGGTAAGTACACAAGCAATTTCAGAGCGGAGGCAGAGGCACTGAGGGCGGCAGTGGAAGAAATGGTGACACATAAAGAAAATGAAAGCCATATAGTCTTGCTTACAGATGTTCTGGCCGTAGTCACAGCGCTAAAAAGCCAGAAAAACACTGAGCTTAATGAGTTAAGAGCAGCACTCTGTCAACTATCCCATCACACTGCAACATCCAAGGCAACGAGGAGGCAGACAGACTGGCAATGGAAGGTGCAAGACTACCACAAACAGATACTAGTATGACGTACGAAGACATGTTAGTCAGGGTCAGGCAAAATATACTGATCAGGCATGTTAGTCAGGGTCTGGCAAAATATACTGATCAGACCTGTTAGTCAGGGTCAGGCAAAATATACTGGCTAAGACCTTTGCCTCGGCTTCCTAGTAGCCCTCCCTGGAAACAGCCTGTTTTCATGGCAGCCTGGCTAACGAGGTGAGGGATGAACGTGATCACCGTAGTAGTGAGTGACATACAGATAAAGCCGAGCATAGCACAACCGCCTGGAGGACCCCGGTCTACCTTCATCAGCACGCTGGGGATGTGAGGAAAGCTACTGCAATCCACCAAAAGGGTAACCTACTCACTGTGGGCATTCGCAAAAAAGAACCTTATTAATGATGTTTAACTAGTCTTTCATTAGTTGCCCATCGCAAGCGAAGATGACGACATCGTCAGCCATGTTTATTCAGATGTGACTGTATATGTTTCTACAGTCCGATCTGAGCGTGGTGCACTCTGCTACACGCAGGGCACTCGTGGATAGCGATGGTAGTTGGGCAGTCTTTGCATTCTGTCATTTCATGCAGCTCGCTTGTCCTGCGCCTCTGTAATAGTTATCTGCTCAGTGATGCAAGCACCATGTGTGAAGACAGTGCGCCAGACCAAGCGGTTCGGAGCAAGCAGCTCCCAGGCAGCGACATCTTTAGAGAAACTTTTCAAAGAAACTTTTATAGTATCTTTTTATCGTTCCTTCCGTCACCCTTTCGAAGCTGTCGTATCTTGATATCACCGTACAACAGTTGTTTAGGGAAGCGCTCACTAATCTAACAGTAAACTGTGTACCAATTTACAGCTTGGTCTACTCGAGTATGCTTGTAACGGAAGTTGAACCCTGTAACCATTGTCATAAAAAGCAAGGGCCCCACTATTATTCTGATCAGACACTCTGTAGAATGAAAGACACTAGTTGGTAACAGAATAAAGCGGCGTGATTCAGTTACTGCATTGATACACAACGAAAACTCAACACATTATTACAACCACAGTGTCTACTCCGGGGACAATAAACAGCACACAGCGTGGGCTAGTAGTTAAGTGGCACGGCTCACAATTCGAAGGTGCTGGGTTCGATCCTCATCACAGCACCAGCCGTTACCCCGGGGAAGCAAACGCTTAGAAAATGCAGGAGAAAGCAGGCCGTTACATAAAATAGATGCCGAAGTCGGATGCACTGGGCCGACAGGCGCAAAATTAAAAACCTCAGTGCAACGCACACAGCCTTGGGGAATAGAGAAATAAGGCGAACGCAAAAAAAACAAAAAACAAAAACGCTAACTGTCTTCTTCTTCTGTGTTCGATCTCAATCTCACACTACTAAGCCCTGAACAGGGCTTTGTAAGTACCAGGATGTAATCCAAAGAACGGTCTGCGCTGTGTTGCTAATTAACAGTTCGACTGCGATATTTGCACTTTTCGGTCCGACACATCCGTCTTCGGCAGAGCTTAATATCTAACAAAAGCAAAACAATAACAAAACAACGAACCGCTGTTATCAGAAATCAGAGCACAACTAGAAGAACTACAGAGATTCTCAACAATAGTGCTCAAATGGCCACCCTTTTACTGCGTAGTCACACGAAATCGAAAGAGTTGACGCTTTAGCACCATTTGGCAGTAAAAAGATACAATTTAATCAACGAGAGCCATACAGAGAGACCAAGAACATCATCAGAAATCAGTATATACACCAATGGAGAGAAGATAGAAACATAAGCAGTACACCAGAACCAATTCACGAATTCCAAAGAAGCCAAGGAACTACCTTATTTAGCCTGAGAACTGGACACTCCAGACTACTAGAACATCTATACAGACTAAAGATCTCACACACCGATGAGTGCCCAGGTGGAACAGGAGGCCAGAATCTTGAGTTTATTCTATTTTAATGTCCACTCTATAGTGAAATGAGATACCGGACCTGGCCAGAAGGTGCGGAGCTGAGACAAAAGCTGTGGGGCAGCCGTTTCGACCTGATGAAGACTACATATTGCATCAAGCGACTGGCCTGCAGATATAGCATGACCAAAGATCTGGAATGTAAAGAAGTATAATATGCTTAATTAATAACAACAGACAATAACATAATAACAGAGACTAGAAACATAATGCAAAACAGATGATCCAATATATGTCATACTGGTCACTCCACAACTGCATAATATAAACCTGGTTCCATCCGTCTTAACCAAAACATGCCGCTGGGCACAGATGGTTCAAGACGAGAGAATGATGCTGATGACCAGCGCCAAATCTCCTCGCAAACTGAGACAGGCTGCAAACCTACTGACAAATGATAGCTGTCCATCGCTGTCGATGAGGACCGCCGACATCGTCCTTGTCACAGATATCCATGTTGGCTGTGGGTGCGCATGTGGCTGAACAGGCAAATTCGGGCACGAAAATATCTGCTACATATCGGGCAAACGAGGTTTGTAGAAGGTGATGGTGTTCCCGCTGTTCGGGATTTCCGGGTCTCGCGTCTGCTCTGGGCTTCCACAATACGGTCGTCTTCGCCAGTAGCTACACCCGATTTGACTGCGCTTCTCCAGTCAGATCTGTTTTGCGCAAGACACTCCCAGGTGTCGATGTCTATCTGGCAACTTTTCAGTGAGTCCCTCAGACCGTCTTTAAAACGTTTCTTTGGGCGCCCTCTCTCGCGCCATCCCTTCTCAGCTCGGCGTATATAAGCCTCTTTGGGAGCCGCTCGTCTGACATACGGACGAGGTGTCCGGTCCATCCTAGTCGTTTTTTTTTAGCAGTGCATGGATGCTGGGCATGTTAGTCCTCGAAAACACCTCGATGTCAGTGACACGATCTTTCCATCGGATGTGCAATATCTATATATACTGACAAATACTAGCGTTTACTAAGCTCACTCACTGAATGAATGCCAACGACTGACGTCTGTGTGGTAGAGATAATTTCACAGATGCTCCTGAAAGTCACCTACACTTCCGCGCCGGAGAACACCTTCGCTGCTTTATTTGCTTCAGCGTTGATAATTAAGGCCCAATTAATTTTAGGCGAACATCATTCAATTAAATCCTTTACATTTAATCACATCGTCAAATATGCCGACACTTACTTCAATTCTTCAAGGATGGAAAACTTAAATGATAGTCCAGTCAGGCACAATATACTGACCAGGACGTCGCGTTAGGGTCAACACACTGACCAAGACCACATTCTCTCTTCCATGTAAGGTTACCTGGAAATAGATTGTTTTCAAGACAGCCGGCTGACGAGATGTGGATCGATGTGATCCCCGTATTAGTGAGCGCCGTATAGATTAAGGCGCACAAAATAGTAAACGCATTGTAGACATTCAACAACAACAGCAACAACAATTATCTCAGATCCTACGTCAATGTGATCTGTCTCAGGACGACAAGGACATTCTTAAAAAGGCCAGCGATGTGCTTGACTTCTTTGTGCATACCGTGAAACTATTGCCTATATCGGCCATCAAGTGTGTCTTCTCTGTCTCATGTAATGATGTCTTCGCCTCTTCTAACAGTGTAAAACTAGTTTTACATTTCATCCTCAGTGATGTCATCTGTGAGATCGTATTGCACCGTCCCCCCATCATGTACTTAATTAGATCCTTAAAACTTGCATCAAGATGTTGAGCAGCGCATGAGCTGCAGTGGTCAGCGACCCATAGCTGACTGCTAGCGTCAAGGCCAGCTAACCAGAGCTGCAAAGACCCTTCCACACCTCCACGCGGTGATCCTGGATAACAGGCTGCAGCAGGGCAGACTGGCTAAGGAGAAGGGATCGAAGAGGCAATGCTAACCCGGTACTCAAAAAATGCTTGCTGAAGTCGGATGTGTTGGACCGACAGGTGCAGATATCGCAGTCAAGCTGTAAACTACGACATAACGTATTCCGTTCTCTAGACTACATTCTGCTACTTAAGCCCTTTCATGATTTGGTAGCGGGAGATTGAGAACGAACTAGGCCAAACCAAGCCAAGATCTTTAAAGTTATGAGTTATTTTCTTATCTTCCTTTTGAAGTCCACATATGTGAAAGAAACGTGTATGACTTCTTGATCCGAAGTCGACTAAAATTGTCGAGTCATGCACCACATCAGTTTCTTCACATGCAACAACAAACAGGGGTGTGTAACGTGCCGATATGACATTCATAAACGTTTGGTGGCTTTCTATAAAGCAGTGAGATTTATGAGAGATTTACGTGTCAGTCTCGCACTTGAATTTGCGCTTTTATTTGCCAAATGTACTCAATGAAATACGTAATGGAGACTGGCATTGAACTCTGTGTTCACTTCCGCAAAAACCTTAAAGATAGTTCTAACGACTGAGCCTCCGGTCGCCAGCCACTTCAATGGTCCAGTAGGGGGAGGTAGTAGGTAATCTATTGTGATGATCGACACCTGTTTGAGCTGGAGAAGCGATTAATTTTTCTAACCGCTACACTAAACCTTGCAGTTAAAATTCAGTCGAAATCTTTGTGTAAACTGCCCTGTGTATTCCTTTTTTACGTTAATTGGTTTATATTTTCTCATTTTACAACGCCTTCAAAATGTGTCTTATTATGTATCAATTTCTCTCTATTTTGTGTATCTATGTCTGTATGTGCTTATATTCTTTGGAATGCGTATATCTATCTATCTATCTATCTATCTATCTATCTATCTATCTATCTATCTATCTATCTATCTATCTATCTATCTATATGTCTATCTATCTATCTATCTATCTATCTATCTATCTATCTATCTATCTATCTATCTATCTATCTATCTATCTATCTATCTATCTATCTATCTATCTATCTATCTATCTATCTATCTATCTATCTATCTATCTTTCTGCCTGTTTGTCGGCCAACTTGTCTGTCTGCTTGCCTGGATCCATGTCTGTCTGCTTATATATATATATATATATATATATATATATATATATATATATATATATATATATATATAAATATATATATATATATATATATATATATAAATAAATCTTTCATACCATTGTTGTGATTTTAATTTTGCATTCTTTCCGGGTACCAAGGAACATGATATGAAAGAATGAAAATACTCAGAGAAGATACATGTTAACGTTATGCTGCTGGAAGTCAGACAGCAAGCGGAATTGATGTACGCCGCGCGGGATTTCAACAGATACCTAACTTGATTAAGGGCTGTTTAGATTTGCCAGTTTTAATTACTGTTTCTCAAAATGATTGCTGTGAGCATCTCAACAATCATCTTGTTAATGTTATATATCATTGAAGGTCGAAAACAATGCAAACATAGAACAACAAGCAAATGCATTGTAAAACAGTTAATGTTGTGTTTATGGCAACTTTTGGAAAGAAATTTGAAAGCTAAGGAAAGGTTACAGAAGAAAAATCACGACAATGTAAGGAAATAATTAAAACACTCCAAGTGGTCTGCCGGGGTCCATGTGTATGACAAGGACAAGAATAGCACCACTGTGTGAGATGGCATAACGCCGGCTATGGTTTAGGAGTTTGTTAAGAGCAGCATTATTGGCACCTAACAGTAAGCGGTTCTACTTTGCTTTAGTGTTTGAGTCTATTAAGATGGAGTCACACATCAGTTAACTACCCTCTATAGTGGAATAATAAGCTGCTCGAACCTAGCCCCCTAAGCAGGAAATCCTATTCCTGGCTACATGCAGTTCACATCAGAGCTGAGACCTGCTCAGGGGCGTATACTTCTGTAGAAGTACAGGTCGACTAAGACTAAAACTAATATATATAAATATATGGTCTCTCTCAATTTGTAGGGTGTCTTACCAGTTAATCAAAAATATCACCAGTCAGCATGGTCAGACTATAGACATGCAGTTTATGTTAACAGTTTAAACTAGGAACTCATTCATTTCTTTTTATTCGTAACACAAGACGTGGGTTAACGCAACAATTATGCCCCTGAACTGATCTCTGAAGATCTTTCGTTAATTCACGTCCGTTCTTTAAGCATCGTTGTCCAGTTCTTCACTGTTGTCTTCAACACACATTTGTCACTATACACTGCCTGAATTCTCCGATGAATGTCAAATGGTCGATATCCATCAGCCGTTAAAAACCGAATCACCGCTCGCTGATTAACTGCGGAAGGATTCCGTATCACACCCGCCAAGTTTTCAGCGGTCTGTTGAGGAGACTATGAGTCTGAAGATAATTGAATTTGGAAAAATTTATTGCAAACGGAATTTATACGTGGCATATTCAAAAGTAAACTCTTTTACAAAGTTCTGTTTTTTTTTGTTTTTATTTTTGCGTTCGCCTTATTTCTCTAACCCCAAAGGCTACGTGCGTGGCACTGTGGTTTTTATTTTGCGCCTGTCGGCCCAGTGCATCCGACTTCAGCACTCATTTTATGTAAGGGTCTGCCACCTCCTGAATTTTCTAAGGGTTTGCTTCCCCGGGGAAACGGCCGGTACTGTAATGGGGATCGAACCCAGCACCTTCGGCTTGTGAGCCGTGCCGCTTAACCCACGTCGTCCCCTACAAATTTATGTTGATCATTCGGTATTCATTTCGAAGAGAACGTCCAGACCTGCAGATTATTGCAGTACTGCTCCAACACGACCATTTGTCGCTGTTCTAGGCCTGGACAATATTGACCAAATATGGTTTCCCCTTCTTGAGCATCCATCTTACAGAAATTAATTAGCCCCTAGCGAGACCCACCTGTTTGGCGCGCCAAATCCCCTTTGGCGGGAGACGGTTCGCGAATGACGAAGAACTTGAACAAGAAGTGCCAATGTATCCGAGATAGCAAACGAAGGATTCTTGGAGCAAATTTTCGTGCACTGATAGAACGACGGGATAAGCATATCAATTTTGGTTGAGATTATCTTCAGAAATAAGGGACAGTGTAAGTGCAATAACAAATGGTTATCGTCTTCCTCTTCTGTTATTCTTCATTTTCGTTCGTGCTCAAATTGAATAATATAATAACAATGTTCGTGTATGAGCAGTGGATAGCGAACTGGCTTGGCATCTGAGTGGTCCTGGGCTGATTCTCCAGTTGAGGCGATAAAGTTTTTTTCAGACCGTAACAGCTCCAGGGTCAACCCAGCCTTAAATGGGTACCGGTTGAGTCCAGGAAGTAAAAGCCGTTGTTAGCGTAAGCCACGTGGGTTGCCTTGTCACTCAACGCGTCATCCATATCACATGTGTCAAAAACGGTTTTGACAGATTATCAAGTGACCTGGATATTGTGTTGCTCAACAGTCACTTGTCTCATCTCTCTAACTTCTTCCTGCATTATGAAAAACCAGTTCGGAGTTTATTTATTGACCTCCATATTGCGTTTTTCATGTTGTGTCCAAGTGCAGGTTACTCCCGAAATTCGATCCAGTGTCAGTTCATTCCATATTTCGATACCGTTTTGTTTTTCCGGAATGAATCTTTTGGTTGGCTGTAAGAAACGTCATTTAGATTCCAGTCTTATCCAAACATAGGATGCATGTTCTCTCTTTCGATTTCCGATGCGACAGTTGTTCATGTCTCAGGCCGGAGTTACGCCGATGTTGGTGCAAATATTTTGTCCATTTGAAGTAGGCTTTAGGCACTCTGTAACTGTCCGACCAGGTTAGATGGCACTGCTAGTCCCCCTATACAGGATACATCTATGATGGCACTGAACAATGTACTTTCCTATTTTTCTTCATAAACTTCTTTTTCATCTCCTTCCTGTCTTTCTTCTACTTATTCGTATCCTTCTTCATTTAATAGATACTGTTCTTCTTCTTCTTCTTCAGATTCTTGTTGGTCTTCTTTTTCTCCTTTTTCTTCTTCTTCTTCTTTTTCTTCTTCTTCTTCTTCTTCTTCTTCTCTTTTTCTTCAGATTATTTTACTTCTTCTTCTTCTTCGTCTTCTTCTTCTTCTTTTTTGTTCTTCTTCTTCTTCTTTTTCTTTTTAAATTTTATTATTTTTATTTGTCTTCTTCTTCCTCTTCTTCCCATTCTTCTTCTTTTTCTGTTACTTCTTATTATTATTATTCGTCTCCTTCTTCTTCTTCTTTGACATCAGGTTACTGCGTTTTCCTTTTCTACGTATTGTTCCCTTTTTCAGCTGCTTCTTCTTGAGCATCGTCCTCTTTTTCTTCATCTTCTTTTTCTTCTTCTTCTTCCTATTCTTCTTCTTTTTATATTTATTTTTATTCTTCACAATTCATTTCTTCATCAACTTCTACCGAATCTCCGTTTTGTTGCTTTTTTTTCTTCTTCTTCGTTTTTGTTCTTCTTCTTCTTTTTATTCCTCTTCTTCTTCTTCATCTTTGTTTTCTTCTTATTCTTTTTCAACTTCTTCTTCACAATCTTCTTCACCAACTATCTACTTTTTATTCAGCATCTGCTTCTTTTTCCTTTACTGTCTTTTATCTTCGTCTGTTTGAGGTGGAAGGGGTTGGGTAGCGTGGGGGGGGGGGGGGGGAGAGTACGGGTGGTGTTTGTTTTACTTGAATTGTTGTTCAGCCTGAAACACCCTATAAACATTGTAGCCACTCCTTTGTTCGTGAATCATTTATAGATTTGTTTTGTTTTTTCTTCCTCTCCGCTTTCACTTCTAGAAATCTTACTCCCCATTCAGAAGACAGAGAGAGAGAGAACGTAAGCGAGCGGGAGAGGGAGGACGATAGAGGTAGACTGGGTGGAGGCAATAATGTAAAAGGATTGTCGGTGACAGAAATGAAGAGATTGAGAGATGGTGAAAGAAATGAAAAGATTGACAGATGATGACAAGGATGAAGAGATTAGCAGAAAGTGAAAGATATTAAAAGACAGGTCGTTGGTGAAACAAATGAAGAGAGCTAGAGACGGTGGAAGAAATGAAAAAAACTGACAGGATTGAAAGAAATTGAGAGGGGCAGATGGTGGGGAGGGGGGGGGGGGAGAATAAGGAGGTGTGTGGAAAGAAAATAAGGAAGTATCAAATA
Source organism: Ariolimax columbianus (assembly GCA_036924085.1). Classification (NCBI taxonomy): domain Eukaryota; kingdom Metazoa; phylum Mollusca; class Gastropoda; order Stylommatophora; family Arionidae; genus Ariolimax; species Ariolimax columbianus. The sequence continues at coordinate 51,466,333 of JAVGWX010000012.1, forward strand.
GAGCTACAGAGGTTGTGCAATAAGTGGAGAGAGAGAAAGAAGAGAGAGAGAGGTTGTGAAAGAAATGGAGAGAGATGTAGTGGCAACATAAATGGAAAGAGAAAGAGAGAGAGAGAGAGAGAGAGAGAGACGTGACAGGGGGCGGGGGGGGGGAGGAAAGAAATGTGTAGAGGAAAAATACGTGACAGAAATGGAGAGAGACAAACGCAGAAAGAAGGAGAGAGAAAGAAAGAGAATTTGGAATTGATAGAACGAGGCAGATAGAAGAAAGATGAAGACGGAAAACGGACACAGATTGGAAATGGCATATACACGCAAAATAAAAAATTGAAAATTAGAGAAAGGAGATGACAAAGAATGTAAAAGAGAGTAATGGAAAGAATACAATAGAAAGAATGAGAAACTCTTACATGATGAAACATAAAGCGAAGGAGAGAGAAAGAGGGTAAAGGAAAGAGGGAGTGAGAGAGGAATAGACAGAATGCAGAAATGGTGAAATAGAGAAAGCAGTAGGTTGACGTGAGAGAAAGAAAAAGAAAATACCGAAAAATGAGGAGACAGGGAGACGTTCCAAAATGTGATGTTTGTTGTTGTTAGTGACGTCAAGTGTTTTCTGGGGATCCAGTTTTTGTTCGGTAGCCAGGTCTGATTCTGTTGATTAGCGTCTGTCCTTGTTTACACAGGGTTTTCTTAGCGTGGTTAAGTCATATTTCCCTTGGTTGTAGCGTTTGTTCTCGGTTTAGGTAGACTTGTTGACGTTAGGGAGTGTTGGGGAGATGCAGAATGTGGGGTGGAGGGATACATGAAGGATAGGTGAAGAGATGAAGGAGAGGGGAGTGAGGGAGGGGGTTGAGGAAGAGAGTGCATGGAAGAGTGGAGATTAGCGGACACAACTTGGATATATTATGGAGAGTGTCGGGAGGTTGTTGTTGTTGTTGTCGTCGTCGTCGTCGTCGTCGTCGATAAGTGCTAGGTTGCCGTAGCTTTCCAGGGTCCTCCAGGCGGTTGTGCTATGTTTGGCTTCATCTGTGGACTGCTGACTAAAACTGGGATCCCGTTGATCCCACTACCTCGTTATCCAGGCTGCCGTTAAAACAGCCCGATGCCAGGGAGGGCTACAAGGAAGCCGAGATGAGGGTCTTGGCCAGTATGTTTTGCCTGGCTAGTCGTTAGTCTTCCTCCCCGTTTTGGGAGATAATTCACGGGAGAAAACAGAATGTTGAGGGGAGAATGTTGAGTGGAGAATGTTGAGAGAAGAATGTTGAGTGGAGAATGTTGATGAGAGAATGTTGAGTGGAGAATGTTGAGGGGAGAATGTTGAGGGGAGAATGTTGAGTGGAGAATGTTGAGAGAAGAATGTTGCTGGGAGAATGTTGAGGGGAGAATGTTGAGTGGAGAATGTTGAGTTGAGAATGTTGCTGGGAGAATGTTGAGTGGAGAATGTTGCTGGGAGAATGTTGAGGGGAGAATGTTGAGTGGAGAATGTTGAGTTGAGAATGTTGCTGGGAGAATGTTGAGTGGAGAATGTTGAGGGGAGAATGTTGAGGGGAGAATGTTGAGTGGAGAATGTTGAGTTGAGAATGTTGCTGGGAGAATGTTGAGGGGAGAATGTTGAGGGGAGAATGTTGAGGGGAGAATGTTGAGTGGAGAATGTTGAGTTGAGAATGAGGGGTGGAAGTAAAAGATAGAATATGAATAAATTATAGCGTTCTGATTAGTTTTGTGTTAGATCACTCACGTTTCATGGCTAAGATATGGATCTCTATTACCCATACAGGCACGCTTCGGTCGACCCAGCTGTATAAGTGGTGCATTTGTAAATGTGGATCTGACCTACGGTTTGAGGAAAAGAAGGCTGTGAGGTGGGGAAATGGTCACCATCAATTCACAAAAGTTGTGAATTATTACAATGAGGTCTTTAACACTTTATCCGCGACTTCAGTATCTGCTGTGCCTTATTTATTTTATTATAGGAAATTTGGAGGAGAGACTGCACGGAAAGTGGAAAAGGAGGAGGGAGAGTAAAAGTTAAAACATGGATAGATAGAGAAGAAGGTTGTGGGAGACAATGCAAGTGAGGTTGGAGAAACGTGAAAGGAGATTAACAGATATAATATGGGCAGGTAGGGAGACAGGAGGTTAATGTTGAAGGCGCCTAGCAGGCTGCGGATACACATCGCTCCCATGTTTGTGTTGTTCTCAAATGGTCAAGTTCTTTAAACAGATTTTGTCTATCTATTGTCAGTCTTCTTCTTCTTTGCGTTCGGTTTCGTATCCTCATTGTATGCCACCAGATGGGCTGCATCCATGAAGTGATACGTCAGTCGCAGGTCCTCAATGGTCCCCACAGTTTGTCTTGTATGTTTCTCTCCTCGGGTCAGGTCTTCTCACGGGAGTCTTGGTGCAGTGGACATGTTTGCAGGATGTGTTCTGGAGTCTGGGGTCCTCTATGACATGTGCATTGTGCAGTATATGCTGCTTTCATTTTATGCATGTGTGCATTTAGTCTGCAATGACCTGTTCTGATGTGAATATTGTGGTATACTGTTTCCTATTCAGTCTATTGATTGGGTCATGTGGGTATTTGCTGTTTGTTCTCTCTATCCACTGTTGTTTATATTTTTGGGGGGATGTTTGCTTGACTTCTGGCAGTGACACTGGGTGGGTGAATTGTTCTCTTTGTCTTCCCTCCCTGGCTAGCCTATGCGCCTATTCATTCTCAGGTATGCCGCAGTGAGCTGGAATCCACTGGAGGGTGATTTTATTGTGGTCTGAGAGTTTGTTTAGCTGGCATATCAGTTCCCTTTCCATACTATTTCGCGGTTCTCTTTGTGTGGCCTGCAAAATTTCCATGCAGTCGCACAAAAACACTATTCTGTTATCCTTTAACCCCTTTTCATCCAATAGTTTGACGGTTTCAATTATTGCCTGTTGCTCTGTTCTTAGATTTGTCGATGGCTCCCCGGCAGCACTTGCTTTGTGTATGACGGTTCCATTCTGTAGAAATATGACGAGTCCCGCGCCTCCTTTCCTCAATACTTCCTCTGATGATCCATCTGTGTAGACGTGCGTCTACATGGGTTGAGAATAGGCGTCTCCAATTCGCTTTAGGGTTTTTTCTCTCAATGCATGGTCTGATTCTTCCACCTTTCCATCGATACCTGGTATTTTCGCTTCCACCGTGTAGTTGAGCTGTTGGTCTGTAGTTTCATACATTTGTATCATTTCCCATGTCGTTGGACATTTTGATATGATGTCACTGGTCCTGGCTATTGTCAGTCTAATTGTGTCGTTAGACGTCGTGGGGAGGTGTGACTTTCTTTGTTTACCTTTTTGGTGGACGGGTAGGGAGGTGGGAAGCGTGAGGGAGGGGGGCACGATAAAATCCGCTTGTGACTTGCTAGGTCAATCCCAGTGTATGTTACCGTTTGTTAGGGTGGTAGCTCCTGGAGTATACAATCGTCAAGTTTTGGAACTGGTGGTGGTGCAAGCGTAAATTAGAGTAAGGTAGACTCGAAGCCTCTCAGAGGCCATTCACGCCTTTCCGCTAACCATATAACCAACACATGCTGGTATAGCCCACAGTCCCCTTTTTATGACATTCTCTGTGGGGCGAGAATCCTTAAAATAATTCTAAAAGGTTTTTGACTTCAGTTTTTCCCGAGCAGCGGCCGTTAAACCTACTCTTTTCAATTTCCAAATTCCAAGAACTTTTACGGGCTCGCCACTGCACACGGGTTTCTGATCTCACTAGTCCGCATTCGGTGCCGGAGGTCGTGGGTTTAAATTACGAAGGAAACCAGGATTATTTCACGTTAATCTTTAGGTAAAAAATTCCCCTGCTCTCTGGGTAGTGTGAGATCGGGAAAGTGGGGTATAGACAGACGGAGGAACATGACCTCTACATCTTAATGTTGAAAAGGAGCGACTGAGGAGGGCTGGTATGGTGCTGACCACATATGTTCTGTAAAGAATCGACGTCATTTAGCTCTAGGCAGAAGCATACTTGCTGAGTCCTTCTTGTTAGTGAATGGGGAAAACGGTGTAGATACTGATTATTCTGTCGTAGTTGATTGGTTCTACACATTCCTGCTCCAAAATATCTGTTCCTCCCTGGATCATTGATTGCAGTGTCTTCATCCAAGAGATGGTCGCCGATCGACTTCAACAACAGATGGTCGCCGATCAACTTCAATAAGTGAACTCTACCCATTGGCAATGTCCCCACAGCGGGTGCCACACAGACCAATCTTTTTCATTCCTTTGATGTTGTGTCATAGCTTACAGCAAGACTGCTATATCTGCGTCTTTCGGCCCGAAACATTCTAATTCAGCTGACATTTGTGGATACCGAGTTCGTCTTCCCACTGCTATCCTTATTCTCTTATATTTCTATAATAGTGCAGCCTGTTTCTAGGACCGACGCTTAGGAGCGAATTAGAGCTTGTATCAGATGTGATTCGCTGACTCTGACGCAAGCGGCCAGCAATGAGTCGCTGGCTTTTGTCAGCAGTTCATTGACTGGTGAATCTTTGGCTCCAATCATATGAGAAGACATACTTGTCTGTAGAAGCTGATAGTGGAAGACACGGTTCACGGAAAGAGAGCATAGTATTAGAGAAATCTTACAAAGCACACTGCAATGCTGTAAAACAAAAAAATTAAGTGCAAGAAATAATATAATTCGCAAGCTGACAAACATTGCATGAGTAGCATCCCCCAACGGTGCTCCGTACATCAGCCCTTGCATTATGTCTCTCAGTGGCAGATAATGCGGTACCATTATGGAACGCGTCTACACACATTGCACAAGTCGACGTGGCAGTATATGAGACATGCCGAATTGTAAAAGGATGTCTTAAATCGATACCAACTGAAAAGGTCTATGCAATCGCTGGTATCACACTCACAGATATTAGAAGTCATGTTGTGGGGTCAAGATGCTGATCAGTGCATGAGCTGCAGGGGTCAGCGACCCATAGCTGACTGCTAGCGTCAGCGCCAGAGAACCAGAGCTGCCAAGACCCTTCTACACCTCCACGCGATGATCCTGGATAACAGGCTGCAGCAGGGCAGACTGGCTAAGGAGAAGGGATCGAAGAGGGAATGCTAACCCGGTACTCAAAAAGTGATTGCTGAAGTCGGATGTGTTGGACCGAAAGGTGCAAATATCGCAGCCAAGCTGTAAATTACGACACAACGCATTCCGTTCTCTGGTTACATTCTGCTACTTAACCCCTGTCAGGGTTTGGCAGCGGGAGATTGAGAACGAACGAAAAAGAAGAAGAAGAACAAGACATGTTGCATCTGAAGTTGAGAGACAAAAACAGTCATGTGATCAGAGACACACTCTTTTTGGACATACACCAGAAATAATTCGACTGAAATCAAGGAAGCGTTTTCTGCGGACTGTACAACTCTCAAACCCGAACTTAGAGAGAAACCGCATAGAAAAGTGACGCCAAAAGAATGGTGCAGGCTGGATAACGATTACAGAAGATCCTACACAGAGCATGATTTGCAATATAATACGTTAAGATCCGTAACAGGTTAACGACAGGTGTGTCCAGATGTGGATCTAACTTGAAAAGCGTGGATATTCAGACGATGAATATTGCGAGGGTGGGCCAGTTCAGGACTCGGAGCACCTGATTATAGGATGCAGGAATCCTGTGCAATGGAGAACCTGATATTGGTAAATGTAAGAACATTAACAGTGGCTAGTTTGGGGGCAAAAACTATATAAGGTTACCCGACACTGAAAGTCAGTAAGTTCCTCAACATGGCTAGAACAGTGGATACGCACAGTTTGCTGACCGTTCGAGCCTCTATGGCTGATATCCAAGCATATCATAACCACCCCTTATGTACCTGCTGTAACAAGCTTGAGAGCCAAAGACGATATCAGCCATCACTAAAGATAACCCAGACAACCACATTAGAGCTGACGTCACCATTGTCATACTGGAGGTAGTTGTCACATGCACCTCGCGGCTCAGCGACAACCCTGCCTCTCATTCTAGCTGAGAAGTCCGACTGGGTTTCAAACGGTGCAGCAAAGATGCATTGGCATCTATCTATCTATCTATCTATCTATCTATCTATCTATCTATCTATCTATCTATCTATCTATCTATCTATCTATCTATCTATCTATCTATCTATCTATCTATCTAATGTGTGTAAACATCATGGACATTATCACTTATTACGAGTACTTGTTTAACATGTAGGCCCACATTCTGATTGCACCAGTCTCTGCATAGCATTTCCAAAATGATGAAGACTTTTTGGTGGTCTGCCTTTTCATCTCTGGTGTAAACCTATGTTTACCTTTTCTTAATGGCCCTTGCCCATGTTGTAGAAACTACATGCCGCAAGAATAAGCGGACCATGATAAAAGTCTGTACACCCCATGGTTGAAGAGAAATGATTATTCAATCAAAACTATTGATTGATGGATTGGTATCCTAGAAGTCTCGAGAAACAATGGAATTCACGCAAGAGATATGTCTTAGTCAGTTGTTGTCCTTGCTTTCGCGGCAAACGATTGTAGTCTGCATCTTGACGCATCTTGTCTTCCCCTGTCTGCAGACCAACACACAACCTGATTCCAGCCGGGTCTGCATCTTGACGCATCTTGTCTTCCCCTGTCTGCAGACCAACACACAACCTGATTCCAGCCGGGTCTGCATCTTGACGCATCTTGTCTTCCCCTGTTGCAGACCAACACACAACGCTTACCTCCAGCCGGGTCTGCATCTTGACGCATCTTGTCTTCCCCTGTCTGCAGACCAACACACAACCTGATTCCAGCCGGGTCTGCATCTTGACGCATCTTGTCTTCCCCTGTCTGCAGACCAACACACAACCTGATTCCAGCCGGGTCTGCATCTTGACGCATCTTGTCTTCCCCTGTCTGCAGACCAACACACAACCTGATTCCAGCCGGGTCTGCATCTTGACGCATCTTGTCTTCCCCTGTTGCAGACCAACACACAACGCTTACCTCCAGCCGGGTCTGCATCTTGACGCATCTTGTCTTCCCCTGTCTGCAGACCAACACACAACCTGATTCCAGCCGGGTCTGCATCTTGACGCATCTTGTCTTCCCCTGTCTGCAGACCAACACACAACCTGATTCCAGCCGGGTCTGCATCTTGACGCATCTTGTCTTCCCCTGTTGCAGACCAACACACAACGCTTACCTCCAGCCGGGTCTGCATCTTGACGCATCTTGTCTTCCCCTGTCTGCAGACCAACACACAACCTGATTCCAGCCGGGTCTGCATCTTGACGCATCTTGTCTTCCCCTGTCTGCAGACCAACACACAACGCTTACCTCCAGCCGGGTCTGCATCTTGACGCATCTTGTCTTCCCCTGTCTGCAGACCAACACACAACCTGATTCCAGCCGGGTCTATGTTTGGCAAGTTCCTGCCAGTTGCAGGTGTTCATATCCAACGCCTTCAGGCTTGCAAACATCTTTCTAGCGGAGGCAGGGTCTGCCTGTGTTACGCTTGCCCGTGGTCAGCTCTCCGAATAGGATATCTTTTGGTATTGGCCCATCCTCCAATCTGCACACGTGACCAAAGCCACTGCAAGCCGCGCTGGCGTAGGATCGTAACTAACCTGCACATTTGTTCGCGGTCGTTGTTTGTCATATGGAGTAACAAAGTGACAATATAAGCTATCACAAAATTACTTATCACATTTTTTCAACAGTAGTTTTTAATTCAAATATTCTCTTTCTATTCCCCATAAAGCTAAAACGAGAGACGGTGGTAGGGCAGCTAGTGTCCTTGGCTGTGGAGTTTCAGAAAACTGAGCACGGAATGCAGAATCTTTCTGATGAAGTAAATAACACTATTCTGGAATATCAAGTGTTTATCCACAAAATCACTAAAGATAAGGGCTGGGACGGAGTGGAGGGAGCCGATGAGGTTGGGCTGTGGACCTTTGCCAGTTCATTGCTATACGCCATTACAGTGACTACAACAATTGGTAAGTTACTGCTGTTTTTATGGTTAATATTGGTGCTGATATAACTGTTTTTGTAGTTGATTCTCTTGTTGATGTTCTTATAGTTGATCATGTTGTTGATGTTGTTGTTGTTGATGTTCTTGTTGTTGATGTTCTTGTTGTTGATGTTCTTGTTGTTGATGTTCTTGTTGTTGATGTTCTTGTTGTTGATGCTGTTGTTGATGTTTTTGTTGTTGATGTTCTTGTTGTTGATGTTCTTGTTGTTGATGTTCTTGTTGTTGATGCTGTTGTTGATGTTTTTGTTGTTGATGTTCTTGTTGTTGATGCTGTTGCTGATGTTCTTGTTGTTGATGCTGTTGTTGATGTTCTTGTTGTTGATGCTGTTGCTGATGTTCTTGTTGTTGATGCTGTTGCTGATGTTCTTGTTGTTGATGCTGTTGTTGATGTTCTTGTTGTTGATGCTGTTGCTGATGTTCTTGTTGTTGATGCTGTTGCTGATGTTCTTGTTGTTGATGCTGTTGTTGATGTTCTTGTTGTTGTTTATGTTGTTGATGTTCTTGTTGTTGATGCTGTTGTTGATGTTCTTGTTGTTGATGCTGTTGTTGATGTTCTTGTTGTTGATGCTGTTGCTGATGTTCTTGTTGTTGATGCTGTTGCTGATGTTCTTGTTGTTGATGCTGTTTTTGATGTTCTTGTTGTTGTTTATTTTGTTGATGTTCTTGTTGTTGATGCTGTTGCTGATGTTCTTATAGTTGATTATGTTGATATTTTTGTACATGCTCATGCTGATTATCTTGTAGTCAGTCTGTTGCTGAAGTTCTTGTAGTTAGTCTGTTGCTGAAGTTCTTGTAGTTGACTATAACTTAACTTAACTTAACGTCTTTATACTGGTTTAGAAGACCCTGCAGAGTCTGTATACAACAAGTTTCATTTACATCACTTTCCTCTAAAAGCTACGCGCATCCAATGTATTCTTAAATGCATTAACTGTCCCTGCCTCCACTACCTCCTGTGGCAATGTATTCCAAGCATTCACCACTCTCTGACTAAAAAATATTTCCTAATATCTAATCTGGACCTGTCTTTAGTCAACTTGAAGCTATGCCTTCTTGTTATTGTGTGTGGCTGTATTTTTAAAAAAAACTTTGTTTCAGTCAATTTTATCCATTACTCTGATCATATTATCAACCTGCATTAACTCACCACGAATTATTCTCTCTTCTAGACACTGTGTGTCGGTTTTTCTGAGTCTTTCCTCATAACTGTAATTCTGGAATCCCACTATCAGCTTTGTCGCTCTTTTTTGTATTCTTTCCAGTATGTTTATACCCCCTCTATGATAAGGTCTCCACACCTATACACAGTACTCCAATCTAGGTCTAACTAAAGCTTTATACAGTTTGACGATCACTTCCTTGCTCCTATATTTAATATTTCTTGTTATCATACCTAACATTGCATTTGCCTTTTTCACTGCTACCTTAACTTGCTCACTCACCTTTCCTGTATAAAAAAAAAAAAAGGGATTATTGTAGTTGATTATGTTGCTGATGTTCTTGTAGTTGAATATGTTTCTGAGGTTCTTGTAGTTAATCTGTTGCTGAAGTTTTTGTAGTTAGTATGTTGCTGAAGTTCTTGTAGTTGATTCTGTTGCTGATGTTTTTATTGTTCTTGTTATTGTTGATTCTGTTGCTGAGGTTCTTGTAGTTGATTCTGTTGCTGAGGTTCTTGTAGTTGATTCTGTTGCTGATGTTCTTATAGTTGATTCTGTTGCTGATGTTCTTGTAGTTGATTCTGTTGCTGAGGTTCTTGTAGTTGATTCTGTTGCTGATGTTCTTGTAGTTAGTATGTTCCTGAAGTTCTTGTAGTTGATTCTGTTGCTGAGGTTCTTGTAGTTGATTCTGTTGCTGAAGTTCTTGTAGTTGATTCTGTTGCTGAAGTTCTTGTAGTTGATTCTGTTGCTGAAGTTCTTGTAGTTGATTCTGTTGCTGAAGTTCTTGTAGTTGATTCTGTTGCTGAAGTTCTTGTAGTTAGTATGTTCCTGAAGTTCTTGTAGTTGATTCTGTTGCTGAAGTTCTTGTAGTTAGTATGTTCCTGAAGTTCTTGTAGTTGATTCTGTTGCTGAAGTTCTTGTAGTTGATTCTGTTGCTGAAGTTCTTGTAGTTGATTCTGTTGCTGAAGTTCTTGTAGTTGATTCTGTTGCTGAAGTTCTTGTAGTTAGTATGTTCCTGAAGTTCTTGTAGTTGATTCTGTTGCTGAAGTTCTTGTAGTTGATTCTGTTGCTGAAGTTCTTGTAGTTAGTATGTTCCTGAAGTTCTTGTAGTTGATTCTGTTGCTGAAGTTCTTGTAGTTGATTCTGTTGCTGATGTTTTTATTGTTCTTGTTATTGTTGATGTTGTTGCTCCTGTCTTTTTTGCAACTATTATATCGTTCGTTTTGTTATTGCCGTTGGTGTTGTTGCTGCTAATGACGTTCTTCCTGATGTTGTTGATATGTACTACTATTACTGCTGATGTTGGTGTTGTTGCTGCTGCTAATGACGTTCTTCCTGTTGTTGTTGATATGTACTACTATTACTGTTGTTGTTGTTGGTGTTATTTTTGCTTTTATAGCTTCTTTTTTGGATGCTTCCGTTGTTGTCTTTGCTGCTAATATATTAGCTTTTGCTGTTGTTGATGTTATTGTTGTTGGTAATAATAAGGTTGCTAGTTTTTTGGTGTTGATACTGCTCTTGTTTGTGTTATTTGTGTTATGACAACAATTGTTGGTGCTGCTGTAATTATTGTTGCGAATGGTGGTACTACTAATGCAGTTGTTGTTGCGTTTGCTGGTGCTACTGGTTCGCCTTTTGTTGCTGTTGTAGTAATTAGTAATTATTGTTTTTTACGCGTTGTTGTTGGTGTTTTTCATATTATTGTTAGTGCTTTGGATGATGTTGTTGTGGCTGTTTTCGTTTTTGTTTTTCTTGCTGGTGTTGTTGTTGGTGGTGGTGTTGTTGTTGTTTCAGTTGGTGTTGTTGCTGCTTTTGCTGTTGTTATTTGTACTGCTGCTTTTGCTGCTTTTTTGTTACAAACAGTCTTAGGACTGATCAACCAGAGAATAAAGTCTCATAGCGAGACATGCTCAGACAACCTTACAACCAGTTTTAGGTCTGATCAACCAGGGGATAAAGTCGCATAGAGAGACATGCTCAGACAACCTTACAACCAGTTTTAGGTCTGATCAACCAGAGAATAAAGTCTCATAGCGAGACATGCTCAGACAACCTTACAACCAGTTTTAGGTCTGATCAACCAGGGGATAAAGTCGCATAGAGAGACATGCTCAGACAACCTTACAACCCGTCTTATGACTGATCAACCAGAGTAGTGAGCGACATGCAAATAAAACCAATCATAACACAACTAACTGAAGGACCAAGTCCACCTTCATCAGCATGCTCGGGATGTGAGGAAATATACAACAACCAGCCACTTAACGTCCTGTCCAGGGCGCACAAGAAGAGTAAATCTATCCATTGTGGGACATTAGACAACAACTACGTGTCTATGGAGACAGCATACAAGTAACTTTTTTATTACAATATGAGAGACCGCGTGGGCTAGTGGTTAATTGACACGGCTCTCAACACCCAAGGTGCTGAGTTCGATCCCCATCACAGCACCGACTGTTTCCCCGGGAAAGCAAACCCTAGAAAATGCAGAAGGAAGCAGACCCTTTCATAAAAGGTATGCTGAAGTCGGAAGCACTAGGCCGACAGGCACAAAATAAAAACCAAAGTGCAACGTACACCGCCTTGGGGAATAGAGAAATAAGGCGATAATCAACAACAAAAAATTACAAAATGAATTGATCTGACTTTAAAACGTCATTGCAGGTGAATACACGAAAAACAAAATATCTGCTTTCACATCTTCTGTATGCCAGATTAAATTCGGTGCAGTGTGTTTATTGTTGATTTACAGAGACATTGGAAGAATGAACGTAATTGCCTCTAACCAATGAACGTCGAGAAATCCTACCACATGATCTTTGATTAGCTGTTAGTAAATTATTCACGCATACGTATTATGAGCTGTGCAACATTTATTTTGATATTAGTCTACTGATTTGACGTCTGCTATGGAAGAAGTCTACTTTGGAAGAAACACACAAGGTCTGCGCATTAGTTGTTATGTTGCCAAGTACAACAGAAATCATCGAACGCAATTTTTCAGCTGAACATAAGTATGATGAATGACATATTACTAGTCTGGCTTTACTGGCAATTGAAAAACGACTTCTTAATACCCATCCATCCAGAGGGACTTTCTGTGACTGGTTCATTGATGAATATGTCAAGCAAGAGCAGACACTAGATTTTTACCTTCTAGTAAAGAAATAATTTTTTTGCATCTATTAAATTCGTTTGTTAAAAATATATTTTTGTAGCAATATATATCATATACCGTTGCATTTATGAATTGTTGGGTCTGCTCCAAAAATGTAAATTTTAAGAAGCAAAAATTAACGTTCGTAGCTTACTTTGTCCAACAAAATCTAGCCCATATTAATTGTCTTGTAAAATTGTGGTATACCAGGCGTGTTGAAATGCAGCCAGACCTAACTGCAACAAGTGAACATACGTGCGATGTGCGTGATGACGTCACATCTTATGTAAACAGCACATGCCAACTGTCGAGTTTGCAAAATTCCATTATCCTCCACTTCATCGATTCCTCAGCAGACCGTTGAAAACATGACGGGTGTAATACGAAATTCGTCCAAGGTTGAGCAGCGAGAGGTGATTCGGTTTCTAACAGTTGAATGATGTCGACCAGTTGACATTCATCGCAGAATGCAGCCTGTGTTTGGTGACAAAATTGTAGCGAACGTAGGCTCTGGCGACGGTCCACCCGAATTGCTGCCTCAATTTTGGCAGTGGCATCTTCTTACGCAACAATATGCGCCTGACCTGGTCTTGGAAGATCTTTCATTAACTCACGTCATTCTTTAAACATGGTTGTCCAGTTCTTCACTGTTGTCTTCGCTACACTTTCGTCACCACACACTGTCATTCTCCGATGAATGTCAACTGGTCGACATCCTTCAACTGTTAGAAACCGAATCACCGCTCGCTGGTGAGCTCTGGACGGATTCCGTATCACACCCGCCATGTTTTAAACGGTCTGCTGGGGAAACTATGAGTCGGAGGATAATGCAATTTTGCAAACTTGACGGTTGGTATGTGCTGTTTACACCAGAAGTGACGTCATCATGCGCATTGTACGTATGTTCACTTGGTGCAGTTAGGACCGATTTTATCTCAATACTCCTTAATCATTATAATAAGACTACAGTGGTTCAACAATATTTGAAAAGTACTTAACAGTTGAAAAATCTAGATCAAAACATCACATAGAACAGTTGTACTGACGCACGCTAATCCAGAGGAAATTTCCAAAGCTCAAAGGTGCTTCCGTGTCTCTGGAAGCCACAGACGGCCACTAAAGTATCACTATTTGTCTTTCTCTCTGTTTATTTGTTTGGATGCATGTCTATTTATAAATTGTAATGTCTGGTTATGTGCCTAAATTATTCTTTGTTTGAATTTTGGTACGTTTATCTGGCTAATCTATCTATCTATCTATCTATCTATCTATCTATCTATCTATCTATCTATCTATCTATCTATCTATCTACCTATCTATCTATCTATCTATCTATCTATCTATCTATCTATCTATCTATCTATCTATCTATCTATCTATCTATCTATCTATCTATCTATCTATCTATCTATCTATCTATCTATCTATCTATCTATCTATCTATCTATCTATCTATCTATCTATCTATCTACCTACCTACCTACCTACCTACCTACCTACCTACCTACCTACCTACCTACCTACCTACCTACCTACCTACCTACCTACCTACCTACCTACCTACCTACCTACCTACCTACCTACCTACCTACCTACCTACCTACCTACCTACCTACCTACCTACCTACCTACCTACCTACCTACCTACCTACCTACCTACCTACCTACCCACCTATCTATCTATCTATCTATCTATCTATCTATCTATATATCTATCTATCTGTCTATCTATGTATCTATGTATCTATGTATCTATCTATCTATCTATCTACCTGTCTATCTGTCTAGTCTGTCTTGTCTGTCTTGTCTGTCTGTCTGTCTATTTATCTATCTATCTATCTATCTATCTATCTATCTATCTATCTATCTATCTATCTATCTATCTATCTATCTATCTATCTATCTATCTATCTATCTATCTATCTATGTATCTATCTATCTATCTATCTATCTATCTATCTATCTATATATATGTCTGTCTGCCTGTGTGTCTGTTTGTCTGTCCGTTCGTCCGTCCGTCAGTCTATCCGTCCGTCCGTCTGTCTGTCTGTTTTTCTGTCTGTCTGTCTGTCTCTGTCTGTCTGTCTGTCTACCTATCTATCTGTCAATCTATTTATTTAACTATACATCTATCAGTCTGTCAGCCTGTCAGTCTGTCTGTCTGTTTCACACACACACACACCCACACGCACATACACACACACACATACTAACACACACACACACTCATATATATATATAGTTATTACATCTACTCATTGACCATCCTGCCTGCATGTATGTATGTTGCATTTTCTCGTCACTCTATTTGTGTATCCACCCCAAGTCTCACTATCTACCTACGCAAACCTTCTCCTTTCTGACTTTGTGAACCTTTTCCTGTCAAATTATTAAACCCTTTCCCGCCAATGCCTACCTATATTACGTGTTTTAATGCCTGCCTATTCCTGATTCATTTCTTCCGGCGCCAGAATGTTAATCCGAAATGAATCCAAATCACCTTCCCCAATAACTCTTCTTCCAAAACATGTTTCATCTTATTTTGATGGTTCAAGAAAAGGACAACTTTCAACAATTACATGCAGTAGCGAATCTACCATTTTGGAGGAAAGTGACAGGTTCTGCTGGTCGGGGAAGTGCATTACCAAATAGTATACTATGTTATCATCAAATTATGTGCCCAGAGTGTTTAATCTTTGTCGCCGCCTTCTGTTGTTGATGCCGTAACAAGAACATTTGTTTATGCACTCGTGGCTCCAGGTTAGTTGGTTGGGACGTTGGTTGGTTATTGATCTAGTACCCTGAGGGTTCCTGCCCTTTGGCCCAATGCCATATAGTGGTATCTGTAAGTGTTTGTAAGCTGTTGTTTAGTTCCGTACAAAGTGTTCCATTTGTCTGGCTTTAGAGGAAGAAGCTCTTTCCTAACACCGTCAATCGCCAGACAAATAAAAATATGATGTTCAAGTTTCAAAGGGATGCACCCACAGCCGGCACTCTGGAGCATGTTCTGGTTGGATTCTGTTCAAGTCACTGTTAAGTTGTATGTGTTGAATACATAACATTCAAGCCGAAATCGGATGCACTGGACCGACAGGCGCAGAATAAAAACATAGTGCTACGCACAACGCCTTGGGGAATAGATAAATAAGATGAACGCAGAAAAAAAAAATTAGAAATCAAGAGATATTTGGGCAAGTTCAGACTTACAATTATATATATATATATATATATTAGCAAATAATGGTTCAGAGACCACACTATAACTTTTTTTTTTAATGGATCAAGACGCCGAGCAGTGCATGAGCTGCAGCGGTCAGTGACCCAAAGCTGACTTAGTGTCAGGACCAGCGTCTGTGACAAACTCCTCATGATCCGGTCAGGCCTACTGTGTAGTTAAACCAGAGTCGATTGCAGCGGTTGACCGCCTTGGAAAGAACAAACGCCGATTGTCAGTGAAAAGCATGCCTCACCGTAACGAACTTTCATTTGCAGATGAATTTCTATAGGTTTCAAACTTCCAACCAAAAAATGAATAACAGAACGCTGTTTCACCATTATGGCACGTTCAATGCAATCGTAACATACTTAGCAAGTTTCAATATAATATCATCCTTTTTTCTGATTTATATCCCACTTTTAAGGTGTTCATTTGAAGACCCTCTTGTATATATATATATATATATATATACATACACACACACACACACATATATATGTATATACAAGGGGCGCTCAGAAAGTAGTGCAGCACATCGTTTTTCTCAGCTAATAATGAAAATCGAAGCATAAATTACAAATATCGCATGTATCAATTGTGTGTACCACATTTTACCGGAATTGGCCAAAGAATACAACTGCACTAAATCGTTGAAATGGAGCATGTTAGTAACTCGCATTATTAGCAGCGAATTGTGAAAAATGTCTTGTTGGAGAGAATAAAACGGTTGTAAACATTCACAAGCGTCTATGTGATGTGTACGGAAGTTTTGTAGTCGACAGGAGTACAGCAAGTCGCTCGTTTTAGAGAATTAAAGAATTATGACGTATAGATACGGAGCCTCTTGACCGGCCGCGCAGTACTGTCACAGCCACCAACGCAGAAATGTTGAAATGCGCTGATGACATTATTCTTACTGATAGGCGACTCACTACTCAACAACTGGTCTTACGGCTGTCAAACAGCATTGATAGTTTAAATGCAGTTATACAAACGCTCGGATTTTCTCAGGTTTGCAGAAGATGGGTTCCTCCAAGTCTCACAAATGACCACCGATTACAAAGGAACAATTTCTTCTGAATTTTTGGAGCATTTCAATGCTGATGGAGAGAACATTTTGGCTTATATCTTTACAGGTGACGAAACCTGGGCACTTCATTTTGAACCTGAGACAAAAAGACAGTCCATGGAGTGGCATCATCCACAATCACCACGAAGAAAAAATGTAAGACAACTGCTTCAGCTGCAAAGGTCATGATCACTGTCTTTTGGGACATTCAATGTGTATTTCTTGTGGATGTGATGCCACATGAGAGATAATCAATTCGCAAGCGTACATTAAGACATTGAAAAAACTCACTGGATGTAACCGCATAGTTCGGCAGAGCAAGAATCACCTGCTTCGCTTTCACGACAACATTCACGACAATGCGTCCCCTCATACAAGTGTGGCAACACGGGAGGCAATCACCAAATTGGGTTGGACTGTACTATCTCATCCGCCCTGTAGTCCTGATTTGGCACCCAATTATTATAATGTTTGGATCACTATATATATATAAATACTCGTATATAATATCACATGCATCCATGTATCGCCTTTTGACCTTAAGTGCCAGCGCAGCTTAGATTAATTTATTTCTACATAGCCGCCCCACCCCCCTTTCCACCCCCACCCTCAATGTATCTCGCATCACTTCATTGCAACTATCAAATATAAACGTTTGTCGATATACACACATTCATCGGCAATAATACCTTCCAAAGTTTCTATCATCAGGTATAGATCACACACACATAGGCTATTCTGTTTGTGTTGGCGGTAAACAACAAGCAAACGGGTTTCCATTTAATGTATCAACAGCATCGTTTATAATAGCTGATAGTTCGTGAATTACTTCTGCACTTTTGATTGAATTATGAAGATGTGACATGTCTGACTTATGCTTAAATAGATTTAAGTGAGGAAGGTGTGCGCTGTTGTACGTTTCACACAAGTGTCGCCCTAAACTACCTCGGTCCAGTGGCAAGACGTAGTCATAACGACTGGAGATGTTGCAGA
This sequence comes from Ariolimax columbianus, assembly GCA_036924085.1. Classification (NCBI taxonomy): domain Eukaryota; kingdom Metazoa; phylum Mollusca; class Gastropoda; order Stylommatophora; family Arionidae; genus Ariolimax; species Ariolimax columbianus. The sequence goes on from JAVGWX010000012.1 coordinate 51,483,965, forward strand.
ATACAGGTTTTACTTCAAGGTTTGGGGGAACTGAGACGTAAGTCTAGTCATGTAAAACTTACTGATCGAACTATGTTAACCAAGGTCAGATAAAACACATTTACTAATATACACCCCCCCCCCTCCCCTCACCCTTAAATTTTAATGCAGCTCTCCCTTGAAACGGGATGTTTTCAAAGCAGCCTGGATAATCAGGTAGAGAATCGATGCAATCCCGGTAGTAGTGAGCGACCCGCAGATGAAGCCAAGCATTGCACATCCGTCTGAAGGACCGCCGTCCACCTTTATCAAACACGAAAGCTACTGCTTACATCCCTTAACGCCTCTTTTTTGCGTTCGCTTTAGTTCTTTAATCCCCAAAGCGGTGTTCGTTGCACTGTGGTTTTTATTTTGCGCCTGTCGGCCCAGTGCATCCGACTTCAGCAAGCACTTAATGTAAGGGCCTGCTTCCTCTTGCATTTTCTAAGGGTTTGCTTCCCCGGGGTAACGGCCGGTGCTGTGATGGGGATCGAACCCAGCCCCTCCTGGTTGTGAGCCGTGTCACTTAACCACTAGCCAACGCATCCCCCTAACGCCCTTTTCATAGTGCTCAAAGAAATAATCCCAGGGTTTACTATCGAAGCCTTTCCTGCGAACAGGTAACCCGCAAGGCAACGGGGAATCATATACAACATAATCTTAACTTATGAACTAATTAATTTTAAAGGCATTTGACAAAACCAATTGATGATTTGGTCTTCGCTGACGGCTTGCCTCTTCTATCTCAACCACAAACAGATGGACAGTAAAAATAATTGTACATGACGAATGGTCACAACGATTCGGTCTGAGAACAGAACAGGTGTACAGTCCTTATCGTAGATGCTAAAAAGGATACAAAGAACGGCGACAAAACTGATAGTGGGATTCCAGAATTACAGTTATGAGGAATGACTCAGAAAAACGGGCCTACAGTGTCTAGAAAAGAAAAGAATTCGAAGTGACAATACCGTTTTATAAGATTAAGGGAAAACGCCAGAAAAGCGCGTGAAATATTAGTCTCGCGAAGTGAACTTTCCATGCCCTCCCTGCCTGCGAGTATGCAGATCCCAAATCGGACTTGTCAGCCATCTCTGCACCCATCCACAACCCGCAAGTACAGTATATTCGACTGTGAGGACTGGCTAAAATGAAAAACGAAAGGTACTCATCATGCGTAATGGACGAACAACAAACGATAAAAGATAATCAAAGGAAAGGATAAATTAGACTAAAATAAGTTGGTTTTTTTTTCAAATTACAACCTACAAAAACAAGACGGCAGATCAAGAAATTAAGATAGGTCAAAATTAGATATTAAAAAATATTATTTTAGTCACAGAGTGGTGAATGCTTGAAATGCATTGCCACAGGAAGTAGTGGAGGCAAGGCCAATTAATGTAATTAAGAATATATTGGATGCGCATAGCTTTTAGAGCAAGGGAATGCAAATGAAACTGGTTGTATACAGACTCTAGAGTATTCTAAACCAGTATAAGGATGTTAAGTTGAGTTAAGTTAAATTAGACATTGAAAACTAAGATTGTGAAAATAACTGCACCAAACGACAATCCTATTGTGTCGGGAGAAACTAGATTACAGGTGCACCAATAAAGACAGGGGGTACGCATTCTTCTTTCATTTCGTTTTTTGTCCTGAGTGTGCCTTGCAGCGTCAGGTTATGAAGAGGTTTCTTGACCAGGTCCTAGTATGTGTTTGTGCCTTGCAGCGTCAGGTTATGAAGAGGTTTCTTGACCAGGTCCTAGTATGTGTTTGTGCCTTGCAGCGTCAGGTTATTAAGAGGTTTCTTGACCAGGTCCTAGTATGTGTTTGTGCCTTGCAGCGTCAGGTTATGAAGAGGTTTCTTGACCAGGTCCTAGTATGTGTTTGTGCCTTGCAGTGTCAGGTTATGAAGAGGTTTCTTGACCAGGTCCTAGTATGTGTTTGTGTCTTGCAGCGTCAGGTTATGAAGAGGTTTCTTGACCAGGTCCTAGTATGTGTTTGTGCCTTGCAGCGTCAGGTTATGAAGAGGTTTCTTGACCAGGTCCTAGTATGTGTTTGTGCCTTGCAGCGTCAGGTTATGAAGAGGTTTCTTGACCAGGTCCTAGTATGTGTTTGTGCCTTTCAGCGTCAGGTTATGAAGAGGTTTCTTGACCAGGTCCTAGTATGTGTTTGTGCCTTGCAGCGTCAGGTTATGAAGAGGTTTCTTGACCAGGTCCTAGTATGTGTTTGTGCCTTGCAGCGTCAGGTTATGAAGAGGTTTCTTGACCAGGTCCTAGTATGTGTTTGGGCCTTGCAGCGTCAGGTTATGAAGAGGTTTCTTGACCAGGTCCTAGTATGTGTTTGTGCCTTGCAGCGTCAAGTTATGAAGAGGTTTCTTGACCAGGTCCTAGTATGTGTTTGTGCCTTTCAGCGTCAGGTTATGAAGAGGTTTCTTGACCAGGTCCTAGTATGTGTTTGTGCCTTTCAGCGTCAGGTTATGAAGAGGTTTCTTGACCAGGTCCTAGTATTTGTTTGTGCCTTTCAGCGTCAGGTTATGAAGAGGTTTCTTGACCAGGTCCTAGTATGTGTTTGTGCCTTTCAGCGTCAGGTTATGAAGTGGTTTCTTGACCAGGTCCTAGTATGTGTTTGTGCCTTTCAGCGTCAGGTTATGAAGAGGTTCCGTGACCCGATGCTAGTATTTGCTTCGTACATGGGAAGCTGCACTGCTTCTGTTATTTCAGCTATTCATCTTTTGCGTGATCAACACTTTGAATCTCTTCATACGTAAGCCTACATTCCCGAGATTGGAAAACTTGCGAGCCCCAATGATCCAATGACGAGTGGAGTTTTATTCATGGCATGGTCACTCAAGCATGGACAGGTTTTGGAGAGGGACCAGACAAAAGAGATGTGGATCAGGTGGAGCCCTATAGGTGTAGCTGCAGAACTCACCGGCGAGTGGTACATGCTCTGGGATGCACCAAATCATCTCCACCTCATGGGTGAAATGCATTCTTTACTTTTTGTCCTCTATCATTTATCCCCATGGATGACGAAGAGATGCAGACCAGCTGACATTGCACCTTTGCCCCTTTGTGACGATGCTCCATGTGACGAGGAATGCCACACATACCATCACTACGGACGGGCTGGCAGGACGTGACGATCTGCCATGTGACGGGGAATGCCACGCATACCATCACTACAGACGGGCTGGCAGGACGTGACGATCTTCCAGGAGACGGGGAATGCCACACATATCATCACTACAGACGGGTTGGCAGGATGTGACGATCTTCCAGGTGACGAGGAATGCCACATATACCATCACTACAGACGGGCTGGCAGGACGTGACGATCTTTCAGGTGACGGGGAATGCCACACATACCATCACTACAGATGGGCTGGTAAAACTGACGGAAGAGTTATGAGATAGCCGACCCAGATGAATATGATATGTCCCTGGCAGGACGTGACGATCCTGTGACACCGACACACTTTAATGCCTCCCTTTCGGGGACACTCGAAAGATTCATCCATAACCCCCCTTGGTAATCAGGATTGCTCTAAGACATCAGACTTGAAATGAGATTCAATGTCATCTTAATATTTGAGTAGGACGTGTGCTTTTGTCCGGGAGTCATTGGGCTGTCAAGAGCTGTCTGCTCACAGCTAAAGGGATTATATCATCATCACCATCATGAACCCTTCGGATTGTATCCATTGTATCTGTGCAGCATTGCTTTCTGTGGAATACTCTCTGGTGTTTGACGTTTCACGTGGTCAAATCATTTGGTTTGCTGTCTCTTGAAGAGGTCTTGCACTGGTGATGTATCTTTTTGTCTCCTTATTTCAAAATGATTTTAACCGTTAAATAGCAAAACATTCCTGAACATGCTACCTACGTGATTTATATCACAGCTGAAACATGGCAGTATCAACTTGAACATATCAATAAAAGTGAGCATGAAGTTACAGTCGCCCCAGCCCTATTCGGACCCATCAACAGACTGAACATATTCCAAATGGGTGAGCACATAGTTATCTTCATCACCCGGGATGGACCAAAAACAATACTATTCGTATCTTCACAAACATTGCCCGTGATGGCTGTGTGTGCTTTGTCTATTCCTCGTATGTTGGACACCTTTGTAACATATGTTGAGCACACACTTTATCAGCGCAGATACATGATCACTGCTAAAACAAATAATCTAGTTTATCAGACATGTGTCCGCAGCCCCCTGTTTTATGGTGGTGAATCCTGGTCTACCTACATGTACCAGAGGAGGTGACTGAACAGCTTTCACGTGAGGTGCTTGCGCTGAATTCTGGGAGTTGGGTGGCAGGGCAAGAACACCAGCGCAGAGGTGTTGGAGAGAACATGCACTATCGCGGTCTTTTCCATACAGTCTTCGAAGGATCCGATGGATGGGGCAGGATACCAAAAGATATTCTCTAGGGGGAATTACAGATGGGGAAAAGGTGACGGGCCGGTGACTACTTCGATATAAGGATGTGTGCAGCGGAATATGAATTATGCGATTATCGTATTGGAATCATAGGAACAAGACGCCATGAATCGTGTTGTGAGAAGGGGCAGGATTAGTAATGGGTAACAAAAGGAGATACTGATTTCCAAAAGGCCAAGGACTTGGCGTGTAAGAAGACACACCACTGCCTGCGATAACACAAATATCCCTGATTTTCCTTGCACCCACTGTGGAGGATGCTTCTCTACTCGGGTAGATCGAACGAACCACATTTGCTAGCGTCATGGACTGTTTTTACATCCTTTGTTTCAAACCACAACATACAGTCTTCTGACAAGACAGAAAGAGCCAATGAGATGCATTCATATGCATGTCCTATCTTTAGCCTGTTAAATAGATGAAATCTCAATCTGATGTGGCCTGTGCGATATCCGAAGATTACCACCTGCTAAATTCCGCTGAGCTGGTAATATGACGCATTTTCTTGTTAACACAGAGACTTTATAACCTTTTTTTTTTCTTGTTTCTACACCTGGTAAACTTCCTCTTGGCCTTTTTAAAAGTTACACATATCAGGTTGTGTTGGGTTTCCATCTTCTCCTCGGTGTGTTGGCCTTCTCATTTCCAAGAAGATTGCAATGAGATAGAATCCGCTTTACCATCGCTCTCCTGAACCAGTAATATCGTTTATAGAGCAACCCCCCCCCCCCCCCCCCAGACTCCTTCAGAAGAGTGCTTCCCAAACCATTCAGTACGTCAGACTGACAGTGATTTCCATTGTAGCAGGGACTTGTGCCAAATATTTTGAATATTGTTCTTTATCGAAAAATCTTAAACGTGTATTAAAGTGGGGTTCATAATAATGGTAAAGTTTAAGTAGATCATAAACTAAAATTAGATAGCTGAAAAATGAAGTTGGTTATTTTCTAAAGGTGTCATTAGGTGGCAGTCACATTCGGTTGTATGATTACTGCAGGGAGTAGACGCTATGTGTCACATGAATTTACGCAACGCAGCTCAAATAAAGAATGGCGTCCGAGGTCATAGAGCATGCAATCAAAGAAGAATGATGTTTCGCCTATTTTGTATTTTATTTTTTTTTTAAAGAACTTTGGACATTCTTGTGGAAATGTGTCTTTTTTTGTGGCGCGAAGTTTTCGCTGCGCAAAGCGGTGCATAATTAATTTAATCCATTAATTTTGTCACGCACGCTTAAAAATTGCGAATGGATCTTGACCTGGGCATTCTGCTCAGACTACTACAAAAGCTTCAATGTAGTGGACGGGAAGATGATTATAACTGACAGGCGAGTAACTATAGATAATGTAATAACTGCAGTTTGGTGTTGCCAAGCTTCAGCTTACATCATAATGCAAGGTCCAACCTTGGCTGGAGACGTTACAATAACAACGAAGAGGTTGAACATGAAGTGCGAATCTGGCTGAGACAACAGGCCAACGACTTCTATGCTACAGGTTTTGATGAGACAACAGACCGACGACTTATACGCTGCAGGTTTTGGTGAGACAGCATGCCAACCACTTCTATGCTACATGTTTTTGGTGAGACAACAGACCGACGACTTATACGCTGCAGGTTTTGGTGAGACAGCATGCCAACGACTTCTATGCTACAGGTTTTGATGAGACAACAGACCGACGACTTATACGCTGCAGGTTTTGGTGAGACAGCATGCCAACCACTTCTATGCTACATGTTTTTGGTGAGACAACAGACCGACGACTTATACGCTGCAGGTTTTGGTGAGACAACAGGCCAACGACTTCTATGCTACAGGTTTTGGTGCGCTGATAAAGCGATGGTATAAGTGTATCAATGTTGATGGAAATTATATTGTGAAATAAGGGGCAATATAAGTGCGATGGTTTGAAGTTCGAATCTTATTGGGGATCAAGACGCTGAGCAGTGCATGAGCTGTAGCAGCCAGTGACCCAAAGCTGGGTACTAGCGTCATCACCAGCGTCCCAGAGCTGCGAAAACCCTTCTTCCCCTCCACCGTGTGATCCGGGATATCAGATTGCAGCAAGGCAGACTGGTTAAGGAGTAGGGATCGAAAAGGGAAGATTAGCCCGGTATTAAAAAATGCCTGCTGAAGTCGTATAGGAATGGAAGATGCAAATATCACTGTCAATCTGTAAACTACGACACTACGCGTCTCGTTCTGTGGACAGCATCCAGCTAGATGTACTTGCAAAGCTCTTGTCATAGCTGAGTATCAGGAGATTAGGAACGAACAAAGACAGCATCTCATTTATATGGGTTTTTTAATAGTTATTTCTGACCAATTAATTAAACTGCCCTCGTACATGCATAGCCATCTTCTCACAACGACTGTTGTAGACACAAGATTAAAATAGTTATTTTAAAAAAATCTTAAATAGTACATAATAAACGAGAATTTTAAAAAGAATTGATTGGTTCAAGATTCTGGACGACATTTTTGGATCGGTGACTGAAGGCTCACGGATTGGCACCAGTTTGCTAATTACTATTGTGGGAAGCACTGCTTTCGATCCAATGTTTTTTACCTCCTCAGTAACTCAACCGCAGACTGTACGGCTGTGAAGAGCAGGACATGTACTGTATGCTATAAGGACAATGTCCTTAAAATAGTCAAAGTTTCTCAACTGGAGGACGTTGATTTTGTTCCATTTAGTTTTTCTGTTGCCAATTTTTAGAAGTTTTTTTTTTTGTTTCCCTTTATTTGTTTGGTTACAACCATAACGCTGCTACTGGATTACTGAATGACCAGTCCTTTTGCAGATCCCAGCTTCTCTTTCAACTGTCTCTGTCAGGGGCTACGGTGCCCCAGTAGAAAATGAGTCGACCATCTGCGACATCCTCAATGTTGTTGCGTGATGCAAGATTATCCGTTCGTCGCAGTAAGTGGCCCGTCCAGCGATGTTTGATCGTGTCTACATAAATAACATCATCTTCTACAATTGACATATGTCAGAGTTATGTAGACCTTTTGTGCGCTGGCCGACCATGTGTCTTTTGAGCTAAGCTTGGGTCGCTCTGAGCTTGGACTCCATTACTTCGTGAGTGACCATGTTTCCGCTGCAAATCACATTACAGTCAGTACTGTGAAGTTCAAGAGTGAGACGCACGGGCTCTGGTCGTAGATGTTGTCCAGTACCATCTTTATCGAAGTGAACACTGCCCAACCCGCGCGACGCCATCTTGTCCCTTACTCTATTAATGCACAATATTATATTAAGGAGATCAGGCATGACATATCTCCCTGTAAACTCATAGGTACTAATCCTCTTTCAAAAGATGGAAAGTGGTATATTTTCTATAGACTCCTGTATCAACGACAATTTCTGTTTTATGATTCCCCACCGTATATGTTGATTAACAACTCATTTTATTGAACAAATTACCGTCCTAGTACGAGGGGCCACTGTTTTTCAAACAACAAATTCATTTTTTCTGCTTAACATCTGCAATCTCCATTACCGTAACACACCTACTACTTTGGTCTCGGAAAACTAGTTTATCTTCCGTAAAGTATCTGGTATCTCCATTACCGTAACACACCTACTACTTTGGTCTCTGGTATCTCCATTTCTCTATCGGAAAACACTGCTAATGGCCATAGATAAGTCGCATGTTCCCCAGATGTATTTACCATATCCCGCCACATGGAAATGTCGTCTGCAGATTACCTGATAGTCGCCCAAAGTACAGGTGTAATTAAATGTTACCTGATACCCTAGGGGAAAGGTTAGTTTGATATATAGAACAGGTGCGTGCAGCCATAAGTGCGTCAATACGTTTGTTTGTCCACATCTGATTGCGTCGTGTAGTAAGAGTTGGTGAAGAGTGGTTGGCCGAACGGGTTTGATGTCGGTCATTAAGTACGAGGACGTCTATTCCAACCATTGGTAAAACATCGGAACGTTTTCATATCGAATTTCTCCTTGTTCTTATTGCTAATGTATCTTCTTCTTCATCTTATTTCACGTTCGTCACAAACAGGATGGTGTGACGCTATGACGTTGTTTACAGCGAGGCGGCTTTATAAACGCCTTTTGGTCTGATACATTCCGTTTTAGATTGTTTTTTTGGGGGTATTGGTTTGTCTTCTAATTGCATCCCCTACCCTCTTAGCCAAACTACAAGGTTGCAGTCTGCCTCCAGGACCGACTCAGAAAAGAGTATTGGTCAGCTTTGTATCGCTGACCCTGATGCAAACTGCCAGCTCATTCATTGCCATATCTTCAAGTTGAACTCATATGTGATATTCAATTCGTTAGATGAGATGAATTCCCATGCTGTTAGATGAGATGAGTTCCCATGCTTTTAGATGATATGAGTTCCCATGCTGTTAGATGAGATCAATTCCCATGCTGTTAGATGAGGTGAGTTCCCATGCTGTTAGATGAGTTCCCATGCTGTTAGATGAGATTAATTCCCATGCTGTTAGATGAGGTGAGTTCCAATGCTGTTAGATGAGTTTCCATGCTGTTAGATGAGGTGATTTTCCATGCTGTTAGAGGAGATGAGGTCCCATGCTGTTAGATGAGGTCCCATGCTGTTAGATGAGATGAATTCCCATGTTGTTAGATGAGGTGAGTTCCCATGCTGTTAGATGAGTTCCCATGATGTTAGATGAGGTGATTTCCCATGCTGTTAGAGGAGATGAGGTCCCATGCTTTTAAATGAGGTCCCATGCTGTTAGATGAGTTCCCATGCTGTTAGATGAGTTCCCATGCTGTTAGATGAGATGATTTCCCATGCTGTTAGAGGAGATGAGGTCCCATGCTGTTAGATGAGATGAGTTCCCATGCTATTAGATGAGATGAGTTCCCATGCTGTTAGATGAGATGAGTTCCCATGCTGTTAGATGATATGAGTTCCCATGCTGTTAGAGAAGATGAATTCCCATGCTGTTAGATGAGATGAGTTCCCATGCTGTTAGAGGAGATGAATTCCCATGCTGTTAAATGAGGTGAGTTCCCATGCTGTTAAAGGAGATGAGTTCCCATGCTGTTAGAGTTCCCATGCTGTTAGATGAGGTGATTTTCCATACTGTTAGATGAGTTTCCATGCTGTTAGATGAGGTGATTTTCTATGCTGTTAGAGGAGATGAGGTCCCATGCTGTTAGATGAGTTCCCATGCTGTTAGATGAGTTCCCATGCTGTTAGATGAGGTCCCATGCTGTTAGATGAGGTGATTTGCCATGCTGTTAGAGGAGATGAGGTCCCATGCTGTTAGATGAGTTCCCATGCTGTTATATGAGTTCCCATGCTGTTAGATGAGTTCCCATGCTGTTAGATGAGTTCCCATGCTGTTAGATGAGTTCCCATGCTGTTAGATGAGATGAGTTCCCATGCTGTTAGATGAGTTCCCATGCTGTTAGATGAGTTCCCATGCTGTTAGATGAGTTCCCATGCTGTTAGATGAGTTCCCATGCTGTTAGATGAGATGAGTTTCCATGCTGTTAGAAGAGATGAGTTTCCATGCTGAACTCCACATGTGTTGTTCGAAGTTACTTTCAGTTTCGTAAAGTTTTGAGTTTAGTGTTGAAGCTCTTGGTCAGTGTATCCTCTCTAACTAATAAGTCATATCAACAAAATCCTTTAACGGATCATCATGAAGAGGTTAGAAAACAAGCTGAACAAAGAGGTCTATGAAGTACAGGCAAGCTTTGGAAAAGGTAGGAGCATAAAGGGTCAAATCTTGAACATAAGAAATATTCTTAAAAAATGTACAATGTCGACGTGTACACCCGCTTAATAGATTACACGAAAGCGTTCGACTGTGTACAATACCAAGTGGTGTGGACCATAATGAGAGATATGGGGTTCAAACGCAGTTGATTCAATTGGTCGAATCACTTTGCCCGGAACAACGAGCTTTGGTTAGAAAAGCCGACAAAACGTCAGATTGGTTTGTAGTTTGTGAGGTGACTGCCTAGGCTGGCGGCCTTTATTCCTCAGTCCTATCAATCATTCTGTTGGACCGTAGCAATGCGAATTGTTGTTGCTGTTGTAGTTGAATGCCTAAATTGAGTAGAAATAATCTTTTTGTGCGAACTGAAAAGGAAGGGTTGAAGTAGATTGCCTCACATCCCGAGCATGCTGAGGAAGGTGGATCGGGATCATCCAGGCGGTTGTGCTGTGTTTTACTTAATCTGCATGTCGTTCACTACTACGGGGATGATGTAGATCCCTTATCTCTTTAGCCAGGCTCGAAAGAAAACAGCACGTTTCCAGGGAGGACTATAAAGAGGTCGAGGTGGGTGTATTGGCCAGTATATTTTGCCTGACCCTGACAAACATGTCTGTACAGTATATTTTGCCTGACCCTGACAAACATGTCTGTACAGTATATTTTGCCTGACCCTGACTAACATCTCTGATCAGTATGTTATGCCTGGACAGACATTATTCTTCCTCTCCAGCCCTGTGAATGAACAATGTAATGTGTTTAAATAACAATGAAGAGATGTTCCAAATGCTGGTCTTTGATCAGTATGTTTCTCCTGACCCTGATTATGACTCCGTTCATCACATGTGATGAAGACCACTCACTTTGTTAAACCGTGCGGACAGTCTTCTCTGTTGCTGTGTCCGCTGAAATGGGTGACCTGCGCGGTGATTTGGATTAAAGTGAGCAAAAAAAATGCGTCTTTTGTCAACCTCACTTTCTCGTCTTGAGCTACCTTTGGCCAGTGACATGACATTATCGCGACGACTGAAGATATCACAGGATACATATTTTTCCTCAAGGTTTACTCTCGAAGCCTTGCCCGTAAACAGGTGTCCTGCAAGGCATGACATCTATCGTTGTGTGTCTCACCTTTCCCATAATCGCAAGAGGGCCTATGGATATCACTCATCGTGGGTGATATGTTCGACATCTCTTCTGGGCGACGTGTCTAGTTCATTATAGTCACGTGTCTATATTTCACAGTCACACCAAAACTGACGCTGTCTGCAGCAGGGGTGAAAGGCGCCAAACTCGAGAAGTCCAGTCGAATGAGCCTGACCATTAATTACGACACAGGTTTAACTGTAGTATAAATTCATATAGCCGAGGTACCTGATTGTGACCCTGATTAGTCAATGTGGTGCACGATAAATCTTACAACAGCGGTTTAAAACAATAGTCGTATCACACTTGGCATATAAACGATAACGTAAGTGGCCATGCAACTTATCGGTACAGATGGAGGAAAATGTCGGTCAGCAAGGTAGGATAATATGAAATGTTTTTAAGAACCATTCTCCTTCCCCTGTCCTTGGGCGCCACGTCAGACATCATGTTTCAAATGCTCAGCCACGTGGATTGCCTTGTCATTATCAGTCAATATGTTATCCGAATTGCGTGTTTACAGAAGTTTCGGGAAAAATCATCCTGTTTTCTGGGCCTTGATTTGCTCCACAGTGGCTTGTCTCATCCTCCATGTAACTTCCTTTCTTCAAGTTTTTGCATGGCGATACACTAGTTCAGATTCTATTGAGTGACTTACATCTTGCCCACGGCAGGTGTCTGAGAAGGAAGACTAACGTCTGGTCAGGCAAAATATACTGATCAGACATGTTATTCAAGGTCAGGCAAAATATACTGATCAGACATGTTATTCAGGGCCAGGCAAAACATTCTGGCCAAGACCATTACGGGTTGTTTCCATGGCAGCCTGGCTAAGGAGGTGAGGGATTAACGTGATCCCCGTAGTAGGAAGTGACACGCAGATGATGAAGCCACGCATAACACAACCGCCTGGAAGACCCCGGTCCACCTTCATCAGCACCATCATGGCCATCATCAGCTAATGAGAACCACAGAGTGAGTGCTGATGTTCGGATGTTCATGATGATCTGGCTGTGCTCACCATGTTATCTCAATCAGTTTTCGGATTATATTATTTCTCGCATGTATAATTTATGCGCGCTGGCTTCGCATATGAGTGGTCCTGGGTTCATTCCCCAGTTGAGAACGCAATTTGTCGGACCGCAATGGCTCCGGGATCGACCGAGCCTTAAATGGGTACCGGTTCAGTCCGGGAAGTAAAGGCGGCCGGTGTAATGTTGACTACATCATCCACTAAGTGCCGTGGGTTACAAAATAATACGGACATAACACCATATTTCCAAATTGCGCCGCACGACGTGACGGGATCTTTCCTTTTTTATTTACACGTATACCTTCCGTTTTGTTTCCTTATCTTAACGTCTTTATACTGGTTTAGCAGACTCTGCAGAGTTTGTATACAACCCGTTTCATTTACATTACCTTACTCTAAAAGCTATGCGCATCCAATTTATTCTTAAATGCATTAACTGTCCCTGCCTCCACTACCTCCTATGGCAATGCATTTCAAGCATTTACCACACTCTGACTAAAAGAAATATTTCCTAATATATAATCTGGACCTCTTTTTAGTTAATTTGTAGCTATGCCTTCTTGTTCTTGTGGGCACCTGTATTTTAAAAAACATGTTATAGTCTAATTTATCCATTTCTCTGATCATCTTATAAACCTGTATTAAGTCACCTCTAATTCTTCTCTTTTCTAGACACTGTAGGCCGGTTTTTCCTCATAACTGTAATTCTGGAATCCCACTATCATCTTTGTCGCTATTTTTCCATAATGTTTATATTCCCTCTAAGATAAAGACTCCACACCTGTACACAGAACTCCAATCTAGGCCTATCTAATGCTGTATACAGTTTGACTATCACTTCCTTGTTCCTATGTTTAATATTTCTTTTGATCATACCAAACATTGCATCCTGGCAGTGTATCGCGTACGATTCAACTTTACATCCAGGTATTTGGGGATCGTACTGTGTACTGTGTACTGGGCACTGTACTGTGTACTGTGTTATTTATTCTAAATCGGCATGTGATGACGACTACTTTAGCGACGAGTCTAGCCTAGGACAGTAAACTGAATCTCCCTACGCCGTCTCAGTGTGCGTGGGTAAGACAAGGTTGTGTTCCAGCTCCTGTCCTTGTCATCTGATTTGTAGTCTTCTGAGGTGGAATTCACATACTTTAGTTCTGCTTGAAGAAACGTAGAGAGAAACTGTGCATCATTGAAGACAACTCCCTAAGTGGATAGATACGATCAGAAAGTTTAGGCGAGAAAGTCTGTCTGATTGCGCTATCAAGGCTGGAGACAGAAGATGCAGGCTATCGTTAATTTGCAGATCGTATCAGACCTGGCATGATTACAATTGATGTGTTCTTAAAATAGGGTATTCAACCAGATCCAGTGTGCGTTTTCGTTCTTGTATCACCGTTATGGACTCCAGAGAGAGGACGAAAGAGAGACAGACCTAAGAAAAATGTGCCAAGTGGCATGTGTTGTTGTTTGGAATGCCCACAATGAGTAGGTTTACTCTTTTGTGCGCCCTGAAAAGAACGTTAAGAGGCGGGTTGTAGTACCTTTCCTCACATCCAGAGCGTGCTGATGAAAGGGGTTAGGGGTTCTCTAGGTGGTTGTGCAATGCTTGGCTTCATCTGCGTGCTGCTCACTACTACGAGGATCACGTCAATACCTCACCACGTTAGCCAGGCTGTCATGAAACCAGTCCGTTTCCAAGGAGCGCTGGGAGGAAGCCGAGGTGGGGGTCTTGGCCAGTGTATTTTGCCTGACCCTAACATGTCTGATCAGTATATTTTGTCTGCCTCTAACATATCTGATCAGTATTTTTGCCTGACCCAAACATGTCTGATCAGTATATTTTGCCTGACCCTAACATGTCGGATCAGTACATTTTGCCTGACCCTAACATGTCTGGTCAGTGTATTTTGCTTGTCCAGACGTTAGCATTCCTCGCTACTTCTAAGGTGTAAATCACATACTTGGATTCTGCTTAAAGAAACGTAGAGAGACATTATTCTTCTAAAATTTCTCGAAGTGGATAGATAAGATCAGAAGGTTTAGGCGAGAAAGTCTGTCTGATTGCGCTATCAAGGCTGGAGGCAGAAGATGCAACGCAGTCTATCGTTAATGTGCTGATCGTATCAGACCTGGCATGATCACAATTCATGTGTTCTTGTAGTAGAGTTTTCAACTAGATTGTGTGTTTTCGTTCTTCTGTCACGCTTATGGATTCCAGAGGGATGACGAAAGAGCTGTCATCATCGCAAACTCCCATCATCCGCACATTAGTGATGGTTAAGTGACATTTTGAAGTCAATCAACGACCGTCTGTTGGATGAGGACACCGAAACAGATGAATCAGCAATCCACAGACTGAAAAGTTTCGACATCAAATGCGATTCGAGCGGAGTGGGGTGCACTAGAGACCGGAGTAGGAGACTGTACAACCAGCAAGCTACAGAAACCATCAGCATCCAGACCCTGTATCTTATGCTGAGATTAACTGAGCACCTATGGGTATGCCCTAAGTGCAGTGACGTCGATTCTTAGAAACAGAAACACAAGGAAGGCGAAAGAGACACCGACCTAGGATATATGTGCTAAGTGGCATAGACGCCGAAATGAAAACCATGAATCAAAACTCGAGCAAAGCCCAGACTCTTGTGAAGAGAAGGGAAGAAGGTGTGTTGCGACCTTTAAGGACACGACGAACCATAATGGTCGCTGACCACTTGTCAATCAAAGACCTACTATATAAGAACAAAGAAACGGATACTAATTGATTACACCAACCTGTGCAAATGCCTCCCCGACATGCCCAGTGTGTCAACGTGACTACGACGTGATTCGAACCTACTACGTTGGAATTGTAAATCAAGCTCGCAATCCCTAGGCCAGGGATTCTTCGAAGACAGAAAGACTCCGATAGTTGTTTCTGCCCTTAAGGTGCTTCTGCACCTGGCGAGATGGTAACTGACCCCTTACCAGATAAAGACCAAGGATTTAAGGAAAGAGAAAGACTTCAATAGGTATTTCTGCCTTTACGGACCTTACCTGGCGTGATGGTAGCTGACCCCTTACCAATTAAAGACCAAGGATTTAAGAGGAAAGAGAAAGACGACTCGTTTCTTGATGACTATCTTTCTTATTGTTGTTGTTGTTGCCGTGCGCGTCGTCTCATGCTCTTCTTATTAATGGTGCCGACTCGAGCTGAGAAGTAGGTTACCTTTTCAGATAGGCTGTCTTCTTTACCCATGGTACAAAGATGCGCTCGTATGTCCTTGTTTTGTACAAGCTTGATTGTATATTTATATCTTTCACTTTCTCTCTCTCTCTCTCTCTCTCTATATATATATATATATATATATATATATATATATATATATATATATATATGCAATGGAAATAAAGTGCTTTAGAAGACTCTTAAATGTTACATATAAGGACCGTGTCACGAACGTAGAAATACGACGAAGAGTGGAACCCGCAATTGGGCCTTCTGGTGATTTCTTCACAGTAATCAAATGACGGAAGATGGTTTGGTATCGGCACATCACGAGGTCCAGCGGAATTACAAATTCAATACTGCATAGTTCCGTACCAGGAAAGAGAGTGCAGGGACGTCAGACAACATCACTGAGTGGTCAAACCTTCGTCTCGTTGAGGCACGACTGGTGGCAGCTAACAGAGAGAGGTGGCGTGGGATTGTGGGACTGTCTTCAAGTGTACCACAACAACCTGATAGATGACAGGATTAAATAAAGTGAACTGAACTGAACTGAGTATATCTGTTCATATCAGCTAACGATCTCCAGTACCCACCTAGATTTGATATTGTTTTTGTCAACTATATTCTCAAAGACAAATACATTTGTTTTGTTTCCACGAAATATCTGGGGCTGGTCTCTCGGTGGCACGATTGACTCGCATCCAGTGTTCGTACAGCGGTCTCAGTTCCGCCAGGCGGAGTGAAAGCGCGGGCTCGCCTAACACGCTCGCCTGCCTTTCCTCTGCACTGTAGCGGAACAATTTTGGTGGAGTCGTTACTGCTGAAAACGGTGCGTTACTGTGGTCCGTATATAGAAACTTTGTCAGTCTGTGTGTGGTTCGTCGAAGGCGTATAGCCAATCTCGACAGTTCGTCTCGCTGGTGGTCATTCTCTCGCAAAGAGCTTGTGACTGGCAAATGGAAAGCAGGAATCGTGCCTAAAGGCCCTGTCCTCGCCCGACCAACCCTTGGGAGAAGGGCAGGCCGGCAGGCAAAAATCGTCTCCAGTCCGAGTGAAAATCCTCGCCGGGGCCGTTGGGATCCGTTCTGCACAGAACACTGCCATCCCTCCCCGAGCGAGCCCGGTCGGTCGGTTGGTGTGTGTACGGGCCCCTTCCAGGCGGTCCTAGGTCGACGGAATGAGGGACGGAACAACCGTCCGTCCGTCAGTCGGTCCCTGCGGCCGTCCTGGAGAGGCTTTTTACACATCGATCCTTCGCCGACCGGTGTGTGTGGTTCGTCCGTCTCCGACAGATATCTGGTTAAACCTGCCAGTAGGCAAATGCTTGTCTCAAAGATTAAGTCATGCATGTCTAAGTTCACACTGTCTCACGGTGAAACCGCGAATGGCTAATTAAATCAGTCGAGGTTCCTTAGATGACACGATCCTACTTGGATAACTGTGGCAATTCTAGAGCTAATACATGCTTACCAAGCTCCGACCTCGCGGAAAGAGCGCTTTTATTAGTTCAAAACCAATCGTCTTTTCCCCTCGCGGAGTTGCGGCGTCCCCACTTGTGACTCTGGATAACTTCATGCTGATCGCATGGCTTCATGTGCCGGCGACGCATCTTTCAAATGTCTGCCCTATCAAATGTCGATGGTACGTGACATGCCTACCATGTTTGTAACGGGTAACGGGGAATCAGGGAGCATGAGAAACGGCTACTACATCCAAGGAAGGCAGCAGGCGCGCAACTTGCCCACTCCCGGCACGGGAAGGTAGTGACGAAAAATAACAATACGGGACTCTTTCGAGGCCCCGTAATTGGAATGAGTACACTTTAAACCCTTTAACGAGGATCTATTGGAGGGCAAGTCTGGTGCCAGCAGCCGCGGTAATTCCAGCTCCAATAGCGTATATTAAAGTTGTTGCAGTTAAAAAGCTCGTAGTTGGATCTCAGACGCAGGCGGGCGGTCCGGCTTGCGTCGGTTCACTGCCCGTTGTCTTCTGCCCTACCGTCCGCCGGCTCTCTCCCGCGGGTGCTCTTCGCTGAGCGTTCCGGGTGGCCGCGAGTTTACTTTGAAAAAATTAGAGTGTTCAAAGCAGGCCTCGGCTGCCTGAATAATGGTGCATGGAATAATGGAATAGGACCTCGGTTCTATTCTGTTGGTTTTCGGAACTGGAAGTAAAGATTAACAGGGACAAACGGGGGCATTCGTATTCCGGCGTTAGAGGTGAAATTCTTGGATCGCTCGCAAGACGAGCTACTGCGAAAGCATTTGTCAGGAATGTTTTCATTAATCAAGAACGAAAGTCAGAGGCTTGAAGACGATCAGATACCGTCGTAGTTCTGACCATAAATGATGCCGACTAGCGATCCACAGGAGTTGCTTCAATGACTCTGCTTGCAGCTTCCGGGAAACCAAAGTGATTGGGTTCCGTGGGAAGTATTGTTGCAAAGCTGAATCTTAAAGGAATTGACCGAAGAGCACCACCAGGAGTGAAGCCTGCGGCTTAATTTGACTCAACACGCCAACACTGTAAAATGACTGACAGACTGAGAACATTTTCGTTGGGTCTAATAGGAAACGTGTGCTGGAAGTAGACTCACGGAAGACAGGTCAGTTTACCCTCTTAATGAAAGAGAGTTGCTACGGTAATCCTGCTTAACCCTAGAGGAACCACAGGTTTCAGACACTTGGTCATCGACTGACTGAAAAGCCCTCTATTGATTCGTTGGGTCTAATAGTGAACGGGTGCTGGTATTAGATCCTCGGAAGACAGGTCCGTTTTACCCTACTAATGACAGGGCGTTGCTACGGTAATCCTGCTCAATTCGAGAGGAATCGCTAAAAGCAGACATTTGGTTCACGCGCTTGGCTGGTAAGCCACTGGTGCGAGGCTACCATCTGAGAGATTACGACCGAACGCCTCTAAGCCGGAATCCCGCCCAAAATCTCAGCACCACTACGATGGGAGACTACGATATGGTTGGGACCTGGGGCCCGCATCTCAGCCCGACCCGGTCGAGCCGCAGAAAGAGGTATATGCCGTCCGCTGATCAAAGCGGGCGGGAAGCTGCTCGATATTCACCCCATACGGCGATGAGGTGTGAAACCACTAGTAGAAGACTTAGTTCTCGGTCGGGGTGTCGTAAACAGTAGAGCAGCCGCCTCACTGCGTACTGTTGAGACTCAACCCTTGATCATGAGATATGTCCGCACACCAGGCGAACAACATCTCAGTGCCTTGGCCAGACTTGTCCCCTGGTTAAAGGCACTCCTACCTCGCTCTTTACCTCTGTCTGCTATCAGTCATCCTAATGGACGCAGAAGAGATGCAGTCCAGCGGACATTGCACCTCTGCCCTATTGTGACAACCTCCCAGGTGGCGGGGACTGCTAGGCGTGCCATCACTGCAGATAAGCCGAGAAAATAAAGGGAGCAAAGAGATACCCCACTCACATGCATATGCTACGTTTCTGGCAGGACGTGAAGATCCTGGGACACAGACACACTGGACTGCCTCTCTTCCGGGATAGTACAAACTAGTACATAGTCCATCATATCATATCATTGCCACACCCTATAGACACGAGTGGGGAAGACTCGATAGTCCTGAAAGACAACTTCCCTAAGTGAGACAGCTCTGACCAAAAACAACTGCTGCCTTGCAGATAGGCTGGGGACAGCCAAAGGCTAAGGAGGGCATCCCTACAGAAACGCCTGTTGAAATCGGATGCACTGGGCCACAGGCTTAACGAAATAGTGCAACGTATATCGCTGAATGATGACGGTTCAACCTATCAGAAAAAAGTGTGGCGCTCATCCTGTGGAGTCCCGCCAGGCAGCGAGAGTGCCGGGCCTCGCGCCTCGAAGGGGCCCACCCAATGCTACTGGTGGTCACCCACTCATGTGCTGTGGAGTCAAGGCACAAGGTGTTGGGGCAAAAACTATTGACCAAATACACAAGACCCTCAGAATAATAAAGTGGAATGCGGAGGGAGTCATTAAAAAAAAGCTTTCCCTAACACATCACTTGCATGACGGTAAGATTGACGTGACATGTATCCAAGAAACACACCTCAACAACAACCACAAATTCTCAATCAGAGGATACCAGACCTTCCGTCTTGATAGAGAAGGTCACAAAGAAGGGGTTCTGATACTGACTTGTAACTGCATACCGAGTAGCGCGGTAGCTGTCAATCACACCGGACAAGCAGAAATTGTAGGAGTCGACATAATGACCAAAGAACGAAGATCCGCATCTTCAACCTGTACGGCCCCCACCAAACAAAAACATGTCGCTCTCGAGTATGGAAGTCAAGGATTCCAGCTGCATAGTAGTTGGAGAGTTCAACAGCCACTCGGAGAAATGGGGATACTCGGACACAGACAACAGAGGTGATGAGGTGGAAGAATGGGAGATAGGCACAAATCTCTATCTTATCAATAGGCCGGAGGATAGCCCTAGCTTCTGTTCTAGAACATGGCATACCACCTCTACTCCAGACTTTGCCTTTTCCACGGTGGATATTCACCACAAAATAGACCGCCAGGTGCTCAACCAATGTGCAGGTAGCGACCACAGGCCAATTAGGCTAGAAGTTGATATGGAAGTAGGCCCACAGAAAAAAACAAACAAACCGCTCCCACGTTGGAACTATAAACGAGCCGACTGGGACAAATTTGCAATCCTGACAGATGGGCTGTGCGAAACCATCAACACACGGAATAAAACATGAAGCCCATGGTGGAAAGCCTAAGCAAAGTAATAATACAGGCAGCCACCGAAACCATCCTGAGAGCTGTGTCAGGGAGAATATACATAGCTGGAGATCTTCATCTTTGAGTTGTTTTAGCGCTGCTAATACTGACGAGACATCACTCATGAATCCTATGTTTGATTGATTGATTGATTGAATTCCCCATCATCATTAGCTCTTTCCGTCTTGTCAGATGATAGTAATTGTGCTTTGAAAGGTATGCAACTACAGTCCATGACGGTAACGAATGTGACTCGTAAGACCAATCCGGGCAGAGAAGCGTCTTCCACCAGTGTGTGCAAGAAAAATCGGGACCGTTAGCGGCATCGAATGGTGGGGCGTGTCTTCTCAAACTCTGTCTTTAGCCTATCAGCAATCAGTATCTCCTTTGTCTGTATTCCATGCTTAATCCTGCCTCTCCATGTAACACGATCCGTGGCGTCCTGTTCCCATGATTCCAAATCGATGCCTGCGTCATTCATTTCCCGCTTGTATACATCCTTGTACCGAAGTAGTGCCCGGCCCCGAGACCATTTCCCCAACTGTAATTCCCCATACAGAAGATGTTTTGGTATTCTGCATCATCCATCCTCCAAATGTGTCCCAGCCAGCAGGGCCTTCGAAGACTAAGCATGGAAAATATTGTGCCTGTTCTCTCCAACATTTCAGCGTTGGTGATCTTGTCTTGCCACCCAACGCCCAGGATTCTGCGCTTACATTTCTGGTGTCTTTGCTTCCCATTTGTCCCTGTATCTACTCCATGTACATATCTTGGCCTTTTCAAACATTATACTTGAATAGTATTAACGTAATTACCATCTTCCATTGACAGTATGGCAGCCTCTTCAGACCTAGGAATATAGCAATAGGAAGGAATTCCCATCTAGTTTGAAGGGAGTCTGGAGATCTGTCTTAAGAACCATCTTCACTTCAGGTCGTAAATCATCATCCATGCTCAGTTTGAAAAGGCCGCACTCATTGGCATTATCAATTAGGAGTGGGCTCATTCTTTGCCTCCCGTAGTGCGCTCATTAGTGGGAACTCCACGCTGCGTAGTGTTATCATGGCACGCGCGGCGCGTCACGACTAAGTGCCTCTCATTAGTATCTTGTCAAGAACGCATCTTCGCGTTTAAACGCCATTTCATTTTTAATGTAAAAAACGCCAGAGGTAGTCCCGACTGAGATACTGCAGTCAAAGATGAAGTATCGACCTTAACGATTTTATGTGTCATCTTTGTCAAAGTGTTACCTTCCCTTCTGAGGAACCACTAGCTCTTTCAACTACATGCGTTATCGTTCAGGTTATATCTCGACGTTTCAGTAATTGTGTGGATGTATGTGTGTGTGTGTATGTGTGTATGTGTGTGTGTGTGTGTGTGTGTGTGCGTGCGTGCGTGCGTGCGTGCGTGTGTGCGTGTGTGTGTGTGTGTGTGTGTGTGCGCGCGCGTGCGCGCGCTTCCATCCGTTGATTGTATGATGCCCATGAGATTAAATCCGTCCTAACTTCCTCGGCATTTCTTTACGTTCTGTTCAAGACCTACTTGTTTCCCTTCAGGACCCACTATTGTCCATTTCTGGACCCACTTTTATCTCTTTCTGGACCCACTTTTATTTCTTTCTGGACCCACTTTTATCTCTTTCAGGACCATTGTCCTTTTCACGACCCACTTTTGTCCCTTTTAGGAAACAATTTTGTCTCTTTTAGTACCCACTTTTACCTTTTTCTGGACCCACTTTTATCTCTTTCCCACTTTTGTACCTTTCAGGGCCCACTTTTCTTCCTTTCTGAACCCACTTTTCTTACTTTCTGGCCCCCCTTTTAATCTTATTCAGGACCCACTTTTATCTCTTTCAGGACCCACTATTGTCCCTTTCATGACCCACTTTTATCTTTTTCTGAATGCAGTTTCGTACCTTTTAGGACTCACTTTTATCTCTTTCAGGGTCCACTTTTATCTCTTTCAGGACTCACTTTTATCTCTTTCAGGGCCCACTTTTATCTCTTTCAGGACTCACTTGTATCTCCTTCAGGGCCCACTTTTCTCCCTTTCTGGACCCAATGTTATCTCTTTCAGGACCAATTTTTGTCTCTTTCACAACCCACTTTTGTCCTTTTCAGGACACACATTTGTCCATTTTAGGATAAACTTTTGTCCCTTTAGGACCCACTTTTGTCGCTTCAGGACCCACTTTTGTCCCTTTCAGAACGGACTTTTATCTCTTTCAGAACCCAGTTTTGTCCCTTTAAGGACCCACTTTTGTCCCTTTCAGAACGAACTTCTAACTCTTTCAGGACCCACTTTTGTCCCTTTCAGGACTCAGTAATTGTCTCTTTCAGAACAGACTTTATTCTCTTGCGGGACCCACTTTGGCCCTTTCAGAGCCCACTTTTATTTCTTTAGGACCCACTTTTGTCTCATTTAGGACCCACTTTTGTTTCTTTCAGGACCAACAAGGCAATTATATGTCAAAGACGTTACTGAAAAAAAGAAATAAAGTAATGCCAAGGAATTCATGGAGAAGAGTCCTAGAAACCGATACAAGAAAAATGGGGAGAGCCTTGAAACAGCTGGAGAAAATGGGGAGAGCCTTGAAACAGCTGGAGAAAATGGGGAGAGCCTTGAAACAGCTGGAGAAAATGGCAAAGGACCAGTTCGCACGGAGATGGTTGATGGCTTGGTCTATGGACACCAAGGTGATAATGGCAAACAAGATCAAGAATATGGGTCTCTGAAACGTGTGTGCTTTTTTAGAAGAGGGCTTAAAAGATGGAGGGGATATATATAAAATCAAATTCTCCCAAATTGAAAGTACATCTAACGACGCAAAACCGCTTAAGCACACATGCACTATACAAGGCGTGGCAGACCTATTCATGTTCAAATCTAAGTAGCATGTCCTTTGCAGAACGTCGTTTCTTAGAACCGCCAACCTATTTGGCTGTTGTACGTTTCTTGGCAAGTGTGCAGTGCGGCAGTATGTCATTACTTTCCCTACGCGGAGCACTCAAGAAAAAAATCATGTCTGCCAAACTGGACACGAGCGGGATTCGAACCGGGTACGCAACCTCCAAAATGTTTGCTGATCTTTCCCATTAACTGGTTCACTCCACAAAACCGACGCATCGAGTTGGAAACGTGTTTACAGTGCTATAGAGCCGATGTATTGGCTTGAACTTTTACTATACTTATATTTGAAAGTGTCTCAATACCTTTTACTGGATTCGTTAATGTTCGTGTACTTTCTACAAGGAGTTATACATGTCAAGAATAGATGTTTCCGTAATTACAAATATTTCAGAGTGAATTCTTTTTCGTTGTTAGTTCTTAAATTCTTGCTACCAAGCCCTGAAAAGGGCTTTGCAAGTTGCAACTTATCTCTTTCTATCGCTTCTTCTTTTTCTTTTTTTTATTTCTCTTTTACTATTTCTCTCCCCCGCACCTCCCCCCCCCCCCTCTCTCTCTCTCTCTCTCTCTCTCTCTCTCTCTCTCTATTTCACTCTCTTTATAATTCTTTCTCTAAATTTATCTTTGTATATTTCTCTTTTAATATTTGTCAGTCTCCATTTCGCTATTTATTTCTATCTCTCTGCTTCTCTCTATATATATATATTTATATCTCTCTATATCTCTCTTCATATTTCGCTCTTTCTATTTCTGTCTACTTTTCTCTCTGCTTGTCGCTCTCTCTATATATGTTTCTATATACCCTCTCGCTCTCTCTCTCTCTCTCTCTCTCTCTCTCTCTCGTCTTTAAGCATTTAAAAATAAATTATAGCAATTTGAAATTCAAACGACCGCATGCAGGCACGGATGTAGTACAGAGAACGGAGTGCGTTGTAATTTACAGCTTGACTGCGATAATTGCATTTTCCGGTCCAACACATTCTACTTCATCAGGTATTATGGAATGCCGGGTTAGCCATCCCTCTTCGATCCATTCTTCTGAGCCAGTCTGCTCTGTTGCAGGCTGTTATCATAGCGTGGAGGTGTAGAAGGGTCTTCGCAGCTCTGGTTCTCTGGCCCTTACGCTAGCAGTGAGCTATGGGTCGCTGACCACTGCAGATCTAAATGATAACTGAATAGTGTTTGTGTGTGATTGAATGGACATTTTTCAGGTCACACAAAGAGAACCACGGAACTGATATGCCAGCTAAATAAACTCTCAGACCACAATAAAATCACCCTCCAGTGGATTCCAGCTCACTGCGGCATACCTTGGAATGAATGGGCGGACAGACTGTCCAGGGAGGGTAGGCAAAGAGAACAATTCACCCTCCCAGTGTCACTGTCAGAAGTCAAGGCACACATAAAAAATATAAACGACAGTGGATAGAGAGAACAAACCGCAAATTCCCACAGGACCCAATCACTAGACTGAATAGGAAACAGTATACCACAGTTTTTCGCCTCAGAATAGGTCATTGTAGACTAAATGTACACATACATAAAATGAAAGCTGCACAATGCACATGTCAGAGAGAACCCCAGACTCCAGAACACATCCCGCAAACATGTCCACTGCACCAAGGCTCCCGTGAGAAGACCTGGCCCAAGGAAAGAAACATACAAGACAAACTGTGAACCATTGAAGAACTGTGATTGACATGTCACTTTATGGAGGCAGCCCATCTAGTGGCATAAAACGAGCATACGAAACCGAACGCAAAGAGGAATAAGAAGGTCGCTAAAACATTATGAGGTCGCATTCATGAAACTTCAGTAAAACGCTCCTCAAAATGAACATGATTTTGTAAAAAGAAAATCTTTGCGGCGGTGGCGACAATCTTGCGAGGAAGTTGAGGTAAATTTTAAATTTTCATTTGAACTAAATAATGAGCATATCCGGTGTCGAAATATACCTTATGACTTTGGTATTATAAATGTGTTCTTTTTTAGATTAAAATATAAATAATAAGACAAACAAGAACTGTTATAAAATCATCAAAAATGTTATTTCTTCTTCTTCTTCTTACCCTCCATCGTTCGATTGAAACGTCGATTTGCCTTTAGTATGAGTATCTGGGCTCCAGAAGTAGACTGGCAATGCATAAGCTACAGAATCTGGATAATGTATAGAAGAATACCAACAATGCAACAAAGTGAAAATATTGAGAACTTGTGCTTTTCCCGTGTCAACATACGGCTGTGAAACATTGACAGTTACACCTGTCCATTGACTGGAAATGTTATAGAAGGGTCTTCAGAATGCCATGGAACGAAAATAATGAAGAATGCAGACATTCCACAAGAGCCGGGCATTGAGTATAACTGGTTCATAAATGTAAATCATAAACAGAAAATTGAAATACTTTGACCAGATCAAAAGATACAACGGCCTTGAAAAAACGGTAATGGAAGTTATGGTGCCAGGAAAAAGAAGCAAAGACAGACCAAGAAGACGATGACACCAAGGTGTCAAGGAAGACAGAGGCGGACCAAGAAGATGATGACACCAAGGTGTCAAGGAAGACAGAGGCGGACCAAGAAGACGATGACACCAAGGTGTCAAGTAATGCTTTGGCTTGATTCTGGAGCTGGCTGAAGGTTTGGCAAAAAAAATGGTGCCAGGAAAAAGAAGCATAGACACACCAAGAAGACGATGACACCAAGGTGTCAAGTAATGCTTTGGCTTGATTCTGGAGCTGGCTGAAGGTTTGGCAAAAAATTGAGTTTCTTTCTGTTGGGTTGTTATGACTGCACCGTTCTGCAAGGCATATGCTACATGATGATAGTGATGATGAGTTAAAGACTATTGGTATCTCCACTGAGCTTTTCCAGAAATGATACTGGTGATGGTCATACGTGCTTTCTCTGTTCCTCGTATGTTGAACATCTTTGTAGTAGATGCGCAGCAGCCATTTTGTCAGTGTCGCAGACACATTTATCTATATGTCCTAGTCTTAGGTTGTTGAAAAGATGGTATCTCAGTCTGATGTGGCGTCTGTAGAGTCTAAACATTACTATTAACTGTTCGCCTTTGTTGAGCTGGACCAAGCGTCATTTTGGTATCTGCATATGGTTGACCTGTGCGTTATTAACTTAACTAAACGTCTTTATACTGGTTTAGATAACTCTGCAAAGTCTGTATACAACCAATTTCATTTACATTTCCTTGCTCTTAAAGTTATGCGCATTCAATGTATTCTTAAATGCATTAATTGTCCCTGCCTCCACTACCTCCTGTGGCAATGCATTCCAATCATTCACCACTGTCTGACTAAAAAAATATTTCCTAATATCTAATCTGGACCTCTCTTTAGTTAATTTGTAGCTATGCCCTCTTGTTCTTGTGGGTGGTTGTTTTTGAAAAAAAACTTGTTATAGTCTAATTTATCCGTTCCTCTGATCATCTTATAAACCTGTATTAAGTCACATCGAATCCTTCTCTTTTCTAGACACTGTAGGCCGGTTTTTCTTTCCTCATAACAGTAATTCTGGAATCCCACTATCAGATATGTCACTCTTTTTTGTATTTTTTCCAGCATGTTTATATCCCTTCTACGATAAGGTCTCCACACCTGTACACAGTACTCCAATCTAAGTCTCACTAATGCTTTATACAGTTTGACTATCACTTCCTTGCTCCTATGTTTAATATTTCTTTTTGTCATACCTAACATTGCATTTGCCTTTTTAACTGCTACCTGGACTTGCTCACTCATCTTACCTGTATGATCTATTATAACTCCTAGGTCCATTTCCTTATTTATCTTTCTAATATTGTTCTCTCCCATTCTGTAATTATGTTCCATATTGGATCTACCATTGTGGATGACTGTACATTTATCTACAATAAACTCCGTTTGCCAGCTTACAGATCATGAATGAATTGTATCTGCTTCCCACTTGTTCCTGTATCTACACCTGGTAAACCTCTCGGCCTCTTCGTAAGTTATTCCGAAACCAGGTTGAAGAAGCGTTCCGCCATCTCTTGAAGGCACGTCAGCCTCTTCATTGACAAAATTTTGAATCATTCAAAACTACGCACTGACGGGCCTACTAGGCCATTTGGGGACTTAAGGCCTCAGGTTCCTAATCTCTTCATTAGAGCTTTAGTCGGTTGTTGTCGTTGTTCTTTTTGTTCTTGTTGTGGTTGTTGTTGTGGTTGTTGTTGTTGTGGTTGTTGTTGTTGTTGTGGTTGTTGTTGTTGTGGTTGTTGTTGTGGTTGTTGTTGTTGTTGTGGTTGTTGTTGTGGTTGTTGTTGTTGTTGTTGTTGTTGTGGTTGTTGTTGTGGTTGTTGTTGTTGTGGTTGTTGTTGTTGTGGTTATTGTTGTTGTTGTGGTTATTGTTGATTTTGTTGCTGTGGTTTATGTGGTTGCTGTTGTTGTTATGGGTGTGGTTGATATGGTTGCTGTTATTGTTGTTATGGATGTAGTTGTTGTTGTTGTAGCTGTTGTTGTGGTTGATCTAGTTGCTGTTGTTATGGTTGGGGATGTTGCCGTTGTTGTGGTTGATGTGGTTGCTGTTGTTGTTGTTGTGGTGGTTGCCGTTGTTGTGGTTGATGGGGTTGCTGTTGTTGTGGTGGTTGCCGTTATTCAGGTTGATGTGGTTGCTGTTGTTGTTATGGTTGTCGCCGTTGTTGTGGTTGTTGTTATTGTTGTTGATGTTGTGGTTGTTGTTGCTGTTGTGGTTGTTGTTGCTGTTGTGGTTGTTGTTGCTGTTGTGGTTGTTGTTATTGTTGTTGATGTTGTGGTTGTTGTTATTATTGTTGCTGTTGTGGTTGTTGTTGCTGTTGTGGTTGTTGTTATTGTTGTTGATGTTGTGGTTGTTGTTGCTGTTGTGGTTGTTGTTGCTGTTGTGGTTGTTGTTGCTGTTGTGGTTGTTGTTATTGTTGTTGATGTTGTGGTTGTTGTTATTATTGTTGCTGTTGTGGTTGTTGTTGCTGTTGTGGTTGTTGTTATTGTTGTTGATGTTGTGGTTGTTGTTGCTGTTGTGGTTGTTGTTGCTGTTGTGGTTGTTGTTGCTGTTGTGGTTGTTGTTATTGTTGTTGATGTTGTGGTTGTTGTTATTATTGTTGCTGTTGTGGTTATTGTTGCTGTTGTGGTTGTTGTTGCTGTTGTGGTTGTTGTTGCTGTTGTGGTTGTTGTTATTGTTGTTGCTGTTGTGGTTGTTGTTATTGTTGTTGCTGTTGTGGTTGTTGTTATTATTGTTGCTGTTGTGGTTGTTGTTATTATTGTTGCTGTTGTGGTTGTTGTTGCTGTTGTGGTTGTTGTTGCTGTTGTGGTTGTTGTTATTGTTGTTGCTGTTGTGGTTGTTGTTGCTGTTGTGGTTGTTGTTGCTGTTGTGGTTGTTGTTATTATTGTTGCTGTTGTGGTTGTTGTTATTGTTGTTGCTGTTGTGGTTGTTGTTTTTGTTGTTGAATGACCAGGTTGAGTAGTTTACTTTTTCGTGCGCTCAGCAAAGGACGCTAAACAGTGGGCTCCAATAGCTTTTCTCACATTCCAAGCTTGCTGATGAAGGTGGACTTTCTCCAGGCCGTTGTGCAATGCTTGACTTCATCCGGATGCTGCTCATTATTACCTGGATCATCGCAATCCTCCACTTCGTTAGCCAAACTGCCATGAAACAGCCTGTTTCCACGGAGAACTGCGCAGACGTGAGTTGGGGGTCTTGGTCAGTATATTTTACCTGACACTGACCAACATTGTTCTATAGGAACGCTAGTCCTGACCAGACGTAGTCTCATCTCTCCTACCTTTATCTGGTAAAGTTGATCAGTACATGCGGTCGTTTGAATTTCGAATTCGTATAATTTAGTATGATCTGTTTAAAGACGAGAGAGAGAGAGAGAGAGAGAGAGAGAGAGAGAGAGACAGAGAAAGAGGGAGAGGGAGGGAGAGAGAGAGAGATAGAAAGGAAAATATAAAAATAGATAGAGAAATAGAGCTGCAGAAGACGGATGTGTAGGAACGAAAGGTGCAAATTGCGCAGACAAGCTGTAAACTAGCGACACGACGCATTCCGTTCTACATACTACATCCTGCTACTTGCATTGCTTAATAGCGGGAGATTGAGAACGTCGGCAGAAAAACAAAAAGAAGAGAAATAAAGAGAGAGACAAATATTAAGAGAGAAATATACAGAAAGAATGAAAAATGAAAAGAAGAAGAGATGGAAAGAGACAAACAGAGTACAGAAAATATGGAAAGTAATAGAGAGAAAGAAATATAGAGAGAGGGAGAGAGAGAAATAGGGAGATAGAAATCGAGAAAGAAATAGAGAGAGAGAGAGAAATAGGTAGAGTGATAAAGAGAAAAAAATAGAGGGAGAAATAGGGAAAGTAATAGAGAGAAAGAAATAGAGAGAGAAATAGGCAGAGTGATAGAAAGAAATAGAGAGAGAGCGTGAAATAAGGAGAGTTATAGAGAGAAAGAAATAGAGAGAGATAAATAGGGAGAGTGATAGAAGATAAAGAAATAGAGAGAAAGAGAGAGAGAGAGAAATAGGGAGCGAGAAATCGAGAAAGAAATAGAGAGAGAGAGAAATAGGGAGAGTGATAGAGATAAAAAAATAGAGAGAGAGAAATAGGGAAAGTAATAGCAGCAAATGTAGCAGCAATGTAGCAGCAAAAGAAACTAGGAAGCCGACTGTCTAGCGAAAGATGTACCGAAACTAACACAGGAAGAATACATGGTCAACTATGAAAAATTAACTGATATAAAAGAAGGGTAATACAATATAAAGTTTCTAGTACAACGTCCCAAACACCAGACATATGATGAATACTACCAATGGTCCAGAAAAGACCAAGTTACCATAGTTCGTCTCCGAACTGGCCAAAACAGAATAAGGAACAGCATGTACACAACATTCAAGATAGATACCACCAGCCTTTGTTAATGTAGCCTGGCAAACACGACCGCAAAACATGTACTTTTGGACTGCTCGTGAACACAGTTTTGAGGAGAAGGAAGTGACCGACGCCCACTGCCCTAGAGGAGAAACTGTAATGCGGTATTGAGACCCTGAAAAAGAAGCCGGTCCCATTCTGAATAAGCAATGAATACAGAAGAATAGAAAGAGGAAGAAGATGACGAAGAATAAATAGCGAAATGTGAATTATAAGTGTTTTTTACGCACTATGCTGTTGATGAAGATCAAGAACAATGTAAGTGATAGAATACTGACCAGAATCACTCCTTGCTCCAATTTTGTTATACGGCTTATGTGGCCCTGTCATTTCACTCTGGCGTATCTATTTTGGATTCTTCTTCTTTGCGTTCAGGATCTTTTGGTCATGCTATATCTGCAAGTCAGTCGCCATCGCCATGATGAAAGTCTGTAATCTTCCCCAGGTTGGAGCGGCTGCCCCACAGCTTTTGTCTCAGCTCCGCATCATCTGCCCAGGTCCGGTATCTCATTTCCCTATTGAGTGCGCATTCCTGTAGAATGTGTTCAGGATTCTGGCTGCCTGTTCCACATGGGCATTCATCGGTGTGTGACATCTTTGTTCGATATAGATGTTCTAGTAGCCTGCAGGGACCAGTGCTCAGGCGAAATGAGGAAATGTATTGGTTTCTTTTGAATTGGTGAATTGGATCTGGTGTACTGCTTATGTTTCTGTCTTCTCTACGTTGGTGTATATACTCATTTTGTATGATATTCTTGATCTCTCTGTATGGTACTCAATGGTTAAATGCACAGAGATTAAAAACATCATCAAAAGAGAGTATATACACCAATAGACAGCAGACAGAAACATAAGCTGCACACCAGACCCAACTCACCAACTCAAAAGAAACCAACAAATTATCTTATTTCGCCAGAGAACTGGTCACTGCAGACTACTATTTTGGATGAAGTGACCTATCCATTTGTTCATGCCTCCACAAACTCCATATTTCTTAAGTTCTTTTTTTCCGTTATCACCAATCTTCACACTTTATCAGCGGCTGTCTCCGTATCTACACAGACTGCCAGAGTGTGTTTCATTTCCTGGAAAGCGGCTCAATCCGTGTTTGTTGGTTCTTCATGTTGACCTGTGTTGTCTGAAGCCTGCTTGAGGTGGTGTAATCCAGTTTTTGCTTCCCAAGCTGCCACGCGAGGCTGATATTTACCAGTCTGTCCATCAGTTTACCTGTGCATCTAAGTAAGCTAGTGGGTCTATAACTGGCAGCTTCTGTTTATACCCTGTTTTCATACAGGTTGCTTCCTTCCCCATTTGCGGCACTGTCCCTTCTTTCTTGTTTACATTTAAGATGATTTCTGTGAGCTTCTTTCTACTTTTGTGTCCAAGGTTTTTAAACATTTCAAATTTCTTCCTTTCGTTGAGATTGTTTTTAAATTGTTTCAGCTGGAGCCGTGCCGCCATGATGTACTCCTCTGCTACAGTTGGTGTTTTTTTTCCATTGATTTCCGTAAATTTGCTTTTTCCTGGCTGTTTCCTGATTTTCTTTTTGTTTCTAACATGACATTTCGTCCTTTAATTTTCCAACCAAAGTAAGAATAGTCAACGCCATTGTGAAATCGGTACTGGTGTATAGAGCGGATGTGAACGACCAGGGTCATACACCAACGACTCTAGTCCTTCCTTAACAGATAGTAATAACAGAAAATGATCATAAAGTAGCAGAACATGCTGAGGAATGGAGACTTATGGGAAAGGAGCCAACAGCATCCAATGGAACAACAAATTACGCGAAGAAAATAAGGCTGATATAACATACGCTGCGGAAGGCACAGTTCAACATAGCCAGATAGGTTCTTACATGGAATCCTCCAGGGAAGAGAGAAAAAAAGAGACAGAGAGAGAGAGAGAGAGAGAGAGAGAGGTAGACCCAAACATTCGTGGAGAAAAGAATGTGAGGAGCTGAGATTAAATGATATGTGGCGATCAGGTACCCAAAACTAGCGTCAGGGCGAGCGACCCAGAGCTGCATAGACCCTTCTCCCCCTGTACGCGGTAATCCTGGATAACAGGCTGCAACATGGTAGAATGGCTAAGGAGAAGTTATCAAAATGGGTACACGGTACCCAAAGATGCCTGCTAGTGTCGGATGTGTTGGACCGGAATGTACACAGATCACAGTCAAGCTGTAAATTACAACGTAACTCACTCCGTTCACCGAACCGCACAGGATGAAGTGGCATATTATCCTGCTACTGGCGAAGTCTTTTTCAGGGCTTGGTAGTGAGAGTTATAGAATGAACGGCGAAGAAGATACTGAGTTTAAAAGAGAAACATGAGACACACCACCAAGCCTTTGTAGTTACTTGAGAACGAATTGCGTAGAAGAAAATGAAATCAATCAAATTAGATAAGCAATAAGGATTGTTGATTCTCCGCTTCGGAAACTTAATTTGGCAGGTGCGGTGTAGAAGTAAATCTTGTAGCATGAAATTTAGCTGATCTGCAGCTGATATTGACACATCAAACAGCTTAAATGTGCAGAAGGTAAAAGGAAAGTCTATACCGGAATCGTCATAAACACATAATTTGTTTCATGTGCGATTCAGTTTTTAGTTATGAAGAGTCGCTTCACTGGTTCCGGTGAAGCATAGGGCCAAGGCATCTTTACAGGAAGTCTGTATTCTAATTTATGCAGTTGCAGTTTTTTAGGAAAGGGGGTGTCACGGGTGGGAGGGGGAGGGGCGGCTGTAGCTGAACGTTGGAAGGTAGAGCGCTCTCTTCTCAAGAAACGAATGCGAGTATAAGTGGGTGTTCGAGTACTGGAAACGTCAAGCGCCCCCTGTTATCAAATACGGTCAGATCGATACATGAATGTTTTTTTCAAGGTAGTCGCCTTTCGCAAGCGATGATGGTGACACTATTAGACGGTTTTGTCTTGATGACGTAACTTTCGGTGTATTTTTATTATAGCGGGAAAGAAACTTTGCCGGTCATTAACCTCTTTCTCTGGTTCCGATCTACTTTGGATCAGTGGCAAGACATAAGATATGACGAATAAACGTAACTTATAACTCAGGCATTTTGGTCCCACCTCACTTGAGACCAGGCATCGCGTTAATCTGCTTCTGCTTCTGCGTTCGTTCTCAATCTCTCGCTAGCAAGCCCTGAACTTCTTCGCAAATAGCAAGATGTAGTCTGGAGAACATCGTGCGCTGTGTCGCTAGTTTACTGATTTTGAAACTTGCGGGATTTGATCGCCCACCGTTTCCGCTCATCACTTTGACCGGTGGGTGCCTTACCTCTCAACCACAGAGACTCACAGCGACACTTAGTCTTGTTGTAGAGGGACGATAAACTCGAAAGTCCCAAATACACCATCGCAATGTAAATTAATTCATGGCATCTGAAAAAATAACACATGTATTTGTCAGTCGTTTTCCGGTTAAGAGGTGGCTGCGTGGCCTAGGGCTGAAACTCGCTCGGTTTTCACAATCCCAACGTTCCAGGTTCGATTCCCACTTGTGTCCAGTTTGGCAGACACTGGGTTTTTTTCTCGGGCTAATGCTCCTCCACGTATGGAAAGTAATGGCAACCTACCGTACTGCCCACTTGCCAAGAAATTTATAACAGCCAAATAGGTGGCGGTTGTAAGAAGCGACATACGGCAAAAGACATACGACTTACTTTTTTTTCCGGTTAGTAACGAAAATTGAAGATCCCGTTTCAAGCCATGAGGTGTGTGGTAAATATTGTAAGTGTTTCATGTGTCAGGAACACTGTATGTGAAAGGACATGTGGGGAGCATAGGAGTTGTAACTAGCAACTTAATCGCGGAAAGCCGAAATTAGTGGGATACGAGGCGTTTTCAAATTAAACCGGACTTAACTGCACCAAGTAAAGATATGTTCGAAGCGTATCATGACGTCCCTTCTGATGTAAACAGTTCATACCAACCGTCAAGTTTGCAAAATGGCATTATCCTCCTACTCATAGTTTCCTCAGCAGACCGTTGAAAACATGGCGAGTATGATGAGGAATCCGCCCAGAGCTG
Organism: Ariolimax columbianus; assembly: GCA_036924085.1. Classification (NCBI taxonomy): domain Eukaryota; kingdom Metazoa; phylum Mollusca; class Gastropoda; order Stylommatophora; family Arionidae; genus Ariolimax; species Ariolimax columbianus. Next base: position 51,518,211 of record JAVGWX010000012.1, read on the forward strand.
ATCAGTGAGCGGTGATTCGGTTTCTAACAGCTGAAGGATATCGACCAGTTGACGTTCATCGCAGAATGCAGGCAGTGTATGGTAACAAAAGTGTGTTGAAGACAACAGTGAAGAACTGGACAACGATGTTTAAAGAAGGACGTGAGTTAATGAATGATCTTCCGAGGCCAGATCAGGCGCATATTGTTACGTCAGAAGATGCCAGCGCCAAAATTGTTGCAGCAATTCGGGTGGACCGTCGCCGGAGCTCACGTTCGCCACACTCTTGTCACCACACTCTGCCTGCATTCTGCAATGAATGTCAGCTGGTCGGCATCCTTCAGCTGTTAAAAACCGAATCAGCGCTCGCTGATTAACTCTGGACGGATTCCTTATTACATCCGCCATGTTTTCAACGGTCTGCTAAGGAAACTTTGAGTCGGAAGATAATGAAATTTTGAAAACTTGACGGTTGGTATGTGCTGTATACACTGGAAGTGACGTCATCTTGCGCATCGTACTTGGTGCAGTTCGGTCCGGTTTCATTTGAATACGCCTCGTCGTTGCCTAATTCTGCACTTTGCATTTTAAAAGTCTGTTATTTAGAGACAGGTCACTCCAGGATCCGTCAACATTTGAGAGGTTAACATGTCGCGCTTGTAGAGGCTGTGTACACTAATTTAGCTCTCTAGGACATGGGGAAGATGGTTAAAATAATGGGACCAAGATAATGGGAACTATTCAGCTGTAGTGATCAGTAACACAATGCTGAATGCTAGTGCCAGAGCCAGCAGACCAGAACTGCCAAGACCATTATCCCCCTCCATGGGTCGTCCTGAATAACAGACTGCACCAAGGCCGACTGGCTAAGGTGAAGAGATAAAGTGGGAAGGTTAAAGCGGTACCTAAAAACGTCATGGGCAAGTCAGATGTCCAGGAACGAACGCTGCACATTTTGCAGTCAAGCTGTAAACTACAACACAGCGCATTCCGTTTTCCGGACTACATCCTGCTTCTTGCAAAGTTCTTTTAAGGGTTTGGTAGCGGTAGATTAGAACAAACGACGAAGAAGAAAAGGAAAAATTAAAATTAGAGAAATAAAAGTCCACGACAACGGACAACTTTCACGTCAAGCTAAATAAAAAAAATTTTTTTTTTAAAGTACATCTACACTTTCAAGGAAGCCGCGTAGCGCAGTGGTTATCGCGCTGGCTTCGCATCTGAGTGGTCCTGGGTTCATTCCCCAGTTGAGTCGTTAGTGTTTTTTCAGACCACAATGGATCCCGGGTCTACCCAGCCTTAAATGGGTACAGGTTCAGTCCGGGAAGTAAAAACGGCGAGGGAGAGGAGATGGCTACCGCCCTCATATAGCCGAGCCTTTGAAATGTGAGATCGCTAACACTGCATACCTCGACGGCAGTAATGCTATGGGTTACTTTACTTACACTTTCAAGTGTAGAAGAGGGGCGACTATGAACATTTCGTTTTACATTATGAGGTTGCTAATCTTTTACATATCACTTTTTAATAGCAAAAAAACCACAACGTCACTGCAGCTTGCTAGTTGTGCACATGACGTGTCTGTCATCATAAGCGTCGTATCCAGTCTCTCCATCTGGCGCGCTAGAATCACACAATGTGATCTCATCGCATAGCAAAGCGTCATCTCAGAAGCTCAGAACAAGCCAACCGCCGTAAAGAGTGCACCATGGCCCTGCAGCCGATTCATTAAATGCGCGTCCCACGTCTGCCGTGTCAGGATTGAACTTTATAGTAATATGAGACCGCATCTCGTCGCATATCGCTAGATTCGCATACGACAAGCAACTAATATTATATTACCTAGTCGGTCCAGGTCAACCTGGGGGAAAAAAAACACTCGTTTAAGAGACGGATAACTTTTATTTCAATACCACCTGCTTTTTTGCTCTCGAAACACTGGCTTATCAACGGCGACCAGGTGGAACCGAAGACTACTCCGTTAGATGAGTTGCTTGCAACGCAGCCGAAATATGAGAAGCAATATGCTTACTTTGACACTTTATGCCTTGCTGGAAGTCTGTGAAAAGTCCAAGAGGAGGGATAGTTCATTATTAACTAGCTATATTACCTTGCGGTGTCTGGAATGGCTGTGAAATGAAATGAACCTATTCCCCCGCCCATATTTTCTTACCCCAAGCTTGTCCACAGCAAACACTTACCCATTAAATCCATCTGTCCATTTGTTGCCCCTCTACACCTCCTTATCCATCTCTTCTCTCTAGTCCGCCTACTCCTCGCGCATCTCCTCGTTTCTTGGTTTCAATCGCTGAACCAGTTATATAAGGAACAAACGACTCATCGTGTCAGTATTTTCCGGTAAACACAGTACACGATATTATTTGTTCAACCATTTAATCATACTCCCATTACTAGTGAGGGGGACAATGTAGCGGCTTGAAATAATGTGCGTTGATCACAAATTTGCCATAGAATGTTCACTGAACATTTCAGCTGGAAATATCGTTCCATTCGTTTGTTACATCGTCATCAGACAAATATACAAACATTCATAAAAATTATATACATAAGGCGTTGCTCTAGCTCGCGGAGCATAGGTTCAGCATTGTACTTGTATTTACACTATCCAGTTTATAAGGAATCATGAATCCATTTGTTTGCAGTGTGGTTTTCTCGCAAATCAGATTGCCAACGCACTATGCCAGAGCAAACCACATCGAGGTCCCTGCAGATAAGCATACAGACATTAGCGAAGAGCTAAAGGGACACGAAAACATAAATACGGCTCCTGAAGAGCACATGATGGCCAAACTAACAATGCGCGAAATGGAAGAGGCCATGAGAACACTAAAGAAAAGGAAATCTCCCGGAAAAGACGGGATAACAAACGAAATGCTGATGGGGCTGGGCCAAACAGCGAAGAAGAAACTACTATCAGTCCTGAACCAAAGCTGGAAAAGGGGTATTGTACCCCAGGCATGGAAAGATGCAATACTGGTACCAGTACCAAAAACAGGAAAGGACAAAACAGATCCAAATGGATACAGGCCCATAAGCCTACTGAGCTGTGTCGGCAAGCTGATGGAACGGATGATAAACACCAGACTGATGTGGCATCTGGAAGAAAAACGAATACTAATTCCACAGCAAGCCGGCTTTAGACAGCACAGATCCACTGAGGACCAGGTCATCCTCATAGCCCAGGAGATAGAAGATGCCTACCAGGCACAGAAACACACAATAGCTGTTTGGGTGGATCTGGAAAAGGCATTTGACAAAGTCTGGAAGGATGGACTTAGAGTCAAGCTAAGAAGAAGTGATGTCTGTGGGAAGATGTACAAGTGGATCAACCACTACCTCAAACAAAGAACGGCCAGAGTCCAAGTACAAGGGCAGATGAGCAAAAAGATGACACTCGAGCAGGGAGTACCCCAAGGGGGAGTTTTGTCACCCACACTCTTCCTGGTATATATAAACGATATTACAGAGAATATACCAAGAAGAGTCCATAGCTCAATGTTTACAGACGATCTGGCTATGTGGACCTCTGAAAAGAATCTCACCATAGCAAGAAATCGGATGCAGACGGCCCTAACATCGCTGGAAGAGTGGGCGAACTCATGGCTGGTCAAAATAAACGAGGAGAAAACCACGTGCACAATATTCTCGCTCTCATTAAAACCCCAAAGTACCAAATTACGTCTAAATGGCAAAATCCTGCAGCCAATCGACAACCCAACCTATCTGGGAGTCACATTTGATCGGCGCATGACATGGAAAAGTCAGATTGAGAGAAACCGAATGAAAGCCAGAGAAAGAATGGCGATCATGAGGAAACTTGCTGGCACAAGCTGGGGAGCAGACGAAGGCATACTAAAGAAACTGTACACTGGAAGAGTGAGACCAGTTCTCGAGTATGGCATTGCGGCATGGACAACCGCAGCGAAGGCGAACTTCGATAAAGTTAACAAACTTCAAAACCAAGCCATGAGAATTATAACAGGTGGCATGAAGTCAACGCCAATTGTAGAACTCGAAAAGATTACAAAACTGCAATCCATGACCGATAGAAGAGACTGCAGAGCCCAGCTCCAGTCAGAGAAACTCAGAAGACTGACGGACCATCCAATGTACCAGAGACTAAACAATTTGGGAAATGGGAAACTAAAGCGGAGAAACTTTGCAGAAATAGCCAAAGCAAAGATGCACGAAGATCCCATAAACGCACTAACAACACCAAAACCCATCACTACTGTACGAAAACCTACTTGGAGGCAGGATATATTTCCAGAGGTGGTAGAAAATATACCAGGTATTGCAAACAAAAACTGCCAGAGTGAAAAAGAAAGGAGAGACACTACCCTACGCTTCATAACGAAAAGCTACCCAAGCATGGACTGGACCCATGCATACACCAACGGTTCTGTAACAAACACTACACAGAACGGAGGGGCAGGAGCATTCCTGAACCTACCAAATGGCAGAAAAATAACACTGTCATTCGCTACTGGTAAGTACACAAGCAATTTCAGAGCAGAGGCGGAGGCACTGAGGGCGGCAGTGGAAGAAATGGTAACACACAGTGAAAATGAGAGCCATATAGTCCTGCTGACAGATGCTCTCGAAGTAGTCACAGCGCTAAAAAGCCAGAAAAACACTGAGCTTAATGACTTAAGAGCAGCACTCTGCAAACTGTGCCAGCAGTCCGCACCAAAAAGGGTAGTGGTACAGTGGGTTCCGTCACACTGCAACATCCAAGGCAACGAGGAGGCAGACAGACTGGCAAAAGAAGGTGCAAGACTACCACAAACAGATACCAGTATGACGTACGAAGAGTCAAAACGGCTTATCAAAGCCAGATACATGACCAAATGGGAAACCGAACATACTGGTTACACCAAAAACGATGCCTATTACCAGTTGAACCGAAGAGAGCAGGTCGTTGTCTTCAGACTTCGCACTGGCCACAACAGACTGAGGTACCACCTATTCAACAAATTGAAGATAGGGTGTACCGACGAATGCCCGTGCGGTACTGGTAAAATGACCACTGAACATCTGCTGCAGAACTGCCCGACATACGAGGATCAGAGAGAGCAGATGTGGCCATTGCCAGTGGAACTGCAAGACAAGCTCTATGGTAGTGGCGAGAGTCTCAGGATGACCGCCGCTTTTTTCGAGAAAATAATGGTTACTGTCTGACTGTGTACGCAGAAGAAGAAGAAGAAGAATGCCAACGAAATCACAACCTGCTTAGAAACTAAAAAACACTGAGACTTCGAGATGAATCTAGCAAAAGTATTATCAGCGTATGGGGACAATGGTGATATAAATGTCTGCTGTACGAACATTTCCCGTTCCTTACTGATTTTCAACAGCACGCATTGATCTTTAAACGATGAAACATTTGCAACTGGCGCCAAAATCCATTTTTAGTTTTAACGATTGACCCTCGTAGTTCAACCGAACATAAATCTATCCTTAACTCTCATAGGCGTGTCAATTCGTTCATGCCAACACTTTAAAATGCGCTTTGGGGTCTGGATTTACCACGTCTGCTGACACAAGACTCTCCGATAAATCATAGTTAACCGTAACAAAATGTCTTGGCAAAATCAAATGAGATGGGCCGATAAAAAGGCAGGAATCACATCTCTGCTGTCTGCAATACGGGAGGACGCATAGGTGCTGTCACTCTCAGTAAAAGGTGAAAAAGTAAAGATAAATCACTACTATCGGAGATGGAGTGTTAAGAGACTTTGTTCTACATAACACAGCTTGTATGAGGTCGGAAACCAGTTCCAATTTTTGCTGCTTTGCCTTCCTTATCAGTAAGTCCATTGCCCGTTTACAGCTGGTTTCACTGGAAGAAAGATAAACATACAGTTTCAGATTTTTGCTGCTTTGCCTTTCTTATCAGTAAGTCAATTTCCCGTTTACAGCTGGATTGACTGGAAGAAACATAAACTTACAGTTTCAGCAGTAAGCTGGCTGTACGCACTCTTCCTCTGTCCTCACAGGTGGACCCCCATGCTCGACATACGAGTAATATCAACCTTGTACAGCCTGTAGATCGTCAGCTCCTTCGGTGCACTGCCGTCGTTGAGAAGACGATTACAACTAAAAGAAAATCGTAAATAAAATCCCATAATTTCTTTCAGGAAGCATTCAGGTCTCTCAATTTTTTTCATAAAGTCTAAAGAATAACAACACTGTAACCTTTCAATCATGACTATTTTCTTCTTACTTGTTCGTTCTTAAACTACCCCTATCAAGATCTGAAGAGAGCTTTGCAAGTAGCAGAATGTTGTCCGGAGAACCGAATGCGTTATGCCGTAGTTTGATTGCGATATTTTCACTTTTCGGTCCTCCACATCCAACTACAAGATGGCATTATTTGGTTGGGGGTTAGCCATCCCTCTCCGATCCCTTCTCCTTAGCTAGTCTGGCCTGTTTTCCAGGATCACCACGAGAAGGCGTAGAAGGATTTTGGTAGCTGTGGGTCGTTGGCCTTAACGCTAAACGTAAGCTTTGAGTCCCTCACGGCTACAGCTCATGCACTAAACAGCATCTTGATCCCCTTATGAGAATTCAATACAAAAAACATAGACATTCAACTATAATGTAGAGTCCGTCGTGTTGTATGGCTCTGTATTGTTAGAGTATGGCCTACTTTAGAAAGGCCGTCTCACTCACCGGGAAAACCCCTTGCAACGTCACAGGTTTATAAGATAATCAAAAGAACGGATAAATTAGACTAACAACTTTTTCAAAATACAATCACCTACAAGAACAAGATGGCATTGCTACAAATTAACTAAAGGAAGGTGCAGATTAGATATTAAGAAATATTTTTTTAGTCAGAGAGTGGTGAATGCTTGAAATGCATTGCCACAGGAAGTAGTAGAGGCAGGGACAATTAATACATTTAAGAATAGATTGGATGCGTATAGCTTTTAGAGCAAGGTAATATAAATGAAACTGGTTGTATATGGATTCTGCAGTTTTCTAAATCAGTATAACGACGTTAAGTTTAAGTTAAGTTAAGAAAACCCCTTGAAACATCACATTCTACACTAAATAACGGAACTCAATGTGTGTCAAGGTTTATAATCAATCCATGCTACACATAGAGAAATAAAACAAATTCCCGGTACAAAACGCAACAAATCACTGTTGAAAGAGTTCCTTTCCCAGAATCCTGCACTGAAACCAACTGCTTATCCATTTGTGTTTCCAGAAAACGATATTATAGTTGCACTGATAGTTGACGCATGCAAGTTTCGTTATATCGTCAGCTGTGTAATGTGACGTTTCAAAGAGATTTTATAATGAGTCAGAAGGCCTGTATTTACAGTAAGCTGTGATTATAGACAACGTTGGCTATAATAAGAAATGGTCGGTCTTTCATCATGAGGTACCTACCTTTGACAGTGGATTTGAAATGGTATTGAAGTCAAGGTTTCTCCCATGTTGTAATCGTTGTTGCTATCCCATAGCTGCTGCGCAAGCCTGCTATTGGAAAGCAAATGCCATTCTTATATAGATACAGATTTTCTCCAGTTGTTTCACTGCTCAGTACCGTGTGTTGGCAATTGTCTGCAGTGCTTTTAAGAATATTTTCGTTATGTCCGTAAGCGCCTTGCACTCAATGAGTAGGTTTCGAAACGTTTCATCAAGGTGAGAGCAATGTCTGTACAAGAGCAGGTTCTGAGGATTGATGCGGTTCAAGTGGCTATTGACTCTGGTGTGTCCTGTTCGGAATTAAAATATGAGACTTTTATCTCTTCTATGTATCTTGTTAATGTTATCATTAGTTTTTGACTGTGACATTTCGTTAATACACTGCGACCCATTATTCTTGTCGCCCACCTGTTCATCCAGATTTCCCTGGTATTATTCTTAATAATTCGCTTTACTGTGTGGTTACTACAGGGTCTATCCAATGTTTCTTTATAGTCTCCTGTTTTTGCCATTCTGTCAGCCATTTCATTTCCTGGTAGCCCGCGTTGTCCAGGGATCCATTGCAAGATAGCATTAATCCCGTGGGCAGTGATACTGTTGTTGATCGACCACCTCACAAACAAATAATTCCATTTTTATTATGACGTATGCTTCAGCGCCTCCCGAACCGAATTGTAGTCACTAAATATCATAGTATTTATCGGCATCAATTCGTCCAAGTCAAACTGCTGGGGCAAAATGGCAACTGCTGGTTTTATAGGCTCGGCCTCAGCTTTATCATTTAAACGGTTTTCTCTGCATTAACAACAAAACTCATATAAGGACTCATCCGGGTATTTCATATGTGTGCCATACTCTGCAAACGAGGTATATTTGTCCTAGTTACACCATCTTCGGGAATGAAGTTATTATAGACTTCAGTATACTAAAGCCAGTTGCTTTCCTCGTTGGAGTCTACATCCCTAGGCTTATACTAGGTAATTATTTATAGCTGGGTGAACTGGAACGTGCCAAATGTGGGATTCGTACTACTTTGCTAATCGTGCGAGAATGGTATTACGATGTTTCTAATGTGGAAATGTGTTGAAAAATAAGATGGACGCGCCTTAATGGCTGCGCTCTCGACTCGCTCCCGTGTGTGTTAAGAGTTTTCTGATGTTTGTTGGTTCCTGTTCGGATTTAAACTTTATTGGGTGGTATCAGGGACTTTGTTCTGTGGAATTGATGTGCTTTCGATATGTTATCCTGCTTGGTATGCTGCTTTTGGCCGCATTTTATGCCGGAATTGACTCGTGGGAGGCCTGTCCGTGATGGAGTCCAGTGTTCCACTTGGCTGCACATCAGAGTTCTGTCCAGGTTATCACTACTGAAGGACCTTCCTGCTCTACCTTCCTCCTGCCCGCCCCTCCCTCTACAGGAGGTTACATAACACCTCTTCCAGCCCCGTATTCTCAGCACAGGAAGGGTCACGTTGACCAAAAGGTGGACACAATCTAGAAGCCTCGGCGGCGGGACACGGAATAAAACAGGTTTGACACAGACAGACACGGAAAGCCTGACACAAACATTGGTCTAATACACTCCTCGAAGCCTTCATCACAAGGCAGCGGAGTACTCGGATCTACCTGGGGAGTATGTAGGATTTCGGTCGACATACTATGCATGAACACAACCTCAGCAGTTGGACATGGCAGGGGTCGATTGACGCAACGGACCTTTGACGCCATATCGAACATTATTATTATTATTATTATTATGGCTTGGCTTCGTTCGTTCTCAATCTCCCGCTACCAAACCATGAAAGGGCTTAAGTAGCAGAATGTAGTCCAGAGAACGGAATGCGTTGTGTCATAGTTTACAGCTTGACTGCGATATTTGCACCTTTCGGTCCAACACATCTGACTTCAGCAAGCATTTTTTTGGGTACTGCGTTAGCATTTCCTCTTCGATCCCTTTTCCTTAGCCAGTCTGCCTTGCTGCAGCCTGTTATCCAGGATCACCGTGTGGAGGTGTAGAAGGGTCTTGGCAGCTATGGGTCGCTGACCACTGCAGCTCATGCGCTGCTCATCATCTCGATACCTTCATAATGTTTAAAAAATAAAAACAATTATGCAACTATAGTTCCTCATACACAAATGTTCAACTCCATTTGTAAAATATGTGTTTTCCATTGAATTCTGGCTGTAATTGTGAACAGTTTGGTATATACTATGTGTTATTTCAGGGAACTTTTTTGAAGTTAAAGAGATCACAACTAAGTGATGCTGTGTATAGTTTTACGTTAGAAAAAAAATTGTGTCCAGAGGTTGAAAATATTTGGGAGTGAATGAGTTAGGTTGGAGTCTTGTATGTTGGTGGCCATTAATTGATTAAGTTGAATTGTTGTTTGTTGGTGGCCATTGATTTATTAAGCTGAATTGTATGTTGGTGGGCCAGTAATTCATCCTGAAGTTGAAGTGTAGCATGTTGTTTAGCCAGTAATTCATTCTGAAGTTGGAGTGTAGCATGTTGTTTAGCCAGTAATTCATTCTGAAGTTGGAGTGTAGCATGTTGTTTATCCAGTAATTTATTCTGAAGTTGGAGTGTAGCATGTTGTTGGGCCAGTAATTCATTCTGAAGTTGGAGTGTAGCATGTTGTTGGGCCAGTAATTCATTCTGAAGTTGGAATGTAGCATGTTGTTGGGCCAGTAATTCATTCTGAAGTTGTAGTGTAGCATGTTGTTGGGCCAGTAATTCCTTCTGAAGTTGTAGTGTAGCATGTTGTTTAGCCAGTAATTCATTCTGAAGTTGGAGTGTAGCATGTTGTTGGGCCAGTAATTCATTCTGAAGTTGGAGTGTAGCATGTTGTTGGGCCAGTAATTCATTCTGAAGTTGGAATGTAGCATGTTGTTGGGCCAGTAATTCATTCTGAAGTTGTAGTGTAGCATGTTGTTGGGCCAGTAATTCCTTCTGAAGTTGTAGTGTAGCATGTTGTTTAGCCAGTAATTCATTCTGAAGTTGGAGTGTAGCATGTTGTTGGGCCAGTAATTCATTCTGAAGTTGGAGTGTAGCATGTTGTTGGGCCAGTAATTCATTCTGAAGTTGGAATGTAGCATGTTGTTGGGCCAGTAATTCATTCTGAAGTTGTAGTGTAGCATGTTGTTGGGCCAGTAATTCATTCTGAAGTTGTAGTGTAGCATGTTGTTTAGCCAGTAATTCATTCTGAAGTTGGAGTGTAGCATGTTGTTGGGCCAGTAATTCCTTCTGAAGTTGTAGTGTAGCATGTTGTTGGGCCAGTAATTCATTCTGAAGTTGGAGTGTAGCATGTTGTTTAGCCAGTAATTCATTCTGAAGTTGGAATGTAGCATGTTGTTGGGCCAGTAATTCATTCTGAAGTTGGAGTGTAGCATGTTGTTGGGCCAGTAATTCATTCTGAAGTTGGAGTGTAGCATGTTGTTTAGCCAGTAATTCATTCTGAAGTTGGAGTGTAGCATGTTGTTGGGCCAGTAATTACAAGTTTACAGCTTGACTGCGATATTTGCACCTTTCGGTCCAACACATCCGACTTCAGCAAGCATTTTTTTTTAAGTATCGGGTTAGCATTCCCTTTGTGATCCCTTCTCCTTAGCCAGTCTGCCCTGCTGCAGCCTGTTATCCAGAAACACCGCGTGGTGGTGTAGAAGGGTCTTGGCAGCTCTGGTTTGCTGGCCCTGACGCTAGCAGTCAACTATTGGTCACTGACCACTGCAGATCATGCGCTGCTCCGCATCTTGATCCCTATTATTATTATTATGTGGAACTATGAGAAAGGACCGGGCAAACATCATTATCAGTTTATTTGAAGATAAGTGGCTGACATTGGATAAAACACACATTGTGCAGACCAGCGGACAGCGTTACACGACTGTCTATTTTCTGGAATATGCAGGACAAGATATGTAGAGGTAGACCAAAGTAAACACGGAACAGTGCGATTGCCGTAACGATAAAGGAAACTGGGAAGGTATGGACTGTTAGAAATCATGGTGCATGAAAGTAAGACTTATGGTGCAGTTACCTTTACACTGTGGGAAGGAAGACAAATGTCTGGTCAGGCAAAATATTCTGATCAGACATGTTAGTCAGAGTCAGGCAAAATATACTGATCATACATGTTAGTTAGGGTAAGGCAAAAAATACTGATCAAACATGTTAGTTAGGATCAGGCAAAATATACTGATCAGACATGTTAGTTAGGGTCAGGCAAAATATACTGATCAGACTTGTTAGTTAGGGTCAAACAAAACATACTGGCCAAAACCTTCACTTTGGCTTTCTCGTAGCCCTTCCTGTAATGAGTTTTTTTCATGGCAGCTTGACTAATAAGGTGAGGGACAGACGTGATGTCCGTAGTAGTGAGCGACACGCAGATGAAGCCAAGTATAGCGCAACCGCCTGGAGGACATCGGCCCACCTTCATCAGCACCCTCGGGATGTGAGGAAAGTTACTGCAACCCGCCATTTAACGTCCTTTTCATGGTGCACACAAGAGTAAACCTACACATTATGGGCATTGGCAAACAGCAACAACAACCTTTGCACTGTAGGGTGAAATGATTTGATTTATTGATTGGATTATCCTGGCAACTCCCAAGATTCCCTTTCTAATGTATATCCAGCTGTTTGTTATTGTTGTTGTCCTTGCATTGTTCTTTGTTTCCAATTTATCTTTGTATTACCTTCTGATCGACCTTCGTTTCGACATTACATAGCTGGGAGAAAATTAGCTTTAGCTTCAATCAAAGCTACTGCTCTCTGGGGTCATGGAGTTGTTTATATTTCTGTCTGACTAACGCTTGCGCTGGCTAGGCCACTTCCTGTCGGCTACTCTCTGATGTCTGCAATCGATGAGAAATAAGGTTGCCAACTTGGCTTTTTTAAAGCTAAATTACTTAAACGTGGGTTTTTAAGAATTTGTAAGTGTCGAAGATGCTAGTGTTGAGTTTCCTTTTTTTGATTATGTTTATTCTGGAAGCAAGTTACGGCCGCTCTTTTTTATATCCCAATACGAAATTAAGAAGGTAGAATTGGGACCTTCTAGCTGTAGTCAAATTAAAGGGATCTCAGAAAGTCACTTGTCGCTCCCACCTCGTTGACCTGACTGCTGTGACACAGCTTGTTTCCAGGCAGTCCGACTCAGTCGAATAATATGCTCTCGATCAGGATGTTTAATCTGACTAATATTACTCTTCATTCCCCTATGTAAATGTTACAATCGAGCCGACGTTGTTTAGGCTTTTTCTTGACCTCTTTTGTCATATTTGGCTTTTTCCCTACTGTAATCTGGCAAGCCTAATGAGAAATATTAAAGAACGCTTCAGAAATATTTTTGTTTTGTTGAGCGCTCTTGTTTATTTCCAGGCTTAATTTGTATCCGGTTACTATTTATTTATTCTTTTAATCGCAGCTTTGAAGTTTTCATCATTTAATTTTTTTCAACCATCAGACGCTTACATCAATTGTTCCAACAAAGTCGTGTCTTGTGACTTTCATGAAGCGGGATGCAATGCTCTGTGTTTTCTATCTGATGGAGGTTGCGGTTCCATCTTCAGAAGCGATAGTTAACGACTACTTTTCAACCTACAGTATTACCTTTTTCTTAATCAATTGAAAGTAATGATAGTGACAATGTCAGGATAGAGAGATGTTTTTTGTTATTGCAATTGAATGCTGTCTACATCCTGTGACTTGTCCTTTAATTATATCGAAAGCAGAAAGATTGCGCTATTATCAGCTGCACTCTCTCGTCCTGAGCTACCTTGGTCCAGTGGCAAGGCGTGTTAGTTGAGACGGAAGGAGACAGCACATAGTGCAGTTTTGTTTTCCTCCCGTTTGTTCCCAGTCACAGGACTCTGGGTAGACATTGCATCATCAAGAAGTAATTCAGTCATTGTACTGGTTTGCAAGCTCATGACTCTAGCTTTCTATTTCTGCCTGCCATCTGCAACAGTCTTCAGCTCAGCATAAGTCATCAACGCCATGTATTTCATCTTCTTCATCATCTTCTTCTTCTTCTTCTTCTCCTTTTTTCGTCTTTACTTGTTTTTCTTCTTCGTCTTGTTTTCCTTCTTCTTCTTTTTCTTCCCCTTCTTCTTCTAGTTCTTCTTCTTCAGTGCTTCCACTTCTTCGTGTTCTTCTTTCTTTCTCTACTATATCTTCTTCTTCGTATACTTATTATTATTAATTGCTCTTATTATTTATTAATTTGTTAATAATATTCAATTTCTACTTTTTCTACCTCTTATTAGCATTATTAATGCTGTTATTTTCATATAATTATTTTTAGTATTATTATTGTTTATTTTTATTATTTTACTGCTGTTTGGACTTCTTCGTTTTCTTCATGCTCATCATTTTCGTCTTCTTCTTCTTGTTCCAATTCCATGGAAAGTCAGTTATCTAAAAGAGCGCCTTGGACCCAATGAGTAACCTCAAACCTAGTTCACACAAACTGGTAAGCAGCCAAAGGTTTCAGGTGGAAGTCTGACGTCATTGTTTGAGTACATAATCTACGAGTATTAAGGTTAACACGCCATTAGGTCGAGACACTGTCGTAAGTCTGAGGAGTCCAGTACATGGGAACTATTGAGTATCTTGTAGCTGTGTGGGAGAGACAATAACAGACATGAGAGCAGACACATATTTTAAAATAATTTATGTCGTTTTATAATTGTATATAAATTTATAATAATAGCAGGTAATCATATTATAAGATCATTAATTGGAATCCTGGTGTTCAAATTTGCAGGTGTATCCCTGCTGCCAGGTAGCTGAAGGTTAAATGTACTGGTTCATTTTTTTCTACGTTACTTGTCCTACGGCTTATTAGGTCTGGGCGAAGGTAAATGTCGGATAGGAATGTCACCATTTAACTGGTGGCCGAATGGCTTCGAGGCCTGCCTGCCGACAAGGAGAGCAGCGGTTCGAATCCCCGGCATACCAAATGTTTTTTCTGTTTGGGAGGAAATAAACAAACACAGCCAGAACACGACGTGGCAACAGCATTGGCGAAGTGGTCTGTGGTCCCTAGCCTTAAAACGCCTCGAATACCCCCAGCAGTGGCGAAGTGGTCTGTAGTCCCTAGCCTTAAAGTCTCTTCACTACTCCATCAATGGCGAAGTGGTCTGTAGTCCCTAGCCTCAAAACCCCTGAACTAACCCAGCAGTGACGAAGAGGTCTGTAGTCCCTAGCCTTAAAACCCCTTGACTACCCACAGCAGTGACGAAGTAGTCTGTAATTCCTAGCCTTAAAACCCGTTTCCTTCCTCCAGCAGTGGTGAAGTGGTCTGTAGTCCCTAGCGTTAAAATCCATTGACTACCCCAGCAGTTACGAATGGGTCTGTAGTCCCTAGCCTTAAAACCCGTTGACTACCCCAGCAGTGACGAAGGGGTCTGTAGTCCCTAGCCTTAAAAGCCGTTGACTACCCCAGCAGTGACGAAGGGGTCTGTAGTCCCTAGCCTTAAAACCCCTCCACTACCCCAGCAGTGGGGAAGTGGTCTGTAGTCCTTAACCTTATAACCCGTTGACTACCCCCAGCAGTGGCAAAGTTGTCTGTAATCCCTAACCTTAAGCCCCGTTGACTACCCCCAGCACTGGCAAAGTGGTATGTAGTCCCTAGTCTTAAATACCCCTCCACTACCCCAGCAATGAGAAAAAGCCGTAGGACAGTATTTTTTTGCAAACTGAATTATACATGGAACAGATTCCTATTTTTCGATTGCCAGGAGTTCTTTTACGCACATAGTGTCTACAAGGGATCTCAGAGTATATTGATCATCTTCGATAGGACTAGGTCACCTCCATTGAGAATAGCGGTGTCTTCAAGCGTATAGTTCTCGAACGACCGCATTTTGTGTTTTTGTATTGAGAGGTGAGCAGCTTTATGATATAGCGGCCCTTGAGGCGCTTGCTAGATTAAGTATCCTTTTCTTTTAACTGTTTTTTCTTCTTCTTATTACTCTTCTTCTTCTTCTTGTTCCTCTTCTTCTTCTTGTTCTTCCTCCTCTTCTTCGTTTTCTTCTTCTCCGTTATTATCATCATATTCTTGATGAGGCTGCTATCATCTAAAGCCACTAGTGCAAAGTAGACCCACAGCCTGTTAGACGCCATATATGCTGCTCTTAACAAGCCACCTAACCACGGCCGGTATTATGCCACGTCACACTGTTAGTCGCCTCTTACAAAATGCTCTGTCTGGGGAAGTGGTACAATTCTTGTCCTTGTCATACAGAAAGACACCAGCGGATGACTCGGGACAAGTAGTAATCTGCGTCTGCTATATCTGATCCAGGGCGTTCAATGTAACAATTTATGAGGTTAATTATTTGCAATTCTCTTTTTTTTTCTTCATATGTACCTCTGTTTTTCCGAAGACTTTTAAACGTCACGTACAAAGATCGAGTTAAAAATGAGGAAATACGAGATATAATTACAACAACAATAGGGCCTTTTGAAGACCTCTTGGCAACTGTCAAAAGAAGGAAACTCACTTGGTACGGTCACATATCGAGATCAAATGGTCTTGCAAATACAATCCTCCACGAAAGGTGCATGGCAGACGTCGAAGAGGCCGTCCCAAAAAGAGATAGGAGGACAACATAAAAGTATGGACCAGTCTCCGACCAGAAGAGTCACAGGCAGCAGCGAGTGACAGAGAAAGGTGGGTGGGTGTTGTGAGGATGTCTTCATGTGTGCCCTAACGATCTCACCGGTTACGGGATGACCTGACCTGACCTCTGTCTTCATTTTTGGATTTGTCTCCTCCCTCTTTTGCCAGTCTATCTGCCTCCTCATTTCCGTATATCTTACAACTAGCGTAGTCAGTGACTAAAGATGACCTTGACCCTAATCCACATCCAAGTGGTGGTCTTGGAAACAAACTGTATCCTTGAGGTCATCGAACTAAAGTTGTCCTTGACCCTATTCCGCCTCCAAGTGGCAGTCCTGGAAACAGACTGTATTGGTGCAGCCTGATTAAGAGAATAGGAATCGAAAAACGGTGTCAAACCCAGTTCTAAAAATACATCGTGCTGAAATCCTATGTTTCGGGGCCAAAAAGGGCAGATGTCGCAGCCTACCTGTAAACTACGATACCACGTAGGACATTATCATTTTAAAGACGATTGGCGAAATTAAAAGTTTTTTTTCTTAAAGCAATTTTTTAAAAATGAATAGTTCAGGGTTATCCGAGCAAATTTCCCACGAGTCAAGACAATAAAGCAAAAAGGTAAGATGGCAGCACCTTAATGGCTGTGCTCTCGACTAGCTCTAGCGTTTGTGTCGAGTTTTCCGATGTTTGGTAGTTCATGTTCGGATTATATTTCATAACTCCTTCACCAAGTGGTATAAAGGAAATTATTATGTGGAATTGATGTGCTTTCGATCGGTTATCCTGTGTGTTATGCTGCATTTCATGCCTGGTTCAATCCAGACCAGTCCATGACGGAGTTCAACGTTCTGCTTGGCTGCACATCAGATATTAGTTAAGGTTATCACTACTCCAGGACCTTTCTGCCGACTTCCTCCTGTCCACCAGTGCCTCCACCGGAGGTTACATAATACATCTCATGTAGCAGAGTCCATGTTTCCACTGGGGTTATTCTATCTAGAATGTTACCACACTCACCAACATCATTCATGACCACACACACCAAATAACATAGCACGCAGCAGGTGGTATATTTATTGTATCATACTAATACAACAACTACTAAAGTGAGTGCAATGAAATTACAAACAATATAAGAAATACATCTTTTCTAAATAAATACTCGAAGTTTATAAGCATAAGCTATTGATGTTGCTCCAAACTAATCCAACCCAGTTCTAGCCACACACTCGCCCTCCCTTTGTCTGCATCCTCAGCACACTCTCAAAAACTCGTCCTCATGTTCGTATTCTGTGACACTCAGATCTCCTCAGGCGGGTAATCTGGACATAAAACATTCAATGTATTCAACTTATACTTACATATGATCACACTCACTTGATCTGCGTATACTCACGCTCTGGAACATACATCGTTCACTCGGTATCTACACACATCACACATACATCTAGATCTCACCTAGTCGATCTGTACACTTGTGTCTTGCACGTACAACACACGTTCAGATTACCTCTTTTAGACACAGGGAGCCCAACACACACCTTATAGAGCGACTGGCCAAGATTCGAATGCGTATGCTGCTTTTGCAACCCTGCTTTCACACATTCGTAAAAGCAGCCTATCAATCACTCTTCTATTAAGTCGGTGAGCTAAACAGACTCCTAGCTAAATTCTCTCTCTCTCTCTCTCTCTCTCTCTCTTTCTCTCTCTCTATCTCGCTCTCTCTCTCTCTCTCTCTCTCTCTCTCTCTCACCATGGCCAGTCTGCTTGAGTTAAACTTTGTTTAGTAGTATGTAGTCTCAAGCAGTATCAGAGCTGTGCAATGGCCAGTCTGTGGGATGTGTTGACCCAGCCATTCAGCTGCCATTGGAACACATCACTCTTACTCCTGTCACTCAAAATGTCGCAACAAGCTGTGTTTGCCTCTATCTGTCACTCATCCCATACTACCCAAATCGGAACGCCAGAGTGGTCAACACCTAGCGTTTACCTGCACCAAACACATTCTTTCCCCGCTCCCCCCCCCCCCTGTTTTCCTTTATTGACTTAGTATCGAGACCGTGAGTGACCTCGGCATAGTGTCCAGACGGAGAGTGACCTTTATCACACATTTAGGTACCTTTGTTCTCAGAGTCGCCGACCACATCCTCCCTGCCCTAAACGCTCATGCTCGGGCTGAAACTGTTACACTCCCAACCTAATATTCTCAGCGCAGTATGGGTCACTCTGACCAAAAGGTGAACACAATCAGTAGCCCCGGAGGCGAGACACGTAAAAACAGGGAGTTTGTCACGGATAGACATGGAGAGCTTGACACAAACATTGGTCTAACACATTCCTCGCTGCCCTCATCTCTACGCTGCGGAGTACACAGCTCCACCTGGATAGTATGTAGGGATTTCGGTCGACACGCTACGCATGAACACAGCCTCAGCAGTTGGACATGGTAGTGGTTCGATCTACGCAACGGGCCTTTGACGCCTATGCGAACATTATTATCAGTCAATAAAATGGAATGGTTGGTGGACAAAGATAAGTGTTGAAAATGAAATATAAATCACCAATAAGTTGGCTGGGACACAATACGAGACACGATAGTCTTCAATAGAGGGCAAGATCCAGAAGAGAGTTGGAAGGAAGCAACCAAGACTTACATTTACAGATGCGGCATTACAACGAGTTTTAGTACTGACCAGCCACATGATAGAGTCAAATAGAGAGACGGGCGTAGGTAACCTTATAACTAGTCTTAAGTCTGATCAATCAGAGGATATGGTCAAGTGGAGAGACGTGTCCAGGCAACCTTATAACCAGTCTTTGGGTTGATCAACCAGAGGGTATGGTAAAATGGGGAGACATGCTCAGACAACCTTACAACCAGTCTTATGTCTGTTCAACCAGAGGACAGGATCAAATGGGGAGACATGCTCAGACAACCTTACAACCAATCTTATGCCTGTTCAACCAGAGGACAGGATCAAATGGGGAGACATGCTCAGACAACCTTACAACCAATCTTATGCCTGTTCAACCAGAGGACAGGATCAAATGGGGAGACATGCTCAGACAACCTTACAACCAATCTTAGGATTGATCAACCAGGTGATAGGGTCAAATAGTGAGACATGCTCATAAACTTTACAACCAGTCTTATTTCTTATCAACTCAGATAATATTGACGTTTATGATTTTTTAAATGACGTATTCCGTTTTAAAAGGGTGTGCCGGTGGGCCATCAACCTTGTTCTCGTTTGGCCTTGGATTGGTTTGATTTTAGGATCCCTGAATTAAACTGACTTATAAACACGAAAGCCAGTAAATAGATCAGACTTCCTTAAACGAACAATTTTTGGCCGTTAAAAAATGCCTCAACTTGAGTCTTAATTCTTCAGAAGATTACAAATATATCACATGGCATGATACGCCTGGGTGTGATAAAGATGTTTATGTGAAGTTTATCTTTCAACTCAAATCAAAAACATCCCGTGAGTCAGGAGTCAGTACGTGTTAAGCTGTGACTCAGCTGTCGGGTTGCATATCAAATCTGTAGGATTTTTTTTTAAAATAGTGTCTTAACAGATGAATACAGATTGCACCTGCCTGGTTCCCCGTTTGAAAGAGATTGTACGACTGAAACCTGACAAGCACGTCGTAAAAGATAATTAAAAAGGGATGTGTATGAGTCTAGCACACTCATTATATAATATTATTGCTGATGAAACATTAACTGTAAACGTTCGTACGAGGTGTGTTCAAATGAAACCGGACCTAACTGCAACAAACGAACATACGTACGATGCTTATAATGACGTCACGTGTAGTGTAACCAGAACATACCAACCGTCAAATTTGCAAAATTTCATTAGCCTCCGCCTCATAGTTTCCTCAGCAGACCGCTAAAAACATGTTGGGTTTGAAATGGAATCCGTCCAGAGTTAATCAGCGAGCGGTGATTCAGTTTCTAACAGCTGCAAGATGTCGACCAGTTGACATTCATCGCAGAGTGCAAGCAGTCTACGGTGACAAAAGTGTGTCGAGGATAACAGTGAAGAGCTGGACAACGATGTTTAAAGAAGGACTTGAGTTAACGAAAGATCTTCCGAGACCAGGTCAGGCGCAAAGTGTTGCGCCAGAAAATGCCATCGCCAAAATTGTTGCAGCAATTCAGGTGGACCGTCGCCGGAGTTTACGCTAGCCACACTTTTCTCACCATACACTGCCTGCATTCTACAATGAATGTCAACTGGTCGACATCGTTCAGCTGTTAGAAACGGAATCACCGCTCGCTGATCAACTCTGGACGGATTCTGTATCACACCGAACATAAGGGGACAGCGTGGGCTAGTAGTTAAGTGACACGGCTCACAACCAGTAGGTGCTGGGTTCGATCCCCATCACAGCACCGGCCGTCACACCGGTGAAGCAAACCCTTCGAAAATGCAGGAGGAAGCAGACTTTTGCATAAAATGAATGCTGGTCGGATGCACTGGGTCAACAGGCGCAAAATAAAAACCACAGTGCAACCTTGGGGATTATAAAAATAAGGCGAACGCAAAAAAAAAAAATTTACTTACAAAAAAAACAACACCAAACATATTTTCAACGGTCCGCTGAGGAAACTATGAGTCGGAGGATAATGCAATTTTGCAAACTTGTCGGTTGGTATGTGCTGTTTGCACCAGAAGTGACGCCATCATGCATGTCGTACGTGTGCTCGCTTGTTGCAGTTTCGTCAAGTTTCATTTGAACACGGCTCGAATTTTGTCTTACTGTTAAGGGGGCCAGCTAATGTGATAGTCCTGCGTTTCATCGACCAGACGGGTCTGTACGGTGGGACGTCAAATGAAAACCTTAATATTAAAAAAATAATTCTATTGTCAAGTAAGTCGACAGTTTTGTTGTTAAGGACTTCATTCTATTTTGATATGAAGTTAAAATTCGGGAATGGTCTAAGAGCTGTCAAATTGAATTTAATGTAGATAAATGTTTCATTCACATGAGCAGATCTAATTTGGAACATAATTACATAATGGGTAAGAACAATATTTAAAAGATGGAAAAGGAAAGGTACCTAGAGTTATAATAGGTTATACAGGTAAGGTGAATGAGCAAGTCCAGGTAGCAGTGAAACGTTAAAATGCAGTATTAAGTATGACAAAAAGAAATATGAAACATAAGAGCAAGGAAGTGATAGTCAAACTGTGTAAAGCATTAGTTAGACCTAGATTGAAGTACTGTGTACAGGTATGAAGTCCTTATCGTAGAGGAGATACAAACATGTTAGAAATGATACAAAGAAGAGCGAAAAAAACTGAAAGTGGAGTTCCGGAATTAAAGATATGAGGATAGTCTCAGAAAGCCGACCTACAGTGTTTAGAAAAGAGAAGAATTAGAGGTGACTTCATACAGGTTTATAGGTTAATCAAAGAAAAGAGAAGAATTAGAGGTGACTTCATACAGGTTTATAGGTTAATCAAAGAAAAGAGAAGAATTAGAGGTGACTTCATACAGGTTTATAGGTTAATCAAAGAAAAGAGAAGAATTAGAGGTGACTTCATACAGGTTTATAGGTTAATCAAAGAAAAGAGAAGAATTAGAGGTGACTTCATACAGGTTTATAGGTTAATCAAAGAAAAGAGAAGAATTAGAGGTGACTTCATACAGGTTTATAGGTTAATCAAAGAAAAGAGAAGAATTAGAGGTGACTTCATACAGGTTTATAGGTTAATCAAAGAAAAGAGAAGAATTAGAGGTGACTTCATACAGGTTTATAGGTTAATCAAAGAAAAGAGAAGAATTAGAGGTGACTTCATACAGGTTTATAGGTTAATCAAAGAAAAGAGAAGAATTAGAGGTGACTTCATACAGGTTTATAGGTTAATCAAAGAAAAGAGAAGAATTAGAGGTGACTTCATACAGGTTTATAGGTTAATCAAAGAAAAGAGAAGAATTAGAGGTGACTTCATACAGGTTTATAGGTTAATCAAAGAAAAGAGAAGAATTAGAGGTGACTTCATACAGGTTTATAGGTTAATCAAAGAAAAGAGAAGAATTAGAGATGACTTCATACAGGTTTATAGGTTAATCAAAGAAAAGAGAAGAATTAGAGATGACTTCATACAGGTTTATAGGTTAATCAAAGAAAAGGATAAATTAGACTACAGCAATTTCTTTTTTTTCAGTAGAGTCGTCTACAAATTAATTATAGAAAGATCCAGATTAGATACTAGGAAATATGTTTTTTATTCAGAGAGCCGTGAATGCTTTGAAGGCATTGCCAGTGGAAATAGAGGAGGCAGGGTCAATTAATGCATTCAAACATAGATTTGATGTGCATAATTTTAGGTGAAGTGAAAGAAACTGGTTTTATACAGACTATGTAGAATCTTTTAACCCAGTATATAAATGTTAAGTTAAGGTACGTTAAGTAAAGTTAAGTTTTCAAACAACGAATTGATACACGAGTCGCTAAACACGTGACTAAAAAACTGATTTTTCTAGAGAAATCCATTACCTGTGTACAGTCTGTGAGTCTTGGTATCGAATGTAATGGAAACTACATGGGAAAACCTTTACAGTTATTTGCCCCTCTTTGATTAACATTTAAAAAAAAAAAATTCAAGTATTCTAATAAAGCCGCCTCGTTGAGCCAAAGAACAGCTTCAACAGCAAAGCAACAGACATATATCTTCCTCATTGAATAATATGATCGCATTGTTCCTGTATAACAGACATGACTATAGTAAGATAGATAATAATATGTAGAAGAAAAGGGCCATAACTATGACAACAGTGCTCAAAGCCATCTGACGTCTATGTGAACATAATCTCTAAGGAAGTGACTTAAGGGACATGTAGTGGTATGGAGTGACTATAGGGGCGTGTAGTGGTATGAAGTGACTATAAGGGCATATAGTGGCATGAAGTGACTATAAGGGCATGTAGTGGCATGAAGTGACTATAAGGGCATGTAGTGGCATGAAGTGACTATAAGGGCATGTAGTGGCATGAAGTGACTATAAGGGCATATAGTGGCATGAAGTGACTATAAGGGCATGTAGTGGTATAGAGTGGTATAGAGTGACTATAGGGGCATGTAGTGGTATGGAGGAACTACAGGGACTTGCAGTGGTATGAAGGCACTATATGAGCATGTAGTGGTATGCGCTTGGACCGTGAGATCCCTAACAACTTTACGACCATACTGAATTGTTACTTTCATCATATTATTTAATATATTGTTTCTCTAAATTTGTCCTTCCCTTTTTTTTCAGGTTACGGTCACGTGGCCCCTAAAACACCAGAAGGACGCATCGTTACCATGGGTTACGCCGTTGTGGGGATTCCCCTCACTCTCCTTTGCCTCACAAACATTGGAGACGTCATGGCCACTGGCTTCAGGCTTCTCTACGGAAAAATATGTTGTGGCGTCTGCTGTACTCTCTTCAAGCCTAGGCGAAGAAGGATTCAGATAGATCTGGAGAAAGGCCTTGGTGGGCCTATTGTTACAACTGATGAAGAGCAACCTGATAAACCTAAGGAAGTGATTCACGTTCCAACATCTTTATGTTTACTTTTGATCGCTGGATATATATTCGCCGGCGCCATGTTGTTTTCTATATGGGAGAAGTGGGATATTCTTACTGGGTCGTATTTCTGCTTCATCACCCTTAGCACAATAGGGTTTGGAGATATTGTTCCTGGCATGGATAGCAACGCTTGGGCAGCTGAAGAAAAGCTTGTTCTGTGTGCTTTGTATCTGGTTCTTGGATTATCGTTAATCGCAATGTGCTTTAATCTTGTACAAGAAGATGTCAAAGCGAAATGTAGATGGCTTGGGATGAAATTAGGAATTGTGGAAAAACATGAGACGCCTATGTAGAAAATATTTATTTTTCTTCAAATATTTTCTCGCTGTAAATAGTATATGTGAATTCGTATATTTATTTATTTTCGTCGAATAAGATGTTTACAGCATATCAGGGTGCTAGTTGAGCTGGACAAGCGGGGATTTGTGGCAATGAAGATGACGCCACTTTCAAAGAACACATATCTGAGGCTTCAGATACTTTATCTTAGGAGGGTGATGAATATCTAATGCCGAGTCAGAACCCCAGACACTGCTGTTCTTGAGAGTTGGTATCCCTTGTATCGATATAACTATGATGCAATCGTATATTCGCTGGGCGGGTTCACATGACAGACTATCGACCACCAAACATATTCTTCTATACAGAAGGGCAACCTCTACCACGGGAGGCTGATGACGCGCTTCAAAGACACGCTTAAAACGTCTTCAAAGGCCTTCAGCGAAAACCACGAAAGATGGGAAGATGCTTCGCAAGACCATACAACCTGGCGCACAGCTCGCGCAGCCTCATGCGACGCTTCCTAAAAAGGCTGCCGCTGGAACAACGGAGACAGAATAGGAAAGCCCCTGAAATATCACCGTCTCGTGAAGTAGAACATTCCATGCCCTCACTACCTGCGGGAATGCAGATCCCATTTTGGACTCGTCAGCCATCTTCGCACTCATCCACAAACCCAACTCACAGAATACTCAGATGAAAGGACATGCTGAAGGAAAATAGAAAAAAAGTTTTCATCATCCGTGATGGACGAACAGCATTTATGACTTTTGAAACCGATCTACGGACATTATTTGACTATTTGATGGCTCTGGGGTTGTCATTGGCCATCTCTTTCCTGATCTAGAGGGCCAGTATAATCAGGAACGATAGTTCCACTAGTTCCGTGCAGCTGCAGCACCATCCTGTCTGCCTCCGTTCAGCTGCAGCACGATCCTGTCTGCTTCCGTGCAGCTGCAGCACCATCCTGTCTGTCTCTACCACCCGCTGTTTACCTGCAAATTGACTGCCTCTTGAGAAGTGCATTAATGAGGATGCTGGAACGTGAATATTTCACAGATTATTTCATAGATTATTTCATAGATTATTTCATAGATTATTTCATAGATTATTTCATAGATGATTTCATAGATTATTTCATTGATTATTTCATAGATTATTTCATAGATTATTTCATAGATTATTTCATAGTATTCTGCCTGGTATCTGCTTGAGAAAATGCTCAAGCGCCAACATGTCTGCGGAGAGGTGACTTCACAGGGCATGAACATCCAAATCGTCATTTGTGACGTAACTACATGACTGCAATGTGAAACTGGTTGTCTAAAGACTCTGCAGTCTTATGGGGATCGGAGTGGTCGAGAGTCACTCTCGTCACAAAGCGATGAACAGAAACCAGGGACGATCGAATCCAGCAAGTTTTAAAGGGACCCCTGGTCTCACGAGGGGTGGGACCAGAGTTCCTGCATCCTGAGTTTCCTTCACTTGTCTTCTCTTACGTATGTCTTGCCACTGGTCCAATGTAGCTCGGGACCGGAGAGTGAGGTTTATTACCAGCGCAGTTTCTTCCTCACTATAATCCTTATACAACGCAAGTTACATCATCAAAACAAAACCGTCTGCTGATGTCGCCATCGTCTCTTGCGATGGACAGCTTACTATTTGATGACTGCTTTCTCAAAGGGAGTTTGTACTGCTGCAGATCCCAACCTTTTATTCAACGATCTTTATCCTGGGTTATGGACATTCATTTGAAGATATCGCAAATGGTGTAATGGCTGGCAAGAAAATCTGACCAACGTATTGGAAGTCTACCCTGCGGTTTTTGTTTCATTTTTGGTGGTACCAGACTGCTGTCGACGTACTCCAACGTTCATCATTTCTTCTGAGCAAGTGGCCTGCTTTGCTTTGTTTGCTTAACTTGACCATACCTGAACATTTATAATCTTTTTTCATGTTGTTTGTTTACATGTTATAAACAACTGAATTGCTAGCTAATGTTAACTGCCTTAAAATTCGGCAATAAGATTATTCTCGAACGGTTCTGCATACGCTGACTATGGAGAGTAACGTCGATCATTCGTGTCTATCCAGATGGTGCATACCAGTTCGCGGGTCTTACTTTGCTCTCGTTTTTTAGTCCATTATGGATACCACCAGGCCACGGGTTTGACTAGAATTCACACTAGTCGACGACTTACATTTGTATCCACGGAAACATGTTGCTGTGCTATATCTGAATTAGCTAGTTCGTTCATGTTCTGATGTTTTTTCTTCCATTTAATTTGGCATGGTCATCGGATATATGTAATAGTATTTCGGTTACCCTGTTTCGTATTTCCACGGTCTAGTGCACACGTCTGAACTTTACGAGATTGACGCCATTCACCCTATTTGCGGACAGTGTCGATTTTGGTATGGCTGTGAAAAGTACATACGAGATAATAATTGACTAAAACACATCACCCGGGAGAGATTAGGCCCTGCCTGGTTAGCAAGATGCCCAAGTGGTGTCTGCTTGGAATGCATTGCCAGGGGAGGTAGTGGAGACAGGGACAGTTAATGCATTTAAGAATAAACTGGATGCGCATAGCTTTTAGAGCAAGGTGATGTAAATGTAACTAGTTGTATACAGACTCTGCAGGGTCTTCTAAACCAGTATAAAGACGTTAAGTTAAGTTAAGTTAAGACACATCACTCACACGCTGAGTGATGTCCCTACGACGTCGTGTGGTTATGGTGAAAAACAAGACATAAACTAGTTGTTAACAAATTATGCAGTCTTCTGAGCCAGCAAAATGACTTTAAGTTAAGTTAAGAGCGAGAGAAAGAGACCAGAGCCACTTACAGTTTATTCACCTTTACTTGTGTAAGTGTCCATGTTCCACATTCTTTGACACATCCTGAGCGTCAGACAATGACATTCGCTTACATGTTGTGATTATAATCGATAAGTTGATGACGATTCACAGACAGCACCATTTGTTTAAAAACTTAGTCGAGCATGAAGGGGACATAACGAGAGTATATACAACAGGCGGGCTCCTGGATCTATCAGCATTCATAGGCTTCACCGACTTCTGAAGATGCATAATCCCCTGTGGGTCTACCAGGACTGCAGAAACGTCGATTCTTGGCAGAATGGTACATTAAAAGTCCATTTAAGTTAATAGCAAAAATAATATTACGTTTTTCTTTCTTCAAATTGTATCAATATTAAAAGTCAGACTTCACGAAGGATAGCAGTAGGGGGATTAAGTTTCAATCGTACCATATCCATACATCAGCATATGAGAAACGACAAGGCAAGAGTTCGCTCCTTCGACAGAATGGCTATTCTAGCCAAGGTTTATGGCTGCGAGATATAAAACATGGGTTAAGCTGGTGCAGAAAATTTCGAGCTGCTCAATGCCCAGTATAGCGAAAAAGGTACGTGCATCGTAATTCATCCCAAACAGAGTTTTCTGGGCTCTTATCGTACGTAAAGGAACATTCCATTTTGGTTAAGGGCAAGGAAAAGTCGATATCTTCTTCTTCTTCTTCGTACGCAGTCAGACAGTAACCATTATTTTTTCGAAAAAAGCGGCGGTCATCCTGAGGCTGTCGCCACTGCCACAGAGCTTGTCTTGCAGTTCCACTGGTGATGGCCACATCTGGTCTCTCTGATCCTCGTATGTCGGGCAGTTCTGCAGCAGATATTCAGCGGTCATTTTACCAGTACCGCACGGGCATTCGTCGGTACACCCTATCTTCAATTTGTTGAATAGGTGGTACCTCAGTCTATTGTGGCCAGTGCGAAGTCTGAAGACAACGACCTGCTCTCTTCGGTTCAACTGGTAATAGGCATCGTTTTTGGTGTAACCAGTATGTTCGGTTTCCCATTTGGTCATGTATCTGGCTTTGATAAGCCGTTTTGACTCTTCGTACGTCATACTAGTATCTGTTTGTGGTAGTCTTGCACCTTCTTTTGCCAGTCAGTCTGCCTCCTCGTTGCCTTGGATGTTGCAGTGTGATGGGACCCACTGTACCACTACCCTTTTTGGTGCGGACTGCTGGCACAGTTTGCAGAGTGCTGCTCTTAAGTCATTAAGCTCAGTATTTTTCTGGCTTTTTAGCGCTGTGACTACGGCGAGAGCATCTGTAAGCAGGACTATATGGCTTTCATTTTCACTGTGTGTCACCATTTCTTCCACTGCCGCCCTCAGTGCCTCTGCCTCCGCTCTGAAATTGCTTGTGTACTTACCAGTAGTGAATGACAGTGTTATTTTTCTGCCATTTGGTAGGTTCAGGAATGCTCCTGCCCCTCCGTTCTGTGTAGTGTTTGTTACAGAACCGTCGGTGTATGCATGGGTCCAGTCCATGCTTGGGTAGCTTTTCGTTATGAAGCTTAGGGTAGTATCTCTCCTTTCTTTTTCAGTCTGGCAGTTTTTGTTTGCCATTCCTGGTATATTTTCTACCACCTCTGGAAATATATCCTGCCTCCAGGTAGGTTTTCGTACAGTAGTGATGGGTTTTGGTGTTGTTAGTGCGTTTATGGGATCTTCGTGCATCTTTGCTGTGGCTATTTCTGCAAAGTTTCTCCGCTTTAGTTTCCCATTTCCCAAATTGTTTAGTCTTTGGTGCATCGGATGGTCGGTCAGTCTTCGGAGTTTCTCTGACTGCAGCTGGGCTCTGCAGTCTCTTCTATCGGTCATGGATTGCAGTTTTGATCCACCCAAACAGCTACTGTGTGTTTCTGTGCCTGGTAGGCATCTTCTATCTCCTGGGCTATGAGGATGACCTGGTCCTCAGTGGATCTGTGCTGTCTAAAGCCGGCTTGCTGTGGAATTAGTATTCGTTTTTTTTCCAGATGCCACATCAGTCTGGTGTTTATCATCCGTTCCATCAGCTTGCCGACACAGCTCAGTAGGCTGATGGGCCTGTATCCATTTGGATCTGTTTTGTCCTTTCCTGTTTTTTGGTACTGGTACCAGTATTGCGTCTTTCCATGCCTGGGGTACAATTCCCCTTTTCCAGCTTTGGTTCAGGACCGATAGCAGTTTCCTCTTCGCTGTTTGGCCCAGCCCCATCAGCATTTCGTTTGTTATCCCGTCTTTTTCGGGAGATTTCCTTTTCTTTAGTGTTCTCATAGTATCTTCCATTTCGCTCATTGTTAATTTGGCCATCATGTGCTCTTCATGTGCCGTATTGATGTTGTCGTGCCCCTTTAGCTCTTCGCTAATGTCTGTATGCTTGTCTGCAGTGAGCTCGATGTGGTTTGCTCTGGCATAGTGATCGACAAAAGCGTTTGCGGCTTTCTTACCTGTGATCAAGTTCTCGCCCTGCTTGATGGTAATATGTTTGTTTGACGGGGTTTCGTCGTTCATGGCTCTGACTAGCTTCCATAGCTTGTTCCCGTCTTTGTCCAGGTTTAGGCTTTCCGTTTTATTTTTCCAGCTTTCTCTTGCTGTTTGCTTAAGAGTGTGTTTGTATTTCGCCGTGGCGGCTTTGAGGGCGATGTTTGCCTCCATGGATTGTTCTCGCTCTGCCATGTTCCTAGCATTTGTTACTGCATCTTCCACTTTCTGCAACTCATCATTCCAGTAGGGCTTATAGTTTTTCCTAGCTCCTCTTGGGATGGTTTCAGTGGCGGCTTGCATTATTGCCTTGCTTAGGCTTTCCACCATGGGCTTCATTTTGGTGTTTCGTGTGTTGATGGTTTCACACAGCCCATCTGTCAGGATTGCAAATCTTTCCCAGTCGGCTCGTTTGTAATTCCAACGTGGGAGCGGTTTGGTTTCCTGTGGGCCTACTGCCATGTCAATGGTTAGCCTGATCGGCCTGTGGTCGCTACCTGCCAGTTGGTTTAGCACCTGGCGGTCTATTTTATGGTGTATGTCCTGTGTGGAGAAGGCCAAATCTGGAGTCGAGGTGGTATGCCATGTTCTTGAATAGAAGCTAGGGCTATCCTCCGGCCTATTGATTAGGGAGAGATTTGCATCTATCTCCCAATCTTCCACTTCGTCACCTCTGCTGTCTGTGTCAGAGTATCCCCATCTCTCCGAATGGCTGTTTAAATCTCCAACTACTATGCAGTTGGAGTCTCTGACCTCCATACTCGAGAGCGAATTACGTGCATCGTAATTCATCCCAAACAGAGTTTTCTGGGCTCTTATCGTACGTAAAGGGACATTCCATTTTGGTTAAGGGCAAGGAAAAGTAGATATAATTTTTTTAAAATAAAAACCTAGATACAGATAGAAATGTAGAAAATATATATATATATAGTTTTGCGAATGGTTAGGGTTCTTCTTCTTCTTCTTCTTCGTACGCTGTCAGACGTCAACCTTTATTTTTTCTAAAAAAGCAGCGGTCATCCTGAGGCTGTCGACACTGCCATAGAGCTTGTCTAGTGTTGCCACTGGTGATTGCCACATTTGCTTTCTCTGATCCTCGTATGTCGGGCAGTTTTGCAGCAGATTTTCAGCGATCATTTTCCCAGTACAGCACATGCATTCGTCAGTGCCAACTATCTTCAATTTATTGAATAGGTGATCCTCAGTCTATTGTGGGCAGTGCGAAGTCTGAAGGCCACGACCTGCTCTCTTCTGTTCAACTGGTAATAGGCATCGTTTTTGTGTTAGGGTTAACGCACTTTTACGGGTGCTTGATGCGGAGTCCCCTGCATCTCGTAGTCGCTCCCTAGTCGTCTTGTCCTTGACTTGTCACTGTAATCTGGCGGCTCGAGACGAGAAAGTGAGGATAACATCTAGCGCAGTTAATCCTTACTAAAAATATCGCTAGCAAATAAATTATGCCATCGTCGTCCGCGATGAACGGCCGCCTTTGCTTTGCTTTATTACATCGTCTGACCGGACGGATATTTTCATGCTACTGTAGAAACTGGATGTTTCTCTCCTTACCATGGAATAGCGTTGACAGATTTAAGAAAATCTATTACCACGCCGGCAGGAATAAGCGACAGCAGAAGCAGAATTCAGCGAGAATATTCGACACCAGCAACAAATCAAATTTGTAATATTCTGTGACGTCCCTATCTAGCATGCGGGGCTAAAAATATATATTTCTTTTGTTTGGGTTGAATTGAGACGCTAGTACCGCGAAAAACAATGACAATCTCACTACGTGACCGGAAAAACAGCAAAGAAATCAATGTCGGTCCGCCTTCAATGACGCTGCAGACAAGTGGGATAGGTCGGTCAAGCGACGCGTACGCCTGACAATAGATGGACAAGAATAGGGTAACTGTGGTGGCCCTACACCTGTAGTGTCCATTCTGGCGTCCACCAGTGAAATGGAAAGATAGCATAAGTATAACCCTTGATCCAACACGGTACTCTAGAACAGAAGACCGAAATAAGTTTAAACAGCATCATGTGGTTACTTCCCATTTGAAACGTGCTTGGGCTCAGTACATGACCAGCAGCAGTGAGCGACAATTAGCTGACTGTTAGCGTCAGGGCCACATCTGGCATGACCCTTCTACACCTCCACGCGGTGATCCTGGATAACAGGCTGCAATAGGGCAGACTGACTAAGGAGAAGGGATCGAAGAGGGAAGGCTAACTCGGTACCCAAAAACGCTTGCTGAAGTCGGATGTGCTGGACCGAATGGTGCAAATATCGCAGCCATGCTATAAACTACGACACAATCCATTCCGTTCTCATGACATCATCCTGCTTCTTGCTAAATCTTATTCAGGCCTTAGTAACGAGAGTTTGAGAATGAACGAAGAAGAAGAAGAAGCAGAAGAAGAATAAATAGAAGTAGCAGAAGAAGTAGCAGAAGGAAGAAACAGAAGAAGTAGCAGAAGAAGAAGAAGAAGAAGAAGAAACAGAAGAAGTAGCAGAAGAAACAGAAGAAGTAGCAGAAGAAACAGAAGAAGTAGCAGAAGAAGAAGTAGAAGAAGAAGAAGAAGAAGAAGAAGAAGAAAAAGGAGATACTTGTTATACCTTACTAAATACCAGTATTACATATTAAGGTAGTTTATCTAATCCCATGTTCTTGTTTCCGTCCATGTGTACTCTCAGTACAGCAGTGTTCACATTCTCGTCTGTGTCACACATATGTTATTTGACCGATTCGCCTTTTCGCATCCAAGCACTGGTTTATGCGTCCTGATATCGCCCAATGGACTACGGTCTGGGGTGGAATCGGCGCGCCTCCACCAGTAGAAACTAGTGAGGTAAACATCTAAGCAACAACAACAACATTTCGCTTCACTACAACTGACCCCTTTACATGAAGCCTGTAACCGACCTTTGCTGTGATATTGCCAATAGCAACAAGGAGGTTCCTAGCCACATGTGCATCCCTCTTTAGTATATTTAACAAAATGATTGGAAGGTTACAGGGGACGGCATGGGCTAGTGGTTAAGTGACACGGCTCACAACCACAACGTGCTGGGTTCGATCCCTATCACAGCACCGGTCGTTGCTCCGGGGAAGCAGGCCCTTAGAAAATGCAAGCTGAAGTCGGATGCACTGGACCGACAGGCGCAAAATAAATACCACAGTGCAACGCACACCGCCTTGGGGATTAGAGAAATAAGGCGAACGCAAACAAAAATAATATTCTTTTAATCCGGAAACCTCACTGGTGATTGCATACAGAGCCTGTCTGAAAAAAAACTCTTCAATGACTGGTAGCAGCACGTGACGGGGTCAAGTGTATCGTGTTCAACTATCTCTGTGACACAAACTGGAAATAATATTTAACAATACATCACCAGCAGTGGCATATCTTCAGTGTTTGGGAACCGACAATGTACATTCAATGCCTTACTAGTTGGTTCACAAAAACGCAGTTTTTAAAAATTATTTTAAATGAGCAATTAGTTATTAGCGTTTCTAGTTAATTGAGATGTGGGATAAGTGGCTCTCCTTTCCACACTGCACAGATTCCAGACTTGTACTTGGATCCCTCGCAACCACTTATGAGAACCCAAGAAATCGCAATCATCATCTCTTTGTTTAGATGTAAATACAATATCAACGTAAAGAAAACCAACGCTACTATACCTTTATCTATTTTGGCAGCGCAGTTGTCACATCAGGAAGTACGGATGTAAGGACCCGATATGAAAAGGCAGGTGGGGCATTCCTGACACTAAACAACATTTGGGGATCCAGGGAAATCAAGGTTCACACAAAAGTTAGAATATGTCAAGTCGCCGCTGTTGCATGGGTCCAAATCATTGAAGAACGACCAAGACTATACACCAACGACTCCAGTCCTTAGTTAACAGATACCTACGGAGGATAGGGGCAGGAGTGGAAGGCATTATGAGGAATGAAGACCTATGGGAATATAGAAAACAATAGCCACTGAAACTACAAATTAAGAAAAGAATAAGCGGATGAATGGAACATACGCTGCGGGAAATACTGTCCAGTATAGCCAGGCAGGTTCTGACATGAAATCATCAAGAAAAGAGATAAAGAGATACATCTAATTATACACGGAGAAAAAAAATGTGAGAAGGAACTACGATTAAATTATTACACCTGAAGAGAGGCAGAAAAAGCAACATGGACCATGTAAGATGGCGGAATGTGGTTAATAACTTTTGCACCGAGTTGAACCATGGGCTTTGATTAATTGATGGATCAATGGTAGCAGAAAAGTAACTAATTGAAATCAGAATGACGAAGGTTGTTCATGACATCGGCATCTCTCTCCTGTAGAAACCATTAGCCACAAACAAATATTCTTAGTTTTAGTCGACCTGTGGCGACGGAAGTCCAGTCGATGGTTAACACTTCTCCAGAGGCGTCTCGGGTGTTGTTGGGGTCAGCAAGGTAGTCTGATCACCACAGTGGAGGTCATCATCCCGGTCTCTTCTTACCTCGGGGGTACCAGATTGCTGTCACCATGCTCTATCGACCGTCGTTTCGTCGCAATATGTTACCTGTACATCTACGTTTTGCCTTGCCTGCATAAATTACTCCATCACCCCCTAACGACAATCGGCGTATGTCGGAATTGTGGAGATTTTTATTTGTGGAGAGTGATTCCGATCAAGCGTCTCTCAAGTAGATCTGGATCACTCTCAAGTTGTCATCCATGGTTCTTGTGACTGTCCATGTCTCTGCACTATGGCTAATCGCAAGGAGCACAATGGATGTTTAAGATTGCGTAAATTGAACAATCTTTAGGACTCCGTGATCCGCCTGGATAGTCGCTGCGTGTCATTCTCAGTGGCTGTCCACATTTGTTGAAGTTTTTGTTTTTTAGATTGCAGTATCAACAGAATTAGAGGTTACAGTGTTAGTATTCTCTACTCATATCGCCATATCTAAAACGATAGGAGGAATCGAACCAGCCATACCTCGATTTGGAATATGAAAATTGAAGAATCAATACATGTGGAATGTAGAAATTCAATAATCTTTGCATCTTTAATATATGTGTAAATTGACATCTCTATTCATTAATTAATAATGTGTAAATTGAATAATCTGTTCCGTCCAATATGGATGTGTAAATTAAATAATCGATATATCTTTTTTTATGAATGCATAATTTGAAAAACTTTGCATCTATTATAAATGTGTACATTGAGTAATCTTTGCATCCATTTTGAGTGTGCAAATTGGTCAATCTTTCAACTGTTATGAATGTGTAATTTTAAATATTTAAAAGGAGTAGACTGAACATTCTTTGCATCTATATCAAATGTGTAAATTTGACAATTTTGCATCTATTAAGATTGTTGAATTTTACCAGTATGTGCATCCATTCAAACATGTGTAAATTGAACAATTACTTTGGGTCTATCATGAATGTGTAATTTAACAAAGTGTACATCTGTTAGAAATATGTACATTGAAAAAAATAAATGCATTTATTAAAAATGTATACATTGAAAAACCTATATGTCTATTATGAAAGTGTAATTTGAACAATCTGCATATATAATATTTGTGTAAATTCAAACATGTTTAGATGTATTAGGTGTGTTTGAACTGAACATTGTATAGATACTTTAGTATTTTGTCAATTTAACAATCACGGACTGTGTAAATTCAAAAATCGTTGATCCCACTACCATCGTGTAAATTGCATATTTCATTAATGTTTAAAATGCATCACCCTTGCTTCAGTTATTACTGTCTAAAATCCCCCAATCAATGCATCTATTGCGAATGTGTAAATTGAACATATTTGTATTTGCTAGGACTGCGTAAAGTGAACATTTTTTGCATCTGTTATGAATGCGAAAGTTGAACAATATTTGTATATGTTAGGACTGTGTAAAGTGAACATTTTTTGCATCTGTTTTGAATGCGAAAGTTGAACAATATTTGTATTTGCTAGGACTGCGTAAAGTGAACATTTTTTGCATCTGTTATGAATGCGAAAGTTGAACAATATTTGTATTTGCTAGGACTGCGTAAAGTGAACATTTTTTGCATCTGTTATGAATGCGAAAGTTGAACAATATTTGTATTTGCTAGGACTGCGTAAAGTGAAAATTTTTTGCATCTGTTATGAATGCGAAAGTTGAACAATATTTGTATATGTTAGGACTGTGTAAAGTGAACATTTTTTGCATCTGTTTTGAATGCGAAAGTTGAACAATTTTTGTATCTTTTAGGACAGCAGAAACTGCACATTTATTAGCATCGATTATGAATATTTAAATTTAACTACGAGTATATTTCTATCTTTTTGGACACGTACATTTGACAATCTTTCATCTATTATGAGTACGTAAATTTTACAATCTTTCATCTATTATGAGTAAGTAAATTTTACAATCTTTCATCTATTATGAGTAAGTAAATTTGACAATCTTTCATCTATTATGAGTACGTAAATCACATTATCGTGAGCATCTGAAAAGAATAGAAGTGAGAATCAGAAATCAGACTAGATGACAATGATACTTACTTTAACTTAGTGATATACCTCGGTTGTTGTTGTTGTTGTTGTTGTTGTTATCCCATAGCTGCAGAGCAAGCCTTGCTCATGTCATTTTTATATAGATAAGGTCTTCTTTAGATGTTTCACTGCTCCGTACAATGTATTGGAAATTGTTGGCAGTGCTTGTAAGGATGTTTACTTCGTGTCCGTAAGCGCCTTGCACTCAGTGAGTAGGTGTAGAACTGTTTCATCAAGGACGGAGCGATGTCTGCAGAAATGCGGGTGCTGTGGATCGATGCGGTTCAAGTGGCTATTGACTGGTGTGTCCTGTTCGGAACTGAGAGAAGAGAATATGATCTCTTCTATGTAGTTTATGTCATCGTTACGTTTTGGCTGTATCATTTCGCTAAATACACTGCGACCTGTTGTTCCCATCACCCACCTGTTCATCCAGATTCCCCTGGTATTATTCCTAATAATTCGTGTTACTGTGGTTACTGCAATTACTCCAACTGTTGTTTCGAGGCTCCTGTTTTTGCCAATCTGTCAACAGGTAGCCCGCTATTTCCAGGGATCCATTTTAAGGTGGCAATAATCCCGTGGACAGATATGATATTGTTTATTGCCTCCCCACCAAGAATATCTCCTTGTTTTGTATGTGGTGTGCTTCATCGCCTCTAGAACCGACTTAGAATCACGAAAACCTCGGTACCTAGTCATTACAATGGTTCGTATATTATCCTACAAGGCAAACTCCAAGATTGTAAAACAAAAAGTCGGTGCAAGAAATAATAGTATCCGCAAGCTAATGAGTACTTCAAGGGAAGCCTCGCCAACAGTGCTACGGATATCAGCAGTATCTCTTAGCAGCAGAATACGCTGCACCAGTGATGATTCTCGTCCATAGCGTGTGATAAAGACCGCTATCTCTCAGCCATGTGGACACTATTTTCCATTTTGGTCTGTCAGTTTAAAAGGTTTAAGCAATTTGTCAATTTGATTCTCTCTTCCTGAGCTATCTTTGTCAGTGATAAGACATTATAGAGACGACTGGAGATTACACAGGAGGGAGATTTTTCCTCAGGGTTTACTCCCGGAGCCTTTCCCGTAAACAGGTATCCCGCAAGGAAGCTAGAGTGTGACATCCAATACATTGGGAATGTTGGTTGACCAGGACTAAATCGCTATGTTCATAACACATGGTAGAGGAAACTTTAATTATCAAATAACGTTCCAGATATTGGCAAAGTGATGTCATAGAGTGAATGTCAAAGCTACCCACATATACACAGATCCACTATGATTAATCCAGCTCTCCAATATCTCTCTCAGATGGTCCTAGTCTTGTGTTACTCCACATTCGGATGTGTCATCATCCATGTATCCCCATCTTTTCAGGTTTGTTCTGCATCGTGATGCAACAGTTCGAAGTCTACTTAGTGACTTCCATGTTGCGTAGGGCAGGAGATGTTCAGGCGCAGGTTTCTCCCGTAACTCGATCAAGAGGACTTTCGATGCGTCGATTTCCTGGGCTAGTCTGTAGGGGTTGGGTTGACTGTCAGAAACTTCGTCTTGAATTTAGTCTTGAACGCTGCACCTGATGTCCGAACATAGAGTGTCTTGAGTCATTTACCTGTTTCTCTCTTTCTATCTCTAACGCGACAGTTTTTCGTTTCTCTGGTGGCGTTTTGCCGATTATAAGGTATATTTTTTTCAGTTGGTGTAGATTATATGCATCCAGTAACTATACGGTATGTCTCATTTA
Source organism: Ariolimax columbianus (assembly GCA_036924085.1). Classification (NCBI taxonomy): domain Eukaryota; kingdom Metazoa; phylum Mollusca; class Gastropoda; order Stylommatophora; family Arionidae; genus Ariolimax; species Ariolimax columbianus. Next base: position 51,555,783 of record JAVGWX010000012.1, read on the forward strand.
TTGCGGTATCTATATGTTTGACATGTTCAGAGCTCTTCCAGACTGTTCCGGTGTACTCAGCTACAGAGAAACACAGAGCGAGTGCTGATGTTCTCAGGACATCTGGTATTGCTCCCCATGTCGTGTCAGTCAGTTTGTGTATGATACTTTTTCTCGGAAGTATTTTCTGTTTTATCTCCTCACAATGTGCAACATAGGACAGCGTGTGGTCCAACTTTACTCCCAAGTATGTGGGGGCCTTGCTGTATTCTAGATCCTGTCCTTGACATTTGATTTGTAACTTTCTGTTCACCTCTCTATTTCTGAGGCGTATACTTGAGTTTTGCTGGGGTTTGGTTTGAGGTGATTTGTTGGTAATATAGAGCAAGGGAATCAGGGGAGTTTGTCAGTTTCTGTTCGACTTCTTCGAAGCCCTTTCCCTGCGTAGCTACTGCTGTATCATCGGCATAAATGAATGTTCTCTGTGTCTTAAGGTTGATAGTTGGTGTGTATATTATCCAGCATAGGTGCCAGGACACTTTCTGGTATCGGCCCATTTTTTTGGTTTCGGCATCGACTTTTGTTTATCCTCCAGAGTGACGTAGAATCGCCCGTAGTCAATCGTTGATAATGATAACAGATGATATTGTTCGTAGTCAACCGCCCAGAATCAGTCTTTGACATTGATACCAGTTGATGTTATTGTTCGAAGCTATCTGTCTATAGTCCATCCATGACATTGATACCAGTTGATGGTATTGTTCGAAGCTATCTGTCTATAGTCCATCCATGACACTGATAATAGTTGATGTTATTGTTCGAAATTATTCGTCCAGAGTCGATCTTTGACATTGATAACAGTTGATGTTATTGTTTGAAGCAGTTCGTGCTGAGTTGATTTATCTCTTGACAACGTTTGTTTGGTAGCGGGTTACATTGGCTCTTCTCACATTCTGAGCCATACTTAGTTTAGTTCAGTCGAAGAATCACCGTCATTGCACACGGGTTAACGCATAAGTTCTCTGTTCTTCTCCATACTTTTAGAGAATCTCAGCACAATGCACGCACTTCGTAGCACCGGTGAGGATCCTGTAAAAGATTGGATCGATTTTTAACATAATTTTGAATTGTGTCCGATCAGAGACCGTTAAGTCTACTCTTTTCAATTTCCAACTGCCAAGGGATTCTTAACGTGTTCGACACTGTACGCGGGTGTCCGATCTCTACTACCCAGAGATCCGGGGAAATACCAGAAAGTCTACTTGAAAAAAACCCGGTCTCCAGCAGATTAGAACCCGGGACCCCCAGTACTCGAAGCCGACGTCTTACCTTGAGATCATTCAGTCCTCAAGGGAACCAATCTTGAAAAGGTTGACTGTGGTCCTCCTGGTCGTAGTGCAATGCGTAGCTTCTCCTAGGTAAGCTAACCACGATGTCGATACCCACCTTGTTGGTCAAACTTCTGTGGCACCGCCTGTTTCCTGGAGACGCGTTGTGTAGTGTTTATCAGTATGGTTCGCCTGACCCTGATCAATCTTCAGCCCTACTGATAACAGAACATCGGTTATAAACAGACTATTGGCCAGGGCCCATGTCTCACATTGATGATAGACCTTGTATGAATATATATATATATATATTACTTCAGCTGACTCGGATCTATCATCACCGACAACATTTCACTGGACGCAGAGCTGCAGAAACGATTTGGAATGGCCTCATCAGCCCTTGCCAGGCTCTCACAGAGAGTATGGAATAACATCATGCTGAAGTATAGCTTAGACACCTGAAAGGAAAAAGACCACAGTTGTTTATTTTGTATTTTATTTTATATGTTAAGCCATCGGCCTCGTGATCAGGTGGTGTGGGTTCGACTCCGGACTCCGCCGTCTTTTTCACGAGTGCTTGATGCGGAGTCCCCTGCATCTCGTAATTGTCCCCTAGTCGTCTTATCCTTGACTTGCCACTGGGGTCGGGCGGCTCGAGACGAGAGAGTGAGGATACAAATGTAGCGCAGTTAATCCTTGCTAAAAATAGCGCTAGCAAAATTAATTATGCCATCATCGTCTACGATGGACGGCGGCCTTTGCTTTATATATTTCTCTTCACTTCTTCGTCTTCTTTTTCTTATTCTTGTTCTTCTCTTGTCCTTATTCGTCATTATCACCTTCGATTATATAGGCGATCAACCAACCATTATCAATCACGACTAGCCAATAATATTTTCTCCAGTTCTTTTCAGCATCTCTGTAATTTTCTTGTGACGGTCTCTTGGTCTAATCTCGGTGTGTTCTTTGGTCTTCTTTTGCCCCTTTTTTCTGTGGGTTCTTCTTCTTCTTCTTCTTCTTCTTCTTCTTCTTCTTCTTCTGCGTTCGTTCTCAATCTCCACCTACCAAGCTCTGAATATGACTTTGCAAGTAGCAGGATGTAGCCCGGAGAACGGAATGCGTTGTGTCGCTAGTTTACAACTTGACTGCGATATTTACACCTTTCGGTCCGACACATCCGTCTTCGGTAGGCCTGTAGGTTCTAGAGATTGCCTGGTTATACTGATTTGAAGCTTTCGCAGTGTGTGGCTTATCCAGCTCCACTTTCTTCATCAGATGGACTTTTTCCAAATGTCTGTCCAGTTCTCCAACCAAAAACTTTTCTTTGCAGCCACAGGCCCGGTCGTTTGCCTCGAACAGCATCACGAAGATGTCGGATGGCCTTCAGGTATTACTCTCGGACATGACGGTTATGTAAGACCAAGGTCCGTACTTAGTCAATGATTTAATCATTTCGGCTTGCTGAGGGTCTACCATAACAAGGGTCAACCATAGCCTATGTACGACCATTTTTGAAGCGATTGTATAACTCCTTAATTTGTATGCTACTCATGGCATCGTCACCGTAAGCCTGTTGAATTTTCCGAAGGGATTCCACTTGGGTATCGTCTCGTTTTTGGTAAAATGTTATGCAAAACCGCCGCTCAATCCTTTCCGTCAAATCGTTCTGAATGAAAACCAGACGGGTGCTCACGATATTCAACACTTAAAAGCTGGTTGTTATCGACTGACGAAATCTGGAGCGGTAAAAAAATACCCATGTCCATGACGGTCCCCTATGGCTTCCTGCCGTAGAACAACGCCTATGCGTTGTGTGTTCCGGCGGAAAAAAATTAAAATTTTTACTTTCGTTTATTTTATATATTTTATACATTTTATATATATGTAAAAAGTGAAGATCCCATCACGCCACGCGGCACACATTAACTATGGTGTTAGGCTTATATTAACTATGGTGTTAGGCTTATATTAACTATGGTGTTAGGCTTATATTAACTATGGTGTTAGGCTTATATTAAATATGGTGTTAGGCTTATATTAACTATGGTGTTAGGCTTATATTAACTATGGTGTTAGGCTTATATTAACTATGGTGTTAGGCTTATATTAACTATGGTGTTAGGCTTATATTAACTATGGTATTAGGCTTATATTAACTATGGTGTTAGGCTTATATTAACTATGGTGTTAGGCTTATATTAACTATGGTGTTAGGCTTATATTATTTTGTAACCAACGGCACATAATGGATGATGTGTTCAGCATCACGCCGGCAACCTTCACTTCCAAGATTTTTCTGGAACCGAATTTATGTGGCTGTATCCCGCACCAACTGGGGATTAGCCTGGCCGGGAAGCCTGTGCACTAACCACAGGGCTACTACGGGCCCCATTAATATATATATATATATATATATATATATATATATATATATATATATATATATATATATATATATTATCATCATTGCCTCTTTTCATCTTGTCAGACGATAGTAGTTGTGCTACTAACACAAAGCCAGGACAGAAATACAGAGACCAATTGTTGCCCATGCAGTATGGTCCCTCTCTCGGCCTGCCTTGTTTACTCTAAGGGAAAGGTACACCAATACATTTGGAACAAGGCAAGCTGCAGAAGCTGCCGGATCAGCAGAGCAATGCTCTATCTGTTAGCCTGTCGAGGCTTCACTCCTAGACTAGCAGCCAACCAAGGCTAAGGGCCTGGTCTGCCCTGCCCCAACACTCAGATAAGGTTGTCTATCCTCGCTCTAGGATAAGGCATTGCGTCCTCTTGCGAGTGCTCCTTCCCACATCGTCAGGTTTGTTAGATGCTGACCAAATTGCACAGCAATATCTGACAAAACCCGACAAGATATGCCAGTATCTTAGCTGCAGGCTTCAAATAGTTTGAAATCAGAGTTTTCCTTCTCCTAGATGAGCTGCCTTCCTAGGCTTTCGAGCTACATCTGCCCGAAACTACTGGTTTTAAGACGCTAGTGACTCGACTTCCGCCTCTTCTCCTATTAGTGAAAACAATTCTGCCGCGCGAAGGCCAGGAGCTGGGCTTTGTTGTCAGAGGATATATGGCTTGGCTTGGCTTTATTCTCAATTTCCCACTACCAAACACTGAAAGGTTTAAGTAGCAGAATGTAGTCCAGAGAACGGAATGCGTTGTGCTGTAGTTTACAGCTTGACTGCGAAATTTGCACTTTTCGGTACAACACATCCGACTTCAGCAAGCATTTTTTTAGTACCGGGTTAGCATTCCCTCTTCGATCCCTTCTCCTTAGCCAGTCTGCCCTGCTGCAGCCTGTTATCCAGGATCACCGCGTTGAGGTGTAGAAGGGACTTGTCAGCTTTGGTTCGCTGGCCCTGACACTAGCAGTCAGCTATGAGTCGCTGACCACTGCAGCTCATGCGCTACTCAGCATCTTGATCCCAGAGGCTATATGAGACTCAAGCCATGAGGACAATTAGTTGGTGCTGAGAATTCCTACTCAACCCCACCCCCGACTATAACAACATTTAGAACCATATATATATGTGTGTGTGTGTGTGTGTGTGTGCGTGCGTGCGTGCGTGCGTGTGTGTGTTTGTCTGTGTTTGTGTCTGTGTTTGTGCCTGTGTCTGTATCTGTGTCTGTGCATATATACAGAAGGTTGCTCAAAATACCACGGATAGCGAAAAGGAAAAAATGCAGAAAACAAGAAACAACTCAATATCGAGAAAAATTGGTTAGTAACCAATATCTGGTCTAGAATGCTAAAATCTGTCGGTCACATCAAACGTCATACTGGCCTGGAGAGAACGATACTGGAGGGTATAGTGACTAGAAAGCGGGACATAAGCAGACCGAGGAGAAGATGGACACAGGACATCACGGAAGTCCTGAAGATGACAGCGACAGACGCGGGAGTTCTGGCTAGAGATTGAAAGTCTTACAGATAAGTTGTTGTGAGAGCGACGTTCTGTACGTGACATACTACATGATGATGGTAATGATATATTTGGCTGCCAAATGTCCTCATTTTCCTGGTCATCGCGTTACACACTTTAGAGTGTCTGTGTTTCGTTTGGTCCCTCGGCGAGTGCTGTCCTGTCCTGGGCTCACCGTACAACAGTTGCTTAGGGAGTGCCTAAATAGAAATTAAACATATGTCTTATATACAACCGTTAAGGCCCTCGATTGACGTCACCGAAGCAATGAGCCAACATCCGCACACTTTCACGCTACACTAATCACCATCATCATCATCAACCCATAACTTAGAAGGTCGTTGAGGCACCGCTACTGCAGTTTGTAGTACCAGCTCCCTCCATACAACAACGGTGTGTCTTGCGCCGTTACACACCTGACGGAGCCAATCTCTCTCCAGGTGGTAGTTCATTATAGCTGTGTCTAAATTTCATACAACAGAGCTGACACTGTCTTCAGCTAGGGCGAAAGGCGCCAATCTTGTGAAGTTCAGCCGTGTGAACTAGACCGTGAAATATGACACATGTTTAAGCGTAGTGATAATCATATAGCCGATGTCCATTCCAGGATAATCGAACGGAAGAAAACACACAAAACGAACGAATTAACCAGTCCAAATAGAAAACAACAACACGTTTCCGTGAACACAAGTGTACGTCGTCGACTAGTATAAATTCCCGGCAAATCCGTGGTCTAGCGGCATCCATAATGAACTAAAACAGAAAAGCAATGTAGACCCGCAGCCAGTTATGGCGCCATCTTTGCTACACTTATAATTACAGCAAATTCAGAACTGTTTGTTTGACATACAATAGTTGTTAGCAGTATAAAATATTGAAATTATAACCCGGCTTGTGAAACTCATTTTTCTTTATCAAAGTTGTGTAATGAAAACTTGTCAATAACGTTATTCTGTTTTTACTGACGTCTGACAACTTCCATCATTATTGAATTTAAAAACACTAGTCCAGGTTCTTTGCGGTTCAGCCTGGCGCACTGCCATCACATATGGTGCTCGCACCATTGAGCAGTGAACCATTACAGAGGCGCAGGAAAAGCGCAGGAAAAGCGAACTGCACGAAAGGACAGAATGCAAGTCGGCTCAATTACTAAAGCTGTTCATGTTTTCCCTACATGTGGTAGAGTTTTTCTCGCTCAGATTGAACTTCACAGTCATATGAGGTCACGTCTGAATAAACATGTCTGTCGCGATCTTCGCTTGCATTAGGCAAGTAACTAGCTAATTAAATGCTAGTTAAATATAATTAATAAAGTAACTAATTACGTTTCAACTTGGAAAAAATAAATGTAAAGCTAAAACATTTGGTATACTCCATTTAAATTTATTTTGGATTTAAAACGAAATAGAGCCATTATACGAATGTGTACATGCAACAACGCCTAAGACCAATCACTTGTTTATTAGCACGCTATGTTATAAGTATATACACAAACACATCTACGCTCTCGAATGGTACAGCAGAGTAACGACTAAGTAAAGTCTGAGCGTAAATTCAACAATCATTGCATGTAAAATTCAACAATCTTTGAGGGCAAATTCAACCATCTTAACATTGTATTATAAATTTGTAAATGAATAATCTCTGCATATATTCTGAATTTGTACATTAAACCATTTATTGTCAATGTGTAAATTCAATAATCTTTGCATTTATTGTCAATGTGTAAATTCAATAATCTTTGCATTTATTGTCAATGTGTAAATTCAAAAATCTTTGCATTTATTGTCAATGTGTAAATTCAACAATCTTTGTATTTATTGTGAATGTGAAAATTTAATAACTTTTGCGTACGTTGTGAATGTGTAAATTCAATAATCTTTGGTTACATTACGAAATGTGTAAATTCAACAACCTTTCGTACCATTAGAAATAAGTGTGTAAATTGAACAATATTAGCATATGTTATGATTATCTGAATTCAACAATCTGTGCGTCAATTAGCATTGTGTAAAATTTACAATCTTTTCCTCCACTACGGCTGTGTAAATTGAACAATCTCTACATCTATTAGCATTGTGTAAATTCATAAACGTTTGCATCCATTAGAATTGTGTAAATTGAACAATCATTGCATCTATTATTGTTTATATTATTATTATGTGAATCCAACAACATTTGCATCCAATGGAATTATGTATATCGAACTATCTCTTCTTCTATTAGTATTGCACAAATTCAGCAATTTGGCACCGAAAGCAACAATGTGTAAATTGAATGATCTTTTAATCTATTTACAATGTATCAATGCAATAATCTTTGTAGCAATTAGTATCGTGTACATTTAAAGGATACATTAAGCTTCAAGTTTTTTTCAAAGTGCAGCCTCATTCAAGAACAAGAGGGCACTGCTACAAATTAATTAAAGAAAGGTCCAGATTAGATAGCAGGAACAATTTTTTTCAGTCAGAGAGTGGTGAATGCTTGGAATGCATTGCTACATGAAACAGTAGAGGCATGGTCAATTTATGAATTCAAGAAAAGATTGGATGCAAATAGTTTGTAGATAAAAGGAAATAAAAGAAACTGGTTGTATACAGACTCTGCAGAATCTTCTATAAACCAGTCTAAAAACGTTGTTTATTTCAATTCAAAAGTCTATACCTGAACAGGAAGCAGCATAGCTACAGTCCGAATTCGCTTTACAACTACACACTTTAAATTGTTTATTTTTATTTTACGTGTTTGCCTCACTAGGTTCTACTGGTGGAGGCGCGTCTATTCCACACTAGACAGTAGTCAATTTTGGCGATATTAAGACGCATAAGCCAGTGCTTGGATGTATGTGTGCATCTGTTTGTACCTATTTCGACTGAAGCTAGTAGTGCTGGTGTGAACACAGGCACAGATTTTCTTGGAGGGTCCAGGGCAAACAAAATAGAGCCGTTGTATCCTTCCTTGCATGTCTTAAAATATTTCTGAAGAGGGATGTGATTGGGGCTAGAAAAATCATGATGTAGAATCCATTGCTAAGAAATATCACCTCTTTTAAGTTACTTTAAAAGCTGATTAGGGCAAGCCATTTTCTGTGCTTGATTTACTATTTCCCTGTACCCCCACCGTCCTTTTTTTACTCTATAAAAATGTGAATCAACACATTTATTGCTAATGTAATAGAAAAACATCACTCATGACTGTTTAAAAGAGTCGAAAAATCTCTCTAAACGCATTTTTAAGTACTATATAAACCTCCTCATTGCATCCATTATGAATGTATAAAAATCCCTCAACGCATTTACTATGACTGTATAAAAACATCCATCTCCACACATCGTGTATGTCTGTATAAAAATTGCTCTGCATGCATTTTTTAAGGATGTATAAAAATTCCTCTGCACGTATCAAAAAGATCCTTCTACACTCATCAATTATCACTGTATAACCCCCCTCCACTTCCACACCCCCCCCCCCACCCTCACCCCCAACTTTCAATCCATCTATTATGACTGTATACAAATCTCTCTCTGCGCATCAATTTTGAGTTATAAAAATCCCTCGCCATGCATCAAATATGACATTGTAAAATCCCTCTCTACCCATCACTTGTGAAACTTTAAATTCCCTCTCAACGCATCTATTATGGCTGTGTGAAAATCCCACTCCACTCATCTATTACAATCGTAACAACCCCCCCCCCCCCCCTCCCGGACACCTCCCCCACCTCCCACTTTCCCACCTCCCATTTCTTCCACCTCAGACCACCACCCTCTGTTCCCCCACACAATCTCCCCTCCCTCCACCGTTGCATTCATCTATTATGATTGTACCAAAGCCCCACACCCCTGATATAGTATTATGATTGTACCAAAGCCCCACACCCCTGATATAGTATTATGATTGTACCAAAGCCCCACACCCCTGATATAGTATTATGATTGTACCAAAGCCCCACACCCCCGATATAGATTATGATTGTGCCAAAGCCCCACACCCCTGATATAGTATTATGATTGTACCAAAGCCCCACACCCCTGATATAGTATTATGATTGTACCAAAGCCCCACACCCCTGATATAGTATTGTGATTGTAGGAGCCTATCAAAATGCGTCTTGAATCATTTCTCCACTTACCACCCTCTTTCAAAGCATCTATTATATCTATAATTGTATCAAACCTCTTAGAACACATTATGATTGTGTAACAAAGCCCCCTCAATACATCTGTAATCTTTGTGACAAAGCCCCCATCAATACATCTGTTATATTTGTAACAAAGTCCCCTAAATGCATATGTTATGATTTATCAAAGCCCTCACCCCCACCTGCCAACAAATGCATTTATTAAGATTGTACCAACAGCCCTACCCTATCAGTGCATCTATTACGATTGCATTAAAGCCCCACATACAGCATTTTAATTATATCAAATCCCATCCACCCATCTGAAGGCAAAATGTATAACTGGTTCAGTCTCCTGCAATACATATATTACAACTGCATCAAAACAACACTCGTAGCACTTATTATAGTTATATCAAAGGTACATTCAAAGTGTCTATTATAGTTATATCAAAAGGACACTAAACGTACATTGTAATTGAATCAAATTTACACTCTAATTGTCAAATTAAAATTGGAAAAAACCAACTCTAAACGTCTATTATAATCGTATCAAAAAGATGCTGTAAGCGTCTATCATAATTGCATCAAAGGGACACCACTCAAAATATATCTTAGATTCCTTTAAAGGAACACTCAATACATCTTTTGTAATTGTATCGAATCCACCTTCTTCACTCCCACCCCAACCTCGTCAAATCATTATAAATGATTTTATGAAACGCCCACTCCCACCTTCTCAATCTGTTATAAATATAGCAAGGCTCCTATTCTCTTTGAAAGTATATATTCTTATTCTAATTGTGTAAACTCCCCCCCCCCCCCCCTTTTCCACACCTTTGAAAGTAAATATTCTGTTTGTGTCAAGGAACCCAAACCTTTGAAAGTATATATTCTGATTCTGTCAGGGACTCTCCCCCGCCCACACACACCTTTGAAAGTAGATATTCTGATTCTGTCAGATACTTCCCCCCCCCCCCCTCCTCTCCCCCGCCCACACATACCTTTGACAGTATATATTCTGTTTGTGTCAAGGAACCCAAACCTTTGAAAGTATATATTCTGATTCTGTCAGGGACTCTCCCCCGCCCACACACACCTTTGAAAGTAGATATTCTGATTCTGTCAGGGACTCTCCCCCGCCCACACACACCTTTGAAAGTAGATATTCTGATAGTGTCAAGGGCTCATTTTTGCATCTATTATGATTGTTTGAGGCTCTCTCTCAGTGCATCTTCTTAGTGGTGTGAGTACGGGTTCCATTGTGCATCTGTTGTGATTCTATCAACTCATCCACCCCGCTCCCCTCCCCCCGCCCCCCCCTCCCCTCCCACTTCAATACATATCTGATAATTTTAACAAAGTCCCTTAACCCCCACTCCCACCCCACATCTTTTTAAAAATAAAATAAAACGAAGGATGGTTAGAACAGTGTTACACTTTAGTAAGAAGAAGTCCAGATACCTAGGGATTGGTGTGAACTATAGTCCTTCTCTTTCTATTCATCATGCGTGACAATACACTTCTCATCTGCTGTAGCAGATCCCACTGTTTGCCTTGGCCGTGATCTATCTTAGAACATTCTCACACTCATCCACATCATCATGACCATACTCAGTAAATGACATATCAAACAGCAGGTGGCATATTTATTATATCATACTCATATCATACAATGAGTAGAGAAATTACAAACACAATATAATACATATCTTAACTAAACATTCGTCTAAAACGGGAATTGTAAGCATTAGCTATTAATGGAATTCCCAACTATCTAAAAACCCAGTTCTATTGCCTTGCAATTGCATCACACACACATCGCCTTAACTGCGTCTTCAACACACCTTATCAAATACTCTTCCTCACTGAAATCCCCTCAGGCGGGCGATCTCGACATACTCGTTCACAATGTGTCCTTGCTTACAAACACACTTTCACATTATCTATTAATGCAAAACTCACACACCTATTTGAGCGATCCTGTTCTATCACTAAACATTCGTCCAACCGTCAATCAATCGCTCCTCTATCTAAGTCGGTGAGTTAAACATACTATCCACATTCAGTCTCTCTCTCTCCATCTCTCCTCCTCTCTCTTCCAGCCTCTCGAGCTAAACTTTGTCTCCTGTTATATATCCTCAAGCAAGACCAGAGCTTGACCAATCGATCTCAGGTATGGTCATCTTCAATTCCAATTGGAACGAAACACTTTGCACACCTGTCACTCATTCTCTCGCAGCAAGCCCCGTTGCCAATTTCGTCTGTCAATCAATCTCCCCCTACCAAAATCGGAAGGCCAGTGGTCAGTTTCTACCTGTCCACATTCCTTAACCCAACTCTGTTCTCCTTTGCTGAGACAGTGAGTGACCTTGACATGCATTCATGTAGCTTTAAGCTTTAACATGTTCAGGCATCCTAAACTCCCCTTGCTCCGGCGGGAACTGTTACATTACCTCCCTAAACTACAGACCGAAACATGGATGGTCATTTTTTTCATCTGGCAAATGACCACCATTTTCGTCTCTACTATCCAAAATGTAAACACTACTCCTGTTTACAACTTCACTCACATCGTACATGCATAAAAAGACATGTCATTTGATACATATAAACTTTTTGTAATACATACACAATCAATACAAGCAGAAGAAAAACACTGTGGCTGGGCGTTTTTACAACACAAACCACCACTTTTACATCGTTTTGCAGTCAAATACACCAAAGTCTGTCCCTGCGGGACCTTGAACTCATCAAAACAGAAACACCTTAAGGAATTCTCCTTACTCATTTGAGGTCAACATACCTCGCCCTGTTTCCCGTGCCTTCCTCTAAGGACACGAACCTTCATTGTTACACTCGACCAGTTCAGGTCAATTTTCTCAGGCGGTCTCATTACACGCCTGGCCGACGATTCACTTCATACTAACTCCTGTGAGGCCACGAACTTACGTGGGTTATCCTCAGGCTAGTTATCATTGTCTCTCTTGACAGCTATCCCCTCTCAAAGAAAACAGCAAAATTCTTTATGTTTTCCCACAAAAACGATATGTGACAACATATGTCATAGTCAATTTTAAAACTTCTGATCAATGTAGTCTTCTCTGCAAAGACTCCACATACATGTGATTCTGGAACTCGTGGTGACTTGTGCTTGCGGAGGCCTACAGTCTGGATGAGATATACTGCTCTGTAGATCACCTAAATAACCTGTATCAAATACCTGTAAACATGATGATTCAACAACAACAAAAAAAACAACAACAAAACACAAGACAAATGCATTGCATACAATGTCGAAACCCAAACAATAAATACAAATGTCAAAATATTTGCACGCATACTTATGATATCAATATTTCAGTCAGCAAGTATAACACGTTGATACTGTCAGGATATGTAATCATGTTTAAACAACAAAACAACAAAATAAAGAAAAATTCAATGCATACTATATCGACCATACAACCCACTTAAAATGCAAGTAATACCATTAGTCAAAACCCAAACACCAAATACAAATGTCAAAATATTTGCACGCATACTCATGACCAAGTGCCATCAACCTTCACTCCTGCTCGTGCCCCACAGATGAGCACCTGTTAATGCCCCCTTTATAAGATACTAAACTACGACTAAGTTCTAACTTAATCAGGTACTAAACTATGTCCCTAAACTATGACTAAGTTGTAACTTAATCAGATACTAAACTATGTCACTAAACTATGACTAAGTTCTAACTTAATCAGATACTAAACTATGTCTGAGTCAAAAGTCAAAAACCGAATCGTCCACCTGTCGAATTACGTCATGCTGTAACCCTACTAGTCCGGGTGCAGTCTTTGTCCCGAGGAATCAAAACCGAGTGTTGGGATCTAACTAATTCACCGCTATTTCCCCAAATTCTCCGCATCAAAGCTACCTGGTCAGATATTAACCGAAACATCGCGTCCACGTGTTACCTTGCGTCACGTAATCATTACCTGGCGCATCCAGCTATCCTGCGTCTCTCGTTCGTTCTGTCCGTTTCTCTGGTCGGAAATGTCCCTTTGATCTCGGTCAGTCTAGCTGCAGACTGACCGTCCGTGGTACGCTCATTGTCTGGCGTTTACTTGAGACAACGAATTCAAAGGAATTTTTTAACATCTAGTCATTCCTCCATCTCTATACCCTACCCCCTAATTATCCAAATCTCCGTTTCCCAAGGATAACGGTAGATGAAACAAATGTTATGCAAATGCATACATTAACTGGAGTTTCACATGATAGCCCATGTGAGTAAGTACTCCACACGACTTTACCTAATTCCATTTCTGATTTCCATGTTTTTGGCTAGCGTCAGTAAACATTGCATCAACCGTTCCTTGTCAGTACTGCTTATTTTAACCAGACTATGCGCTGCCCCATCAGCTGTCTCTGATTGCTGCGCGATTTCCTCCTGTAAAACGCCCATCGTCTGGTCTGTTTGTTTCACAGCTGTTTGGTTCGTACCCACCGGTTCTCTGGTAGTGTTACGTACACTTACATCGTCCGCTACTTCAGCCTTCCGTCCATCTGTATTCACTATTTGTGGGAAAGACCTTTCACACTGTTCGTTTGACTGTTGGCTTATCTCGAACTGAGATCTTTTCATCTTTGCTTCGATGACTGGTTCGCTGTCCTGGCTGTGGTTAACCTGTCTTTCCCTTTTCTTCGTTTTCCTTAGAAACTCTGTTCCTCCTTTGTTGGCTGCTGTTGGTGCGTCCGTTTCGCATTCCAACTGTGCGTCATTTCCACTTCCTTCCTCGGTGGCCGAAGGGTTGTCCCTTCTTTCGGTCTGTTCAACCACTTCTCCCGCATGGCTAGAACCTGGCTTGGGTGGGCACGAAACCATAGCTGGTCCTGCCACCATTCCTCCTCCTCTCCTTTCCTCTTTATCTGGCGAATCTCCGACTATTTCCTTGTTCGATTCTTCGTCGACTTTAACTAATGTTCTACCAGACTTGACGACAAGTTCCTGGTAAACTTGGCTCCTTTCAGCACGCCCGACCAGGTTAATCGACGTAATACCCTCTTCCTGAATTCTCGGCATACGCTGTCCAATGATGTAACATTTCCTCTGGACCTTTGAGCGAACGTTTGTCTCGTTTGCATTGCGTAACCTGCCCTCCGTCCCTAACTTTTCTGGATACACAAAACCTGTATCTCTTTCTTTCCGTCCATCCGCCTCGTGCTCAAAGTCTCTTTGATAGCTCCTGTCCTGCCTCTCCATCTGTAACCGTACAAAAGGCCTCTTGTGGGCTAAAAATCTGCCCGATTCAAACTTCTGCCCAACCATTCCTCCTCCTATCACTTGACTTGGCCTCTGCACCTGGGTCAAACTCCCCTTTTTGCCACCTCTGTCCAGCCGTCCACACACGTCCGTCCTGAGATTTCCACCTCTGTCCCTCCACGGATCGGAATGTGGAAGTTGGATGGGCTTCCTACTCACTTTCCTACCACTCTGTCCCCTTCTAAAATACTGGGCCGTGTTTACTTCTGTGATTTCTTGATTTCTTCTCTCCTTCCTAGCTGGTTTGAAAGCTCCGTTTTCAAACTGTTGCAACAGCTGTCGCAGCTTCCATTGGAGATCTTTTTCCTGTCTTTCCAGCCGAATGACTCTGCCTGTTAGTTCTCTTAGCTGGTTTTGTAGTTGACTTTTGTCCTCCCACTTATCGCTGACTGTAGCTCGTGCCATGAAAGGCTTGTTTTTGACAAACAGTCCTCCTCTTCTCCAGGAACTGTTAATATTCCGAAGAATATTAGGGCATCCGATAGACAAATGTCCAAAAGCTAGACAATGATAACATTGTTTAACATTGTCCAACCTCGACATATTGAATAAACCCGTCTGGCCCACCCAAAAAAATTTATAAGACTGTCAAGTACGCACAAAGTCTTGTCAATAATACAACAATGGGTGGAAGAAAAATGTCACACTTACCAGTCAGATGATTGGAAAAGCTGTCTATGGTACTAACACTCTAACCACTAGCTACTCCTCTATTCCTAACTACACACACAAGTTATATATAACTGCGACACTTGTGTTAAACATGCAAATCAAGATCTATAGCTACACACGCACTATATTTATAAATCTACCACGACTATCCGTGGTCAACAGGCACCAAAATAATAATAACGTGTAGCAGATCCCACTGTTTGCCTTGGCCGTGATCTATCTTAGAACATGCTCACACTCATCCACATCATCATGACCATACTCAGTAAATGACATATCAAACAGCAGGTGGCATATTTATTATATCATACTCATATCATACAATGAGTAGAGAAATTACAAACACAATATAATACATATCTTAACTAAACATTCGTCTAAAACGGGAATTGTAAGCATTAGCTATTAATGGAATTCCCAACTATCTAAAAACCCAGTTCTATTGCCTTGCAATTGCATCACACACACATCGCCTTAACTGCGTCTTCAACACACCTTATCAAATACTCTTCCTCACTGAAATCCCCTCAGGCGGGCGATCTCGACATACTCGTTCACAATGTGTCCTTGCTTACAAACACACTTTCACATTATCTATTAATGCAAAACTCACACACGTATTTGAGCGATCCTGTTCTATCACTAAACATTCGTCCAACCGTCAATCAATCGCTCCTCTATCTAAGTCGGTGAGTTAAACATACTATCCACATTCAGTCTCTCTCTCTCCATCTCTCCTCCTCTCTCTTCCAGCCTCTCGAGCTAAACTTTGTCTCCTGTTATATATCCTCAAGCAAGACCAGAGCTTGACCAATCGATCTCAGGTATGGTCATCTTCAATTCCAATTGGAACGAAACACTTTGCACACCTGTCACTCATTCTCTCGCAGCAAGCCCCGTTGCCAATTTCGTCTGTCAATCAATCTCCCCCTACCAAAATCGGAAGGCCAGTGGTCAGTTTCTACCTGTCCACATTCCTTAACCCAACTCTGTTCTCCTTTGCTGAGACAGTGAGTGACCTTGACATGCATTCATGTAGCTTTAAGCTTTAACATGTTCAGGCATCCTAAACTCCCCTTGCTCCGGCGGGAACTGTTACACTGCTCTTAACTTTGCTGATTGCCTGTTTGTAGAACTCCTTCTGAGCCTCGAATCACGTTTCCAGTTCAGTAATCTGGTCCTGGACATCAGAAAGACGACGTCCACGATGTGCTATTCTTTGTGCTTGGGAACAGAAGAAAGCCATGGTCCAGTGATTATGGTGGATGGGGCAAGACTTCATACCCACACGTTTTTCTGACGTCCAGGAGAACTGGAGACTGGGTTTGGACCCACCAGAGGGAGGAGTTCTACAATCAGGGTATCAGGAAGGTGTTTTTGCTGTTGTTTGCGAATACCCACGATGAGTAGGTTCTTTTTGTGGGACCTGAAAAGAACGTTAAGTGGCGCGTTGCAGTAGCTTTCTAACATCACGAGCGTGCTGATGAAGGTGGGCAAGTTCTTCCAGACGGTTGTGCTATGCTTGGCTTCATTTGCGTGTCACTCACTACTACATGGATCATGTCGATCCCTCACCTCGTTAGCCAGGATGCCACGAAAACAGCCCGTTTCCAAGGAGGACTACTAGGAACCCGAGGTGACGATCTTGGCCAGAATGTTGTGCCTGACCAGACGTTAGTCTTCCTCCTCCATCAGGCAGGTGTAGAATAGACAGGAGAAGGATATCGCCATGCAGGGTGAATGCATAGGGAAGGACTTCAGTTCACACCAATTTCAAGTTAATTGTATTGACACCTTCACACAAAAGCGCTACACGAAAATCCCAAGTATATTCTGATTGAGTCAAAGGTCCATCAGTGCACACATTATGATTGGTATGCATCATTGATATGATTATTAGCACGGCCTTTCGTGCATATGTTATGATCGTCCGAAGAGTTTCTTGTGTTAATCTACTATGCTTAGAAACCAATCCCATTTGTACATAAAGTACGCTTATAAATCAATCTCATTCGTGTATCTACAGCGAATGGTTCAATTATCGATCTTACATTTCCGCAATTGAGGCATTCGATGTCGGCAGCTGGATAGGGCTGCTGCAACCCTGTTCAGAGTGAGGTGCCTTTTAGGGATGCGCAAGAGTTAGACCGGAAATTCCTACTCTTTTTGGGGTACAACTCACATCATTATCATTTAACAAAATAAAAAACATAAAAAAGTGTGTCTGTGGTTGAAAAAATAATATTTGTTGTATTCGAAACTACTGGGACTGAATTAGTTCCCTTGATGAATTCTCTCTGGTACATGTTTATCTATAATCGTCTTACTGAATAAGGTGAACCTTAGTCCTCTTGTCTGTAAGGCCAATGCAAGACTTCTTAACATGCTCACCAATAAAGCCAGTGGAGCTCCCCATTTCGTTGGTGAGGCTGCTTTAGCACATCTTGATGGTGGTGGTTGTGAAGTCAGACAGCTAGTCTAGCATATTTCATATTAAAACGATAGTTTTGGCATTAAAAAAATCAGGCTAGAATCTTAACGACTAGCAAATATAAAAGTGGCCACGCAATCCTCAGTTACAATTGTGCAAATTGTCCCATATATGCATCTTATTTACTATAAGTACGAATGTATGTCTGTTTCAGCAAATATAAAAGTGGCCACGCAATCCTCAGTTACAATTGTGCAAATTGTCCCATATATGTATCTTATCTACTAAAATAAGTGCGAACGTGTGTCTGTTTCAGTAAATATACAAGTTCTTCGCTCATTAACGCCCTCATCTCGGGTTCCATCTTGACCAAATTTGATCACGTGACCCGTTTTGATATCGTTGTGTGGTTGTTAGTCCTCGTGGAAACAAAAAAGCCCCAAAGTTGAGGTTTACATTATTATTTGAAACATTCACAAAGGCAGTTGACAGAAATATGAACTGTTGAGCTATTGCGTAAATCGCGTTCAACAATCACAGAGTCAAATTGAGTGAGATGGTAAAAAGGTGATGTGGTCCAAAACTTTGAAGATCGTTTTAAAATATTCCGTTTGGCTTTGGCGGGACAAGGGGAAAGTGCAATTGGGGGGGCCTTATATATGTTATGTTTGTATTTTTTCCGGATATCATCGGGTAGTGCAGCTAGTTTAATATGAATGTTAAATCGCCGCCATTTAAGTCGTGTGTTAATATTGTGCAAAGCACAAATGTGCATATCTATTGTGTGTATATAAAGTGTTTATACATACGCCGATGTGGGGTAGAGCAGTTTGCGTTCATGTGTCTAACGTCAGATGGACGAGAACCTAGCCCCTGACGAGGAACCACAATCTATCTTTCTGGGAATGAGAACCTGAATTGCCGTCTCACTCACCGGGAAAATCCCTTTGAAACGTCACATTCCACCGCCGACTAAATAACGGAACTCATATTGTGTCAATGTTTATAATCAATCTGTGCTCCACACAGAGAAATCAAACAAATCTTGAAACCAGCTGCATATCCATCTTTGATTCCCGAACGCGCTATTACAGTTGCACTGATAGTGGACACATGCAAGTTCTGTTATTCAGTCAGCCTTGGAATGTGACGTTTTAAAATGATTTTTCTTGTGAAAGGATAGACAGTGAGAAAGGAATCCCGCATTGAGTATCTGACGCTTCATCCTGGACGGCATTGTCTGACAAGTGGCTCGCTTTATAGTCAGATTTGGGGAAGTCAAGAGAGAGGCAACAGAAACTGGTCACATCACGGCTTGACTTATTATTTATCTTGTCAGCAGGGCGTCTATGTCGCTAGACCTCGTGAGAAGATCCAATATTTTACCGTATCAAATGCAGATCAGGGAAAAATTACAACATATGAAGTGAAAGTTCTGAGTAAAGTTATCGATATCATAATTGATAAATGTTATTATTATTGATCGTTGTTGTTGTTTTTGCTTGAAGCTACATGTGCTTACACTGCTCAATGTTGACTATACCGCTAGTTACCGAATGTAATTGTTCTTATTAGATTCAGAGACCTATTGCAGAAAGGGGACCAGAGACCTTTTGCAGAATGTGGGTCAGAGACCTATTGCAGAATGTGGCACAGAGACCTATTGCAGAAGGTGATTTCAAAGACCTATTGCAGAATGTGGCCCAGGGACCTATTGCAGAAAGTGGAACAGAGACATATTGCAGAATGTGGCCCAGGGACCTATTGCAGAAAGTGGAACAGAGACCTATTGCAGAAAGTAGCCAAGGGACCTATTGCAGAAGGTGAACCAGACACCTTTTGAAGAAGGTGATTGCAGAGACCCATTCCCATGAAGTACAGTTTTGTGTCCAGTGCTGAATCGTTGGGCCATTGTACGTATTTTCCTGAACTTATTCATACCGGTATACGTATCCACGTTCATTTTAGCAATGCAAAATACTTGAAGAAAACGTGGTATCTTGAAACGTGTGTGTATATATATTATCAAGGGCTGATTATTACAGTGATAGAGCCTCGTATTTGATGTCAAAGGGATGAGGCTCAACACCATCCTCGATGTAAATAGATACTTGCTGATAGCTAGAGACGGAAAAAAGGCAGCGAGGAAGGGAACTGGCCGCCAAACTTGACAAAGCTGTGGCTTAGTGCAATTAAAGCTATCCCATATTTGACCAGTTGCACGCTTGAACACTAAGCTCAACATTCTACGGAGGTCAAGAGTACCTCCGAACGACGGCCGAGTTTCTCACGGGAACTCGTCTGTGTCAGCATCAAAGGTGTGATCATAGGAAGAAGATAAAGAGCAAAGGATTAAAACAACGAACACATCACACTTGGTTCAGGACATGAAACATCAGCTTCCCACGACGCGTTGCCAGAAAACGTGCAAGTAAAAAATACATGAAATATAACACAGTGCCTTTTAAATGATCGGACTTACCTTAACTTAACATCTTTATACTGGTTTTGTCTGTATACAACCAGTTTGTTGGAGGTTGGTTTTTATTTACCAATGTGCGAGTCCATCTTAATAGACTCAAACACTAGAACTAAGTAGACTCGCAACCAGTTAGGCGCCATCTATAGCTACTCTTAACAAACCACCTGGGGAAAGGAACAAATACCTTGGGTAGATTTTTAATTTAAATTTTGTCCGGGAAGTGGCCGTTAGGCCTACTCTTTTCCATTTCCAACTGCTAAGGGATTTTGAAGGTGCTCGACACTGTACACGGGAGTCCGATCTCATTACCCAGAGATCAGGGAAATTTTTACTAGACGATCCATGTTAAAAAAAATCTTTTCTCCACCGTGATATCATGCCATATCTTTTCATCCCTTTTAACCTAACCACTTGCATATTTAAGCTTCATGGGAAGAGGCAATATTCTTTTATATACCACGTGTGAAGCTGTTGTCATTCTTAATCCATGCCTCGGATATGTTTTTTAAACAGTAAATTCATATTTCCCCTGTGGATTACCAAACTTCAACACCAGAGTACTGCCAGGGTCTGAAATGATAGCAAATAATAATAGCGTTATAACCTGCCCTACATGTTGTAAGATTCGACAAAGAAAGATTAGGCACAGGGCTGGCTACTTCATCCTGCATAAACATTGAGCCATGAATATGTGAACAGATTTTGACAGAGCATCATTTGATGACTTGAAGTGTATTTGTTGAAGATCTATGCTTGACAGGGAACTCAGCAGGTTTTTGATTGAATTGATTGATTGATTGATTGTTTACCAAACTTCAAGTAATAATGCGAGATGTTTTGTAAACTGCAGCCATACCAACGCCCTTGACATTGTACAAAGTTATTTCCATATTGTTTACCATAGTTACCCTCGAACCCATGACATGTCGAACTGGGTTATCCCTACATCCACAATTGTGAGTGAATTCATGGATATATCAAAATATGTAAATATATGTCATCCATGTAAATCCATGGCTGTTTCACGAAAGGTGCACATTTTAAACCCATTTTTAGTTGTAAGTGTTGGAAAGTAGATATATTTTCGCTTGTCCGCCCTTTAAATGTTTACTAAATTGTGAAGCGAAATAATTAATTAAAAAAACGTACAATAGACATTTGAGTCGTGTTGTAAGTATTGTAAGGGGATTTTGTATCATTGCTATTGCACTTGTTTAACTGCAGATGGAGTATGGGGGTGAGGGAAAGGACTGTTCGTTGCATCGAGTACATCGAAACGGGATCAAGACGCTGAACGGCGCATGAACTGCAGCGGTCAGCTACCCATAACTGACTGCTAGCGTCAATGCCTGCGAACCAGAGCTGCCAAGACCCTTCTACGCCTCCACGCGGTGATCCTGAATAACAAGCTGCAATAGAGCAGACACAGGGGAAGATCGAAGAGAGAATGCAACTCGGTACTCAAAGACACCTGCTGGTCGGATGTGTCATACTGAAAGGTGCAAATATCGCTGTCAATTTGCAAACTACGACACAACGCATTCCGTTCTCCAAACTACTTCTTGCAAAGCCTTTTCGGGGATTGGTTGTGGGAGATTGAGAATGAAGAAGAAAAAGAAGAAGAAGAAAAAGAAGAAGAAGAAGAAGAAGAAGAAGAGTACATCGAAACGAAAGCACATAACAATGAGTATTTGTATCCCGCAAGTTTCAAGTTGGGTCCCAAGAGGGTGAGATTGTACTCCAAGTCCTATTGGGGACGGGCGATAAACTCGGAGGTAACATTTTCACGCTGTGTACTTGTTTGTTATTGTTGCTTAATGTCTACAATGAGTATTATTACTCTTTTGTGCGATCTGAAAAGTTCATTAAGTGAGGGAGGGGGTTGTAGTGACTTTTCTCATACTCCTAGAGAGCTGATTACGGTAGACAGCGGTCCTCTAGACGGTTGTACTATGCTTGGCTTCATCTCCATAACGCTCACTATTACGGGAATCACATCAAACCTCACCTTGTTAGCCAGACTGTTGCCTTCGACAGCAGCCCGTTTCCAGGATGACCAACGAGGAGGTCAGGTGAGGGTCTTGACCAGTATATTTCTCCGGACCCTGGCTAACATTGATTGATCAGTGTGTTTTGCCTGACCAGATGATAGCCTCATCGTCCCACATGGAAGAGAAATAGGGGTCTTGGTCAGTATATTGTGCATCACTCTGACGCGACATCTTGATCAGTATGTTATGACTAGCGTCTCACTTTCCCACGCTGTGCACTTAAAAGAACATTCTTAGTTCTTAGTTTGACCTGTTCTTCGCCAAGGCGTGGTCACCCTTGAGCGGGTCCCAACTCAGGATCCAGTCGTTCCTGTCCCGGGCGCTTGTCGTCCAGTGGGATAGCAGTCTGTCTGTTGTGGGGTCGTCCGTGTTGTGCTTTTCTAGTGAATCTCGCCAGCATGTTGGGGGCCGTCCACGAGGTCGCTTTTTCTCGCGCGGGTACCACATGGTGGTTATGGTACTCCATCTTTCATCTTGTGTTCTAGCTATATGACCTGCCCAGCGGTGTTTCGAATGGTTGTGCTGTAGGACATCCTTGATGTGTGACATTCTCCAGATGTCGCTATTGTGTAGTTCGTTTTGCCGCTGCTATCTGTGAGTTATTCCCACCTTGCCACTTTCAAAAGATGCGGGTGCTATTCTCAGCTGGTTCTCTAATGCTCTTGTTAGAGACCAGGTTTCGCTAACATAGCAGAGCGCTGGTAAGACAACCAAGTCGGAGACGTCAGTCCGTAGCCTGGTGTCTTGTGGCGTCTGTTGCTGCCATGATGGAGCAGCTGAAGGCCGTCTAGACCGCCCGTCTCCGTCTGGCGATCTCAGTTTTTATGTTGTTCTCTATGTTGAGGAGCCTTCCCATGTAGGCATATTTGTCAGCGTCCTCTACGGGCGTTCCACTCCAGAGTATGAGATTGGGCTCTGCGAAACGGTTGCGCCCTGGTTTTCTTTAGGTTCATAGACAGACCTGCTTTTCTGTAAATCGTGTCTAGTGGCCGTAGTATCTCTGTCGCTTCTAGTGGCGTCTCTGTGATGAGGACGATGTCGTCTACGAATCTGAGGCGGTTTAGTCGTCTTCCATAGATTTTGATGCCGTAGTTGTCCCAGTCGCAGTGCCTTATCGTCGACTTAAAAAAGTAGAGAATATGTCCAGCGAGATGGGGTCTCCTTTCCGTACTCACTTCTCGGTCGAGATGATGATGGGTTCAGCGAATGGGCTGATAACGGTGGTGAATTCTTCGTAGCATTTCTTGAGCATTTCTATGTACTGGAGGTTTACTCCTTGCTCGCTCAGCCATTTCCACACGAACTCTGTTTCAAATGAAACAGAACTTTTGCAATTACAAATTTTTGTAAAGTCGCTGACCGGCAAAAACATTCCAAAAATAATGAAATTCTTGCCTCAGTCTGGTGGCCTGGGATTCAAGTAAACACGAGAACCTGCATCATGTTCTATCTCTAGTCGTCTGGACTAGCATGCGTTGCCACAGGACGAGAGAGTGTGGTTGTTGATAGCCCAAATCTTCCTCCCTTAAAAACTAATTAAAGCGCAGGTTACAGGGTCAGACCTTGAACGATTCTCAAAAAATGGTTCTACCCTGACGCTGTTACCATTACCCCTACTGATGTGCAAAAGATTATTTTTTTAAAATATTATTTTAAAGAAGAAAACAGTGTGCTCCAACACTACCCGTTATATACCAAGTTATCCCCAGCTCCCTTGCAGGATACATGTTTATCAGAAAGGCTTCGGTAGTAAACCCTGAGGAAAAAATCTGCATCCTATGCTATTTCCAGTTGTGGCGATAATGTTATGCCACAGGCCAATGGTAGCTCGGGGCTAGAGCGTTTGGTTGACAAATAGCGCATGACATCACAAGGAAGGATTAGAGCACCACTTTTCGACGGAGAATCCAACACATCCAACTTAACAAGCCGCTGGAAAGAATCCAACACATCCAACTTAACAAGCCCCTGGACAGAATCCAACACATCCAACTTAACAAGCCGCTGGACAGAATCCAACACATCCAACTTAACAAGCCCCTGGACAGAATCCAACACATCCAACTTAACAAGCCCCTGGACAGAATCCAACACATCCAACTTAACAAGCCCCTGGACAGAATCCAACACATCCAAGTTAACAAGCCCCTGGACAGAATCCAACACATCCAACTTAACAAGCACCAGGACAGAATCCAACACATCCAACTTAACAAGCACCAGGACAGAATCCAACACATCCAACTTAACAAGCACCAGGACAGAATCCAACACATCCAACTTAACAAGCCCCTGGATAGAATCCAACACATCCAACTTAACAAGCACCAGGACAGAATCCAACATATCCAACTTAACAAGCCCCTGGACAGAATCCAACACATCCAACTTAACAAGCCCCTAGACAGAATCCAACACATCCAACTTAACAAGCCGCTGGACATAATCCAACACATCCAACATAACAAGCCCCTGGACAGAATCCAACACATCTAACTTAACAAGCCCCTGGACAGAATCCAACACATCCAACTTAACAAGCCGCTGGACATAATCCAACACATCCAACTTAACAAGCCGCTGGACAGAATCCAACACATCCAACTTAACAAGCCCCTGGACAGAATCCAACACATCCAACTTAACAAGCCGCTGGACAGAATCCAACACATCCAACTTAACAAGCCCCTGGACAGAATCCAACACATCCAACTTAATAAGCCGCTGGACAGAATCCAACACATCCAACTTAACAAGCCCCTGGACAGAATCCAACACATCCAACTTAACAAGCCCCTGGACAGAATCCAACACATCCACATTAACAAGCACCAGGACAGAATCCAACCACAACATACTCCTGAGTGCCAGCTTTGTACACACTCATATAAAACCGTTGTTCGTCATCTCTTTGGGAGCTCAGCACTCAACGATTTTTAGAAAATACTTCTTCGTTCGCGGCCAGACATATGTACCATTTTGTATGGCACTAGACAACAGCTGAACACGTGCTGATACCAATTACATGGCATTGGGCCGAAGAGTGAGAGGCTCGATGCTACTGGATCCGCAACAACAACAACAATCCAAATCCCCACCCAAGTCACCTATTTCAGTGAACACCACACAAGTAAAAGATTGTCCACACAGTTAACTACAAGGAGAGAGAGAGAGAGAGAGTGGTTTTCATCACAGGTGGTAGGCGAACATCGCCAAGTTATCAAAAGATAGTTGAGTAGTTTTAATGTGTGTAATCAGCTGTCAATGACAATTGGAATTCTCATCCAAATCTCGTTACTCTTTCCTGATACATTTCTTTTTTCTCTTCTTTGTTTTTCTTTATTAATTAATTTGTGTACCCAAATTTGTGTACCCACATTTGTGTACCCATATTTGTGTACCCACATTTGTGTACCCACATTTATGTACCCACATTTGTGTACCCGCATTTGTGTACCCACATGTGTGTACCCACATTTCTGTACCCAAATTTATGTACCCACATTTGTGTACCCACATTTGTGTACCCATATTTGTGTACCCACATTTGTGTACCCACATGTGTGTACCCACATTTGTGTACCCAAATTTATGTACCCACATTTGTGTACCCACATTTGTGTACCCATATTTGTGTACCCATATTTGTGTACCCATATTTGTGTACACATATTTGTGCACCTATATTCTGTACCCATATTTTTGTACCCATAATTGTGTTCCCATATTTGTGCACCCATATTTCTGTGCCCCTATTTGTGTATGAAGATGGAGTGGTGCTTGCCACGCACTGGACTTCCGTAGCCAAAAGCTGAGTCCGCTGGAGACGAAGTTTGGACCTTCAGTTACGCTGAGGAAATGGTCAGCGAGATCAAGGAGACGAAGTTTGGACCTTCAGTTACGCTGAGGAAATGGTCAGCGAGATCAAGGAGACGAAGTTTGGACCTTCAGTTACGCTGAGGAAAGGGTCAGCGGGATCAAGGAGGCGAAGTTTGGACCTTCAGTTACGCTGAGGAAATGGTCAGCGAGATCAAGGAGACGAAGTTTGGACCTTCAGTTACGCTGAGGAAATGATCAGCGAGATCAAGGAGACGAAGTTTGGACCTTCAGTTATGCTGAGGAAATGGTCAGCGAGATCAAGGAGACGAAGTTTGGACCTTCAGTTACGCTGAGGAAATGGTCAGCGAGATCAAGGAGACGAAGTTTGGACCTTCAGTTACGCTGAAGAAATGCTCAGCGAGATCAAGGAGACGAAGTTTGGACCTTCAGTTACGCTGAGGAAATGGTCAGCGAGATCAAGGAGACGAAGTTTGGACCTTCAGTTACGCTGAGGAAATGGTCAGCGAGATCAAGGAGACGAAGTTTGGACCTTGAGTTACGCTGAGGAAATGGTCAGCGAGATCAAGGAGACGAAGTTTGGACCTTCAGTTACGCTGAGGAAATGCTCAGCGAGATCAAGGAGACGAAGTTTGGACCTTCAGTTACGCTGAGGAAATGGTCAGCGAGATCAAGGAGACGAAGTTTGGACCTTCAGTTACGCTGAGGAAATGGTCAGCGAGATCAAGGAGACGAAGTTTGGACCTTCAGTTACGCTGAGGAAATGCTCAGCGAGATCAAGGAGACGAAGTTTGGACCTTCAGTTACGCTGAGGAAATGGTCAGCGAGATCAAGGAGACGAAGTTTGGACCTTCAGTTACGCTGAGGAAATGGTCAGCGAGATCAAGGAGACGAAGTTTGGACCTTCAGTTACGCTGAGGAAATGGTCAGCGAGATCAAGGAGACGAAGTTTGGACCTTCAGTTACGCTGAGGAAATGGTCAGCGAGATCAAGATTAAGATGAAGACCCTTATTTTTGTATTTCTCGATATATGTTTGCTATTTGTGGTTTATTTTCGGCCTTTTTTTTGTGTGTGAAATTTGTTCATGTTTCGTTTGATTTTGTCTGTGAGCAGTCATATTGACTATTTCTTGTTTAATAATGCTGGCTAAGGCAGCGAAACAAGCAGCTTCGTTCGGGCACAACCTTGACCTACTGATGCGGAATGGTTGTGAGTCTCGTCCAGGGCGGAGGTGGAGGTTGCTTTATGCTGGAGCCATACTGTGCGAGGACAGCATGTTCTGTGCCTGCAGCCGGTCGGGGAAAGACTTGTAGCTCTGAGGAATAACCTGAATATCTTAAGCGCCGGGAATTTATGGTCCAGCCGTACAACATCAAATGTTTCTCAGATTGGTGTTTAGGTCTAACACGCTGTTGCCCAGACTCCCAAAAGCAGCCCTGACCTTGAAGATACTGTTGTTGACCTCAGAGTCAATAGTAGTTTCCCTGGAGAGAAGGCCGCCAAGTTAGATAAAGTTATCTACTGATTGGAGGCGCTCATTCTTGACTCTGATAATATGATAACAGACCGGCTCCATTAGGCTGGTGTTGGAAGACACTGGTGCTGAGTTGTTCGCTCTTTGCGAATCTTCTCTGGTAGCTGTTTGAAATAGTTCTTCTTACATCACGGCTCGTGACGTCATTGGAAGGATGGCATGGGTCCTAACGGCTCCTGACGATAACATAAAAGAGGCTAACATAGACATGGCAAAGATTGAGCAGCACTATGATTTTTAACATTAATCGAAAAACGACTCCGGGGTCCACCTAGCCTCAAAAATTTGGTACCAAGACAATCTTAGAAAGTAAAGGCGGCCGGTGTGATGTTGATCACGTAACCCCTGGTGTGGCAGTTGGTCGAGAAAAATATAGGCCTAACACCATATTCCCTATATGCCACACTAGCTTGTTAGCTGGATTATTACATTTAGCTGAATTCGACTTTGTAGAATCTCTACTAACCCTTTCATTATTTCTTCTTCTGCTGCGTTCGTTCTGAATGTCTCGCTACCAAGCGATGAACAGGGCTTTGCAAGTAGCAGGATGTTGTCCGGAGAGCGGGACACGCTGTATCGCTAGTTTACAGCTTAACTGCGAAATTTGCACATTTCGGTACGACACTTCCGTCTTCGACAGGAGGTCAGAGATCAACCTTTGCCTAATAACTTCTGGCTGTACCCAGCGATTCTGGAAGTATGATGCCAATTTGAGTACTGTTTTATTACTCCATATGTGTCCTTAACCATCCCATCGTATACGTGTTCGAGACATTCCTGTGTTTGCGAAAGCCATCTGCAAAAATGAACCTGCGTTCTAGGCCTGCAGATTGAATACCGTCACTTTTATTATTTATACTTTGAATTGGTAAAAGGCAATTAAGAGCAGAACAGTGCGGACCGAATACGGTATTCGAGACACCTAGCCTGCTCTGGCCATCCACTGCATTCCCAACTTATCGGAGGCCGCACCCCACCCCGACACCTTGTGGGTTACCTGTTCACAGGAAATTATGCTGGAGTAAGTCGTGATAAAAAAATCCGCTTCTTTAACTTAACTTCATTATACTGGTTTAGAAGGCTCCACATAGTCTGTATACAACCAGTGTATTTCACTCCACCGTTACTAAAAATACTGTGAGCATCCAATCTATTTTGAATGCATTTACTGACTCTGCTGCCGCTACATTCTGCTGCAATGCATTCCAAGAATTCACCACTGTGACTAAAAAAATATTTCCTAATATCTAATCTGGACCTGTCCTTCAACAATTTGTAGCTGTGACTTCTTGTTCTTGTAACCGGTTGTATTTTGAACAACTTGGTTTAGTTTAATTTATCTTTTACATTTATTAATTTATAAACTTTTATTAAGTCACCTCGAATTATTCTTTGTTCTAGACACCAAAGACCAGTTTTTTTAAAAATCTCTCCTCATTTCTATAATTCTGAAACCCCTCCATTTGTGTAGCTTTTCTTTGTATCTTTTCCAGCATGTTTATATCCAAACTATGATATGGACTCCACACCTGAACACAGTACTCCAATTTAGGTCTCGCCAATGATGTATATAGTTTGACTATTACTTCTTTGCTCTTATGTGAAATGTTTCTTTCTATCATGGCCCAACATGGCATAAGCTCTTTTCACTGCCACCTGAAGTTGTTCCCGCACTTTTCCTGCATGATCTATTAAAACTCCTAGGTCTCTTTCCATTTTTATTGTCCTAATATCCGATCTCAATAGATCCACCTCTGCCGGAGAAGAAACCCTGCCGCATAATTGTGTTTCATCCGCGAACTGTGCAATCTCCAGTCGTCTCGAATATGTCTTTTCAGTAGTGTATGGAAAGCGCATGGCCGGATGGTTTTGATACCTGCCTGCTGACAAAGAGGGCAGCGGATTGAATCCCTACATACACGTTGTTTTTCTGCTGATGGTGAAATAAGCGAAGTACCCCATGAATGAAATGAAACAGCAAGAATTGTTTATTTTTAAAAATATTTATTTTGTATTTATTTACGTGAAATAAACAAGCATAGTCGGTGCACGACGTGGTGACATCAGTGCCTAAGCGACCTGAAAACTAAATCATCACGAAGGTCACTCTTTCACATATTCCAGCGGACGACTAAGGTACACGATATAGAAAGGAGTAATCATGGCGAACGAGAAGAAGAAGGAGGGAGAAAGGAGCGATCTCTAGGTGCAGGCAATTTGCGTTGACTGCTTGACATAAACTCTTTACACCAATAGACCGGAGCGATAACTGCTTTGGTTGGAGAAAACTGACCTGATACAACAAACATCTAGCGACATTGAGTGAACCACTTACTAGAAACACATCAGACTATGATCTAGAGGTATGTGAGAAGTCGTCTTCTTCCTTTGTCCTACTGCTCTTGCCGTGAGTGGTCGCAGAGAGGCGAGATGCGTAGATTTCTTGTTATCGCGAGGTGGGAGGTTTGTAATGTCGTTAGGTTGTTGCTGTTTGCAAATGCACATAATGAGTAGGTTTAATTTTCTGTGCGCCCTGAAAAGGACGTTAAGTGGCGCGTAAAGTAGCTTTCCTCACATCCCGAGGGTGCTGATGAAGGTGAACCGGGATCCTCCAGGCGGTTCTGCTATCCTTTACTTCATCTGTGTGTCACTCACTACTACTGGGATCACGTCAATCACTCACCTCGTTAGACAGGCTGCCAAGAAAACAGCCCGTTTCCAGGGAAGGCCCTAGGAAGTCAGATGAGGGTCTTAGACAGCATATTTTACCTGACCCTGACTAACATCTCTGATCAGTATATTTTGCCTGACCCTGACTAACACCTCTGATCAGCATATTTTACCTGACCCTGACTAACATCTCTGATCAGTATATGTTGCCAGACCAGACGTTAGTCTTCCTGCCCTGACGTTAGGTAAAACTTGCAGAGTATGCCAGAGACACCCTTGAATCACCGAAGGCGAGGTCGGCCCCTAGCACGTGGACCTGCAAATTATACGGTCTAATTAAGTCTGGTCATCGTGCATTCTGACTCATTGACCAAACCCCTTGATTGGTTGGTTTGTCCCCACTATCTGCCTAAGCGTGGTGTTTGTGGGTTCGGTCACTTTGCATTTTTCCTCCATCCACTTTTCTTTCGCAAGTCAATACAATCTGCGTATGTCTTTATTAATACTTGTACGATAATGGGGTACACTTGACAATCTTTTTCTCCATCATTTTTAATGGTTTGTTTTCTGTCATCCAAGCTTGACACTTCTTGAATTCTTTTACTGGCTTTCATTCGCCGTTTGCATACCGGATTTTCAGTTCAGTGCAAGTATCATCTCCGCATCAAAGGTCAGCTGAAATGGATATCCAGTTTATCACTTGTCGTTATGATGCGATCTAACAGGCTTTTCCCATTCCATCTCCTGATGTCATCAACCTACCTATAACGTTGTCTGCCCCTCTAGTTTGGTATTCAGCAAGGAGCTTTGTCTTGTTATGTGGTCAAAATAACTGAACTGTCTGACCTTGATTTCGGTCAGTAATTCTTTTTTCCTTGCTGAAGAATTCAGAGTTGGGCACTCTATCCTGTCAACCGATCCTGAGCAGTCTGCGGAGAAACTTTGCATGGAAATGATTAAGTTTCCTGACATACCTGCTATAGACTGTCCATGTTTCGCATGCGTACAGTGGGGTGGTTAATTCAACAGCACGATACACACCAATCTTGGTGGCAACACCGATTCCCTGCCGGTCCCAAACATTTTATGGTAGTCTTCCTAAAGCAGCACTCGCCTTGGAAATCCTATTGTGGACCTCAGACTCAATATTTCCTTCACTGGTGTGAGTACTGTCAAGGTAGATAAAGCTGTCAACTGCTTTTAGGCGATGTCCCTGTACAGTGACGTTTGGTTCGTGGTAGAGCCCCACCTCCCGGGCGCAGGTAGAAACATTACCTCCGTTTTCTCGGCGTTTACAATAAGACCAAAATTAGTGCACGCAGTTGAGAATGCATTCACAATTGCCTGCGTGTCCTGTTCTGAGCACGTGTTAATTGCGAAGTCGTCGGCAAAGAGGAGATCTAAGATAGATCAAAACTGCATCATCCGCAGAACTAATTATTAGTTATCAATGTTCTTCATTGCCACTCCTAAAATGACAAATCATGGCATCACAGCTATCTGTTTTAATATTTGTTCAGTGTAGAAATTAAAAAGACAAGGGGATAATACATATCCCTGTCTCATTCTTCTTTTTACATCTATACTTTCATTTTAAACAGTCCCATTTTGTGTTTAATTTCTCTATTGGTTTTTCGTAGTTGAATTATAATGAAACACAAATGCGAATTTTTCGACCCACGATAAGAAAGAGTCACGTAAAATCAAGAGAGCTGCTGCAATCAAACAACAACACTATCTAGAATGGAATACCTTTATGAATTTGGTCTCGAGTTCAAAGTTTCCCCTATGATCAAAGTTCACAATCTCAAACTTTGCAATTTAATTACTACATTTTAGGCAAGTAAAATGTATCAGCGGTTTATTCTGAACAGTCCGGTGAAACTCTCCGTGACTTTGGTAAGTACTTTAACAAGCTTTTTGCTCGGGTCTACTAAACCAAGTTTGAAGTGTCCATCCAAGTGAAGTAGCGGACTACAAACAACAATCATATTCATTATTGTAGTCCGCTACTTCACTAAGTCAGTGGATGGACACTTCTCTCCAGTTTGAGTGGTGTTACGCCGCTTGTCTAAGTTCTTGTATGTTGTTTAGACCCATAATTGAGTCCCCTATGGTGATTGTTCTACAACGATTCTCTTGTGGCCTTCCTCACTTTCTGCTGCCATCTGCATCCCACATAACAACTGTCTGTAAAGTAGTCTACTGTTCTTCATTCTAAGCACATGCCTGATGTATGTTCACCACTTTTTTCTTATGATTGTAGAAAGTTAGAAACAAATGTCTGGTTGGTGTTTTCTCTTATTAGCTTGTTTGTCTTGAATTCTTTAGAGCCAATGTTCAAAAGATTTCTCATCATCATCAGGTCATTCAGTCCTAGGACTGGTCAACAAGCTCATGAATTTTGTTCTTCCATTACTACCTATCCTCCACAGCCGTCTTCAGCTCAGCATACGTCTTCACAGCCAAATCTCTGCAAGCTTAAGACAAAAAGGTATTTCTAGGTCTTCCCCTCCATCTCCTTCTCTGCATAATGTGTCCAAG
The DNA here is from genome assembly GCA_036924085.1 of Ariolimax columbianus. Taxonomy (NCBI): domain Eukaryota; kingdom Metazoa; phylum Mollusca; class Gastropoda; order Stylommatophora; family Arionidae; genus Ariolimax; species Ariolimax columbianus. The sequence goes on from JAVGWX010000012.1 coordinate 51,588,679, forward strand.
ACCTTTTTGATTATGACAGATTATGACCCAACCAGCCAAGTCAATTTCTTTTTATCTTCCGTATCAACTTTCTCTCCGCCAATACATATTCATTTGATTTCTACTCGGTTCAGCTCACTCTTTTCATCTTTCGGTAACACCACATCTCAAAAGCCTCAAAAGTTTTCTCAGGCATTTATTTTCAAAAGCATTCAGTTTATTTGTTAGTGTTATTGTCGTTTTTACATCCAAATGTTAGCACTGATATGAAGTTTGCGTGATTGCTAATTGTTTTCCAAATCTTTGTTAGCTGGTTGAAGATGTATGTTATTGGTGTGACAAGATGTTAATGATGGTAGATTTTGAATGCAATAATAAGAAGTTGATGAGGGTAGATTTTGGATGGCATGGCAAGAAATTAATGAGGCTAGATTTTGGATGGCATGACAAGAAATTAATGAGGGTAGATTTTGGATGGCAGGACTAGAAGTTAGTGATGGTAGATATTGGATGAAATGCCAAGCAGTTAATAAGCAGAGCTTGACAAAAGTGACAAGTAAAAATGTTTGCTTGACGAGTAAAAAAAAATAAGTTTTTAAACATTATTTACGTTTTTAATCGTAACTACATAACGACTCTCGCACAATTATTAATTATATTATGGTTCGAATAGATTGTACATAAGCTAACTTATGATGGTGAATCTAAATGGACCTCCGCTACTACAATTTAAATCTACTAAAGCCATCGATAAATGGTACTACAGTGCGAAAATACCAAGAATGTTCAAGGACGTACACGCCATGCCTCTGACAATAGTGCATTTTTTCTTAAGAAGAAATAGACTAATACTGTGTAGGTAATACAATATATTTTGGTTTCGTATGCATTGTTATTTAGAAGTAAAAGTGAATTAGTGCCTAGTTTAAATTTGTTAACATAAATTGCATGATTCTAGTCCGACCATACTGACTGGTGATATTTTTGACTGACTCTTAAGCCACCTTCAAATTTGTCAAGCCCTGTTAATGAGGGTAGATTTTGGATGGCAATGTGAGGAGACTTGATACAAAATTATTTGATGTTTGCTCATAATGATGTCAGATTTGGCACATAATAGTTTTTTCTTTTTTCAATTATAGGTCCATGGAAAGCTCCTACATACAACAGCAGCACTGGGCAGGTTAGTGAATGTATTCATCATCAATCATTATGAAAATCAAAAGCTATAAAGAAGCCTCAAACGATACAAGAGGACGGAATGGAGAGACCAGTACAAAAAATTGAAAAAAGAAAATGACAGTATAGACAAACTGTGCAGAGATGGAGCAGACAAAGATCTTCAGACTCAAGGATACAAAGAAAGAGCGGCAAAGCTGATAGTTGGATTCCAGAACTACAGTTAGTGTCTAGCAAAGAGAAGAAATCGAGGTAACAATGCAGGTTTATAAGATAATCAAAGGAACGGATAAATAAGGCTGAAACAAGTTTTTCAAAATACAACCACCTACAAGAACAAAGGGGCATAGCTACAAATTAACTAAGGAAAGGTCCAGATTAGATATTACAAAATATTTTTTTGCTCAAGAGAGTGGTGAATGCTTGAAATGCATTGTCTCAGGAAGTAGTGAAGGCAGGGACAATTAATGCATTTAAGAATAGATGAGATGCGCATAGCTTTTAGAGCAAGGAACTGTAAAGGAAACTGGTTGTATACAGACTCTGCAGAGTCTTCTAAACCAGTATAAAAATGTTAAGTTAAGTTGAGTTAAAATGGGACATTGCAGACTCCAGGCTCACCTCCACAGAATGGGTCTTAGAGACACCACCACATGCAACTGTTGAGCACCCAAGCAAACACCAGAACATATCCTGCAGGACTGCCCCATTTATGCAGACCAAACCAAAGAGAAGGCCGTCTGGCTAGCAGGAGAGGAACGACCATGCTCGAAAAACTGTCGAGGTTAAGACAAAGACCTAGAAATGCAGTCTCCCTCGTTAACCTAACCAGGCTAAAAGCATAGCGACAAAGAAGAGAAATAATATTATGAAAATCTGGTCTACTCTCTATGGAGCATTGGTTTTCAACAAATATATCCTTATGATTCCCAGTTTATCTGGCCTAAAGTTTCTACAGAATATATTTGCCAGCCTCATGCCTATTGCTCCTTGACCGCGTCTTACGATATACCTGGCAAGATTACAGTGTTACTATTCTTTTTTATATTTTCTGACCCCGACATCACTTGGGTGGATTGTGTTAAAAAAAAAGTAAAGTGGAAATTCAGCAGAATTAACCGCTGGTTGGAAATGAAGTTTTTTGAAGACTCCATTGTACTAAGACGCAGCCTGTGATAGGTGGGGTGGCCAGTATCCTTCCTTGCTGTTGTTACTTTCCCTAACTCATGTGTCAGGTACCCATTTACAGCTGGGTTGACTGGAGAAGCGGTCCCCAGTTACAATCACGACCCTGATTTTGTTTAGTCTCCGGACGCGATTCGAACCGAGGCACACTGTTACCACAGAAAGTAGTGAATTGCTCGCTAGGAACTGAGCTCGTGTCCCTCGAATTGTGTTACAGTTGTTTATTTGATTTAGCTTGATTGTGTTTCCTTTGTTGATGTAATCTCGCAACATTTATAATTTGTCTGCGATGTGTTGTGCTTATCACATTTTGTATTCCTATTTTGATATCTTTGTCAGCTCCTTCAACTTTTTCCTACTAAGGTATATGAATGATTCTACATTGTGTAGGAATGTGTCTCCCAATGACTGAAATGATGTTCAACTGTCTAGTGTTTGCATTTATTTTCTGCAGTTAATTAACTAAAAAGTAAGGCGAGGATGTGACAGTGTTGTGGATTAAAATAATAAGTATAGAAACACAAAGAAGTTTGGTTCAGATAGTGTGTTGCCGATCGCAAGCAATGATGGCGCCATCATCAGATGTGTTTGGATTGATGATGTAACTTGCACTATATTTAGATTATAGTAAGGAAGAAATTGCGCTGGTCATCAACCTACCTCACTCTTTGATTCCGATCTACCTTGGACCAGTGGCAGACACGAGACAAGACGATTGGGGGTAACTCAAAATGCAGTAACTGGCCCCATCTACTTTGAGACCAGGAGTCACTTGAAACTTGCAGGATTCGATTGCCCACTGTTTCTGTTCATCGCTTTGAGAAGCTAATGCCCTACCTCACAACAACATTACTCACCATGTGAGCGATGTGTCATGGGCATGTTTGTCCATTATTATTGGCCGTGTGTACATTTCCCATCCACACCACAACTGGCACTGTCAGCAAACAGATCGAAGGGCTCCAATCTCGTCAAGTTCAGCCGTGTGCACCTGGCCGTGTGCACTGAACCATGGAAATATGACACAGGGTAACCGAAATACTATTACAAATGGCCAAAGACCATGCCAAGATAATCTAAGGCAGAAAACACAAAATGAGCGAACTAGCTAACCCGAATGGAAAACCACAACACATTTCCGTGGGCACAAGTGTAAGTCATCAACTAGTGTGAATTACATTTGGGTCCTGGCTACGTTCATAATCAACTAATACATGAGAACAAGACTACACAGCAGCCGGTTAGGCGTCATCTTGGTGTGGTTCAGATACCACGCTGGAGCAAAAATAAGAACGAAACCTATGAAATAACCCAAAAAAATTTGATCATAATGTATGTTTCGTTGTTGTTTCTGTTCCAGTGTGGTATTTGAATCATATATATCCATGGTTATACACACTAATTAACTAAACATCTTTCCTGTACTTCCTAGTTCTGTGGATCGAGAGTACCTTCATGCCACCCGCATACCAACATACCACTTTCAACGCAGTCTTCCAAAACTACCGGTTCCACAGCTGGAAAAATCTTGTCAGCGCTACCTGAATGCACAGCTGCCTCTTCTGTCTGTGGGAGAACACAATGAACTGCGTGGTATTGTTGCAGAATTCCAGAATGGAAAAGGAAAAGGTATTTAACCCTCTGTAGATGGTTTTTGCTAGGGGGACCCAGTGGTCTCTAGGTAAGGTGTTTGGCTCTTGTGTGCTGGAGGTTCCGGGTTCAAATCACGGTGGAAACTGGGATGTTTTCACGTGGAAATCTAAAAGAGTAGGCTTAATGACTGCTGTTCTGGCAAAATTTAAGTTAAAAATCAATTTTTGGGATTCTCACCCCACAGAAAATAATGTCACAAAAAGGGGACTGTGTGGCTATAACATCTTGGTTATCTAGTTAGCAGACCAGCATAGATGGCACCTGATAGGCTGCAGGTCTACCTTGCTCTAATTTACGCTTCCACCACCACCAGTCCCAGAAAGGCGATCAGTAATTCCAGGGGCGTTTGGTAATAGATACTCGAATTGTCCTGACAAGTCACCAGCGGATTTTCACCTGCCAAAAATAAATGCAATAAAGGAGGTCACACCTCCTCACGATGTCTTAACGACACAATTAGACTGAAGATAGATAAATAGATAGTAGACAGTGCTAAAAAAAAGTGCATTGCAGAAAGGCAACAATTAAAATAAATGGGAAGTAAGGGGACCAACACAGCATATAAAAACTGCGCAAGAAAAGTTAGAAGAGAAATAAGAAAAGATAAAAGAAGATACATAGTAGAAACATGTAAGGATATAGAAAACCTACAACAACAAGGCAAAGAAAGAGATGCATTCAAAGCAATAAGAACACTGACAAGGGAATTCCGTCCGGTTTCACATGTCATTAATGACAAAGAGGATAACACATTAACAGAAACCAAGACATATTGAATAGATGGAGAGAGTACTGCAGAACCATGTAGGGAGAAAGCACAAAGCGCTCAGTTACAATCGTACTAAAGGATGAGAAAGAACCTGAACCAACATTGGAAGAAGTACGCTCTGCAATTAAAAGCCTGAAAAAGGGAAAGTCCCCAGGATGCGATGATATCCCAGCAGAGCTAATACAAGCAGGAGGAGAGGCATGTGCTCAAGTCTATCACAAGCTGTGTAAACAGATGTGGCCAGAAGCATGGAAGAAATCAATTTATATTCCTCTCCCCAAAAAAGGCAACCTGAAGCTGTGCACGAACTACCGAACTATCGTGCTGATCAGCCACGCTAGCAAGATACTCTTGCGAATCCTATTAAGAAGGATAGAGAAAAGGTTTGAATCTGAAATTCACGTAGTCCAGGCAGGTTTTAGGAAAGACAGAGGGACCCGGGACCACATATTCAATTTAAGGAATGTCTATGAAAAATGTAGAGCGTTTAATGTAGACCTGTACACGTTTCATTGATTACACTTAGGCCTTCGACACGGTAACACATCAAAATCTGTGGAGAATCATGAAGGAAATGGGGTTTCCTTTGCATATAGTCCATCTCATTGAAACATTATACCAAGATCAACAAGCCGCTGTCCGAGTATCTGGGAAAACATCAAATTGGCTTGCAGTACAAAAGGGAGTCCGACAGGGATGTATCATCTCACCTTATCTGTACAACATATATGCGGAATGTATAATGAGAAATGTTTTAGAAGAGTTACGCTACGCAGATGACACAGTGATACTATCAAGAAGTGCAGAAGGGCTAGAGCAGCTACTTTCAGCCGTTAATGGACATAGTAAAGATCAAAATCTGTTCATAAACATAAACAAAACAAAGATAATGACCACCGATAAAACACAATGTCAGCATAAGTTTACAGTGGGTGGTGAGGAAATAGATCAGGTCACACATTTTGAATATCTGGGCTCCAGAATTTACAAAAATGATGACGGCTTGAAGAAAAATCAGAAGAAGACTAGCTATGGCAATGCAAAGACTGAACAGCCTGAAGAAATTATGGCAGGGCACCAACAAAACGATAAAAGTAAAAGTCTTGAGAACCTGTGTTTTTCCTGTGGCAGCTTATGGCTGTGAAGCATGGACGATTACCAAAACTTCTAGACAAAGAATCGAATCCTTCAAGTCAAAATGTAACAGAAAGATCCTCAGAATACCCTGGACAGAGAAAAGAACAAATGTAGACATTCGGCAAGAGTTGAGCATAGAGGAGAACTGGTTTATCAATTCCATTTTGGCTAGAAAATGCAAATACTTTGGTCACATCAAGAGACACAACGGTCTTGAGCGAACGGTGATGGAAGGTATGGTGCCAGGCAAAAGAGGAAGGGGTAGACCAAGAAGACGATGGCACCAAGATATCCAGGAATGCCTAAGTATGACAGTGGCGGAAGCTGGTGTTTTGGCAAGGGAACGAGTTTCTTTCAGACAGACTGTGATAGGATCGACGTTCTACAAAGGACATGCTACATGATGGATGATGCACTTGGAAACAGGCTGTGTTACAGCAGGCTATCCAGTAAGGTGGGGATTGACACTGTGATCACTGAAGTGTTGAGCCTCTGAAAAACGTAACACCACAGCCAGGAGACCCTAGGCCTACCTTCTTTAGTGTGACCCTTAATATTTCATTTGTTTTCGTTTGCCCTATATCCTAAGTAGGGAGCCACATAGTGAAGTGGCTTCACATCTGAGTGATCCTGGGTTCATTCGCCAGTTGGGGCTGAAATGCTTTTTCATTCCGCAACAGATCCCGGGTCGACCCAGCCTTGCATGGGTACCGGTTCAGTCCGGGAAGTAAAAGCAGCGAGAAAGAGGAGATGGCTACCCACCCTCATATAGCCGAGCCTTTGAAATGTGAGATCACTAACACCTCACACCCCTACGGCAGAAATGCTATGGGTTACTTTACTATATCCTAAGTTGGAGGCGTGCCTTGTACTACGCTTTGCACCTAATGTTATGGTACATCCAACTTCAGCATGCATTTTAAAAATAGGTTTACTTCCCATAGGGACACTTCCTCATATCCTGTTTTGGCTATGAGCGGTGTTACTAGCCCCCTCTGGATTTCTGGCTTTTGGCTTTTCATGATTATTGTGACATGATTGCAAATGCAGAGAATACTTAGAATCCTGGTATTCAAGCAGGCAGGTGTATACCTGCTGCCAGGTAGCCGAAGTTATCCATAGTGTGCTCTTTTTGTAGTTTAACTTTCTGTGACTTACTAGGTTTGGGGGAAGGTTGATAATCCATTGGGTCGGAATTTCCTTATTTTTCCTAAAGAAATTTGCCCGAACAGAGACAAACAGCCCTTTAGAGTTTTCGTTCATTTCAGACAATCACATTCATATGAATATCAAATATCTGACTAGTTTGGGTTAACTGTGTCCTTATTTATATAATAATAACAGTAAATAATCATGGCAAACCAGAGGAATATTGCATTTGGTCAAGAGAGTCTGAATCAAATTCAGAGAATGAGCGGGTGGGGTTGTCATGATGTAGCTGCCAAGTTCCCGTTGTCCGCAGGTGCAGTCGTCTGCATCAAACAGCATTACGATTGCGACTGATGATGACCTCCAGGTAGTACTCTTTGGTAATGTTTTGACCTTGTGGTGCGTACTCGTGATGCACAACCCCCACGGGAGTCAAAGAAAATGGTCAACAGTACTTTGAAATTGCATCATTTTGTGGTGAATGAAAACCCGATGGTTGCTCACTACACATAACTTGAAAAGGTTGACTCCCAGCGACTGATGCAATCTGCAAGTGGGAAAAAATTGTCCCCTATACCTCCCTGCCAAAAGACAATTCCCATGCTTCATTTGTTTCTGCTGAAAACATTATGGCCAGATACTTTGCAAACACACCTCGTATGTAATCGTGATATTCAAATCTTGCTGGACCTGCTGTCATAAATGCCTTTTGGATTTGTATTCTGATATCAATATCAATCCGATGTTAAGAAAAGGAAAAGGAAAGATCCCGATAACATGCGAGTGCGGTAACTTGGGAATATGGTGTTAGGCCCATATTTTTCTTGACTATAGGCACACTACGGGTGATTTGGTCAATATTGTGCCAGTTGCTTTTACTTTCTCACATAATAAGAACTTATCTGTACTGTTGCCATCTTTGCTTGTAGTTGGCAACTATAATGCTCTATCGATATCCGTTTGGTCCTCTCCAACTGTTCCAATGATCTTATCATACCATTTTAATCGTTCTATTCTGTGCAGACACCCATTAATGAAAGACTATAACTTATTGGTTCTCATATAATATTTAACGATCGGAAAAATCCTGAACAAACTGAGGACCGAACCTTAATCGCTCAATCACTAACAACTGGACTACCTCGAGTCCTATTGATCTTATGTGTTCTGTTGTAGTTTTAAAGATTATGCTCCGTTAGACCGCATGTGCAGACTAACTCGTTTAAGTATTCATTGAGTTTGACAAAACAATATGTCTGATAACAGGAATTTGGCTTATGGCTTCAATGTGACTTGTTTTGTTTTTAAATCCTCAGATCTTCAAAAAGAGCTTGTGGCCACAGACAATATAAATAAGCACACAAACTATGTCTCAGGTAATTATGTAAATCTAGTTAAGGGAGGGATGAGACAAGACAAAGTGAGAGATATAAACTTCAGTGGCTAAATTGGTCTCAATCAATCAATCACTATCTCAGTCAATCTATCAATATCTCAATCAATCAATATCTCAATCAATCAAACCAAACCTTTGAGGAGCCCGTTGAGCAGAGATCTTCAACAAATACGTGCCAAGTCGTACTGTCCTTGAGTCATCTGTTTCAGCTCTGTCCACGTCCTTCCTGTTTCCTTTATGTTGGCTCAAGCTCTTTTCTTTATGTGTGTTTTGATCTGTGAGATGTCTACAGCTTCTTCTTCTTGTGATCACATCATAGATGTTTACACCATCAGGCGAGTTTCCGCGATGAACTCGACTGTTGACTCCAGTTGCCTTTTAGCTTCATACAGCTTTGAATGTAGTGTTGAATCATTTGGCCAGTGTGTCCTCCTAACTGACCATACAGAGGACAGTCCTGCAAAACATGCTCGGCAGTTTGTTTGCCTGTCCGACATGTACACAGCGGCGAAGCAGACAGATGAAGCCTGTACATGTGTTTATTCAGTCTATTGTGCCCAGTCCTGAGGCGAAGAATGGTAGACTGCCCTTGCCAGTCAAGGGTGGGGTAGTCATCATTGGGTTGGTTCTGTTCTCTTCTGACAGCCTGGACAACTCTATTTTTCTCAAAGTATGTGATTTTGCTGTCTTCGTGTTCACATTCTCCTCCCCTCTTTGCAAGCCCATCTGGCTTCTCATTTCCAGGCATGACACAGTAGGATGACAGCCACTGGAGTATAATTTGCTTTACAGTGGCTACCCTACCCAGTTCACTTCTCAAAAGCGAGAGTTTACCACCTTAAGAGCTTGCAGCACAGACAATGCGTGTGTGAAGATGACTAGTTGGTGGCAATCAGAACTGCTGTTCTGGATCATGTTGGCAGCCTGTTTGAGAGCTTGAACCTCAGCCTGTTTGAGAGCTTGAACCTCAGCCTGTTTGAGAGCTTGAACCTCAGCCTGTTTGAGAGCTTGAACCTCAGCCTGTTTGAGAGCTTGAACCTCAGCCTGTTTGAGAGCTTGAACCTCAGCCTGTTTGAGAGCTTGAACCTCAGCTGTATAGTTGGACAGAATTCGCTCTTATAGAGGCTTGCTACTACATCATGAGGATCAGACAAGGATATTCTGAGAGGCTTACCCCTTGGTTATGTAGGTTCAGCAATATAATATAATAGTGCGCACCTTACATCTTGTTCAAAATCCAACTTTAAATCCCTGAACAGGGTGCAAAATAGTGCTGTATTTGCACCAATTAGGGGAGCAATGAGGACAACACCCAACTGCAGCTTGCATAATCCACACACAGGTGGAACCCCTTGAGATGCGGAGGGATATAGCAATTATAGAAGTTTATGAGCGAAGTAGCAAAATGAAACGGGATCATCCCAACAGACTCCAACAGTGGTCTCTTGAAGTAAGGTGTTCACCTCGGAGGCCGGGTGTTCAGATCACGGTGGAGACCGGAATTTATTTTCATGTGGATCTTCTGGTAAAAATTATGCTGATCTCTGGATAGTGGAATCGGACTCCTGTGTTCAGTGTAGAGCACGTTAAAAACTTCTTGGCAGTTGGAAATCGAAAAGAATAGGCTTAACTGCCGCTGCCAGGACAAAATTCAAATTAAAAATTAGCCCAAGTTATTTGTACCTTTCCCCAGGTGGTTTGTTAAGAACAGCTATAGTTGGTGCCTAACTAGATGCGAGTCTACTTAGCTCTAGTGTTTAAGTCTATTAAGATGGACTCAGACATCGTTTAAACCACTCTCCAAGGAACTGGTTGTATACAGACTCTGTGGAGTCTTTTAAACCATTATAAAGACGTTAAGTTAACAGAAACAAGACAGGTTCTCAAGACATTCACTTGTGTTGTTTTGTCAGTGTTCTGCCATAATCTTTGTCAGCGGCAGTTAAATTAATTCCACTGAGGACTTCATTTGTCTGGGCAGCAGACTGACTTATGTTGCATGCAGTGACCCAGAAATTACTCAGAGGATTGACCTTGCGGCATCATCTATGAACTCTACACAGAGTCTGATCCCAGCAGAGGCTTTCCTTGGAAACGAAGCTGTGCCTATACAGATCCTATGTCAGTCCAATCCTTGTGAGCAGCTCAGAGACCTCGACAGTCTTATGGTGAGATCAGAAGTGGCTCAAGGTCTCCCACATGCGAAACCAATGTCGTATCCTTGAAGTCCACTGGCAAGGTCCATCACTAACACCAAGATCAACAGACGGATACAACTCGAGCATTTTCTCAGCGCTGAATCAGCACCGTCTCTCTTTCTTTGGCCATGTGGCCTGTCTCTTCCAGAATATTTCTGGATTGTAGATTGAATATTGGTCACTTTTATTCTGTAGATGTTGAATAGTTCAGTTGAAAGGGAGGAAACCTATGATAGTCCCGAACACATGTGCCTAGGTGCGTATGTCCAGGTTCCAAGCAAAATGCAATTCTTCTTTCCACGAGGGTAACGCTACTCAGCTCATCAGCCATGAATTGATTCCACATTCCCTCAAACAGTACATCACATCACAACACATTTTCATATTATCCTCAGTGCCAGTCCGGCAAGTGTGCTGTATGCGATGAAGCTAAATACATTCTGTATGCTCCTTGATCATTTTCAATACTGTACCAATGCGGACCTATGTCTTTGGTCAGTCAATCCCACCATCGCATAAGTTGGCAGTCCAATGTACAGGCATAGGGCCACCAAAATGTTCTACGTGACCATCTGTTGTATCAATGTCCCATAATTCATGCGAATTTAAGTATCCTCCAGATCAAATGCCACAGCGACTGTTTCTTGACAGTTCTGTATAACATTACATAATGTATTCTGTTTCAGATCTGTGGTTTGACATGTACTTGAAAGACCGTCGACCAGTGGTTCTTACCCACAATCCCTTTATATGTTTCACTGATGACCCTCGACCTGCCTACAGTACCCAGGTAAAAAATCTAACTGCATTATTCCAGATTTTCTGAATATTTTATATTCCTATACAAACATACTATGAAAATGTGAAGAATGACAAAAACTATACCGAAAAAACTATAGACTTTCATAAATCTGTGCATTTGCAGAATAGAGAGATTAAAATGGTATAATAAAATCACTAATGTGGAACTGTTGGAAAGAATCAGATATCAGTGGAACATGACTTGAGTATAATGAACTGGTTTTGGATAGGACACACATTAAGGAAATCAGCTGACAGCATTGCAAGACAGTCTCTGTTCTGGAATCCCCAAGACAAGAGAAGAAGAGGGAGACTAAAACACACATAGAGAAGAAAGCTCAAGACAAACATAAAGGGAACAGAAAACATGTGGACAAAACTGGAGCGGTTGGCCCAGGACTGGAGTATTGTTTGGCATATATTTGTTGGAGACCTATGCTTCTTAGGGAGCTGAAAGGTTCTAATTTATTGGTCAACTAAATAAAATATCTCTTATTTGACATCTCTCATTGCAGCTGATTAGGGCTGCCAACATGCTCATATCGTCAGCTCGATTCATGAAAACGTTACGAGATGAGAAACTCGAGCCCGAAGTGTTTCACCTGAACCCGTCCAAATCGAACACTAACACCTTTCAGACAGTTACCAGGTACGTTTGATGTGAATAACCTTTCCACTGCTACATTACTTTTTTAGCACGTCACATTTTACTATGGTTGTTGACTTTGAGGAGGAGCGCTTGGCCGAATGGTTTTGAGGCCTGCCTGCCGACAAGGAGGGCAGCGGTTCGAATCCCCGGTATGGCATATGTTGTTTTTCTGTTGGGGGGGGGGAAATAAACAAACAGCCAGCACACGACGTGGCGAAGTGGTCTGTAGTTCTCATCCTTCAAAACCCCTCGACTACCCCAGCAATGGGAACAATGTCGTTTGACAGTTTTTGTTTTTTTTAGTTGTTGGTCTATAGATATTTTGTTGTGTGTAGAGACGTCAATTAATAAAGAACTTGGTGTTTTATTTATTGTGTGTGTCTTATTTTGTTTCTGAGATACAAGAAGATGAAGGTCTAAATATTGAAAAACAACATAAAACATGTTTTCAAGCTCCCTGGTTTTCTGTAAATTTTTTGAAAATGCCACAGAGAATGAATAATCAATGTTTACAAGATCGTCATATCTGTTAGTTTCCACTACAAACATATTTATTATATCTACAAAAACACCCTAAACAGATCAACCTCAGAAACATCCATTGCAAAAACTTAACTTCCCCATTCTCAATAATGGATTAATCTTCAAATCCAAGCGAAAAACAGAGAAAATCATTTCCGAATGTCTAAAACAAATTTCACAATCGCCATTCATTGTCTAACTAGGCAGGCTGGAAGTGGAACCCTCTAAAATTGAAAGAGCAGTATTTTCAGCTTGGTATATATATATATATATATATATATATATATATATCTTTATAATATATATATATATATATGTATATGTATATGTATATGTATATATATATATATGTATATATATATATATATATATATATATATATATATATATATATATATATATGTATGGTAGCTTGGTTGTCTATTTCTGATTAAAACACTTTAAAAAAAACATCGGCCGTGAAATGTAAAGTCAGTCGGATAAAGCGACAGATAATGCCCCCTGGGCACATTTTTTCCTCAATGGTTGAGTAACGGTTATTTGTTCAATCCACTGGTACTTATACCTGTGACAAAGGAAACTAAGATTAGCCTGAGGGTCAGGTGAAACATGGTGATCAAGATCCCCGCCCAAGGCCACGTCTGGCTCTCTTGCAACCAGGTTTATGTTACTACAGTATGGTCAAAGAGGTGGGAATCAACACTGTGACCCACATTGTGGTGAGCTTACTAAGGAGCCTCGCATTGCACTACGGCCAGGGCACACTTTCTCGAGTACAATTTGAGATGTAAGAAGAGTCACTGTAACCCACTACCAACGAAACATCAACTCAGCAGGAGTAGCTTTCAACAACAACCTGAATCGGGTTGGTTAGTGACACAGCTCTCAACCCAAACAGGCATGTGTTTGGATTCAGCAATGTAAGTAATGTCTCTACGGGAAGTAACCCAATACAAATAATGAATACTTGCATGGAATCCGGGTATTCAATCAGGCAACTTATACATGCTAGTAGGCTATCTGTACGGTATCCAGTGACCCAGAGCTGCCAAGATCCTTCTGCACCTACATGTGGTGATTCTGGATAACAGGTTGCAATAGGGCAGACTTGCTAAAGAAAAGGAATCTAAGAGAGAAGGCTAACCCGGTATCCAAAAATGTCTGCTGAAGTTGGACGTGTCGGACCAAAAGATGCAAATATCACAGACAAGCTGTAAACTATGACACAACTCATTTCGTTCTCCTGACATCTTGCTATGTTTCAGATTGAAGAGGTTGACATCTGACAGCGTACGAAGAAGAAGAAGAAGAACACCGAAGAAGAAGATGATAAAATATTCAGTCTCTTCTTGGATCTTGAAGCCCAACATTTGTTGTGATAAATGCATAAACTTTAAAGACCATAAGATAAACTAATGGCAACATAATGGAAATAATTGTACAGTTAAACATCAATTGTGCATGCACGGATGCAACCACTGCATAGGCACATGTTTGAGAGTTCCATTTTAAGTTTTCAGGGTCAAATTTCTACACCTAAAAGCTGTTGAGGGTTAAGGGTATGTGACCAAATGTTGCTAGTCTCTTTATCACTTCTTACCTGGTTTTTACATTTCAGATTACTGCCTTCATCGTTGTCATGGTACGGAGCCTACTTATTTAAAGCCTTTCCTCTGGATATGAGTCAATACCAGCGTTTGTTTAACTCATGTCGCATTCCGAGGTCAGTATAATTGTTGTTCCATTTTTTTTGTTAGCTAGTATCACCAGAATTTTAACAATTATTTGTGGGTGTGAAGTGTGGAACTTGTGCAAAACAGATGTTGAAAAGCTCAGTCACTCAGAGAGCAGTGGAATGACACGTACACAAATTTTTGATATGGGATAAGATGCAGAACAAAGAAATTCAGGTTCAGGACATTGTAGAAGAAACGATATCACTTAAACATCGTTGATCTGGACATGGGGTACGCATATCTGACAACAGATGGGCATGTGGTATGCATGCCTGACAACAGATGGGCATGTGGTACGCATGCCTGACAACAGATGGGCATGTGGTACACATGCCTGACAATAGATGGGCATGTGGTACGCATGCCTGACAACAGATGGGCATGTGGTACACATGCCTGACAACAGATGGGCATGTGGTACACATGCCTGACAACAGATGGACACGTAGAACAACATTTTGTTGGTCATATGCCTGTACACGTCCACGGGGTCGTCCACCTATGCGATGGTGAGATGGACTAGCCAAAGACCTACGCCAGTATTGGTACAGCCTTGCAAAAAAGATTGAAATGTTTACAGAATATTGTTGATTTCCTTGCATACGGTACATCTGATGGACTAATACAGACGATAATGTGAATGTGTGGGTATCACCAGGTAATCTCTATTATAGAATCCCCAGGGAAAAAATGCGAAGGAAGGCTAAGGAACACATGGAGAAAGTTCTGTTCTGTTATGGTTTCAAGAATCGACTTCACTGCACTCCAGGCATATCTATAGGTGGCCAGTGTCTTTCAGTAAATAACAATGATGGTTCCTGTAGTTTGCTAGTTGAAGAGACTTCAGCTCTGTCTTCTAATGCTCCCTACTCTGCTCGAGTTTCATTAAATTCATTTGCCAAAAATGCAGTAGTGAAAGAGCGGTTACAGCGAGTGACTCATAGCTGGCTCCTTGCATCAGGGTCAGTAACCCATAACAGTCCAAGACACTATTCCGCCTCCAAGTGGCGGCCCTGGAAACAGACTGGAACCATGCACTTTGGCTAACAGATTATGGATCAAAGAAGGAGGCAAATCCATCCTAATAATCGAATGTGGAAATAAAAGGCACATATATCACAGCCTCACTGTAAACTACGGCAAATGTTATTTTTAAGTTGAATGCTGAAGAAGAAAAAAAAGAATTTGATTGAAAAGTTCTACTGTCTGTGAATTGCTGATTCATCTATTGCGATTCTCTCTCACCCTAAAGGTCAGACTAATGCGCTCACCGGTTCTTTCTATATTCCTCTACCCTACGAAACATGGACCATTACATCACACTGCCAGAGAAGGATCCAGGCCATGGAGATGAGATGTTTTAGAAGACTCTTAAATGTCAACAACAAAGACCATATCACAAATGATGAAGTACGACGAAGAATTGAGAATGCAAGTGGACTGTACGATGACCTCATCGTAACGATCAAAAGTGGAAAGCTGACTTGGTATGGCCACATCTCGAGGTCCAAGGGCTTGCAAATACCAGACTACAGGCTACAGTACAAGCAAGCTAAGGGGGAGACGTCTGAGAAAACGATGGGAAGACAACATCTATATATGGATTAACCTACGACACGAGGAGGCACGAAAAACAGCCGCAGATATAAAGGGGTGGTGAAGCATTGGGGAAGTGTCACCAGGGGTGCGTCAATGATCTCAAGAGATCACATGATGAAGAGATCACAGACATTGCGGTGCTGTCTGTTGTCATACAACATGTGGTCAATGATAGACTTCAAAATGTCACTCCTATCCATAATCAGGGGGAGGAAGACTAACGTCTGGTCAGTCAAAATATACTGATCAGACATGTTAGTCAGGGTCAGGCAAAACATACTGGCCAAGACCCTTGCCTCGGCTTCCTCGTAGCCCTCCCTGGAAACCGGCTGTTTTCATGGCAGCCTGGC
Source organism: Ariolimax columbianus (assembly GCA_036924085.1). NCBI lineage: Eukaryota > Metazoa > Mollusca > Gastropoda > Stylommatophora > Arionidae > Ariolimax > Ariolimax columbianus. The sequence continues at coordinate 51,604,981 of JAVGWX010000012.1, forward strand.
TAACAAGGTGATAGATCTGATGAAGACCCTATTCTGCTTACAGGCTGCACTAATGTAGTCTGGCTAACGAGGTGATAGATCTGATGAAGACCCTATTCTGCTTACAGGCTGCACTAATGTAGTCTGGCTAACGAGGTGATAGATCTGATGAAGACCCTATTCTGCTTACAGGCTGCACTAATGTAGTCTGGCTAACGAGGTGATAGATCTGATGAAGACCCTATTCTGCTTACAGGCTGCACTAATGTAGTCTGGCTAACGAGGTGATAGATCTGATGAAGACCCTATTCTGCTTACAGGCTGCACTAATGTAGTCTGGCTAACGAGGTGATAGATCTGATGAAGACCCTATTCTGCTTACAGGCTGCACTAATGTAGTCTGGCTAACGAGGTTATAGATCTGATGAAGACCCTATTCTGCGTACAGGCTGCACTAATGTAGTCTGGCTAAGAAAATAGGGATCGCAGGCGTAAGGCAGACCCGGAACCCAAGAAAATCCAGCTAAAATCGTGTGTCGGGCCAAAAGGCGGAGATAGTACAACACGACGTCCTTTTCAAAGCGAACGCAGAAGAGGAAGAATAAAAAAACGGCAAGTGTGAAGCAATTTCTAACATCAACATTTTAGTTTCTGCTAATTAACTGAAAGATTAATTTATCTTTTGACAATCAGACCCGGCAAAGACGAGCTGTATACAAAGAAATCGGCCAAGCATATTCTGGTGTTGCGGAATGGAAACCTGTACATTTTTGATATGTTGGACCGAGATGGTAAGTAGTTCTTAGTTGACCTGTACTTCTACAGGGGTGAATGACTCTGTGCAGGTCCCAGCTCTGATATGAGCTGGATGTGGCCGGGAGGAGTATTTCCTGCTTAGTGGGCTAGGCTTGAGCAGCTTGTTAATCCGCTGCATTGGGACAAGTACCGTAGAGGGTGGTTAACCGATGTGCGAGTCCACCTTAATAGATTCAAACACTAGAGAAAATTAGATCTGCAGCCTATTAGGCGCCATCTATGCTGCTCTATACAGATCACCTAACCATCACCGGTGTTATGCCACGTCACACAGTTAGTAGTCACCTCTTGTGACATGCTCTCTGTGGGGCAGTAGTGCTATTCTTGTCCTTTGTCATACACAAAGATCTTGGCAGACCACTCAGGTTAGTAGTTGATTGAACGAGTGTTTGTTATGGGGCCTTGTTTTGCGAACCAAAGATAAAGGGGTAATCCAATAGCAGACACTGCCATCACGGGTGAAGTGTTAGAACCTTCATTGTATTATGCCACAGCTTTGTGAGGTGGGGTGGACAGTTCCCTACCTCACTGCCTTTTTCCTTCCCTAGCCATCATCCAGGTAACCATTTACAGCTGGGTCGACTGGAGCTGCCGGTAGTAGAAATTGAATTCCGTACCTTTGCTTGGAAAGCAATGGCTCTACCACTGTGCTAATCAGTCGCTCCAACTCAATGTACCAGGTTCAAATCACGCCGGTTTGACAAGCCATGCGTGTCGTGGGATTTTCATGGTATGACCGCTTCTCGGGGTTGACCCCGCTGTAAATGGGTACCTGGCAAGATCAGGAGAAATTTGTGAAGCCGCCGCAGGAACTGCAGAGTTCGGGCTCTATTGTTGGCACTTTTGGGATCAAGATGCACAGCAGTGCATGAGCTGTAGATGTCAGCTACCCAAAGCTGACTGCTAGCATCGGGGCCATCTCCACATGGTGATCCTGGATAACAGGCTGCAACAGGGTGACTGGTTTGGAAGAAAATATCGAAGAGGGAAGGCTAACCCGGTACGCATAAACGGCTGCTGAAGTTGGATAAGGCGGACCGATATATGTGCAAATATCGCGGTCAAGCTGTAAACTACAACACAACGCATTCCATTCTCCGGAATACATCCTGCTACTTGCAAAGCTTTTATTTCAGGGTTTAGCAGCGGGAGTCTGGGAACAAATGACAAAGAAGAGGTTGGCACTTTCAGCAACGAAAGGGACTGATCAGATATGGGGGTGCCCCAATGTAATGAAGTCTGTTTTATGAGTCATTTTCCATCTATCTCCGTTAGGAGAAGGCATTTGATTAACGTAGTAGAGCACTCACTGTTCAAGGCATCGGTTCAACTCCTGCTACCGACACAATTCAGTTGGCCCCGCTGTATAGAGGGTTCATTTGTAAATGGGTACTGGACCTACGGTCTTTGTACAATGAAGTCTCTAGCACTTCATCCCTGGCGGCAGTTTCTGCTGTGGGATTTATTTTCTATTAGGGGAGCCAAGACTGAAACATACTGCCCAAGTTTTGTGCTTGATGTGGGATCAAGATGCTGAGCAGCGGATGAGCTGCGGTGGTCAGCGACCCATAGCTGACTGCTAGCGTCAGGGCCAGCGAACCATAGCTGCCAAGACCCTTCTACACCTCCACGTGGTGATCCTGGATAACAGACTGCAGCAGAGCAGACTGGCTAAGGAGAAGGAATCGAAGAGGGAATGCTAACCTGGTACTCAAAAAATGCTTGCTGAAGTCGGATGTGTTGGACCGAAAAGTCCAAATATCACAGCCAAGCTGTAAACTACGGCACAACGCATTCCGTTCTCTGGACTACATTCTGCTACTTAAGCCCTTTCAGGGTTTGGTAGCAGGAAATTGAGAACGAACGAAGAAGAAGAAGAAGAAGTCCTTGATGTGCTCCTGAAAACAGCCTATGTTACAGAAATCCGTCCAAAGGGGTGGGGATCGACACAGATCCTCACAGTGGTGAGCTTGCTAAGAAACCTCACATTGTATTACAGCTAGGAAGACCTTGGCGCATCTTCTTCAGTACACCTTTGGATTTAAGAAGAACCACTGTAACCTAATCCCAAATAAATGTCTGGAGTGAAATTAACTCAGCAAGAGTTAGCAGCCAACAACAACCCTTTGAGTAGAAGACCCTCCAAATCATGGGTTCTGTCTAAAGTATATTTAGTATGTTACTCCAAGGTTCTGTTTAAGGCAATCATTGTATGTTACTCCGAGGTTCTGTTTAAGGCAATCATTTCATGTTACTCCAATGTTCTGTTTAAGGCAATCATTGTATGTTACTCCAAGGATCTGTTTAAGGCAATCATTGTATGTTACTCCAAGGATCTGTTTCAAGCAATCATTGTATGTTACTCCAAGGATCTGTTTAATATATCCATTGTATGGTACTCCAAGGATCTGTTGCATGCAATAATTTGATGTTCCTCCAAGGATTTGTTTATAGCAATAATTGGATGTTCCTCCAAGGATTTGTTTATAGCAATAATTTGATGTTACTCCAGGGATTTGTTTAAAGCAATCATTTTATGCTATTCCAAGGATCTGTTCAAAGCATCAATTGTATGCTACTCCAAGTATCTATCCCTTGTTGCTTAAATTGTTTGTCTGAATCATCTTTTATATATTGTTCAAATAATTTGTCTCAAGTATCCATTAGTGTTCCAATGATTTGTCTCAAGCATCCATTGGTGTTCCAATAATTTGTCAAGCATACATTGGTGTTCCAATAATTTGGCTCAAGCATATATTGGTGTTCTAATGGTTTGTCTCAAGCATCTCATCTCTGCTTATGTTTTACAGGGAATATAATCCCAGAGACAGAGGTCTTATCTCACCTGAATCACATCTTGAATGACCCAACTCCCCCACCGGAGTACCCAGTTTCATCCTTGACCTCTGAGTTCCGAGACGTGTGGACTCGTGCTCGTGTGCAACTAATTAATGCAGGTATGTACAGAGTACAGTGTGTGTGCACAACTACCTGGTCACACATTATCTCACATTATCCTTGGCTTCAATCCGGCAGGTGGAAGGATGATGGATTGGTTGATACTGATTGATAGAGTGTGTGGATGGATGATTGGTTGATAAAGATTGGTTGATATTGATTGATAGAGGGTGAGTGGATGCAAGATTGATTGGTTGATAGTGATTTATAGAGGGGGCATGTGGATGGATAATTGATTGATACTGATTTATAGAGTGGGTATGTGGATGGATAATTGATTGATACTGATTTATAGAGTGGGTGTGTGGATGGATAATTGATTGATACTGATTTATAGAGTGGGTGTGTGGATGGATAATTGATTTATACTGATTTATAGAGTGGGTGTGTGGATGGATAATTGATTGATACTGATTTATAGAGTGGGTGTGTGGATGGATAATTGATTTATACTGATTTATAGAGTTGGTGTGTGGATAATAGTATGCCAATCAAGGTTTAACTAATGCTTTATATAGTTTGATTATCACTTCTATGCTCCCATGTTTAATGTTTCTTTTTATCATACCTAACATTCCATCTGCCTTTTTCACTGCTACCTGAACTTGCTCACTCACTTTACATCATTGATCTATAATAACCCCTAGGTCCTTTTCTATCTTTCTAATATTGTTCTCGCTCATTCTCTAATTATGTTCTATACTGGATCTACCCATGTGGATGACCGTACATTTATCTGCATTAAACTCCATTTGTCAGCACCATTGCTAAATTCGATCTAAATGTGATCTCACTTCTGCTTTAGATGAAACACTTTTGCACAGTTTTGTGTCATCTGCGAATTTTGCAATCAAAGATCCAATATAATTGTCCAATTCGTTTCTATATATAGTTGACGGGTTGTCTCACAGACTTGACTTCTCTCTTCCCACAGATAGTTCAGGGTTGTCTCACAGACTTGACTTCTCTCTTCCCACAGATAGTTCAGGGTTGTCTCACAGACTTGACTTCTCTCTTCCCACAGACAGTTGAAGGATTGTCTCACAGACTTGACTTCTCTCTTCTCACAGATAGTTCAGGGTTGTCTCACAGACTTGACTTCTCTCTTCCCACAGATAGTTCAGGGTTGTCTCACAGACTTGACTTCTCTCTTCTCACAGACAGTTGATGGGTTGTCTCACAGATTTGACTTCTCCCTTCTCACAGACAGTTGATGGGTTGTCTCACAGACTTGACTTCTCTCTTCCCACAGACAGTTGAAGGATTGTCTCACAGACTTGACTTCTCTCTTCTCACAGATAGTTGATGGGTTGTCTCACAGACTTGACTTCTCCCTTCTCACAGACAGTTGATGGGTTGTCTCACAGATTTGACTTCTCCCTTCTCACAGACAGTTGATGGGTTGTCTCACAGACTTGACTTCTCTCTTTCCACAGATAGCCGGAATGAGGACAAACTTCGTCTCATCGAGAGTGCCATGTTTGCTCTGTGCCTAGATAATGACCAACCCACAGATCCGAGTGATATTTCCCGTTGTTTCCTCTACGGAGATGGCATCAACAGGTCTGTGGAACGTTTTCTTCTTCCTGTCTGTTTGACTTCAGATTAACTAATTATTTTTCACCTCCTCATGTTTTTCTAGGCTGTCGACTTTGAGAGCCTGTATCTTTTTCATTTGTTGTTGCATTCTCTGATTTCTTTGTGTGTAGAGACATAAATGAATAAAGAACTTGCTGGTGTTGATTTTTTTGTTGTATGTGTGTTAGTTTCTGAGATACAAGAAGATAAATGTTAAAATGAAAAACAGCAAAACTATATAGAATCACCCACTTTCGTGTCCCTTGCTTGAAAAAAAAAATCCACCGAAAACAAATTATCAATGTTTACACAGACCATATCTGTCAGTTCCCACTATAAACGTAATTATTGTATCTACATATACATTCTAAATAGTTATACCTCAGAAAAATCAGTTGCAAAAAGTTAACTTCCCTATTCTCAATAATGGGTGAATCTTCAAATCCAAGTGAAAAACATAAATCATTTTCAAAAGTCTAGATCAAAAGTCAAAATCTCCATTGTTTTTAAACCCGACGTGACAGAAGTCAAACTCTCTACAATCAGACGAGTAGTATGTTCAGACAATTTTAACGTAGCCGGTTTGATTATGCATGATTAGAACACCGTCGGTATACAGCGACATCGTAAGTCGCGCATGGGCAAATTGCGCGATCCAATTTTCGTGATGTCAGTTGCTTTGCAGGTAAAAGTTAAGTAAGAAGCTTGCGAAATAGATGGTCCTCTTGAGGCATGGGTCTTAAACCAGCCCGAAGGTTGCGTAAGGATAAGTGTTAAGGCTCATAATCCTCACCACAGTTCATTCACCTTTTTTCTCCAATATGAAGCATAGGCCACTAATGCAGCTTCTTCTTCGTGACTATCAGCATGTGGAACATAGGTCATACACTGTCATAAAACAAAAATGATGATATGGAACATAGGTCATACACTGTCATAAAACAAAAATGATGATATGGAACATAGGTCATACACTGTCATAAAACAAAAATGATGATATGGAACATAGGTCATACACTGTCATAAAACAAAAATGATGATATGGAACATAGGTCATACACTGTCATAAAACAAAAATGATGATATGGAACATAGGTCATACACTGTCATAAAACAAAAATGATGATATGGAACATAGGTCATACACTGTCATAAAACAAAAATGATGATATGGAACATAGGTCATACACTGTCATAAAACAAAAATGATGATATGGAACATAGGTCAAACACTGTCATAAAACAAAAAGGATGATATGGAACATAGGTCATACACTGTCATAAAACAAAAAGGATGATATGGAACATAGGTCATTCACTGTCATAAAACAAAAATGATGATATGGAACATAGATCATACACTGTCATAAAACAAAAATGATGATATGGAACATAGGTCATACACTGTCATAAAACAAAAATGATGATATGGAACATAGGTCATACACTGTCATAAAACAAAAATGATGATATGGAACATAGGTCATACACTGTCATAAAACAAAAATGATGATATGGAACATAGGTCATACACTGTCATAAAACAAAAATGATGATATGGAACATAGGTCATACACTGTCATTAAACAAAAATGATGATATGGAACATAGGTCATACACTGTCATAAAACAAAAATGATGATATGGAACATAGGTCATACACTGTCATAAAACAAAAATGATGATATGGAACATAGGTCATACACTGTCATAAAACAAAAATGATGATATGGAACATAGGTCATACACTGTCATAAAACAAAAATGATGATATGGAACATAGGTCATACACTGTCATAAAACAAAAATGATGATATGGAACATAGGTCATACACTGCCATAAAACAAAAATGATGATATGGAACATAGGTCATACACTGTCATAAAACAAAAATGATGATATGGAACATAGGTCATACACTGTCATAAAACAAAAAGGATGATATGGAACATAGGTCATACACTGTCATAAAACAAAAATGATGATATGGAACATAGGTCATACACTGTCATAAAACAAAAATGATGATATGGAACATAGGTCAAACACTGTCATAAAACAAAAAGGATGATATGGAACATAGGTCATACACTGTCATAAAACAAAAAGGATGATATGGAACATAGGTCATTCACTGTCATAAAACAAAAATGATGATATGGAACATAGATCATACACTGTCATAAAACAAAAATGATGATATGGAACATAGGTCATACACTGTCATAAAACAAAAATGATGATATGGAACATAGGTCATACACTGTCATAAAACAAAAATGATGATATGGAACATAGGTCATACACTGTCATAAAACAAAAATGATGATATGGAACATAGGTCATACACTGTCATAAAACAAAAATGATGATATGGAACATAGGTCATACACTGTCATAAAACAAAAATGATGATATGGAACATAGGTCATACACTGTCATTAAACAAAAATGATGATATGGAACATAGGTCATACACTTTCATAAAACAAAAATGATGATATGGAACATAGGTCATACACTGTCATAAAACAAAAATGATGATATGGAACATAGGTCATACACTGTCATAAAACAAAAATGATGATATGGAACATAGGTCATACACTGTCATAAAACAAAAATGATGATATGGAACATAGGTCATACACTGTCATAAAACAAAAATGATGATATGGAACATAGGTCATACACTGTCATAAAACAAAAATGATGATATGGAACATAGGTCATACACTGTCATAAAACAAAAATGATGATATGGAACATAGGTCATACACTGTCATAAAACAAAAATGATGATATGGAACATAGGTCATACACTGTCATTAAACAAAAATGATGATATGGAACATAGGTCATACACTTTCATAAAACAAAAATGATGATATGGAACATAGGTCATACACTGTCATAAAACAAAAATGATGATATGGAACATAGGTCATACACTGTCATAAAACAAAAATGATGATATGGAACATAGGTCATACACTGTCATAAAACAAAAATGATGATATGGAACATAGGTCATACACTGTCATAAAACAAAAATGATGATATGGAACATAGGTCATACACTGTCATAAAACAAAAATGATGATTTGGAACATAGGTCATACACTAACCTTCTAAACTCAGACGTGTCTGTGCTGTTTTTTTCCAGTTCTTTTCCGGCTTCTCCGTTTTCTAGTATCAGTCCCTGTCTGCTCCTTATGTTCGTTTAGCATCCTTTGTGTCTTTTACCCTCTGGGTTCCATGACAGAGAATGCCTGGTTTTACTGGCTTGGGGGTTTCGCTGTTTGTGACCTACCACTACAGCCGTCCCCGTTCAAAGGAAACCTGTTTCCAAGCATTCAAATAGAGTAGTGCATGGTGTCTTAGTTTACCTGTACTTCTACAGAAGTAGATGCCCCTGTATAGGTCCCAGCTCTGGCGTAGACTGCATGTAGCCAGGAGGAGTATTTGAACAGCTTTTATTTTTTTTTGGGGGGGGGGGGGGGGGGGGGGGTTTGTTTGTCTTATTTCTCTATTCTTCAAGGCAGTGTGCATTACATTATGTTTTTATTTTACGCCTGTCGGCCCAGTGCATCTGACTTCGGCACGCATTTTATATAAGGGTCTGCTTCCTCTGCAAATTCTAAGGATTTGCTTAACCGGGGTAATAGCCGATGCTGTGATGGGGACCTTTGGATTGTGAGCTGTGTCACCTAAGCACTACCCCACACAGCTCCCTAAAGCAGCTTATTACGCCGCTGCGTTGAGTAAAGTGCTGCAAGAGGGATTAACCAATGTGCGTCCATCTTAATAGACTGAAACACTAGAACAAGGTAGACTCGCAGCTTGTTAGGCGCCATCTAAGCTGCTTTTAACAAACCACTTTAACGTGGTGTAGGGGTTTCAATTGAGCGCAAGCTTGGTTTGTAATACCAACATACCGGGTTCGAACTTACTTTGTGTTCAGTTTGATTGGGCATGTCTGGGATTTTTCTCAGTGTGACCACTTCTCCACATATATACAGGATAGGCAAAACTACTGTACTGCAAACCTGCCATAGTGGGACACATTAAAAACAGATACACACACACATCCATACACTGGCCAATACGTCTACATTACAAACAGATACACACAAGCATCCATACACTGGCCAATACGTCCACATTACAAACAGATACACACACCCAGCCGTACACTGGCCAATATGTCCACATTACAAACACATACAAGCATTCATCCATACACTGGCCAATACGTCCACATTACAAACAGATAGACACATGCATTCATAATCTTGCCAGTGCGTTCAGATATCGCCCAAATGACCTAGGTCTGGGGTGGATAGGGGCGTGTCTTCACCAGTAGAATCCAGCACACCTTTAACCAAACCAAAAAAAACATTTGCAAACATTCACCTCCCTGCTGTAATGGGAAGCACAGGCTTTAGCTGCAGCTGATTTGAGCTTTTGTACTGACTACTTATAATGGCAGTGTTTTTTTTCATGATGAGGGTGTCAGTCCCAAGTACAACCCTCTTTAGTTGTCTTTTACGGCATGTATTGAAGTGGCGCGATTGTTATCATCCTGAGTACCTCATAATGCTCTCTGATCTTCATTATCGTCATGTATTTTTGCTCTTCACCTTCTTTCTCTTCATTTTCTTTCTCTCCAACCTCTTTCTTAATTTTTTCCTCTTTAACTTATTCATTTGATTAATCTACTTCCTCCCTAATATTGCCCTAATTTTGTATTCTTCCATTCTTCTTTTTCTTACTCTTTAACTCTTCTTATTTTTCCTTTCCAGCTTCTTTCTCATTTTATTTTTCTTCCTCTTCAGTTATTTCTCTTCAAATTCTCTCTCTTCTTCTTTTTCTTCCTCTTCAACTTCTTCCTCTTTAACTTCTACCTCTTTAACATCTTTCTGCTCTTCTTTTTCTTCCTCTTTAACTTCTACCTCTTTAACTTCTTCCTCTTTAACTTCTTCCTCTTTAACTTCTACCTCTTTAACTTTTTCCTCTTTAACTTCTTCCTCTTTAACTTCTTCCTCTTTAACTTCTTCCTCTTTAACTTCTACCTCTTTAACATCTTCCTGCTCTTCTTTTTCTTCCTCTTTAACTTCTACCTCTTTAACTTCTTCCTCTTTAACTTCTACCTCTTTAACTTCTTCCTCTTTAACTTCTACCTCTTTAACTTCTACCTCTTTAACTTCTACCTCTTTAACTTCTTCTTCTTTAACTTCTACCTCTTTAACTTCTTCCTCTTTAACTTCTACCTCTTTAACTTCTTCCTCTTTAACTTCTACCTCTTTAACTTCTACCTCTTTAACTTCTTCCTCTTTAACTTCTACCTCTTTAACTTCTTCCTCTTTAACTTCTTCCTCTTTAACTTCTACCTCTTTAACTTCTTCCTCTTTAACTTCTACCTCTTTAACTTCTTCCTCTTTAACTTCTTTCTCTTTAACTTCTACCTCTTTAACTTCTTCCTCTTTAACTTCTACCTCTTTAACTTCTTCCTCTTTAACTTCTACCTCTTTAACTTCTTCCTCTTTAACTTCTTCCTCTTTAACTTCTACCTCTTTAACTTCTACCTTTTTAACTTCTTCCTCTTTAACTTCTTCCTCTTTAACTTCTTCCTCTTTAACTTCTACCTCTTTAACTTCTTCCTCTTTAACTTCTTCCTCTTTAACTTCTACCTCTTTAACTTCTTCCTCTTTAACTTCTTCCTTTTTAACTTCTTCTTCTTCAACTTCTTAATGTTCTTCTTTATTGCTCTTTTTTCTTCTTGTTCTTCTTCATGCACCAAGTAGGCATACCTTCTTCCTCCCACATCTGATGGTCAGATTTTCTCCTGTTACATTAATATGTAATGAGTTTTCTTTCGCTATTATTTTCATGCAAAATGATCATTTTTGACACAATTTGAACTCCATAGATGGTACGACAAAAGTTTTCAGCTAATCCTTACGAAGGACGGAAAGTCAGCAGTCAATTTTGAACATTCCTGGGGTGATGGAGTCGCTGTCCTGCGGTACTTCAGAGAAGTTTATGCTGACTCCGTCCAAAATTCCCGAGTGCATCCAGACACTCGGCCGTCAGAGAAAGCCAACTCGGAAAACCGGGTTCTACGACTAGGTAAATATGTGATAAATCAATCAATCAAAGCCCCCTGTGGAGCATAGGTCTTTAATAAATAACTGGCAAGTCTGTCTGTCTATTACCATCGGCTTTAACACAGGCCTCAACTGTTCTGTGTCTCTCAAATTTGACTCCGGTTTTCATTTCCAAGCGTGTTATAGTCTACCCCTTCTACTTTTACCTTTAGGGTTCCAGAACAATGTCTGTCTTGCAATGTCATCAGGTTCTTTTTGTAAATTATGACCTATTCAGCACCGACATAGATACTAGGAAATATTTTTTAGTTAGAGAGTTGTGAAATGCTCGGAATGCATTGCCTCGGGAAATAGTGCAGAGAGTGTTATTTAATGCATTCAGGAATAGATTGATTGTGCATAGTTATTTTTAGATCAAATGAAGTTAAAGAAAAAGAAACTAGTTGTATACAGACTCTGCAGTCTTCGAAACCAGTATAAATATGTAAAGTTAACATCTTCTCTTTATGGCACGTTACACTGAGATCTGTCCAGATCTTTCCAACAGGTCGACGCTGTTGACTTTATTGTACCATCGCAAACCATGGAGTGATGACTTGTTGTTTCAAATGCCCGCAATGAGTAAGTTTACTCTTTTGTGCGCCCTGAAAAGGACGTTAAATGGCGGGTTGCAGTAGCTTTCCTCGTATCCCGAGCGTGCTGATGAAGGTGGATCGAGGTCCTCCAGGCGATTGTGCTATGCTTGGCTTCATCTACTATTCGCTCACTACTAGGGGAATGATGTAGATCATTTACCTCATTAGCGAGCCTGCCATGAAAACAGACGTTTGCAAGGAGGGCTACGAGGAAGCCGAGGTGAGGATCTTGGTCAGTATATTTTGCCTGACCCTGACTAACATGTCTGATCAATATATTTTGCCTGACCCTGACTAACATGTCTGATCAGTATATTTTGCCTGACCCTGACTAAGTTGTCTGATCAGTATGTTTTGCCTGACCAGACGTTAGTCATCCTCCCTATGTGACTACATGTGAAATCCCCATTGAAGAAACTATTCAAGACACAGCCCACAGCGCATAAAGTGATGTGCACTGTCTGTTGGGATAGGAAAAATGTGATCCTTTCGGATTTCCAGGAACACCATCAACTCTGACCTCTACAGATGACTACGCTAAAGGCTCACATTTTCAGAGCCAGGCCAGAGGAGAAGAAGACAAACTGTTTTTTGCAATACGATAACTTACTTACTTAGTCGCTCCTCTTCTACCGTGAGGTGTAGAGGTTTGCCAAAGAGAACGCCACACTGCTCTATCCGCCGTCTTTTTCCTGGCCTCTTTCCAATCCAGCCCTCTATCACTTAGGGTCTGTCGTATGTTGTCTTCCCAACGTACTTTGGGACGTCCTCGGGGTCTGCGTCCTTGACTTTTGATCTCCCATGACCGCTTTGGTATCCGATCTTCTTCCATTCTACAGACATGGCCAAACCACTGTAGTTGGGACTGCTCCACTCGTGTCTGCAGGGGTTGAACTTCAAGATTGCTACGTATTGTCTGGTTACGGATCTTGTCCCTTTTCGTCACCTGAACCGCCTTTCTTAGGTACCTCATTTCTGAAGTTTGTAATTGCCTTTCTTGGGCTGTAGTCATTGCCCATGACTCACATCCATATGTCAGGACAGGCACATAGGTCGAGCAGTATACATCCATCTTTGTTTTCCTGCTTATTTCTCTTCTACTGAGGAAACCTCTGTTTATTGCATGGAACAGTCTACCTGCTGCTGCCCTTCGTGCAGTTAAATCCTCTTTGATTCCTCCCCTGCTGTCTATTACCACTCCTAGATATTTAAAGTTGCTGACCTGCTCCAGTGCTCGTGTTCTCAGGGTTATCTGATGTCTCTTCTCATCTCTGGCGATCACCATGGTTTTTGTTTTGGAGTTGCTGATGTGCATTCCTCTCTTCTTCAACTCTTCTTCCCAGACCTGCAAGTTGATCTGGAGATGTGCTTCGGTTTTCGTGATCAGGGCCACATCGTCTGCAAATGCTAGTTCCGATATGTAACTTGGTCTCATTTTCCAGTACCCTACTACATACTTTTTTTTCCGTTCCTTGCAGGCTTTGATGACTTCATCCATGAGGAGTATGAAAAGGTACGGTGATAGAATGTCCCCCTGTCTTACTCCGCTAGTGGTCTTGAACTCTCCTGACTTTTGATTTGATGTCCGCACATAATTTCTGCATGTTTTATAGAAACTCTGTATGGCAGAGATCATGGGTCCTTGTCAGGCACTCCCAGAGTTTGTCCCAAGGAACTTTATCAAATGCTTTCTCCAAATCCAAAAAGCAGAGATGCATCTCTTTATTATATTCAAGAGCCTTTTCACTTAGCTGTCTGAGTGTAAAGATAAGGTCTTGAGTACTTCTGTTTGCCCTAAACCCACATTGAGTTTCATCCATATTTGGCTCTGCTAGACCTCTTAATCGCCGTTCTAGAATCCTAGAGTAGACTTTCCCGGGTACACTGAGAAGGGAAATACCTCTGTGATTTTCACATTGTTGATTGTCGCCCTTTTTAAATATTGGTATTATTATTGCAACCTCCCAGTCTCTTGGTATCTTCTTGTGGCGCCAAGCTGCCTTGAGAATCTTCATGAATAGCATCTCTCCAGCCGCTCCCATGTATTTAACCATTTCTGGTGTTATACCATCATGTCCTGCTGCTTTACCAATCTTAATTTTCTCCAATGCTGCCTTTAGTTCTTCCATTGTGATATTATCGTTTCCCTCCATGGCTCCCTCTTCTTGAATTGGGACTGTTACTTCCAGAGCTTGGTTTTCCTGCACTCCAAGGAGATCTGAGAAATATTATTTCCATCTGTTCATTACCTCTTCTGGGGCAGTCAACAGCGCACCTTGTTTATCTTTAACAAATTTCAGGGGGCATTCCTTTTCCTTCCTCATGTTCTTTAAGGGCCTGTAGAACAGTTTCTGGTTTTCTCCAGCATTATTTTCCAGTTTCTCTCCAAATTCTTCCCATGATTTCTGTTTGGCCTTGAGCACAGTCTTCTTTGCTTCTGTTCTAAAATTTACATATTCTTTATATTTCTTTGTTTGTTCTTCTGTATTCCTAGGCCCTGGGTATTGCTTCCATGCCTTTTTCTTTTCTCGTATTATTGTTTTCACTTCTTCTGTCCACCATTGTGTACTCTTTCTCTTCCATCCTTCTTTGGTTTGACCGCATGCCTCTGCTGCAGCCTCTTTGAGGATGTCTTTGAATTTTACCCAAAGTATTTGCATATCTTCTTCAGATTCCTCTATCCTTTCTATTGCTGTTGTTAAGAGCCCTTGGTATCTCCTTTTAACATCTGGTTCTCGTAGTTTGTAAGCCTTAATTTTATTTTCTCCTTGTGTATTATGTTTCATGCTTGCTGATGGATGTTGCCTAGCTGGATAGTGTTTTTCAATTTCTCTCTTTATTTTAACTAGGTAGTGGTCGCTTCCTATCTCTGGTCCTCTGAACACTCTAGCATCCTTTACATACTTGAAATCAGTTTTCCTCACTATTGCATAGTCAATTATGGATCTTTCATTTCTTGCCGGCTCACATCTTGTGTAGGCATGGATACGCTTGTGTGGAAACCTTGTATTTGTAAAAACAAGGTTTTGTTCTCTGCAGAATCTGAGCAGTCGTTTTCCATTGTCATTTAAGACATCTTCTCCATACCTACTGATCACTCCATCCCATCTAGAATAGTCGTTTCCAACTCTTGCGTTGAAGTCTCCAAGGAGAAGTATTTCATTATGGCAATCGTCAATGGTCCTTTGAAGGAGCTCATAAAATTCATATTTTATCTCAGTGCTGTCATCTTCATTTGGTGCATACACAGTGACGATATCCATTTGACTATCCTCCTCTTGTAGACTTAGAACCATCAGTCGTTCTGAAATGAACTTCCATCCTTTAATGTTTGCTTTGCTGTTACCAATCACTATACAACCAACCCCTGCCCTGGTTCGTTCACTCATGGGAACTCCGCTGTAGTATAGCATGTTGCCATCATGGTCCAGAACGCCCTGTCCCTTTTTCTTTGTTTCTGTAAGTGCCAGGACTGTCAATTTTGCTCTAGTCATCCCCTCTATTAGTTCTTGTTCTTTTCCGTTTATACTTCGTACATTCCATGTTCCGTAAATCGTGGTCCTTATTTCTCGCCTGTTCGTCGCCGTTGAGGTCAGTCCAGTTTTCTCTGTGTTTAGACTTGTAATCGTTGTTTTAAGACAAACAGGTGATTAGCCTATTGTGTCTTTGCATGGTGGAGGGGCTGCCCCCTTACAGCCTCCATGCCTGCCGACCCGTTTTTGTCCACGGCTGCTTATTTATTCGTAGCTAACCTCCAAATTAGGAGGCCTTTCAGCAATCCGCAACCCTGCTCACGTGCATGGTAGGAGGTAGGTGCCTTCCCCAGGGCAACACGATAACACCAACGGAAATATTATAACGGTCCTTGAACACCTGTATAACAAGGCGTCTAGTGCAGTTCTTGTGAATGGGAGGCGAGGAGACTGGTTTCGCACATCAGTTGGTGTGAGACAGAGGTGTACACTCTCTCCAACTCTTTTCAATATATTCCTTGAAGGAATTATGAGTGAGGCACTTGGAGGTCACGTTGGTACTGTCAAGATAGGGGGCCGAATGATTGCCAACCTTCGCTTTGCAGATGATATCGATGGGTTGGCGGGTTCAGAAGCAGAACTCCAGGAATGGGTCAGAAGGCTCGATGAAACAGCTCTTGAATATGGTATGGAGATAAATGCTGTAAAGACAAAATTAATGACCAACAACGCTACAGGCTTCAACAGCAAGATAAAAGCAAACGGTCAGGAACTCGAAGTGGTTGACCGTTTTAAATATCTTGGGTCGATTGTCAGTGATGAAGGATCAAAATGTGAAGTGTTGGCCAGAATAGCACAGACAATAACGGCGCTTGCACGGCTTAACAAAATCTGGCAAGATAAACGGTTAGTACTACGCACGAAAATCAGATTAATGCGTACACTGGTTCTGTCAATATTCCTCTGTGTGTGTGAGACATGGACAGTTACAGCTGACCTTCAACGCAGGATACAGGCCTTGGAGATGAGATGTTTCCAAAAACTTTTAAACGTCACGTACAAAGATCGAGTTACAAACGAGGAAATACGAGATATAATTACAACAGCAATAGGGCCTTTCGAAGATCTCTTGGCAACTGTCAAAAGAAGGAAACTCACTTGGTATGGTCACATATCGAGATCAAATGGTCTTGCAAACACAATCCTCCACAGGAAGGTGCATGGCAGACGACGAAGAGGCCGGCCCAAAAAGAGATGGGAGGACAACATAAAAGAATGGACCAGTCTCCGACCAGAAGAGTCACAGGCAGCGGCATTTGACAGAGAGGGGTGGCGTGGAGTTGTGAGGATGTCTTCATGTGTGCCCCAACGACCTCACCGGTTACGGGATGACCTGACCTAACACCAGACCACCGTACCAGTTTGAAGACCATAGAACCAATCTTGGCTAGACTGTCCTTCCACACCCACAGTATAGTCCGGATGTAACACCTTCTGACTTTCATATGTTCAGGCCGGGGAAAGATGGACTGGGATACATTTCCCTAGCAACAACACAGTCATAGAAGCTGTGAAACAGTGGCCCACCTCCATTGGTGCCAATTTTTACGAGCGTGGCATGTAAGCTCTTGTTCATAATTGGAGAAAATGTATGGCTCAGGGTGGTGACCATGTCGAAAAATAGTTTTCTGTAGTTATAAAGTGAGAAATAGTTGCAAGAGTTTATGACAGTAATATACAAAATAAGTCAAGTTTGTAACAGTAATATACAAAATAAGTCAAGAGTTTATGACAGTAATGTACAAAATAGGTTAAGAGTTTGTGACAGTAATATACAAAATAAGTCAAGAGTTTGTGACAGTAATATACAAAATAAGTCAAGAATTTGGGTTAGACATAAACATCAAGAAAACAAAGACTATGATACTTGGTAAAAGTGACAAGAAACAATGTGTGCAGATAAAAATAAAAGATTGACTACTGAAACAGGTACAGTTTCTCCTATTTAGGTCATATAATAACGGAAGAAGGCAGCTGTAAATGAGAAATCAGACAGAGAATAGGTATGACCAAGATGGTATTCAGCAACATGCGACACATACTGACATCCAAACAGATAAATCAAAATTTGAAAATGAGAATCGTCAGTAAGTATGGTGCAGAAACATGGACAATGAATAACAAGTTGGAAAAGAGCATTGAAGCCTTCGAAATGTGGATATATAGAAGATTGGGCCACATTTCTTGAAAAGAGACGAAAACAGATGTGGAGGTATTGAAAAAGTTGGGGGTGAAAATAGAATTAATGACCGAAGTCAGGGTTAATAGGCAGACACGTTATTTTGGCCATATAACAAGATCTACTTCCTTGTTGAAGACCATACTAGAGGGTAGGGTGGAAGGTAGTTGGCCAAGTGGCAGACAACATAAGTGGGCGAATAACATCAGGAAATGGACTGGAAAAAGATTTCACCATTACAGCAAGCGATAGAATACATTGAAAATCCTTTGATGCATAGATGGCACCTAAACTGAACTAGGCTAAGAAAGGCCTTTGATGCATAGATGGCACCTAAACTGAACTAGGCTAAGAAAGGCCTTTGATGCATAGATGGCACCTAAACTGAACTAGGCTAAGAAAGGCCTTTGATGCATAGATGGCACCTAAACTGAACTAGGCTAAGAAAGGCCTTTGATGCATAGATGGCACCTAAACTGAACTAGGCTAAGAAAGGCCTTTGATGCATAGATGGCACCTAAACTGAACTAGGCTAAGAAAGGCCTTTGATGCATAGATGGCACCTAAACTGAACTAGGCTAAGAAAGGCCTTTGATGCATAGATGGCACCTAAACTGAACTAGGCTAAGAAAGGCCTTTGATGCATAGATGGCACCTAAACTGAACTAGGCTAAGAAAGGCCTTTGATGCATAGATGGCACCTAAACTGAACTAGGCTAAGAAAGGCCTTTGATGCATAGATGGCACCTAAACTGAACTAGGCTAAGAAAGGCCTTTGATGCATAGATGGCACCTAAACTGAACTAGGCTAAGAAAGGCCTTTGATGCATAGATGGCACCTAAACTGAACTAGGCTAAGAAAGGCCTTTGATGCATAGATGGCACCTAAACTGAACTAGGCTAAGAAAGGCCTTTGATGCATAGATGGCACCTAAACTGAACTAGGCTAAGAAAGGCCTTTGATGCATGGATGGCACCTAAACTGAACTAGGCTAAGAAAGGCCTTTGATGCATAGATGGCACCTAAACTGAACTAGGCTAAGAAAGGCCTTTGATGCATAGATGGCACCTAAACTGAACTAGGCTAAGAAAGGCCTTTGATGCATAGATGGCACCTAAACTGAACTAGGCTAAGAAAGGCCTTTGATGCATAGATGGCACCTAAACTGAACTAGGCTAAGAAAGGCCTTTGATGCATAGATGGCACCTAAACTGAACTAGGCTAAGAAAGGCCTTTGATGCATAGATGGCACCTAAACTGAACTAGGCTAAGAAAGGCCTTTGATGCATAGATGGCACCTAAACTGAACTAAGCTAAGAAAGGTGCTCCATCAAACATTGCTTTTGTGCTCTTTCTGTCTGTTATGGTTTTCATGGAATAAAATAGGCATTAGTTTCAGGGTGACCCTCGTATAACATGTGATAAATGTACTTGTTACGGATCCAACAGCATCCGTGGTCTCGCCCTTTGTCTAAATGCCAGGAACAAGCAGGGTTTAGAATTGGCAGTTGCACAGAAGACCAGCTTTTTAGGCTAACCAAAAGAATAAATTATCATTTCTAGCATGCAGTGGCCATCTTTTTTTAAACCTTTACTGCAGCAGCTATGTTTCATGGTGACGGTTTATCGTGGTTTAAACTTCCAGGTTAATGCTATAGAAACGGCTGAACATACAAGTTTTGAATCTAAAAATAGACGTCACTTCCGTTAGCTTTGATTGCTAGTGCAAAAATAATTGGTTTCTTATTATTTTTAAGTGAATTTTGAAACGATTTATTCTTTTTTTCACTCGGATTTTAGGATTATCCCATTTTTTAGGGTGATGTTGCAACAGATTTTTCTTAGGTAGATATGTTTAGTTTGTTTATGTTTATGTAATGAATAATAAATATGTTTGTAGTAGAAAATGCAGATATACCGATCTTTTAAACCTTAATTATCCGTCCTCTTGGCAATTAAAAAAATTGTCAGTAGACACAATACCCCCAGAAATAGAGGAGTCTAAATGTTTGTCCTGTTTTTCATTATTTGCATCTTCTTCTATCTCAAAAACTAACACGCACACAAAAAAAACAATAACAAGTTCTTTATTAATTTATGTCTCTACACACAACGATAGGGGACCGCTTCTCCAGTCAACCAAGCTGTAAATGGGTACCTGGTGCATGAGTTAGAGAAAGTAAAAACAGCAATGAAAAACACTGGCCACTCTTCTCTCACAGACTGTGTTTTAGTACAATGGAGTCTTCAAAAACTCCATTTCCAACCAGCGGATAATTCTGCTGAATTTCTACTTTTTTTTTTACACACAACAAAATTATATCTATAGATCAACAAATAAGGAAAGTTGCAGGCTCTCAAAGTCAACAACCATAGTAAAATGTAATATGCTGAATAAATAATGTGACATCTTAAAGGTTAACATAACATATAATAATTATAATATAACATAATACTTCTTCTTCTTCTTCTTCGTACGCTGTCAGATGTCAACTTGTATTTGTTCGAAGAAAGCAGCAGTCTTCCTGAGGTTGTCGACACTGCCAAAGAGCTTGTCTAGTGTTGGCCACATGTGCTTTCTCTGGTTCTCGTGTGTCGGGCAATTTTGCAGTAGATGTTCAGCGGTCATTTTCCCTGTACCACAGGTGCATTCGTCAGTACCACCTATCTTCACTTCAGTTTATTGAATAGATGGTACCTCAGTCTGTTGTGGCCTGTCCGGAGTCTGAAGACCATGACCTGCTCTCTTCTGTTCAACTGGTAATAGGCATCATTTTTTGTGTAACCAGTATGCTCTGTTTCCCATTTGGCCATGTATCTGGTCCTAATAAACCTTTTAGGTCACACTAGAATCTGCTTGTGGTAACCTTGCACATTCTTTTGCCAGTCTGTCTGCCTCCTCGTTGCCTTGAATGTTACAGTGGGATGGAACCCACTGTACCACTGCTCTTTGTTGTGTGGACTGCTGGCATAGTTGACAGAGTACTGCTCTTAAATCATTAAGTTCTGCATTTTTCTGGCTTTTTAGTACACAGGCAGGGCATCTGTAAACAGGACTATCTGGCTTTCATTGCTTCTACTGCAGCCTTCAATGCCTTTGCCTCCTCTCTGAAATTGCTTGAGAATTTTCCAGTTGCCACTGACAGTGTTATCTTTCTACGGTTTGTTAGGCTCAGGAATTCCCCCCCCCCCCCCCCCTCCATTCTGTGTTGTGTTTGTTGCAGAACTGTCGGTGGTGTATGCATAGGTCCAGTCCATGCTTGGGTAGTTTATCGCTATGTACCTCAGGGTTATGTCTCTTCTTTCTTTTTCAGTCTGGCTGTTCTTGTTTCCAATACCTGGTAACATAATACAACACAAGATAACAGTCTCTTTATCTTTCAGAATTCACATTGGACCCTTTCCTGAAGGAGACCATAACAAAGGCCAAGAATCGCTTCAGTGACGTGACCAGCTCCCTGGACATCCATCACTTCCAGACCTTGAAGATGACCAAGAGAGACGTTAAGAAGGCCAAACTAAGCCCTGACTCGATCATGCAGTTGACAATTCAGGTAGATGATGTGATTAGAATGACAATGGGGGCTCAAGATTCTCTACTAACCTAACATGGGGGTGTAAGATCTTCACAGCATGTTATGTTTTGTTTTTGGGGAAAATGGGGTTAGAAATGAAAGAGGACAAAAAAATAGTGGATGTTTGATATCAGGAAAACTATATTATAACAAACACATGAAATCAAGTCACGGATAGAAGTAGATACACATAGAGAAATTCAGGGAATCTTCCGAATGAAAAGCTTAATATCATATGCATCTAAAATTCTACTAAATGTAATTAAGGAGAGAACCGATGGCAATATAGAGAAGGTGTTGAAAGATAACTAGGTTGCATTTAGCAGGTAGTTATTAATAATTTTTTTTAACTACTTCTATTTACGTTTTAAAAGCCATCAATATTTTCTATCGATGTTAAATATAAAAATAGTTTAAAAGTTCGTACTACTATTGAAAAAAAACAAAAAAGATTGTCAATATTATATGCATTTTATTTGGGCAGCTCAACAGGAAAATCCAGAGTAGTCAGAAAGCAATTGCTGTGACTTATGAAGCTGTCGCCATAGCTCAAGCACCCGAGGAACAAAGCAACAGCTGATAAACAGTATATTTATGCTGATTCTGTGCTGCCAGTGCCAAACATGGTCCATGATCCAAGGCATGTGAGAGCAGAATTTGGACATATGGAATGACGTGTTTGAGGAAGGTTATTAGTGATACCAGGAAAGACAGAATGTGAAATGAAGACGTTAAAAGTATGGTCGGCACTACTTCTTGTGCAGAGTACATTTCCAGCTACAAAATTTGCTAGTTCGGTCGTCTCATGAAAATGCTCCCTCATTAACTTCCACTGATGGCCAACAACACTGGTAGATCTGGCTACAGGGCAAGAGGAGGCAGCGATGCAGGCGGATAGATGACATTAAAGTGATTGTGTGACGACACACGATTGTGCAACGGCACAGACTTACATACACCGTGACGACACACGATTGTGCAACGGCACAGACTTACATACACCGGCCGACACATCGCACTTGCCGCAGGAAAGATGACTTAAGCTCCCCGCAAAGCTTAACGACATAAGTGGAAAGAATATAAGCTAACAGCCATTGTTGTAAATGTACCTTTGAGTCAGACATTCTTGGATTATGGGGAATGACATTCAGACATTTACAACGGCTCTCAAGGAGATTTTATTTTCCAACATTTAAATTAGATCTGCAGAGGCATAAATATAGATGGCGAGTCTGCCGAAGACGGATGTGTCGGACTGAAAGGTGCAAATATCGCAGTCAAGCTGTAAATTAGCGACACAGCGCATTCCGTTCTCTGGACTAAATCCTGCTACTTGCAAACTCTATTCAGTGTCTGATAGCGGGAGATTTAGAACGAACACAGAAGAAGAAGATGGTGAGTGGCTGCCCCATTTACAGATAACGTCATGCCATTGATGAAGCCCAGCAATCCTTGACCTAAATGGGGTCAACAGAGCTGCTGGTCTGAAGATAAATAATAGTAAAATACAGTGTCTCAGAAACCCTTACTGCCCAAAGAAGGACATCAAGCTAGGAGAGGAAACCGTAGAGAATGTCAAATACAATATCCACCTAAGTTAAGAGATAAATGTCAACCACAAAACTGAGAACAAACTCTCTGGATGATGAAAAGCAGCTTGGTATTCCTTCATCTCCATTAACCCAATACTCCAAGAGATGAAAGACACAGTGGCATGAGCACAAACTTTTAATTCCAAGGTCATTCCAGCAATGATTTATGGAAGTCAAGTGTGGAACTTGCCCAAAACAGATGCTGAGAAGCTCCAAGTCAATCAGAGCAATAAAGCAACGCGCAGTTAACATTAAGAGATTCATTATCAATCCTTCTTCTTTGTTCGTTCTCAATCTCCCTCTACCAAGCCTTGATATGGGATTTGCAAGTAGCAGGATGTAATCCAGAGAACGGAATACGTTGTGTCGTAGTTTACAGCGTGACCGCGATATTTGCACCTTTTGGCCCGACACATCAGACTTCAGCATGAACATCAGACCTTGTTTCAGGATGTTGTGAAAGCAACGATATCACACAAACATTGCTGGGCTGAACATGTAATTCCATTGCCTGACACTCAGGTAGCAGTGAAAAAGGCAAATGCAATGTTAGGTATGATGAAAAGAAATATTAAAAATAGGAGCAGGGAAGTGATAGTCAAACTGTATAAAGCATTAGTTAGACCTAGATTGGAGTACTATATACAGGTGTAGAGTCCTTATCGTAGAGGAGATGTAAACATGCTGGAAAGGATACAAAAAAGAGCAACAAAGCTGATAGTGGGATTCCAGAATTACAGTTATGAGGAAAGATGAGGTGACTTAATACCGGTTTATAAGATAAACAAAGGAATGCATAAATTAGGCTATAACAAGTTTTTTCTAAATACAACCACCTACAAGAACAAGAGGGCATAGCTACAAATTAGCTAAAGAAAGGTCCAGATTAGATATTAGGAAATATTTTTTTAGTCAGAGAGTGGTGAATGCACGGAGTGCATTGCCACAGGAAGTAGTGGAGGCAGGGACAATGAATGCATTTAAGAATAGATTGGATGACAGCGTTGCAAAAGATCTTCTTCTTCTTCTTCGTTCATCCTCAGATCAACGTTCCGGTTTCTTTTACAAAGGACACCGTTGTTTGTAAGGCTGTTTCATCTCCATACAGCTTCTGTCTCATATCTGTCTCATGAGACCAGTATGGTTCTGTCTTTTCCTGCGTAGGCATGCAGCTTTGTAGGATGTGTTCCATGGTCATGATATGGTCCCCACATGGACACTTGTCATCTGTCCCAATCCTCATTTTGTTGTAAAGATGACCCTTGAGTCTGTTATGCCCATGAAGATGATGACTTGGTCTTCCCTAGTTAAGTTATAGTAGCTGTCTTCTTTTCGGAAGTCGGGGTGTTGATCAGCCCATTTTATCCTGAAGTTGGCTTTAATTATGGTCTTGGCCTCATTATATGTGATACTCAGGTCTGTTTGTGGGGATGCTCCTCCACTCTTTTCTAGTTTGTCTTCTGCTTCATTGCCTTCAATATTGCAGTGGGATGGGATCCACTGTATGACCAACCTTGGGTGTTCTGCTGAGAGCTGTGTCAGGAAGAATATACTTTGCTCGAGATCTTCATCTTTGTGTTGTTTTAGCGCTGCTATTTCTGACGCATCATCAGTCAGGAATACTATGTTTTCTTGGTGGATATCTTTATCTTGGATTACAAGCTCAGCTGCGGCCTTCAGTGCCTCTGCTTCTGCACGGAAATTACTGGAATATGTTCCCATAGTTAAAACTCAAGTTTTTTCTTCTCCATTCCTTAGTCTGTAATAGACCCCTTCACCTCCATCGGATGTGGCTTTGTTAGATGAGCCATCTGTATATACGTGTGTCCATGTTTCTGGTGGGTATACTCTCCTAAGTTCTTCTGTGATAAATTTCCTTTCTGAATCTGTCTGAGTTCCCTTTTTCCCTATTCCCTCTATGGTTTCTACCATCTCAGGGGACTTGGCTTTTTTCCATGGTGGGATTTGGGATTGTTTGTTTTAGATCTCTAACCACTGCCTGGCTTATGATTTGGTCTACTCTTGCAAGTTCTTTTGTTTTTGATATGAAGTGGTTTCTCTTTAATCTCCCTCTTTCCATGCGATTTATCCTGTCATATATTGGGTGATCAGGCATTCGTTTCAACTTCTCCCCCTGCTGGAGTGTTTTTTGGTCTCTTCACATTTCCATACTTTCAATTCGTGTGATGTTCTCCATTGCATTTATTGGTGTTGTTCTCATAGCTCCAGTAATGATACGTATACCTTGGTTTTGGGTTGTATTTATTTTGTGAAAGTTATTCTTTGTTGCTGTGGACCATGCTGCTATCCCGTATTCTAGCACTGGTCTCACATAACCTGTGTACAGTTTCTTTAGTGTGCCCGTGTCCGCTCCCCATGTTGAGCATGATATCTTCCTCATTATCGCCATTCTGGTCTTAGCTTTATTGGTGGCTTTTTTTATCTGGTTTTTCCATGTCAACCTTGGGTCCATTGTTATTCCCAGATAAGTTGGACTTATGTCAATGGGGAGAGTCTGGCCATTTACTTTCAGGATTACTTCTTGGGGCTTGGGAGAAAGAGAGAAGATTGTGTACGTGGTTTTGGATTCGTTTATAGCGATATGCCATTTTTTTGTCCATGTCTCTATTTTATTTAGAGCCTTCTGCATTTGGTTTCTAGCTACAGGTGTAGACTCTTCGGATGTCCATAGTGCCAGGTCATCTGCATATAGTGCACTGTACTCTTTTAGGGATTTCTGTGATTATTCATTGAGGAACAGCATGGGTGAGAGTATTCCACCTTGTGGAACTCCTTGTTCCATTTTCATCTTTTTGCTGAGGTGTCCTTGGAGTTGCACTCTTGCTGTCCTGTTATCTAGATAATCACTGATCCATTTGTACATGTTGTTGGTTACACATATTTGCAGTAGTTTGAGTTTTAATCTGATCTTCCATATTTTATCAAAGGCTTTTTCTAGGTCTATCCAGTGTTTTCTTTTTTTCTTGAAATGCATCTTCTATATCCTGCGAGATATATGTCACCTGATCTTCGGTCGATCTGTTTCTATGAAAACCTGCTTGCTGGGGGATAAGTAAATTCTTTGATTCCATATGCCAGGTTATTCTAGTGTCAACTATTCGTTCCATTAATTTTCCCACTCAGCTGAGTAGACTAATAGGCCTGTAACTGCCTGGCTTCATGTTGTCTTTCCCATGTTTAAGGATGGTGATAGTCCTTGCTTACTTTCACACTGTGGGGATAGTTCCTTGTTTCCAGCTTGTGTTAAAGATGTGTAGCAGTTTGTTCTTTGCTACTTCTCCCATGTTAGAGAGCATTTCATTAGTGATGCCATCCTTTCCTGGGGCTTTTTTCTTCTTGATTTTATTAATGACTGACTCCAATTCTGTCTTGCTGATATTTACTATCAGATGTTCGCAAAAGATCAAGATGCTTATAGAATATCGTTGAGTTTCTCACATAACGCATATTTGTCGGACTGGTACCGAGGATAATGTGTGATGAAAAGGGTTTATAAGGCAATACAAGTTGAGAGGTTCTAAATGTTGTTATAGCCAGGGGTGGGGTTGAGGATGAACTCTCAACACCAGTAGTTTTGGACAGATAGGGCTCAAAAGCCTAGTCAAGTTTGCAAAATTTCATAGTTTCCTCAGTAGACCGTTGAAAACATGGCAGGTGTGATTCAGAATTCATCCAGAGTTGATCAGTGAGCTGTGATTCAGCTTCTAACAGCTGAAATATGTCAATCTTTGGATGCAGGCAGTTTATGGCGACAAACGTGTGGTGAACATAGGCTCCGGCTCCGGTCCACCCGAATTGGTACATCAATTTTGGCGATGACATCTTCTGACGCAACAATATGCAATATGCGCCTGACCTGGTCTCGGAAGATCTTTCGTTAACTCACGTCCTTCTTTAAACATCGTTGTCCAGTTCTTCACTGTTGTCTTCGCTACACTTTTGTCACCATGCGCTGCCTGCATTCTGCAATGAATGTCAACTGGTCGACATTCTTCAACTGTTAGAAACCGAATCACCGCTTGCTGATGAGCTCTGGACGGATTCCGTATCACACCCGCCATGTTTTCAACAGTCTGCTGAGGAAACAATGAGTCGGAGAATAATGAAATTTTGCAAATTTGACAGTTGGCATGTCCTGTTTACACTTGAAGTGATGTCCTCATGCGCATCGTGCGTATGTTCATTTGGTGCAGTTAGGTCAGGTTTCATTTGAACATGCCTCGTATATTTATCATTTCATGCTTATATTATTCTGACTGAAACATTACATGTTCATAATTTCATGCTTATATTATTTTGACTGAAACATTACATGTTCATAATTTCATGCTTATATTATTCTGACTGAAACATATGTTCATCATTTCATGCTTACATTATTCTGACTGAAACATTACATGTTTATCATTTCCATCTCTACAGCTGGCTCATTATCAGATGTACGGTAAGAACGTTGGTACGTACGAGTCCTGCAGTACTTCAGCTTTCAAACACGGACGCACGGAAACTATCCGATCCTGTACTGTGGCCACCAAGGAAATGTGTGAGAAACTGTACGGTAAAGGGGGACGCCAAGGAAGCAATGCAGAACTGATAGATGGTCTTCGGAACTGCTCAGAAATACACGGACGATTGACAAAAGAGGCAGCACTGGGTAACTATCTAGGGTTTATTTTTAGAAATTGATGAAAAAAATGTTGATGATTTGGTTCTTCTGTCACATACCCACAGCCAGTTTGTCGATCATTTGGTTCTTCTGTCACATACCCACAGCCAGTTTGTCGATGATTTGGTTCTTCTGTCACATACCCACAGCCAGTTTGTCGATGATTTGGTTTTTCTGTCACATACCCACAGCCAGTTTGTCGATGATTTGGTTCTTCTGTCACATACCTACAGCCAGTTTGTCCATGATTTGGTTCTTCTGTCACATACCCACAGCCAGTTTGTCGATGATTTGGCTCTTCTGTCACATACCCACAGCCAGTTTGTCGATGATTTGGCTCTTCTGTCACATACCCACAGCCAGTTTGTCAATGATTTGGCTCTTCTGTCACATACCCACAGCCAGTTTGTCGATGATTTGGCTCTTCTGTCACATACCCACAGCCAGTTTGTCGATGATTTGGCTCTTCTGTCACATACCCACAGCCAGTTTGTCGATGATTTGGCTCTTCTGTCACATACCCACAGCCAGTTTGTCAATGATTTGGCTCTTCTGTCACATACCCACAGCCAGATGCAAAATAAGATGGGTATGCTTGAAGAGAGGTCACTACAATTGGGGCTAAAAATACACAGAGACAAAACACAGGTTTTGAAAATAAATGCAATTAACAATGATAGAATTGGGGTGGGAGCCACCCACCCTCAGAATGTGCAGTCTTTCACATACCTTGGCAGCAATATAGACATAGTACAGAAAACGATGTTCAGTTAAGATTACAGAAGGTCAGAGGAGCTTTCATTGCATTGAGGAATTAATGGAAGTCAAAAGAAATCAAAACTACCACCAAAATAAAAATCTTCAACTCCAACGTAAAATCTGTTCTATTATATGACGCTGACATCATAGTTACTTATGGAAAAGGTCTGACGCTGACATCATAGTTACTTATGGAAATGGTACAGACTTTCGTCAATGGTTGCCTGCGCAAGATACAAGGACGGAAATGGTACGACAAGATCACCAACGTGGAACTGATGGGGAAAACGGAACAAATACCAGTGACACATGAAATACGGAGAAGGCGAAGGAAGGATAGGCCACATATTATGAAAACCAGTGGTTAACATTACCAGACAAGCTCTGTTCTGGAATCCACAGGGCAAGAGATGTAGAGGAAGACCAACACTCATGGAAGAGGGAACTGGAAGCAAATATAAAGGCAGCACAGAAGACGTAGGCAGAATTAGCTCAGATGGCTCATGTTAGGAAGACTTGGCGAGTATTTGTCGAGGACCTATGCTCGACAGGGAGTTTTTGTTTGATTGAAGTTGCCATGACACCTAGAAATGTTGCTGTGGCATGTAACATATCTGGACAAGTTTTCTTGCAACATTTTCCTTATCATGTAAATATATCTATGTAGAGAGAGAGCGAGACCCTCGTTCAGATAAATACCTATTTGCTTTCATCATTACTTTTATGATTTCTTTGTTTTTTTTCATTTGGATTGTTCTTCTAAAAGATCTAAAAGTTTGGATTTCGCAAGGCCAGAGGTACACAGATTCTATCTATCTATGTTCTTTGCACACCAAATACGGCACATAAGGCAGAAACAAATGATCTCCAGTTGGAACGGTGTCACGCCACTAATTTTAGATCTTGTATGGTGCAATGAGAATTTTAACAGGGGGCGTTAAGTCAACGGCAATTTTAGAACTAGAGAGGATTACAAATCTGCAATCCATGACCGACAGAAGCGACAACAAAGCCCAGCAGCAAGCAGAGAAACAAAGAAGACTGACAGACCATCCAATGCACCAGACTAAATAGATTTGGAAAATGGTAACTAAAGCGGAGAAATTTTGAAGAAATAGTCAAAACAATGATGAGAGAAGACCCTATGAACACCATAACAACACCAAAGCCCATCCCTACTGTTCGCAAACCCTTCTAGAAGCAGCAGATCTTTCCAGAAGTAATAGAAAATATACCAGGTATCGTATGAAAGAAGAGACATAACATTGAAGTACATAGAGAAAAACTATTCAAGCACTGACTGGACCCATACGTATACTGACAGTTCTGCAACAAATGCAACAGAAAATGGAGGGGGAGGGGTATTCCTGAACCTAATAAACTGTAGAAAGATAACACTGTCAGTGGCAACTGGAAAATTCTCAAGCAATTTCAGAGCACAGGCAGAGGCATTGAAAGCTGCTGTAGAAGCACTGCTGACAGTCGAAAGCAATGATGTTCTGTCCCTAGTTACAGCACTAAAAATACAGGATGACCTACAATCAGTACTCTGTCAACTATGCCAACAGTCTACACCCAAAAGAGTTGTGGTACAGTGGGTTCCATCCCACTGGAACATTCAAGGCAACGAGGACGCAAAAGAAGGTGGAAGGTTACCACAACCAGATTCTAGTGTGACCTACGAAGAGTCCAAAAGGTTTATTAGGGCCAAATACATGGACAAATGGGAAACAGAGCGTACTGGCTACACAAAAAATTATGCTTATTAGAAGTTGAACAGAAGAGAGCAGGTCGTGGTCTTCAGACTCCGCACAGGCCACAACAGACTGAGGTACCATCTATTCAATAAACTGAAGATTGGGTGCCACTGACGAATGCACCTGTGGTACAGGGAAAATGACTCCTGAACATCTGCTGCAAAATTGCCCGATATACGAGGACCAGAGAAAGCACATATCAACATCACTAGACAAGCTCTATGGCAGTGTCGACATCTATTCAATAAACTGAAGATTGGGTGCCACTGACGAATGCACCTGTGGTACAGGGAAAATGACTCCTGAACATCTGCTGCAAAATTGCCCGATATACGAGGACCAGAGAAAGCACATATCAACATCACTAGACAAGCTCTATGGCAGTGTCGACAGCCTCAGGATGACCGCTGCTTTCTTCAAACAAGTTCAAGTTGACATCTGATAGCGTACGAAGAAGAAGTATGGTGCTGAGGACCATAGTTGAGCCCTCTTCGATGATTGTTCTTCCGAGTGTTTCCTTGGATCTCCCTCTTTTCAGAATGCCCCTTGGTGTCCATTCGAGTGCTTGCAGTGGAAGGCGGTTGTTGTTCGTGTTTGATCTATGTCCATCATTTTTCTTGATGATGGTCGACACGTATAGTTGGTTTGTCTCTGTTCTTATCAAGTAATTAGTTATGAACTGGTCCCAGCGTATATTCAATAAATTTCTTAAGACATTTATTTTCAAAAACATTTAGTTTGCTTTTCAGTGCTTTTGTTGTCTTCCAGCTTTCACATCCATATGCCAGGACTGATATTACGACGATTGAGTTGAACAGTCTGAATGCCATCAGATAAATCTGGATTCTCACAGAAAGCGATCAAGTACGGATGATCGCTATTTGATTGATTTATTGACTATGAGAAAGCCTTTGAACGAGTCCCATGGAGCAAAGTATTTCAGATGTTGCAACAAATGGGTATAGAAAGACCATTCATTAGGATAATCCAGAACATTTATGAAAATCAAAATGGGATTATTTCAATCAAAAGACTGACAGATCCAGTTTCTTTAAGACAGGCTGGATTACGACAGAGCTGCTTGCTTCCACCAAGTCTCCGAGATAATGATGGACAATGTTCAGAATTATAATAGCAGTGTCAAGTCAATGGTATGAAAGTTAATGTCCTCAAATTTGCTGATGAACAAGCCCTCAAATTTGCTGATGATCAAGCCCTCAAATTTGCTGATGATCAAGCCCTCAAATTTGCTGATGATCAAGCCCTCAAATTTGCTGATGATCAAGCCCTCAAATTTGCTGATGATCAAGCCCTCAAATTTGCTGATGATCAAGCCCTCAAATTTGCTGATGATCAAGCCCTCAAATTTGCTGATGTTCAAGCCCTCAAATTTGCTGATGATCAAGCCCTCAAATTTGCTGATGATCAAGCCCTCAAATTTGCTGATGATCAAGCCCTCAAATTTGCTGATGATCAAGCCCTCAAATTTGCTGATGATCAAGCCCTCAAATTTGCTGATGATCAAGCCCTCAAATTTGCTGATGATCAAGCCCTCAAATTTGCTGATGATCAAGCCCTCAAATTTGCTGATGATCAAGCCCTCAAATTTGCTGATGATCAAGCCCTCAAATTTGCTGATGATCAAGCCCTCAAATTTGCTGATGATCAAGCCCTCAAATTTGCTGATGATCAAGCCCTCAAATTTGCTGATGATCAAGCCCTCAAATTTGCTGATGATCAAGCCCTCAAATTTGCTGATGATCAAGCCCTCAAATTTGCTGATGATCAAGCCCTCAAATTTGCTGATGATCAAGCCCTCAAATTTGCTGATGTTCAAGCCCTCAAATTTGCTGATGATCAAGCCCTCAAATTTGCTGATGATCAAGCCCTCAAATTTGCTGATGATCAAGCCCTCAAATTTGCTGATGATCAAGCCCTCAAATTTGCTGATGATCAAGCCCTCAAATTTGCTGATGATCAAGCCATAATGGGAGAATCAATAACAATATTGAAAGGGTTGTTCTAAAGAATTAACAGTACAGCAAAATAGTTTGTCATGAAAGTAAAGACATTGAAGACAAAGATTATAGTAATAGACAAGCAACATAGGAAATTAATATAATCATTAATGGAGAAATAATCGAACAAGTGCAGAAATTTACATTTTCTGGAAAATCATGACAGAATATGCCCAGAATGAGATGGAAATTTGGGCAAGGGCTGCGTTCGCAAAAATGACTTTTAGAGAAAAACAGAAATTGTTAACCTCAAAGAATATCAGGAGAGAACTGAGGAAAATAATAATCACTCCTCATGTATGATCAGTTGCACTTTATGGGGACTGAAACATGGACTCCAGCAAAGATTGAAGAAATCTGGAAAGCATTTTAAATGTGGTGTTACTGTAGAATGGAAACAGTGAGTTGGATAGAAAGAAGATGCAATGTTTTCACTGACAAATATATATTTTTTTTTTTGCGTTCGCCTTATTTCTCTAATCCCTAAGGCACTGTGGTTTTTATTTTGCAACCTGCCGGCCCAGTGCATCCGATTTCAACATGCATTTTATGTAAGGGTCTGCTTCCTCCTGCATTTTCTAAGGGTTTGCTTCCCCGGGGTACCAGGTGGTGCTGTGATGGGGATCGAACCCAGCACCTTCTGGTTGTGAGCCATGTCACTTAACCACTAGCCCACCCCGTCCCCTGAAAAATATTTAAATAAAACAGAAACGAAGATTGAGTTCTCTGGGCTACACAATATGTGACATGAAAGTCTTCTACAGACGATTCAGTGGAAAAGAGGAAGAATACAAAGACTCATCTTTACATCTCAAGCATGCAGAGTCAGTAATGTACAGAGCTAAGGTGAAGTGAAGAGAGCTACAGAGGATAGGAGAGACATGCTCCGGCAACCTTACAACTGGTCTTAGGACTGATCAACTAGAAGATAACATGTGCTGGAGAGACATACTCAGACAACCTTAAAACCAGTCTTAGGACTGATCAACTAGAAGATAACATGTGATGGAGAGAGACATACTCAGACAACCTTAAAACCAGTCTTAGGACTGATCAACAGCGTGACGAGCTGGGCGTCTCAGACATCCTTGAGCGTGCTAAAGGCTCACCCATTCTGAAATTCTATGACCACACGGTCTTCCGTATGAAAATAATTGTGTGTCCAGCTATCACTTGGTTGGGTGCAGTTTTGTTGTTTTTTATGGACCCAAAAAAAGGTCCTTGATGCTGGTTTGTGAGTTTTGTGGGCAATTAATGAATTTGCACAAACCTCACGGAGGTTACTGTTCCATTTTATGGCAGCATTATTGGCAATTCCTAGCTGTGATTTACAGAAAGCAATGCTAGTCATCTCTTTACTCAATACATGAAGATAATAATCTCCCTAAAGGACAGACGTGTGCCCTCTAACCATGTGCCAGAACGAACAGGAATGTCCTGCTGACATGTGCGACCATCTCTAACGATCTTGGTGAACTGTGAGAGACATAACAAGTCATGACACGTTGTTTAGTACACAGTCCGACGGTGCGTATAGATCGTCTTTCCTGCGAAAACTGCACACAAAAAGTTATTTTCTTGCAGTGCAAGAAATCCATCTTCCACGTACGGAGTTACATCTGAGAATGACATTGGACATTCGTATACCACGCGACTTAAAAATATGGTGCTCTGTGTGGCTATATTCTATTAAATTTGACCTATTATAATCCATGGGTAAATTAACACACAAGTACCCATGTGGCGATAAACTCGGTAGATTACTCTAGCTTGGCCACAGTTTCTATGTCACCCGTGCCTTGCACGTGTTGATCGGTGGTCGCCGCTTGTGGATTCAGAGGCAAAATACGTCGACTGATGATGTAACGGACCCACACTACAATTAGCCCATCTGTTATGTAGCAAGCGGGTGTGACAATTCACAAACGCTACAGTGTGCACATATGTAGGTGTGCACATATGTAGGGGTGTAGATATGTAAGTATGAGTATATATATATATGTGGACATTTTAAGTTACACTTATGTATGTATATATAGGTTTATATATGTATATCCCTTCTGCGGGCATCCACACCACTATATATTTACACTTAATATAATTATACTACTACTACATCAACCTCATTTATCTATAATTATTTAATCAATTATCTACCTTTCTATTGTTCTTTTGTTGTTTGTTTAAAAAAAAAATTAAAAAAATTGTGATTTCTATTCCTGAGCCTACCACACATTCAACACCTAATTAACTGTGAGGGCTAGAGGGCACAGGTGAAACGAAGGATCTACAAAGTGGCACACAAATCAGTAAATCGCTTACAAGTTGGAGTACATGGCTGCGATAGAAAAATATATGAGAGCAGGCAAAACCTGATACACCAAGACCAGACGGAAGGAAGTCAACACAAATGGGCCTCCAACAGAAGGAAGACTCTTTTCAATTAATTTATATTGTACTCTTAATCCTTATGTATCAAGTATTTTGTTTGACCCGAATCAAGTATGAAGGAAAATAAATATACTCATTCCCAAAATGGTCCCAGGAAAACAATTGTGCATATCTATGCAAATACCTACGGCGGACAACGAGGATCATCAAAAGCGAGGAACAACGGGAGGAGCATCACGGAAATATCAGGCTAGGTACAAACAGATACACACACGCATCCAAGCACTGGTTTATGCGTCTTAATATCGCCCAAATTGACTACGGTGTGGGGTGGAATAGACTCGCCTCCGCCAGTAGAAACTAGTGAGGCAAACACATAAAATAAAAATAATCAACTAGAAGATAACATGTGATGGAGAGACATACTCAGACAACCTTAAAACCAAACCAGTCTTAGGACTGATCAACTAGAAGATAACATGTGATGGAGAGACATACTCAGACAACCTTAAAACCAAACCAGTCTTAGGACTGATCAACTAGAGGATAACACGTGCTGGATGGAGAGAGACATACTCAGACAACCTTAAAACCAAACCAGTCTTAGGACTGATCAACTAGAAGATAACATGTGATGGAGAGACATACTCAGACAACCTTAAAACCAAACCAGTCTTAGGACTGATCAACTAGAGGATAACACGTGCTGGATGGAGATAGACATACTCAGACAACCTTAAAACCAAACCAGTCTTAGGACTGATCAACTAGAAGATAACATGTGATGGAGAGACATACTCAGACAACCTTAAAACCAAACCAGTCTTAGGACTGATCAACTAGAAGATAACATGTGATGGAGAGACATACTCAGACAACCTTAAAACCAAACCAGTCTTAGGACTGATCAACTAGAAGATAACATGTGATGGAGAGACATACTCAGACAACCTTAAAACCAAACCAGTCTTAGGACTGATCAACTAGAAGATAACATGTGATGGAGAGACATACTCAGACAACCTTAAAACCAAACCAGTCTTAGGACTGATCAACTAGAGGATAACACGTGCTGGATGGAGAGAGACATACTCAGACAACCTTAAAACCAAACCAGTCTTAGGACTGATCAACTAGAAGATAACATGTGATGGAGAGACATACTCAGACAACCTTAAAACCAAACCAGTCTTAGGACTGATCAACTAGAAGATAACATGTGATGGAGAGACATACTCAGACAACCTTAAAACCAAACCAGTCTTAGGACTGATCAACTAGAAGATAACATGTGATGGAGAGACATACTCAGACAACCTTAAAACTAGTCTTAGGACTGATCAACTAGAAGATAACATGTGATGGAGAGAGACATACTCAGACAACCTTAAAACCAAACCAGTCTTAGGACTGATCAACTAGAAGATAACATGTGATGGAGAGACATACTCAGACAACCTTAAAACCAAACCAGTCTTAGGACTGATCAACTAGAAGATAACATGTGATGGAGAGAGACATACTCAGACAACCTTAAAACCAAACCAGTCTTAGGACTGATCAACTAGAGGATAACACGTGCTGGATGGAGAGAGACATACTCAGACAACCTTAAAACCAAACCAGTCTTAGGACTGATCAACTAGAAGATAACATGTGATGGAGAGAGACATACTCAGACAACCTTAAAACCAAACCAGTCTTAGGATTGATTAACCAGATGATGATGATTGTTGTTTGTCCCTGATAGCGGTTATTTGGTTGTGACAAAGTTTTGTTCATGCTCTTGTTCTGAAAGCATCTGAGCCATACTTTCTCTTGTTATTAAAACCAAAGTTTAATCTCTCATTATTCAGGTCAAGGCTTCGATCGGCATTTATTTTTCTTGAAACACTTAGCCGAGCAGCAGGGCCTATCACTGCCGATGTTCACAAACCCGGCATACATTAACCTCAACCACATCATACTGTCAACATCCACGTTGTCAGATCCTGCCGTCCTGATTGGGGGTTTTGCACCTGTCACTCCGGACGGGTTTGGTATAGGTATGTATGTTTATATTCTCATTGTTATCATTACCTTCATTGCAATAGTTACCACTTCCCTAATTTATCTTACTAACTTAACCGATTGCCATTCATATCATCCGAAAGTGCACATTAACCTTTAGCGCAAACTGGTAAAGAATTTCTGGACCCTCGCTCCATTCAAAAAACCGCGTTTTCGTAAAAAAGAATATATTACAAATGGCTTTTGAACAGTTTCAATTTTGTATACGCCATTTAGAGCAAGCCGACTTTTTGCAAAAAGGGAAGTAGGTTGTTGGGAAAGATCTTTATCGAGTAGATCTGTTTATTTTGTTTGTTTAGATGAAAGAACTACGTTTGAATTGGAAACTAACAGTTGTGTCGATATTGTAAACACAGTATCGATATGTTGTTGTGGTTTCCATGGTTTTCTATCGGAGTGACTAGGCCTAGCGGTCGAGTCCAAATTTTTTTCAGAGATTTTCATAAATTTTCAACTTCATCTTTTCGTATCTCAGAAACTAACAAACACACAACAAAAACAATAACACCCACAAGTTCTTTATTCAGTTGTGTCTCTACACACAAGAAAATCATATTTATTGACAAACAAACAGAAAAGTAACAAATTTTGAAAGTCAACTACGAAAGCGAGATGCAAATTTTTCGTAAAAATTGATGTGGCGTGCTAAAGGTTAATCAATTGCCATTCACATCATCCGAAAGTGCACATTAATCCCTTTGTTGTGCTCTATTACAACAAGGCAAAGACAGGAAGGAAGACTAACGTCTGGTCAGGCAAAATATACTGATCAGACATGTTAGTCAGGGTCCTGCAAAATATACTGATCAGACATGTTAGTCAGGGTCCTGCAAAATATACTGATCAGACATGTTAGTCAGGGTCCTGCAAAATATACTGATCAGACATGTTAGTCAGGGTCCTGCAAAATATACTGATCAGACATGTTAGTCAGGGTCCTGCAAAATATACTGATCAGACATGTTAGTCAGGGTCCTGCAAAATAATACTGATCAGACATGTTAGTCAGGGTCCTGCAAAATATACTGATCAGACATGTTAGTCAGGGTCCTGCAAAATATACTGATCAGACATGTTAGTCAGGGTCCTGCAAAATATACTGATCAGACATGTTAGTCAGGGTCCTGCAAAATATACTGATCAGACATGTTAGTCAGGGTCCTGCAAAATATACTGATCAGACATGTTAGTCAGGGTCCTGCAAAATATACTGATCAGACATGTTAGTCAGGGTCCTGCAAAATAATACTGATCAGACATGTTAGTCAGGGTCCTGCAAAATATACTGATCAGACATGTTAGTCAGGGTCCTGCAAAATATACTGATCAGACATGTTAGTCAGGGTCCTGCAAAATATACTGATCAGACATGTTAGTCAGGGTCCTGCAAAATATACTGATCAGACATGTTAGTCAGGGTCCTGCAAAATATACTGATCAGACATGTTAGTCAGGGTCCTGCAAAATATACTGATCAGACATGTTAGTCAGGGTCCTGCAAAATATACTGATCAGACATGTTAGTCAGGGTCCTGCAAAATATACTGATCAGACATGTTAGTCAGGGTCCTGCAAAATATACTGATCAGACATGTTAGTCAGGGTCCTGCAAAATATACTGATCAGACATGTTAGTCAGGGTCCTGCAAAATATACTGATCAGACATGTTAGTCAGGGTCCTGCAAAATATACTGATCAGACATGTTAGTCAGGGTCCTGCAAAATATACTGATCAGACATGTTAGTCAGGGTCCTGCAAAATATACTGATCAGACATGTTAGTCAGGGTCCTGCAAAATATACTGATCAGACATGTTAGTCAGGGTCCTGCAAAATATACTGATCAGACATGTTAGTCAGGGTCCTGCAAAATATACTGGCTAAGACCCTCACCTCGGCTTCCTCGCAGCCCTTCCTGGAAACGGTATGTTTTCACTGCAGCCTGTGGGTTAGGGATCGACATGATCCTTGTAGTAGTGAGCGACACACAGATGAAGCCAAGCATAGCACAACCGTCTGGAGGACCCCCCCCCCCCCCCCCCCCCCCCGTCCACCTTCATCACCACGCTCAGGATGTGAGGAAAGCTACAACAAACTACCACTTAATGTTCCTTTCAGGGCGCACAAAAGAGTCTATCTTATCATTGTGAGCATTCAACAATTGCACCTCCGACACCCTGACAGGATTTAAGAGTTTAAGACCCGCTTGCTGCATTTTAACTTTCTTGACTTATTAAATATCTCAAAATTTACACCAATTCTTTCACCACAGGTTACGGCATCGAGGATAAGTCCATAGGCTTCAACGTAACATCCTATCCAGCTACCAATGTGAGAGATTTCATCTCAAGCTGTGAGAAAAGCCTCAATGACATCCATAGCATCCTCCGTGGAGCTACAGCCACTGATAAATCATGATTGTGTCTAGTCGTATGATTATGGAACATCATGGACCATCAATACATCTATTATGATTGTGTAAATCATCTCACCAATACATCCATTATGATTGTGTAAATCATCTCACTAATACATCCATTATGATTGTGTAAATCATCTCACCAATACATCCATTATGATTGTGTAAATCATCTCACCAATACATCCATTATGATTGTGTAAATCATCTCACCAATACATCCATTATGATTGTGCGAATCATGTCACCAATACATCCATTATGATTGTGTAAATCATCTCAACAATACATCCATTATGATTGTCTTTAGATGGCCTCTTCCCCCCCCCCCCCCCCCCCCCCCAGCACTTTGTCTGCTTTAGCAGTGGTTGTAACAATACGTGTTACACAATGAGGTTGCTAGCCTCATGCACCACTCTCTTTACTGACCTTTACTTCCATCAATAATAAAGCAGTGGATCTACTCTTTCCTCCCTCCTTAAGGGAACCCGGGATTCACTCAGGGAATCTTTATATCTAACTAACTAGCACTTTGTATTGCCCTGGATAGCAATGCAAGTGTTAGGGTATTCTTTCCTCTGCCAAACCTCATATCACTGCTGCACCCCCCCCCCCCCCCCTTTGGTGTGATATTTAAAGTTATACCCCTATTTTTTTTCCTTATCCATCTTCCTCCACACCACCACCACCCAAGACAGATACAGGTCTTCTGTGTCAATAGGTCAAATGTCGTGATGCAGTGAGTGACAAGTGCACGGAATCTCATCCACAGAACATACCTCCAGTCATACCACATGGTGCCCCCAGTTAATATTTGTATAGTAAAAAAAAACATTTTGTGTACAACAATTTTTCTTTTTTACCCAGGGGAGGTAGTGGAGGCAGGGACAGTTTATACATTTAAGAATAAACTGGATGCGCATAGCTTTTAGAGCAAGGTGATGTAAATGGTTGTTTACAGACTCTGCAGGGTCTTCTAAACCAGTATAAAGACGTTAAGTAAAGTTAAGTTAAATGTAATTATCCCAATCTTGGTAGAGATTGTAGAAACGGTTTAGAACTGTATAAAGAACAAATGAACAGACTTTAAATTTGATATGAGTAAATTATATCATTGCATATGTACACTTACATCAATAGGCTTTCGTGGGGAGGTGCAATTTTCTTTCTTGTGCCTATTGTTTTTGTCATCACACACCATTGTAGTGTTTGTTTCCTTATCATTGTCAATCCATGGTTTTCTTGGTCTTTCACTTGGTGTGTTAGAGGCTTTATACTCCGGGAAGATTTTGAGACGTTATATTGGTCTATATATATATATATATATATATTGATGTGTCATGCATGGATTGTTCTACTTGATAAGGGGTTACAAAATTTGGGACTGAGAGTATGCGGAGAAAAAAAAACAAAGATTATGAGACTAAATGAAACTAATGACAATCAAATTGTGTTGTGAGACACACTGCAATCATTCATATATCTTGGTAACAAGTTACTGATCAGACATGTTAGTCAGGGTCAGACAAAATATACTGATCAGACATGTTAGTAAGGGTCAGACAAAATATACTGATCAGACATGTTAGTAAGGGTCAGACAAAATATACTGATCAGACATGTTAGTAAGAGTCAGACAAAATATACTGGCTAAGACCCCCACCTCGACTTCCACATAGTCCTCCCTGGAAACGGACCTTTCTTTAATTAATTTGTAGCTGTGCCCTCTTGTTCTTATAGGCGGCTGTATTTTGAAAAAAAACTTATTATAGTCTAATGTATCCTTTCTGTTGGTTATCTTATAAACGTGTATTAAGTCACTTTGAATGTCTTTCCTCATAACTGTAATTCTGGATTCCCACTATCAGTTTTGTTCTTCTATCTTCTTTGTACCCTTTTCAGCATGTTTATATAATGCGTGCTTCCAGCACGTTCATTGGTAAAAGTCTCATATGGTGACCAGCAGCCTTCCTCACCATATTGTCACCCATAAACGTGCTAGAAGGCATAATCTGCTATGGGACTACTTGTTAATCTGTTTTTATTGTGTATGGATATAGAAAGGTTTACTAACAGTTCAGGTCTTACAGGGAAGTTTACTAAAAGTTCAGTTGGTACAGGAACGTTTACTGAAAGTTAAGTTGGTAAAGGAAGGTTTACTGAAAGTTAAGTTGGTAAAGGAAGGTTTACTGAAAGTTAAGTTGGTACAGGAAGGTTTACTGAAAGTTAAGTTGGTACAGGAAGGTTTACTAAAAGCTAAGTTGGTACAGGAAGGTTTACTAAAAGCTAAGTTGGTACAGGAAGGTTTACTAAAAGCTAAGTTGGTACAGGAAGGTTTACTGAAAGCTAAGTTGGTACAGGAAGGTTTACTGAAAGCTAAGTTGGTACAGAAAGGTTTACAAAAAGTCAATGAGATACAGGATAATTTACCAAAAGCCAAGAGGATACAGAACAATTTACTATAAGTCAAGTAGATACAGAACTATAGGAGTTCCATTCATGTTTTTCTGATGTAAATTATAAGCCACCACTGCAGCAGATTGGTTTATATAATGAGACTGCCAACTCCAAAACACAACCCTCTTTAGTCACCTTTTACAACATGCTTGGAAGGTGATAGTGGTCCCCATTCTGTACATGACAACTATTTACTAATTGTGAATGACAATTTTTTTTAGAATAAACAAATATGTCAATGACATTTGTGTGTACAAGATGTGAATATTTTACATTGTAGTTGGCGTAATTGGCTTTGCTGCATGATTGACTCTCTCGCTTGATTGGCTCTGTCACATGATTAAGCTATGCCATATGATTGGCTCTGTCACATGATTAAGCTATGCCATATGATTGGCTCTGTCGCATGATTGGTACTGCTGCACTCTATTTTGAAGTCATTGCCAAGTTGAGTTGATAAAAACATATATAGGCAATAATTCCATCGCCCCACCAGGACAAAAACAAATAATTGTTTTGATCTATTTTTAACCATCAGTTCCGTCACAGCTTCAATTATTTGTACATATGCCAAGTTGAGTTATTTGTATGCGTTTTGTAATTGATGATTGGAGCCATATAAAGTGTTGGTGATTGTTGGGTTGCCAGGTTGACTTGACTCTGTTGCACCAATTTAACTATCCTTTTCAGTGTCTAAACAGGAGAAGAATTTGAGGTGATTTAATACAGGTTTATAAGATAAGTAGTATGTCCTATACAAAACTTCACTTCTTACAACCGCCAATCTATTTGGCTCATATATGTGTCTTGCCAAAGTGTGCAGTTGCAATTACGTTCCGCACGTGAGAAGCGAAAAAAAAACCATGTCTGCCAAACTGGACACGAGCGTGATTCAAACCAGGCGCATTGAGATTGTGAATATGGACGCTTCACCCCTAGACCACACATCCTCCTAATAAGATAAGGGAAAGGGTAAATTTGACTATAACAAGATTGTCATTATACAGCCCTCTACAAAATCGGGAGGGCACAGCTACAAATTAATCAAAGAAAGGTCCAGATTAGATGCTAAGAAATTTTATTTTTATTTAGTCACGAGAGTGGTGAATGCTTGGAATGCATTGCCATAGGCAGTAGTGGAAGCAGGGTCAATTAATGCATTCAATAATAAGTTAGATGCACATAGTTATTTTTAGATCAAGTAAAGTAAAAGAAACTGGTTGTATACAGATTGCAGAGTCTTCTAAACCAGTATAAAGAAGTTAAGTTCTGGCTTACAGTTTCTACCATACACAACCATACATGATTTAGTTGCTCCTCTTCTGCCATGGTTGTTATTTTTCTAAGCTACTTGTTCTGAGTTAACCCTTGATTGTTCTTTGGTAACGTGTTCCAATTTGTTTTTTTTGCGCCTGTCGGCCCAGTGC
This sequence comes from Ariolimax columbianus, assembly GCA_036924085.1. Taxonomy (NCBI): domain Eukaryota; kingdom Metazoa; phylum Mollusca; class Gastropoda; order Stylommatophora; family Arionidae; genus Ariolimax; species Ariolimax columbianus. The sequence goes on from JAVGWX010000012.1 coordinate 51,647,924, forward strand.
ATTCGACTTCAGCATGCATTTTATGTAAGGGTCTGCTTCCTCCTACATTTTCTAAGGGTTTCCTTCCACAAGGTAACGGTCGATGATGTGATTTGGTAGCAAGCCCAGCACCTTCAGTTTGTGAGCCGTGTCACTTTACCACTAGCCCAGGCAGTCCCCTGTGTTCCAGTTGCTTTTCTTAGATACCAAGCTCCTCTTGGCTGTAGTGCACAATGCAATATTCCTCAGTAAGCTCACCATTATAAGGATTACAGTGTCGATCCCCAGCTTATTGGCCACACTGCTGTGATACAGCACAATTAAGAGTGTTAGATGCGGTCTTGATCAGTATGTTTCACCTAATCCTGATTATTCTTCGTTCCATGATTGATAATAAACAATAATAAATAAATAACTCCCTGAGGAATTTGACAATTTATAAAACACTAAAAACAATTTAATTTAAAAATGATGGTTTTTATTTACAATACAGGATCAGGTTGTTTGAAAAAAAAGTTTGCTGACAACAGCCCTTCTGGCGGAGGTATAGTTGCATTTTGTACGGAGGTTTCCAGAAAAATCTTCAGCCTCCCGACTGTCGCACTTGTGACGGAGACACTCTCCAATTTTGGGAGGTAGTTTTTGTACAACAGATGAAGCAATTTGGCAAACTGAATGCGGTATTCTCTAAACAAAGCATGACCGGTTACGGACAGTACATCGTAGATCATCGCTGCTGTCACATCCGGTTGTGGTTCAAGGTTCATCGTCCGGGCTAACCACTTCCAAGCGTTGTCTAATCCATGCGGATGTGGGGCGGTAACACCAGGTGGAAGGTGGGCCACCATGCAGGAAGAGTAGAGTCGCATCAGTCCAGACATCCGTCGCAGGAACTTGTCTTGCTCTTCTATTGAACCATCCTCTGAGATTTTGTATCCCAGCGACCTAGAAAATCAGTATAAAGGCAGTTACAGATAACTCAACATAATTATGTGAAACATGAGTTACTAAATATTCTTTTCATGCTTGGGATTATCAGTCTAGAATGATTGAAAGGTCTGACTAAGATGGATAGAATCTCAAGCACATACGAGGGCTTATCTTGTTGTTTAATGCCCACAATGAAAAGGAAGTTGAGTGGTGGGTTGTAGTAGCTTTCCTCACATCCAGAGCATGCGGTTGTGCTATGCTTGGCTTCATCTGCGTAGCACTCACTACTGAGGGGATCCCATCTCATCAGCCAGGATGCTTTCAAAACAGCCCGTTTCCAGAGAACGCTACGTGAAAAAGATTGTGGTCTTGGTCAGTGTATTGTGCCTGACCCGACTAGCGTCTCACTTCCAAGAGGATTATCAAACTCCAGCTACCAAGCCCTGGAAAATATTTTGTGGGTAGCAGGATGTTGTCTGGAGAATGGAATGTGTTGTGTCATAGTTTACAGCTCGACTGCAATATTTGTAACGTTCGGTCCAACACATTCGACTTCAGCATGTCATTATTTGGTACCCGGTTGGCCTTCCCTCTTTGATCCCTTTTCCTTAGCCATTCTACTCTGTTGCAGCCTGTTATCCAGGATCACCATGTGGAGGTGTAGAAGGGTCTTTGCCCTGATGCTAGCAGTCAGTTTTATGTCGCTGGCTACATGCACTGCTCAGCATCTTGATCCCAAATATAACTTACCTATTCACTTCAAAACCCTTTGAAATAATGTCCTGGTGACTACATGCATCAGAGTTTTGCTGTCAGGTAAATGAAGTCCTCGGTGGAGCTTACACAGTTGCCGCCAACCAGATTCTTGCTGTAGTATGATCGCGGCCAAGATTTTGGATCTTGATTTTCGGCAGAAGAAATGTGAAGGATCAAGTACGAGTGGCATTAACAACAATTACTGTTCTTGCCAAGAGGTTGCGTAATTTCATGTTATCGCCAGGTGGGGAGGCTTGTGTTGTCATTAGGTGTAACTTCCTGAGAGTGTCAGACACGCTCGATCCACCTACATCAAAGGTGAGCCCCCTTACACATGTACTAAATACCTGAATATATATAACATGCTCTCGCTGCAGGCTAGTCATAATACATTCTGACTACATGACCAAACCACTTGATTTGTTGGGCGTCAATGCAGATGCTAACTGGGTTTGTCCCCACAATCTGCCTCAGCTTGGTTTTGCAGATTGAGTTATGGATTGTCTTTTCAGCTGCACTTCTCACATAGAGCATCTCACAGCTTTTGGTTATTGCTCTTTTGTGTTATTAGTAAGGACCAAGATTGGCATTAATACAATGTAGGAATTAACAGTGTATTTTTCAGCCTCCTTTTAGTAGAAAGAAGTACTGTAGGGAGTTTCAAAATAGCACAATTTGATAGCGGACACTGTTCACCTTCTGAATTCTATGTGCGATCTCTCTGTCCACTCTGCCGTCATCAGTGAACATATAACCTAGGTATTTGAAATCCCTTACTTGCTTGATACCAATGTCACTAATGTGGAAACTTCTCTGCACGTGATATCAACATAGTCTCAGTCTTGTCTGTGTCGGTCTTTATGTCATATTCGTTACAAACGAAATCGAGATAAGTTAGGGGACTGAGTGGTCTTGAGGATAAGGTGACCGCCTCAGGTGCCGGAGATCATGTGTTCAAATCATGGTGGAGACTGGGATTTTTTTCGCGTGGATCTTCTGGTAAAAATTCCTCTGATCTCTGGGTAGTGAGATAGGACTCCTGTGTACAGTGTCGAACACGTTAAAAATTCCTTGGCAGTTGGAAATCAACAAAGAGCAGGCTTAACAGCCACTGCTCAGACAAAATTCAAGTTAAAAATCTACCCAAGTTATTTGTACCTTTCCCCAGAGCAGCTATAGATGGCGCCAAACTGGACTTAGCTCTAGTGTTTGAGTCTATTAAGATGAACTCACACATTGGTTAAACCACCCTCAAAGAAATTGGTTGTATACAGACTGTAGAAACTTCTAAACCAGTATAAAGACGTTAAATTAAGGTAAGGTGGTGCTGTAGGACTTATCTATTTTGGCAACAAAAATAACAGCTTAAATATGCAAAATAGTTCAGCAGTATAAGAATATACTGAACAATTTAACATAATGGTATGGAGGAAGAGTTAACAGTGGAATTGATAAATAATAATAAGAACATAGAAAGGTGAAACAAATATAGATGTCAAAAGAAGAGGAGATTTCATTGCAACACAAACAAAAATGTTAATTTTTCAACTCCAATGTAAAGTCTGGAGACTGTGTGTCCTAGGTGTGAAACTCGTTTGGTTTTCACAATCCCAATGCACATGGTTCGATTCCCACCGTGTCCAGTTTGGAAAACACTGGGCTTTTTCTGGCGATTGCTCCTCCACGTATGGAAAGTAATGGCAACCTACCGTACTGCACACTTGCCAAGAAACTTATAACAGCCAAATAGGTGGCGGTTGTAAGAAGCGATGTTTTGCAAAGAACATGCTACTTACGTTAATGTAAAGTCTGACCTATTGTATGGCTCTGAAACATGGAGAACAGCCAAAGAACCAGGCAGATATCAGAGGAACATGGCATGAGGTAACGCATTTATTAAAACAGCTGACATCATTGCAAGGCAGTCTCTGTTCTAGAATGCTGATGGATACCAGGTGTCATTTACAAGAACAGCAAGACTGAAAAGGAAAGAAGAGATATAACCCTGAAATACATAAAGAAAAACTACCCAAGCACTGACTGGACCCATGCATACACTGACAGTTCTGCAACAAACGCAACAGAAATTGGAGGGTGAGTCTAACAAACGGTAAATAGATAACACTAAGTGGATACAGGAACATTCTCAAGCAATTTCAGAGCAGAAGCATTCAAAGCTGCAGTAGAAGCAATGCTGACAAGTTAAAGCAATGAATGCCAGATAGTCTTTTTTACAGATTCCATGTCAGTGGTTACAGCACTAAAAAGTCTGAAAAATACAGAACTAAATGATTTAAGATCAGTACTATGCCCGCAGTCCACACCCAAAAGAGTTGTGGTACAGTGATCCCACTGTAACATTCTAGGCAACAAGGAGGCAGACAGACTGGCAAAAGAAGGTGGAAGGTTACCCTACAACCAAATTCTAGTGTGCCCTACGAAGCGTCCAAAAGGTTTATTAGGGCCAGACAAATGGGACACAGAACATACTGGCTACACACAAAATTATGCTTATTACCAGTTGAACAGAAGAGAGCAGGTGGTGGTCTTCAGACTCCGCACAGGCCACAACAGACTGAGGTACCGTCTATTCAATAAACTGAAGATAGGTGCTACTGACGAATGCACATGTGGTACAGGGAAAATGACTCCTGAACAACTGCTGCAAAATTGCCATCACTAGACAAGCTCTATGGCAGTGTCGACAGCCTCAGGATGACCGCTGCTTTCTTCAAACAAGTTCAAGTTGACATCTGATAGCGTACGAAGAAGAAGTATGGTGCTGAGGCCCATAGTTGAGCCCTCTTCGATGATTGTTCTTCCGAGTGTTTCCTTGGATCTCCCTCTTTTCAGAATGCCCCTTGGTGTCCATTCGAGTGCTTGCAGTGGAAGGCGGTTGTTGTTCATGTCTGATGTATGTCCATCGTTTTATCCTGATGATGGTCGACATGTATAGTTGGTTTGTCTCTGTTCTTATCGAGTAATTAGTTATGAACTGGTCCCAGCGTATATTCAATAAATTTCTTAAGTGCTTTTGTTGTCTTCCAGCTTTCACATCCATATGCCAGGACTGATATTACGACGATTGAGTTGAATAGTCTGAATGCCATCAGATAAATCTGGATTCTCACAGAAAGCGATCAAGTACGGAAAAAATGATGCTTATTACCAGTTGAACAGAAGAGAGCAGGTCGTGGTCTTCAGACTCCGCACAGGCCACAATAGACTGAGGCATCATCTATTCAATAAACTGAAGATAGGTGCTACTGACGAATGCACCTGTGGTACAGAGAAAATGACCCCTGAACATCTGCTGCAAAATTTCCCCACATAGAGGACTAAAGAAAACACATGTGGCCAACACTAGACAAGCTCTATGGCAGTATCGACAGCCTACAAATTCAGGCTGACGTCTGACAGCGTACAAAGAAGAAGAATCCTGATGGTAAGAGAAATACTGGTATTTATAAATACACTGTCATACGACATTTTTCCCATTGCTCGGGTAGTCGAGGGGTTTTGAAGGTTGAGGATTACAGACCGCTTCGCCATTGCTGTCACCACGTTGTGTGCTGGCTATGTTTGTTTATTTCACCCTTAACAGAAAAACAACATATGCCATGCCGGGGATTCGAACCGCTGCCCTCCTTGTCGGCAGGCAGGCCTCGAAACCATTCGGCCACGCGCTCTTCCTGGTATACCAAAAATAAAGGAGAAGCGAGAAACATAAAATAGATAAGGAAGACGAATGACTCAGGACAGGCGGGCTTAGCGTGTTGAAATTTCTTGCCGACATACCTGTGGTAATCTATACTGGACTGGTCTTTAAGCCGTACAGGATACATCGGAAGCACATATGGGCACAGCGCTTGCAGGTGTGCCTGGAACAGCTCCCCGATGATCGGAAACTCCTGCCAAAGAGCGATAACCACTGTGCTTATAGGGAAAGCGGATTCATGCTTCGACGTGACCTGTTCCTCGCCTTTTTTCTGAGGAATGAAAATTCAATTGTATGAGCAAATGAGTTGTGAAAAAAGTTGGATGTAGCCCAGCCAATGAACAACACTAAAAAGATTTTGGCCCACCAACATGCTACACTCCAACTTCAGAATGCATTACTGACCCAACAACATGCTACATTCCAACTTCAGAATGAATTACTGGCCCAACAACATGCTACACTCCAACTTCAGAATGCATTACTAGCCCACCAACATGCTACACTCCAACTTCAGAATGAATTACTGGCTAAACAACATGCTACATTCCAACTTCAGAATGAATTACTGGCTAAACAACATGCTACACTCCAACTTCAGAATGAATTACTGGCTAAACAACATGCTACACTCCAACTTCAGAATGAATTACTGGCTAAACAACATGCTACACTCCAACTTCAGAATGAATTACTGGCCCAACAACATGCTACACTACAACTTCAGAATGAATTACTGGCCCAACAACATGCTACATTCCAACTTCAGAATGAATTACTGGCTAAACAACATGCTACACTCCAACTTCAGAATGAATTACTGGCCCAACAACATGCTACACTCCAACTTCAGAATGAATTACTGGCTAAACAACATGCTACACTCCAACTTCAGAATGCATTACTAGCCCACCAACATGCTACACTCCAACTTCAGAATGAATTACTGGCTAAACAACATGCTACATTCCAACTTCAGAATGAATTACTGGCTAAACAACATGCTACACTCCAACTTCAGAATGAATTACTGGCTAAACAACATGCTACACTCCAACTTCAGAATGAATTACTGGCCCAACAACATGCTACAATCCAATTTCAGAATGAATTACTGGCTAAACAACATGCTACACTACAATTTCAGAATGAATTACTGGCCCAACAACATGCTACACTCCAACTTCAGAATGAATTACTGGCCCAACAACATGCTACATTCCAACTTCAGAATGAATTACTGGCCCAACAACATGCTACACTCCAACTTCAGAATAAATTACTGGATAAACAACATGCTACACTCCAACTTCAGAATGCATTACTGGCCCAACAACATACAATTCAGCCTAATAAATCAATGGCCACCAACAAACAACAATTCAACTTAATCAATTAATGGCCACCAACATACAAGACTCCAACCTAACTCATTCACTCCCAAATATTTTCAACCTCTGGACACAATTTTTTTTCTAACGTAAAACTATACACAGCATCACTTAGTTGTGATCTCTTTATCTTCAAAAAAGTTCCCTGAAATAACACATAGTATATACCAAACTGTTCACAATTGCAGCCAGAATTCAACGGAAAACACATATTTTACAAATGGAGTTGAACATTTGTGTATGAGGAACTATAGTTGCATAATTGTTTTTATTTTTTAAACATTATGAAGGTATCGAGATGATGAGCAGCGCATGAGCTGCAGTGGTCAGCGACCCATAGCTGCCACGACCCTTCTACACCTCCACACGGTGATCCTGGATAACAGGCTGCAGCAGGGCAGACTGGCTAAGGAAAAGGGATCGAAGAGGAAATGCTAACCCAGTACCCAAAAAAACGCTTGCTGAAGTCAGATGTGTTGGACCGAAAGGTGCAAATATCGCAGTCAAGCTGTAAACTATGACACAACGCATTCCATTCTCTGGACTACATTCTGCTACTTAAGCCCTTTCAGGGTTTGGTAGTGGGAGATTGAGAACGAATGAAGCCAAGCTAAGTCAAACATTATAAAGAAAATTGTCCCATCATCAACACATTATTCAGCTCTAAACTAATTCACAATCACAAATAACATAATGACTTTCTATTAACAGTAATCCACAAAGGAAGATGTTTACACTTAATTTTGGTGCAGTTGTTTTCACAGTATTCAAATTTTACTGAAGGCACGTGAAGTTGAAAACGTGCTCTTCTTCTTCTTCTTCTTCTTCGTACGCAGTCAGACAGTAGCCATTATTTTTTCGAAAAAAGCGGCGGTCATCCTGAGGCTGTCGACACTGCCATAGAACTTGTCTTGCAGTTCCACTGGTGATGGCCACATCTGCTCTCTCTGATCCTCGTATGTCGGGCAGTTCTGTAGCAGATGTTCAGCGGTCATTTTACCGGTACCGCACGGGCATTCGTCGGTACCACCTGTCTTTAATTTGTTGAGTAGGTGGTACCTCAGTCTATTGTGGCCAGTGCGAAGTCTGAAGACAACGACCTGCTCTCTTCTGTTCAACTGGTAATAGGCATCGTTTTTGGTGTAACCAGTATGTTCAGTTTCCCATTTGGTCATGTATCTGGCTTTGATAAGCCGTTTTGACTCTTCGTACGTCATACTAGTATCTGTTTGTGGTAGTCTTGCACCTTCTTTTGCCAGTCTGTCTGCCTCCTCGTTGCCTTGGATGTTGCAGTGTGATGGGACCCACTGTACCACTACCCTTTTTGGTGCGGACTGCTGGCACAGTTTGCAGAGTGCTGCTCTTAAGTCACTAAGCTCAGTGCTTTTCTGGCTTTTTAGCGCTGTGACTACGGCGAGAGCATCTGTAAGCAGGACTATATGGCTTTCATTTGCATTGTGTGTCACCATTTCTTCCACTGCCGCCCTCAGTGCCTCTGCTCTGAAATTGCTTGTGTACTTACCAGTAGCGAATGACAGTGTTATTTGTCTGCCATTTGGTAGGTTCAGGAATGCTCCTTCCCCTCCGTTCTGTGTAGTGTTTGTTACAGAACCGTCGGTGTATGCATGGGTCCAGTCCATGCTTGGGTAGCTTTTCGATATGAAGCTTAGGGTAGTATCTCTCCTTTCTTTTTCAGTCTGGCAGTTTTTGTTTCCAATACCTGGTATATTTTCTACCACCTCTGGAAATATATCCTGCCTCCAGGTAGGTTTTCGTACAGTAGTGATGGGTTTTGGTGTTGTTTATGGGATCTTCGTGCATCTTTGCTTTGGCTATTTCTGCAAAGTTTCTCCGCTTTAGTTTCCCATTTCCCAAATTGTTTAGTCTCTGGTGCATTGGATGGTCAGTCAGTCTTCGGAGTTTCTCTGACTGCAGCTGGGCTCTGCAGTCTCTTCTATCGGTCATGGATTGCAGTTTTGTAATCTTTTCAAGTTCTACAATTGGCGTTGACTTCATGCCTCCTGTTATAACTCTCATGGCTTGGTTTTGAAGTTTTCTAACTTTATCGAAGTTCGCCTTTGCTGCTGTTGTCCATGCCGCAATGCCATACTCGAGAACTGGTCTCACTTTTCCAGTGTACAGTTTCTTTAGTATGCTTTCGTCTGCTCCCCAGCTTGTGCCAGCAAGTTTCCTCATGATTGCCATTCTTTCTCTGGCTCTCATTCGGTTTCTCTCGATCTGACTTTTCCATGTCATGCGCCGATCAAATGTGACTCCCAGATAGTTTGGGTTGTCGTTTTGCTGCAGGAATTTGCCATTTAAACCTAATTTGGTATTTTGGGGTTTGATTGAAAGCGAGAATATTGTGCACGTGGTTTTCTCCTCGTTTATTTTGACCAGCCATGAGTTCGCCCACTCTTCCAGCGATGTTAGGGCCTGCTGCATCCGATTTCTTGCTATGGTGAGATTCTTTTCAGAGGTCCACATAGCCAGATTGTCTGCAAACTCTTGGGACTCTTCTTGGTATATTCTCTGTAATGTCGTTTATATACACCAGGAAGAGTGTGGGTGACAGTACTCCCCCTTGGGGTACTCCCTGCTCGAGTGTCACCTTTTTGCTCATCTGCCCTTGTACTTGGACTTTGGCCGTTCTGTTTTTGAGGTAGTGGTTGATCCACTTGTACATTTTCCCACAAACATCACTTTTTCTTAGCTTGACTCTTAAGTCCATCTTTCCAGACTTTGTCAAATGCCTTTTCCAGATCCACCCAAACAGCTACTGTGTGTTTCTGTGCCTGGTAGGCATCTTCTATTTCCTGGGCTATGAGGATGACCTGGTCCTCAGTGGATCTGTGCTGTCTAAAGCCGGCTTGCTGTGGAATTAGTATTCGTTTTTCTTCCAGATGCCACATCAGTCTGGTGTTTATCATACGTTCCATCAGCTTGCCGACACAGCTCAGTAGGCTGATAGGCCTGTATCCATTTGGATCTGTTTTGTCCTTTCCTTTTTTTGGTACTGGTACAAGTACTGCGTCTTTCCATGCCTGGGGTACAATTCCCCTTTTCCAGCTTTGGTTCAGGACCGATAGCAGTTTCCTCTTCACTGTTTGGCCCAGCCCCATCAGCATTTCGTTTGTTATCCCATCTTTTCCGGGAGATTTCCTTTTCTTTAGTGTTCTCATGGCCTCTTCCATTTCGCTCATTGTTTATTTGGCCATCATATGCTCTTCAGGTGCCGTATTGATGTTGTCGTGCCCCTTTTGCTCTTCACTAATGTCTGTATGCCTATCTGCAGGGACCTCGATGTGGTTTGCTCTGGCATAGTGATCGACAAAAGCGTTTGCAGCTTTTTTACCAGTGAGGAAGTTTTCGCCCTGCTTGATGGTAATTTGTTTGTTTGAAGGGGTTTCGTCATTCATGGCTCTGACTAGCTTCCATAGCTTGTTCCCTTCTTTGTCCAGGTTTAGGCTTTCCGTTTTGTTTTTCCAGCTTTCTCTTGCTGTTTGCTTGAGAGTGTATTTGTATTTCGCCGTGGCGGCTTTGAGGGCGATGTTTGCCTCCATAGATTGTTCTCGCTCTGCCATGTTCCTAGCATTTGTTACTGCATCTTCCACTTTCTGCAACTCATCATTCCAATAGGGCTTATAGTTTTTCCTAGCTCCTCTTGGGATGGTTTCAGTGGCGGTTTGCATTATTGCCTTGCTTAGGCTTTCCACCATGGGCTTCATTTTGTTGTTTCGTGTGTTGATGGTTTCACACAGCCCATCTGTCAGGATTGCAAATCTGTCCCAGTCAGCTCGTTTGTAATTCCAACGTGGGAGCGGTTTTGTTTCCTGTGGGCCTACTTCCATATCAATGTCTAGCCTGATCGGCCTGTGGTCGCTACCTGCCAGTTGGTTTTGCACCTGGCGGTCTATTTTATGGTGTATGTCCTGTGTGGATAAGGCCAAATCTGGAGTCGAGGTGGTACGCCATGTTCTAGAATAGAAACTAGGGCTATCCTCCGGCCTATTGATGAGGGAGAGATTTGTATCTATCTCCCAATCTTCCACTTCGTCACCTCTGCTGTCTGTGTCAGAGTATCCTCATCTCTCCGAGTGGCTGTTGAAATCTCCAACTACTATGCAGTTGGAGTCTTTGACTTCCATACTCGAGAGCGATAGGTCTTTATTTGGTGGTCCGTACAGATTGAAAATGCGGAGCTTCGTCTCTTGAGCCATTATGTCAACTCCTACAATTTCTGCTTGTCCGGTGTGACTGACAGGTACCGCGCTACTCGGTATGCAGTTTCTGGTCAGTATCAGGACCCCTCCTTTGTGACCTTCTCTATCAAGACGGAAAGTCTGGTATCCTCTGATTGAGAATTTATGATTATTGTTGAGGTGCGTTTCCTGGATACATGCCACGTCAATCTTACCTTCATGCAGGTGATGTGTTAGGGGAAAACGTGCTCAAAAATAAAAGCCCTAATCAACATCAGCGTGAGTGTTTACAATTTATGCACACCCACAAAGAATGTTCTGCTATATTAAATATATATGTATACACATTTATATTATAAACACTAGCATGGCTGTGCAGTATCTTGAACCTTTACCGAATTTGTGAACTGTTACTACCATAGCTTGCGACAAAAGAGGGCACGACCCCCTTGTCAGTAGATCTAGTGTCACTTCAATCGCCGACTTATAACTAAGACTAGATACAGAAATTGAAATATCGCTATCAGAACTATTGATATCTTCATCATCACCACCGTTAGCAATAATATAATCTAACCATTACCGAGCTTGTACTGTAGAAACTCTTTTTGGTCTGGCTGAAGGGGCATGGGCTAGATTCAAGGCTGCCCTCCGAAAAAAATTAATTTGTTTCAAAAGTACGAAAATAAAAATTTTTCAATGAAACACATGCTAACTCTTCCGAAAATGAAAAGTACAAAATCTGGAGTTTAACCAAAATATAACATTTAGAAGAACTAGGAATGGGAAAATATGTGATTTTGTGAACACAGTCACAAAAGCCGATATATCGGCTCCTGGGTTGTCTGGAAAAATCCAGAAGCTGATGTATAGGAACAGCACTGCGTATTTTGTGTGCTGCTGCTGCAAAGGGTGATTCTGCAGCAATTAGTTTTACATCTTCGTTCGTTTTCAATCTCCCACTACCAAGCCCTGAAAAGGGTTTTGCAAGTAGCAGGATGTAGTCCGAAGAACAGTATGCGTTTTGTGTCGTAGTTTACAGCTTGACTGCGATATTTGCACCTTTTGGTGTGACACATCCGACTTCAGCATGCCACTATTTGGTACTGGGTTAGCCTTCCCTCTTTGATCCATTCTCCTTAGCCAGTCTACTTTGTTGCAGCCTGTTATCCAGGATCACTACGTGGAGGTATAGAAGGGTCATGGCAGCTCTGGGTCGCTGGCCCTGATGCTAGCAGTCAGCTTTATGTTGCTGACCGCTGCAGCTCATGCGCTACTCAGCGTCTTGATCCCAGGTTTACATGATGATGTGGTTCCTAGCCACACGAACAACCCTCTATATCAGTATATACACTAGCCTCACCTTCCATTGCCTACACCAAATACAACATACACAAACACACCCCAACATCAATGTAAAACAACAGACTCACCACTAGCATCTTGGCAACCAAGTTCTGACAAAACAGAAATGCGTCCGGAGCCACACTTCCTGGGCTACTGTTACCAGACAAGCTGGCAATATTTCCTTGGAGAAGCTCCTTTATCTTCTTCAGCTTGTCCATAAGATGAGGACCACTGAAGTCTGATATCGCGTTGATTGGGGTGTTGACAGCCCGCTGAATGTTGAACCGAAATGTTTTGTTCTGAAAGGAGTAATGATGATAATAATCAACTATTACCTATTTTTTTCAAAGCAAAAATAAAGGCCTCAGCTTAAATCAAAAGAAATCAGAAGTAGTGGTGGTGACTAAGAAACTCTTCCAGAGTATGAGGAGAACCTTGTGCAACAAAAGCCTATCAGTGGATTTAAGGAAGAGAGTTTTTGGATGCTATGTGGAACCAGTAAAGACAAATCGTACTGAGTCATGGACAAGCATAGGAATCATTGGAGGAAATGGGAAGTGGTCAGCCACAACATACTAATTGGACATGTTAGTCAGGGTCAGGCAAAATATACTGACCAAGACCATCATGCAGCCCTTCCTGGAAACGGGTTGTTTTCACGATAGGATAGGTGAGGAGTCGACATGATACCTGCAGTAGTGAGCGACACGCAGATGAAGTCTTAATCTAATAAAAAATAATCAGCATGGGTTTACTAGAGGGAGATCGTGCTTACCAAATCTATTAGAATTCATGGAGGAGGTTTCTAAAAGATTTTCTTATTATTTCGCCGATTGGAGCAGGCTGACATTTTGTGAAAGGTGAAGTAGGTTGTTGGGAAAGATCTTTATTGAGTAGATCTGTTTATTTTGTTTGTTTAGATATAATAACTACGTTTGAATTGGAAACTAACAGTTGTGTCGATATTATAATCACAGTATCGATACCTTGTTGTGATTTCCATGGATTTCTATCAGAGCGACCGGTTAAGTCCAAATTTTTTTTTACTTTTCAATAAATTTTCACCTTCATCTTTTTGTATCTCAGAAACTAACAAAAACAACAAGTTCTTTATTCATTTGTGTCTTTACACACAAGAAAATCATATTTATTGACCAACAAACAAAAAACTTAGTTAACTGCGATTGTAAAATATAAAGTTACGAAAAGTTTTGCCAAAAAATGTAGCGTGCTAAAGGTTAACCATACCTGAGTGTTCTCCACAAATGTTTTGACTGATGCCTCAACTTGTGCTAGTTCTTTGGATTTGGCCTCATGGTCTCTCAATATAAAAGCCAAGGATTGCACTAAAGAAAAAGAGAATAATCATTAGTTTTGGATCCTCACCAGAACCTTTCTGCTTTCTGTGGAGCACAAGCCTTCAGCAAATATATACCAGGTCGTCCTGTTTGGTGTATAGTTGACATATCCATATCTGTTCAAGTTTATAAGGTTTACAGTATCTACAGGATAAGGTAACTGGTTCACATGCCCAAACCTCCTTATTCTGATTCTACTTCTTCAATCATCAACTAATGCTGTGCTGCTAGTCTGGTGAGGTTCATGAAGGAGACTGAGTTTCAGGTCTTCGCTGGTCCCCCATAGTTTTTCGAGCATGGTGGCTCTCCCAAGCCAGACTGCATCTCTTTGGTCTACATAGGTAGGTCAGTACTGCAGAATATGTTCTGGTGTTTGCTTGGGTGCTCCACAATCGCACATGGCAGTGTCCCTGAGACTCATTATATGGAGGAGGGCTTTGAGTCTACAATGTCCCGTTCTGAGTCTGAAGATCTTTGTCTGCCCAAGTTTGTCTATGCTGTAATTTTGTGTCTTGTATTCTTTGTGCTGGTCTCTCCATTCTGTCCTCATGGATTGTTATATGAGTGTCTTTTTCAGTATAAATGACATAGAAATATTTCAATTGAAGTTTAAACTTTGATTGGTTATTTTTAGACCAGCGATATACAAAGCTCAAAGATTGAAAAGAGGACAATGATTGAAGATAAAGTACAAAAACCGAAGATTACAAAAAAACTGCTGATGAATGTCAGGGATTGAAGACTGGGACAAATAGATTCTAGTCAAACATTTAAACTCAACTGTTTTTCCCCCGTCTTTCAATCTTTTTTTTTCTTTTGTCTCTCAATGTCTTTTCTTCTTTTCAAATTGCATTTCTTCAATTTGTCTCTCAAATTGTTTTTTGTTTTCAATGAAATAATTTTTTTTGTAAATTTCTTTCAATTTGTTTTTTTCGGTCCTGCAAGTTTTATACATTTTAAACTTAATTTGTTTTTGTTATTTTTCAATTTGTTTTGCAAGTTGTTTTTTTCACATTTTAAACACCTTATTTTATTTTTCAATTTGTCTTGCAAGTTGTTTTTTACATTTAAAACTGTTTTCCTTCAAATTTTCATTGCAAGCTTTTTACATTTGTAACTCAAATTGGTTTTTTTCAATCTGTATTCCAAGCTGTGTTTTACATTTGAAACTCAGTTACTTTTTCCTTGTCTTTTTTTTTCCAAATTGTCTTTCAAATGTTTTTGCCATTTGTAATTTAACCCTACTAGACCTGAGGCACTGAACCTAACTGTTCCCCATACCAGGGCTCCTGAGCATTAAAGAGAAAAAAACCAACATGATATAGAAAAATGTTAGTTACATGCAAACAAGTGGTTAGAATAAGATGTAACTTTAAGACATTGTAGAAAATAGGTTTACCTTTCATCTAGCGTCAATATTCCACCTTTGTGTACCAATCAACCCAGGAAAAGGCCAAGAATCTGTCTCGAGTCATAACATTTCGAAATCCAGGAGTAAACCCAACAAAGAGCCCTCATTTGTCCAATAATCCTGATGGGCTTTATACATGAGTATTCCATATAGATCCTCAGTCCAAGAAAAGCCTTCATCTCATCACTCGTGCTCTCACTGTCTGTTTCACTTGAACTGGAAAAGTATTCTTGATTAAATTCTGACTCCTCAGAGTCTGAATCACCCAAATTATTGATCACCTGTTGGACTGTCATAAGCCTAGACTTACTTTGCTTTCCTGTTGAAGTGCTTGGTTCATCAGCCGCTCGTTTCATTGACAATGTTCCGAATTTGTTTACGTTAAACCCCACAAAATCAATTCAAACATGGGGGCAGACATTTGCAATGACTAACCATGAAGATTGACCACGATTGGTTGGTTATTTTTAGATTCTGACGCATTTTATTCACGTACTACCCAAAGTACCGTAAATTCGGTCCAGCGGCAGTTAAGGAAATTACCGGAAATAGGGTAAATCGGTCTGGTAGGGTTAAGCTGTTTTTTCCTTGACCATTTCCTTTATTGATCATGTTGTCCAGTCAGGTGAATGGTGCACAGTGTGGAAAGAAATAGTCTTACTGTTTTCTTCTCAGCATGTCGTAAAATGAGACTAGCAATCTCCTCACTTAAAACGTTTGCTTTTGAAGCCGCCACTGAAAATTATCAATGGATACAGACTGCATGTAAAGGAAGTGATAATGGCTAAATGATTCAAGTTAGTTTTTCGCCAGTTTGGATCTTCTTTCCCAGCAATCTACTTACCAGTCACATTCTGAGCTACTGCTGCTTCCTGTCTTTTTGCCTGTCGAAAAAGAGACAAAATATTTTAAAAATAAGTCCCATAGCAGAAACCCATCAGGGATGAAGTGTTTGAGACTACATTGTACCAAGCCACAGCTTGTGTGAGCTGGAGTTGCCAGTTTCCCTCTTCGCTGTCTTTCGTTTGCTAACCATAGGTCAAATAACCATTTACAAATGAAACCCCTAAACTTAACGTCTGTATACTGTTTTAGAAGACTCTGCAGAGTCTGTGTGCAACCAGTTTCATTTACATTTCCTTGCTCTAAAAGCTATGTGCATCCAATCTGTTCTTAAATGCATTAATTGTCCTTGCCTCTACTACTTCCTGTGGCAAAGCATTCCGCATCCATCACTCTCTGACTAAAAAAATATTTCTCATTTCTAATCTAGACCTTTCTTTACTTAATTAATAACTATGCAGTCTTGTTCTTGTAGGTGGTTGTATTTTTAGAATTTGAAAAACTTATTATAGTCTATTTTATCCATTCCTTTGATTATCTTATAAACCACCTCAAATTCTTATCTTTTCTAGACACTGTAGGTCGGTTTTTCTCAGTATTTCCTCATGACTGTAATTCTGGAATCCCCCCCATCAGCTTTGTCGCTCTTCTTTGCATCCTTTCCAGCATGTTTATATCTCCTCTAAAATAAAAACTCCACACCTGTACATAGCTGGGTCAACTGAAGAATGCCAGTAATGGGAGTTGAACCCGGAACCTTTATCTTCGGAAGTTCTAACCCTAGACTAATCAGACATGCACGCCTGTCAAAAGGAAGTAAAATGATTTTATCTCCGCTTGGAGCGTACCAATGCTACTGGTGTGGGATCTGCGGTCCTGCATGTTGGGATTCATGACAATAAACAAGCTGACATCTTGGTTTCACAAGCACGGATTATTAGCACACTAGATATGAATAGATATATTTTTAGCAGCAAAGATAGCACTGTGGATCTACATTGCCATGCTGTTTTAGTTCATTATGGATGCTGCCAGACCATGGATTTGCAGGGAATTTGCACTACTCTTGTGTTCACGGAAACGTGTTGTTGTTTTCCATTTGGACTGGTTAATTCGTTTTTTTTTATTTCTTCCATCCGATTATTCTGGAATGGATATCGCTATATGAATAGCACTACGCTTAAACCTGTGTTGTATTTCACAGTCTAGTTCACACGGTGGAACTTCATGAGATTGGCGCCCTTCGCCTTAGATGCAAACAGTGTCGGTGCCCAACTCACTCACACGCTGAGTGATGTCCCTATGACCTCTTGTGGTTATGGGAAAGACACGACATCAGATGTCTTCCTCCCTCCATTGCCTTACGAGATAAATGTTTACGGGAAGGCTTCTGGAGTAAACCCTAAGGAAAAACCTGCATCCTGTGTTATCTCCAGTCATCTCGATAAATATCTTGCCACTGGGCAAGGGTAGCTCAAGACCAGAGGTTGACAAAAGGCACAGTTTCTTCCTCACAAATCAGCGGGCAAGTCTCCCATTTCAGCGGACACAGCAAGAGAAAATACTGTCCACACAGCTGGAACAAAGAGAGTGGTCTTCATCACTTGTGATGGACGAATATCAGATAAAAATAGGAGTGACATTTTGAAGTTTATCTATGCCTGGATGATGACATTGCAGTAGAGGAATCAGCATACATTATGACAACCTCCAGTACGAGAATGTAAACGGATGCAGTGACCTCAGCTCTGAGAGAACTATCTCCTTCATTTTCGTTCTCAAACTCTTGCTACCAAGCCCTAAAAAAAGCTTTGCAAGTATCAGGATGTTGCCCGGAGAACAGAATGCATTGTGTCATAGTTTACATCTTGACTGTGATATTTGTAATATTTACACCTTTCAGTCCGACACATCCGACTTCAGCTGGCATTTTTTGGGTACCAAGTTGCAGCCTGTTGATCACCACGTGGAGGTTGAGAAGGGTCTTGGCAGTTCTGTGTCATTTGCCCTGACGCTAGTAGTCAGCTTTGAGTCACTGGCCACTGCAACTCATGCCCCCTACTCAGCATCTTGATCCCAGATGACTATCTGAGACCCCTTTAACAAGGGCAGCCAACATGCATACTCCCAATCCTTACTTTGGAAGATATAGAAGGTCTGGCTAAGGCATGAGTGGATAGCAGGCCTCAAGCCTCCAGGGCCTGATTTGGATACACTGTACTGGACATACTGGGGTTCAGGGCAATAAAAACAATTGACATTCTGATTACACAAGTACATATTATAGACATAGATATGGATAGGAGTAACATTTTGAAGTCTATCAACGACTGCCTGTTGGATGGTGACACTTCTTCTTCTTCGATTAACTGATGCTGTGCTTCTAGCCTGGTGAGGTTTATGAAGGAAGACTGTACGTTTCAAGTCTTCGCAGGTCCCCCAGATTTTCAAGCATTGGTCGCTTCCCCAGGCCAGACTGCCTCACTTTATTCTGCATGTGGGGCAGTCCTACAGGATATGTTCTGGTGTTTTCTTGGGTGCTCCGCAATCACACGGTGCGGTGTCTCTAAGACCCATCCTGTGGAGGTGGGCCTTGAGTCTGCAATGTACTGTTCTGAGCCTGAAGTGAAGATCTCTGTCTGCCCATCTCTGCCAAGTTTGTCTATTCTGTCAGTGTCTGGCTTTTATTCTTTGTGCTGGTCTCTCTATTCTGTCCTCATGGATTGTTTAATGAGTGTCTTTGCTTCTTTATAGCTCTGTGGTGAGTCTGCGAATGGCAACTTCCGGCTTTTGTGAGCTCATCTGTTTTCTTGTTTCCAAGGATCCCACAGTAGGCCGGAATCCACTGTAGAACGAGATCTGTTTTTCTACTTCATGGCTGTAGTGCAATGTGAGGCTACTCATTAAGCTCACAACTATAGCGATCACAGCCTTGATACCCACCTCATTGGCCAGACTGCTGTGACACAGCCTGTTTCCATCTGATCACTGCCGTTTCAGTTTGCAGATGGCAACTGATATGATATTGGGTAACTATTTTAATTTCCTCGCTGCCTTCCATTTCCTAACAGTGAATATCCATTAAAACAGAGGTTTGAACCTAGAGCCATTGCGACAAAACACAAGTACTCTACCAACTCACACATTCAATCATTCCTCGTTTTCACCCACACTTACATCTGCTTCTGCCGCATGTTTCTTTTTATCCATCTCTCTTTGCTGATCTTCTTCTGCTTTCACTATCTGTTCAGTATCCTCTGAGGACAGAGTGAAGGAAATTTCTTTAGTACTATTAGACTTGAAGTCGTGCTCATCAATTTTACAATCACAAACAAATAATTAATTTTAACCTTTACGGCTCGGGAGTCAGCACAAATGGACCGATGTCATGAAAATAAGGCGTGCGGGTCGCCGGTCTGGGACTTACAATGTCCGTGCATAGCGACAGTCGTTCTAATCAAAGTAAAAACGAACGGCTACGTAGTAACAGTCTGAACAATACTGCTCTTTAGATTGAAGAGAGTTCCGACTTCCATCCTGTATGGACGGATATCAACAATGGTGATCGTGGAATTAGTTTTAGAAGTTTGGAAATGATTTCTGATGTTTTTCGGTTGGATTTGAAGATTCACCGATTGTTGAGAATGGGGGAGTCAAGTTTCTGCAACGGCTTTTTCCGAGGTAGATCTATTTAGATTGTTTATTTAGATACAATAATTACATTTATAGTTGAAGTCACAGACATAGCCATTACGACAAACATCGGTAATCCGTTGTTTTTGTTTTTCAACTGAGGGATGCTGAAAGCGTGAGAATCTATGTGGGCTTTTTTCTAAACACTATCACCATAATTTTTTTTTAAATTTCAGAAACTAACACACACAACAAGAACACAAACAAATTCTTTGTTCATTTATTTCTCTACTCGCAAACAAATCATATCAATAGACCATTAAATAAAAATGTTACAAGCTCTTAAAGTAGCAAACATAGTTAAACTCATAGCTTCATTTGACCCAACTTGCCCGTGCACAAAACATAAGTTGAAATCCAATCGACTGATGTCAACTTCTAAAATGTTGTGTTATGTTCTGTCATTAAGTTTGTGTCATTTTTGTTTCTTTTAGGTAGTTAGTTTTCTTTCCACTAATGCCATAAAGCACCATGGTGATCTTAACCGTTTGTAATGCTCCAAGTGAGTTGCATCAGTCAATGTGAGCTTGTGTCGCTGCACAATCACTATAATGTAGTCTATCCACCTGCCTTGCGGCCGTCACCTACCCTGTAGCCAGATCTACCAGTGTTGTAAGCCATCAGTGGAAGTTGATGAGAATGCATTCTCATGAGATGACCAAACCAACTTATTTTGTGCCTGGAAATGTATTCTGCACAAGACGTAGTGTCAACCATACTGCGGATGTCGTCGCTTCGAATTCTGTCTTTCCATTTACACCTGATGACCTTCCTCAAACACTTAATTTCACATGTCAAAATTCTGCTTCACGCACCCGGGACAGAGGCCATGATTGGCAGAAGTAGCACATATCAAACTAATGCTTGGGTACCTAAGAAGTGGTGACAGCTGATAAGTTACTGCAGACGCTTTCTGACACCTAGGCTCAATTTTTCTGTCAATTATGCCGTCTGTCCAAATACTTGAACTCATGATTTTGTAAAATAACTCAAAACATGACTGACAATCCAGCGAACGTGTGACTTTTATTTAATATAGTAATTTTCATCCAGCCCATATTTACTAATGTGGTGAATTTGTAAAATTGTCCTGTGTGTGCAAATGAAATTTGGATTTCCAGACACGAGAAATGATTTATTATTGAATCAGATAAAAGATCACGATGTTGATTAAATGTGGATATTCATTGCGGTCAGATTTAGACTTTACTAGGTCACAGAAGAAAGTAACTGTGGTAATGCTTTTGAGGGATGAATGCAGAAATACACCTGATATCGCAAGCATGCAATATTTATACGTCGTATTTTGGTCTCCATATTAATTACTTTTAACGTATGATGCTAATATATGTCCTTAGTCAACCTGTACTTCTACAAGGGCAGATGCTGTTCCAATGCATGTTCCAATTCTGGTATGAGCTTGATGTAGCCAGGAGAAGGGTTTCCTGCTTAGCGGGCTAGGCTCGAGGAGCTTAATACTCCGCTTTGTTCGAACAAGCGATTACAAAGAGTGGTTAACCGATATGAGAGTTCATCTTAATAGACTCAAACACTAGAGCAAAGTAGACCCACATCCTGTTAGGCGCCATCTATGTTGCTCTAAACAAACCACCTAACCATGGCCGGTGTTATGCCATGTCACACAGTCGCCTCTTACGACATGCTCTCTGTGAGGCAGTGGTACTGTTCTTGTCCTTGTCATACACAAAGACCCTGGCAGACCACTAATATATGATAATATATTATAAAATTTGAGGCCTTTGAAATGTGGGTATTGAGAAAACTTGGAAAAGTTTCTTGAAAAGATAGTAAACCAAGCAGTGAGGCTCAACTCCAGGTGGAACAGAGACTTCGGAAGGAAATAAAAAGCAGAAAAGTAAAATATTTTGCTAAAGGTTATTTTATAAAGAAGAGTAGAGGACAAGAGAGCCAAAGGGGGACTGGGTGCAGATGGACAGACAACATGAAGATGTGTTCGGGACACAGTTTAACTGAGTGTACCAGCCTGGAGCGACCAGAGACAGCTGGAGATCTATTACCGTCAACCTCCGTGGTGGAGACAGCACTTGATGATGACTAATATATATTTAATAATAAATACACAATGTCACTGATAATTTAATTATATGTCTTTATGTGGCAATTTTAGCTCAATTTGATAAACATTAATGAGTTTTGCTTTACACATTCACTCCCAGGAGCCGCTGACAGCGGGTCGTAGGTTTATCAAATAGGACCAGGAGCCGCTCACAGCGCCATGTTTGGTTTAGTTAGAAACTAATGTAAAAAAAAGACTCATCGCATTAAAATTTTTTAAGAACTACAGGAAATGACCTTTCCTTATCAAAACGTAATCAAACGTGTTGATATCATTGTCAATTGAAGCAAATTTATTCGTTTA
Organism: Ariolimax columbianus; assembly: GCA_036924085.1. Taxonomy (NCBI): domain Eukaryota; kingdom Metazoa; phylum Mollusca; class Gastropoda; order Stylommatophora; family Arionidae; genus Ariolimax; species Ariolimax columbianus. The sequence continues at coordinate 51,669,953 of JAVGWX010000012.1, forward strand.
AAATTTGTTACGAAGTTGTGTTAAATTGTTTACCATGGCAACCGGCAAAACGATTCACATTCAGCACTCGCACTCCTTGCCTTACTGCCGAACAAACTAGGAAATTGTTTCAGGAGATTTCTGATAGATCTAGTGACCTCGAACATTGCAAAAACAGCGTGGACAGTGATTTTAATTATTCTGATAGTAATGTAGTAGTAATGACAGCACAGTCAACTCAGATCGTCAGGTGCTTGACCAATTGGCAGGTAGCGACTACAGGCCAATTAGGCTAGAAATTGATATGGAAGTAGGCCCCCAGGAAATAAAACCGCTGCCACATTGGAACTATAGACGAGCCGACTGGGACAGATTTGCAATGCTGACAGATGGACTGTGTGAAACCATCAACACATGAAATAACAATGTGAAACCTATGGTGGAAATCCCTAAGCAAAGCAATACTGCTAGCAGCCACCAAAACCATCTCAAGAGGGGCAAGGAAAAACTACAAGCCATATTGGAATCGTGAACTGCAGAAAGCGGAGGATGAAGTCTCAAAGGCTAGGAACATGGCAGAGATAGAGCAATCTATGGAAGCCAATATAGCCCTCAAGGCCATCACTGCGAAATACAAAAGAACACTTAACCAAATAACAAGAGACAGCTGGAAAAAAACAACAGAAAGCCACTATTTAGACAAAGAAGGGAACAAACTATAGCATTTAGTCAGAGCCATGAATGACGACACACCATCAAATAAACAAATTACCATCAAGCAGGGCGACAACATGCTTACCAGAAAAAAAGCAGCAAACGCCTTTATAGAATATTATGCCAGAGCAAACCACATTGATGTCCCTACAGACAGGCATACAGACATTAGTGAAGAACAAAAGGGCCAGGACAACATCAAGATGGCACCAGGAGTACATGATGGCAAAACTAACAATGAATGAAATGGATGAGGCCATGAGAACTTTAAAGAAAAAGAAATCGCCCGGAAAAGATGGGGTAACAAACGAAATGCTGATAGGGTTGGGCCAAACAGCAAAGAGGAAGTTACTATCAGTCCTAAACCAAAGTTGGAAAAGGGGAATTGTACCGCGGGCATGGAACGATGCTGTACTTATACCAGTACTAAAGAAAGAAAAAGATAGAACAGATCCAAATGGATACAGGCCTATCAGTCTACTGAGCTGTGTAGGTAAACTGATGGAGCGTATGATGAACACCAGACTGATGTGGCACCTGGAAGAAAAATACATATTAATCCCACAGCAAGCAGGATTTAGACAACACAGATCCACTGAGGACCAGATCACTCTCATAGCACAGGAAATAGAGGATGCTTACCAAGAGAAAAAGCATACAGTAGCGGCTTGAGTGGATCTAGAGAAGGCATTTGACAAGGTGTGGAAAGAGGGACTTAAAGTCAAGCTACGAAGAAGTGAAGTATCTGGAAAAATGTACAGATGGATCAGCCACTACCTCGAAAACAGAACAGCCAGAGTTCAAGTTCAAGGGCAGATGGGCAAAAAGGTGACACTGGAGCAAGGAGTACCCCAAGGGGGGGTACTGTCACCCCCACATTTCCCGGTGTATATAAACAACATCACAGAGAATATACCAAGAAGAGTCCACAGCTCCATGTTTGCAGACAATCTGGCTATGTGGACCTCTGAAAAAAATCTCACCGTAGCAAACAATCGGATGCAGCAGGGCCTAACATCGTTGGAGGAGTTGGCGAACTCATGGCTGGTCAAAATAAACGAGGAAAAAACAACATGTACGATATTCTCGCTTTCAAATAAACCACAGAACACCAAAATAAGTCTTAACGGCAAATATCTGCGGCCAAACGACAACCCAAACTACATGGAAGTCACATTTGATCGGCGCATGACATGGAAAAGTCAGATCGAGAGAAACCGAATGAGAGCCAGACAAAGAATGGCAATCATGAGGAAACTTGCTGGCACAAGCTGGGGAGCAGACGAAAGAATACTAAAGAAACTGTACACTGGAATAGTGAGACCAGTTCTCGAGTATGGCATTGTGGCATGGACAACAGCAGCAAAGGCGAACTTTAATAAAATTAGCAAACTTCAAAACCAAGCCATGAGAGTTATAACAGGAGGCATGAAGTCAACGCCATTTGTAGAACTTGAAAAGATTACAAATCTGCAATACATGACTGACAGAAGAGACTGCAGAGCCCAACAGCAAGCAGAGAAACTCAGAAGACTGACAGACCATCCGTCTTCTTTCTTTCTTCTTCTTTGTACGCTGTCAGACATCAACCTGTATTTGTTCGAAGAAAGCGGCGGTCATCCTGAGGCTGTCAACAGTGCCATAGAGCTTGTCTAGTGTTGCCACTGGTGATGGCCACATGTGCTTTCTCTGGTCCTCGTATATCGGGCAGTTTTGCAGTAGATGTTCAGCGATCATTTTCCCTGTACCACAAGTGCATTCGTCAGTGTCACCTATCTTCAGTTTATTGAATATGTGGTACCTCAGTCTGTTGTGGCCTGTGCGGAGTCTGAAGACCACGACCTGCTCTCTTCTGTTCAACTGGTAGTAGGCATCATTTTTTGAGTAGCCAGTATGTTCTGTTTCCCATTTGGCCATGTATCTGGCCCTAATGAGCCTTTTTTACTCTTCGTAGGTCACACTAGTATCTGGTTGTGGTAGTCTTGCACCTTCTTTTGCCAGTCTGTCTGCCTCTTCGTTGCCTTGGATGTTACAGTGGGATGGAACTCTTTTTGGTGCTGCCTGCTGGCATAGTTGACAGAGTACTGCTCTTAAATCATTATTTTCAGTATTTTTAGTGCTGTAACTACGGCCAGGGCATCTATAAACAGGACTATCTGGCTTTCATTGCCTTCGCCTGTCAGCATTGCTTCTACTGCAGCCCTCAGTGCTTCTTCCTCTGCTCTGAAATTGCTTGAGAATTTTCCAGTTGCCACTGACAGTGTTGTTTTTCTACCATTTGGTAGGCTCAGGAATACCCCTGCCCCTCCATTCTGCGTTGTTTGTTACAGACCCGTCGGTGTATGCATGAGTCCAGTCCATGCTTGGGTGGTTTTCCATTATGTACCTTAGGGTTATGTCTCTTCTTTCTTTTTCAGTCTGCCTGTTTTTGTTTACAATACCTGGTATATTTTCTACCACCTCCGGAATGATATGCTGCTTCCATGTGGATTTGCATACAGTAGGGATGGGCTTTGGTATTGTAACGGTGTTCATAGGGTCTTTTCTCAACTTTGCTTTGGCTATTTCTACAAAGTTTCTCCGCTTTAGCTTCCCATTTCCAAATCTATTTAGTCTCTGATGGTTCCATCCCATTGTAACATCCAAGGCAACGAGGAGGCAGACAGACTGGCAAAAGAAGGTGCAGACTACCACAACCAGATTCTAGTGTGACCTACGAAGAGTACAAAAGGCTCATTAGGGCCAGATACATGGCCAAATGGGAAACAGAACATACTGGCTACACAAAAAATGATACCTATTACCAGTTGAACAGAAGAGAGCAGGTCATGGTCTTCAGATTCCGCACAGGCCACAACAGACTTAGGTACCACCTATTCAATAAACTGAAGATAGGTGGCACTGACGAATGCACTTGTGGTACAGGGAAAATGACCGCTGAACATCTGCTGCAAAACTGCCCGACATACGAGGACCAGAGAAAGCACATGTGGCAACACTAGACAAGCTCTATGGCAGTGTCGACAGCCAAAAAAATACAGGTTGACGTCTGACAGCGTACGAAGAAGAAGAAGATATACTGGTGTATATCAATATGTTATAGATACAATGAATAAGCTTTGATTTTTTTTTTCTTAGCAAATTATTTTTTTTTACCCAAGAAAATAGGTAGATAAATGAAAACAATTATAAATATTTTTATATGTGCATGTTCTTGGATGATTTATACTCATAAATAGATATACTACATGGAAACTATCAAGAAAAAGACATCAAATGTCTTAGAACACCAGGATTTGGTTGTAAGTAGAACCGTGGAAGACAGAACCAGGTGGATAGGAAATGTTAGGGTAATCCTAAACCGCTGTGGGATCAACTACAGCAATGAGCCTGACCTTTGACAGACGCCTAGGGCTCATCACGAAACCTCATGGGCTTGTAAAAGGTCATACAGTTAAAGTGAGTAAGCAAGTCCAGGCAGCAGTGAAAAATGCAAATGCAATATTATTTATGATAGAAAAGAAATATAAAACATAGGAGTAAGGAAGTGAGAGTCAAAATGCAGAAAGCATTGCCATCTGGAAAGGATACAAAAAAGAGCAACAAAGCTGATAGTGGGACTCTAGAATTACAGTTATGAGGAAAAACTCAGAAAAACCGGCCTACAGTGTCTAGAAAAGAGTAGAATTCAAGGTGACTTAATACAGGTTTATAAGATAATCAAAGAAACGGATAAACTCTAACAAGTTTTTCAAAATACAGCCACCTACAAGAACAAGAGGGGATATATCTACAAATTAACTAAAGAAAGGTCCAGATTAGGTATTAAGAAATATTTTTTAGTCAGAGAGGGGTGAATGCTTGGAATGCATTGCAACAGAAAGTAGTGGAGGCAAGGACAATTAATGCATTTAAGAATAGATTGGATGTGCCTAGCTTTTAGAGCAAGGTAAATGTAAATGAAACTGGTTGTATACAGACTCTGCAGAATCTTCTAAATCAGTATGTTGTTGTTGTTATCCCACAGCTGCCGAGCAAGCCTGCTCTTGGCAGCCCAATGCAATTCTTATACAGATACAGGTCTTCTTCAGTTATTTCACTGCTCCGTAGTGTGTTGGCAGTGCTTGTAAGAATCTCTTACTCATGTCCGGAAGCGTCTTGCACTCAATGAGTAGACGTCAACCTGTGTCATTTGGAAGAAAGCAATGTCTGCACAAGGGTAGGTGCTGGGGATTGATACGGTTCAAGTGGCTATTGACTCTGGCGTTTCCTGTTCGGAACTGAAAGATGAGACTATGATCTCTTCTATGTAGTTTATTTATGTCATTGTTACTTTTTGGCTGTGAGATTTCGCTAAATTCACTGAGACCTGTTCTAAACCAGTAAAAATACGTTAAGTTTCGTCAATAAAACACACCAAAAAAAAAGAGTGGGAGAGAGAGATAAAGGGAGAACTTCCTTCATTCCTCACCAATTTGTTTCTCAAGTAAGTTGAGTACTTGACAACTCGTCTGTTTATCCTTCTCAAGTTTGTGGACTAGCTCATCAAGATTCGGATGGTTCTCGGCCACTTGTATCTGTAAGCAAAGGTAAAGTTAGTACCTTCGAAACAGAGATGTACAAACTGGGGTCGTGACGCTTTATTGGGATCCTTAGTACTTATTATCTGGAATTATGGCTCTTTTTGGGGGGATTCCTAATACTTATTATCTGGAATCATGGCTCTTTTTGGGGGGGGGATCTCTAGTATGGCTCTTTTTTTTGGCGATCACGACTCTTGTTTGGATCCCTAGTACTAATTATCTCGGATCATGAATTTGAGATTCCTAGTTCTAATTATCTGGCAAAATGACTATTTTTGGGGATCCCTAGTACTTATTATCTGAGATCGTGACACTCCCTTTTGGGATCCCTAAAACTTATTATCTGAGATTGTGACACTCCCTTTTGGGATCCCTACTACTTATTGTCTGAGATTGTGACACTCCCTTTTGGGATCCCTACTACTTATTATCTGAGATTGTGACACTCCCTTTTGGGATCCCTACTACTTATTATCTGAGATTGTGACACTCCCTTTTGGGATCCCTACTACTTATTGTCTGAGATTGTGACACTCCCTTTTGGGATCCCTACTACTTATTATCTGAGATTGTGACACTCCCTTTTGGGATCCCTAAAACTTACATTTTACATTTTGATTTTAGCTCAATTTTTGTCAACAATAATTTTGTTGTGAATAAAACTGACACTCGGAATTCTGGCATTTTTGCCCAGACTGGAAAACACAAATCATCAAAATTAGCCGGGACTGAACAAACAATGTCACTACTGTGACAGATTTAGTCTGGGCAGACATATCTTGTCTCCCTATTGACACATTTTTGTTGCCTATGGTAGCGCGCAAGCGCAGCTGTATACTGGTATTAGACCGGACCACTCACGCCGGCAAGCGCAGTGGTGGAGTAATAGCGACGCCATTTTGAAAAAGTAGCCCAGACAAAAAAATAGTTTTGTGTTATAAAAATGGCTGACTGGCAGGGCCCCGGAGAACACAAAGCATTACACGAGAGATAGACGAAGCATTAGACGAGAGATAGACGAGGCATCAGACGGCGTAGCAGAGAGGAGAACACGAAGCATTACACGAGAGATAGACGGGATCAGACAGCATTGGAGAGAGAGACGGACAGTCTGCGATTTCTTCTTCTTCTTCTTCTGCGTACACAGTCAGACAGTAACCATTATTTTTTCGAAAAAAGCGGCGGTCATCCTGAGGCTCTCGCTACTGCCATAGAGCTTGTCTTGCAGTTCCACTGGTAATGGCCACATCTGCTCTCTCTGATCCTCGTATGTCGGGCAGTTCTGCAGCAGATGTTCAGTGGTCATTTTACCAGTACCGCACGGGCATTCGTCGGTACTCCCTATCTTCAATTTGTTGAATAGGTGGTACCTCAGTCTGTTGTGGCCAGTGCGAAGTCTGAAGACAACGACCTGCTCTCTTCGGTTCAACTGGTAATAGGCATCGTTTTTGGTGTAACCAGTATGTTCGGTTTCCCATTTGGTCATGTATCTGGCTTTGATAAGCCGTTTTGACTCTTCGTACGTCATACTGGTATCTGTTTGTGGTAGTCTTGCACCTTCTTTTGCCAGTCTGTCTGCCTCCTCGTTGCCTTGGATGTTGCAGTGTGCCGGGACCCACTGTACCACTACCCTTTTTGGTGCGGACTGCTGGCACAGTTTGCAGAGTGCTGCTCTTAAGTCATTAAGCTCAGTGTTTTTCTGGCTTTTTAGCGCTGTGACTACGGCGAGAGCATCTGTCAGCAGGACTATATGGCTCTCATTTTCACTGTGTGTCACCATTTCTTCCACTGCCGCCCTCAGTGCCTCTGCCTCCGCTCTGAAATTGCTTGTGTACTTACCAGTAGCGAATGACAGTGTTATTTTTCTGCCATTTGGTAGGTTCAGGAATGCTCCTGCCCCTCCGTTCTGTGTAGTGTTTGTTACAGAACCGTCGGTGTATGCATGGGTCCAGTCCATGCTTGGGTAGCTTTTCGTTATGAAGCTTAGGGTAGTGTCTCTCCTTTCTTTTTCAGTCTGGCAGTTTTTGTTTGCAATACCTGGTATGTTTTCTACCACCTCTGGAAATATATCCTGCCTCCAGGTAGGTTTTCGTACAGTAGTGATGGGTTTTGGTGTTGTTAGTGCGTTTATGGGATCTTCGTGCATCTTTGCTTTGGCTATTTCTGCAAAGTTTCTCCGCTTTAGTTTCCCATTTCCCAAATTGTTTAGTCTTTGGTACATTGGGTGGTCCGTCAGTCTTCGGAGTTTCTCTGACTGCAGCTGGGCTCTGCAGTCTCTTCTATCAGTCATGGATTGCAGTTTTGTAATCTTTTCAAGTTCTACAATTGGCATTGACTTCATGCCACCTGTTATAATTCTCATGGCTTGGTTTTGAAGTTTGTTAACTTTATCGAAGTTCGCCTTCGCTGCTGTTGTCCATAGTCTGCGATTTGAAGGAAGAGACATTTGCAGAGAGAGGGAGCGTATAATTTGCAGATAGACTGTACGATTTGAGAAGATAGACTAGGAGACATTTGCAGAGAGAGAGAGCATATGATTTGCAGGTAGACTGTACGATTTGTGAAGATAGACTAGGAGACATTTGCAGAGAGAGAGAGCGTACGATTTGCAGGTAGACTACCTGTGCAAAGAGAGACTGTGTGACTTATATTACGCGATTTTTTTTTAAAGAGCCATTCATTGAAGAGGGAGACAGTTGAGCGCTGCACCCTAAGAGGTCATCAGCACGAGTTGCACGGCTTTCCAGGTCCGACTCAATTACACGTGGTTTTCGAGCACCAGTTCCAGGTATTCAAAGTCTACACCTGTGAGTGCCATTTCATTTAGGCTGGGGTGTGACCAGCACCAGCTACGTGGACAATCCTCTGAGCAGTTGGCCATAATTGCCCGCTGGGGGAGTGAACGCTGCCATCTCCAACGTGTGTTGACCCGCGACACGTTATCACGTGGTCGGCCGGCCCCTGGTCAACACACGACAATTCAAGCCTGCGGCTGCTGATTTAGCTTTTTCCTGACATACACAGCACAATTCGTCAAGCGGCACGAAGGAACAGGACCAAGGGCAATCTACCTGGGTTGAGGTCGCAATACGTAGTACTTACCGGCACTGTTCCGGCCATAATTCAGAATCGCGTTACGTCACGGCAGACCAAGCATGGGAAAGGTGACTGTTGACAATAGTTTAAGTGTAGGGGAAGAGATTGTTAGGCTAGGTAATCCCTGGATAGGAGTGTGTGAGTTGCGAATAGAAGAGTGCCAGTGTAGTAAGGAATTAAAAATGTGTGTTTCACTAAGCTTATGGTTAATTGTGTTAGATTCTTTTAGATTAAGGTGTGTAGATGAAGAGCAGCCTTAGTTAAGTTAGATAGAGCAAGACCCTGTTCTCTCTGCTACACCACAAACAGCTTTGAACAACAACCAGACATTACAAACCTGAATAGCAAGACCAGTGCAGATTTTCTCTAACACCGCTCGGTATTTATCAACAACGTCTGGCAGTCGGGATTTGAACTTAAATCCGTCGTGTCGCTGGCCATAAGACTGTCGGATGCTGTCAATATCTTTCCACAGGCTTTGAAGCTTTGATATCTTTTCTTTTCTGCAAAGACAAGGGAATCTTAGTTTAAAAAGGTGGCAGACAGTTCAAGAACAAAGTCAGCTGGATAGTTCGTCAACCGATCAGCCTCACATCGAACAAGTCTATAGGTGCTCAGCTCTCTTTTTCAGTATATCCCCCAGCGTTTGTCGGCTCACGACACCAGTTCTGTGTTGGTTCACTAGTCTCCTTTGGCTTCCAGCGTAGCGTTCTTGTCTGGCCCTCCCTCTTATGATCTGACTTTCTTGCAGTTTGGTCAAAGTTCTGGACTCAGCGTCATTGCCTGAATGATTTAACCGCCCCGCCTCCCTAAGGGCATCCAGAATAGCAGCTCAGTCCATTGCTCATCCCCCTCTCACAATAGCACTACCTGCAAGCATGTCAGCACGTTCATTTCCCTTTACACCCGCGTGACCTGGCACGAAAATGAACCATAGTCTTGTTCTTGTTAGGGACTCAAGCCACAGTCTTCGACTCCAGCCCATCTCAATCTCCCTGAACATGCTCATAGAGTCAAGCCACAGTCTTCGACCCCAGCCCATCTCAATCTTCCTGAACATGCTCAGAGACTCAAGCCACAGTCTTCAACTCCAGCCCATCTCAATCTTCCTGAACATGCTCAGAGACTCAAGCCACAGTCTTCAACTCCAGCCCATATCAATCTCCCTGAACATGCTCATAGAGTCAAGCCACAGACTTCGACTCCAGCCCATCTCAATCTCCCTGAGCATGCTCATAGAGTCAAGCCACAGTCTTCAACCCCAGCCCATCTCAATCTCTCTGAGCATGCTCAGAGACTCAAGCCACAGTCCTCGACCCCAGCCCATATCAATCTGAACATGCTCAGAGACTCAAGCCAGTCCTCGACCCCAGCCCATATCAATCTTCCTGAGCATGCTCAGAGACTCAAGCCACAGTCTTCGACCCCAGCCCATCTCAATCTCCCTGAGCATGTGTCCATGTTTCTGGTGGGTATACTCTCCTAAGATATTCTTCTGTGATAAATTTCCTTTCTGAATCTGTCTGTTCCCTTTTTCCTTCTATGGTTTCAACCATCTTAGGGGACTTGGCTTTTTTCCATGGTTGGATTTGGGATGTTTATTTTAGATCTCTAACCACTGCCTGGCTTATAATTTGGTCTGCTCTTGCAAGTTCTTTTGTTTTTGATATGAAGTGATTTCTTTTTAATCTCCCTCTTCCCATGCGATTTATCCTGTCATATATTGGGTGATTAGGCATTTGTTTGAACTTTTCCCCCTGATGGAGTGTTACTACAACCTGCCACTTAACGCCCTTTTCAGGGCGTACAAAGGAATAAACTTACTCATTGTTTGCAATTAAACAACAAATGAGGTTTTTGGGGGGGAAATGCCTACAAATAATGCGATACGCACATTAGCTATTCTAAAAATTGATAGACAAGTTTTAGAGGTTAATTTAACTGCTAAGACTGTGTTGTGGCATTTTGAAAGGAGTTTTTTATTGTGTTATGAAAGACATGGAGACCAACAAAACAAACGGCAAAAACTTTTAACTTTCTTCAAATTTGTCCTATTTTCACGTCCGCGAAAAATGTTTCCTATTTTATGAGTTCGCAGGTGTGAGAAGATTGGGGAAACACTGCTTTAATGTATTTCCTGTCAAACACACGCATTTTCTCTCCATCCACCGATATCTTGTTCTTTCCAACAGTTTCACAGTAGTGATCATGTTATATCATGCCAAATTCTCAACAGCTTAAGTGGTTGTTTGCAAAAGTATCAAAACCGTTCAGCTTCCTAGGGAGCACAGCTTGCAGGCTGTACACACATCCCCATGAAACTGTTCAACACCATCTTGTTGGGTGTCCAATGCATGATGGTGTTAGAAAAGAGCTTCTTCCTCTGAGGTCAAAGGATACCGCTATATTGCATTGGGACAAAGGCCAGGAGCCCACAGGCTCCAGTCAACCAGAAGATCAGAAATAATATTGACATTTGAGAAAATTCTATATTAATTTATTTCTTTACTCACAAACATATCATATCAACATACTGTCAAATACAAAGGTTACAGTCTCTCAAAGTCTACAAGACACTACAAACATTGTTAAAAATGTAACATGATGAAACATAATGGAATAGCAGGGGAAAATTTTTTATGTAGAGTGATAACAGTTAATGCCCATCTCTTTGAGTGCATGGTGCTCAATAATGTTAGGAAAATCTTCTTCCTCTGATGCCAGATAGATGGAACGAATAATAATAAACAACTAAACGTCTGCAGATACCATTATGTCAAAGGACAAGAGCCACAATGCTGCTGGATATAACAACGACATGGTGCTTCCCCAAGTTGTCTTAGGACCTCTCTGAGACATTCCATGAGATCTGATTGTCTCACAATATCCTCCCTCAATGATAAAAACATTTGATAAAAGCAAGACTATGTTGTTGTTTGCGAATGCCCACAATAAGTAGGGTTTACTCTTTTGTGGGCCCTGAAAAGGACGTTAAATGGTGGGTTGCAGTAGCTTTCCTCACATCCCGAGCGTGCTGATGAAGGTAGACCAGGGTCCTCCAGGCGGTTGTGCTATGCTTGGCTATATCTGCGTGTGGCTCACTACTATGGGGATCATATCAATCCCTCACCTTTTTAGCCAGGCTGCTATGAAAACAGGGAGAACTGCGAGGAAGTAAAGGTGAGGGTCTCGGCCAGTATATTTTATCTGACCCTGACTAATATGTCTGATCAGTATATTTTATCTGACCCTGACTAATATGTCTGATCAGTATATTTTATCTGACCCTGACTAATATGTCTGATCAGTATATTTTATCTGACCCTGACTAATATGTCTGATCAGTATATTTTGTCTGACCCTGACTAATATGTCTGATCAGTATATTTTATCTGACCCTGACTAATATGTCTGATCAGTATGTTTTGCTTGACCAGACGTTAGTCTTCATGCCCCCGACCCCCCAAGCCTAAAGTTTATACATTTTTTTCACTCACCTTGTCCTCTCTTCTTCTTTTAACAATTCTCTTGTTCTTTCTATTTCCTTGTTTTTGATGTCGATTTTCTGTAGGAAACAAATCACAAAATGTGACACAATGTTTGGTGCAAGGCCTGTAAAACTTTAAATATTTGAGGCAGGTCTTTTTATTGTGGGTTTTCTTATTCTGTTTCAGTTAGGTGCCGCAAAGGCAGTCATTGAGGTGACAGCAGTCATTGAGGTGACAGCAGTCATTGAGGTGACAGCAGTCATTGAGGTGACAGCAGTCATTGAGGTGACAGCAGTCATTGAGGTGACAGCAGTCATTGAGGTGACAGCAGTCATTGAGGTGACAGCAGTCATTGAGGTGACAGCAGTCATTGAGGTGACAGCAGTCATTGTAGCTGGTTGCATCAGGACCAGTGAATCAAACAAACGGTGACTCACACACTCTATGCCCCTTTCTGGCTAATGGCTTTCATATTATATTGAGGGGACGGCGTGGGCTAGTAAGGTGGGAATCATCACAGTGATCCCCATAGTGTTGGTTCTACAGAGAAATAAAGCATTGCACTACAGCAGGGTAGCAAAGAGTAATCAGGGTCAGGTGAAATACTGATAAAGGCCATCAAATCCTCATTCGTGCTCCTGAATACAGTATCACGAGAGGAGAGGACAGAGCAGAAGTGTGTACAATCAAAGAACAGAATGCAAGAACCATCACACCCTTCGCTATTTACTAGGAGAAACTGAGCACTTATGGGTATGCCTGGAGTGCAGTGACGTCGATTCTTAGGACCAGAACAGAAGGTAGGCATAGAGCTCAGTGCCTCTCAGCTACCCTCACATGGATTAGCCCGCCAGTCAAAAACAGCATCCCGCAGTGAGGTCACAGCACATACTACAGCTGCTTGAATGTGGTAGATGGGAACCAAAGGTGGGCTAACTACTTCCTGAGGATGCTAACTACTTCCTGAGCTTGCCCCACCAGAAGTATTATTTACACCACACTGACCAATCCACACAGCGCACCTGTTAACCTCTGTATCCTCTCCCCTTTACAACGAGGTGGGGATTATCACTTTCCCCTATAGTGATCAACTTGTTGAAAAATAGCTGTAATACAGCAAGAAGGACCCACGAAAACCTTCTTCAGAATGTCCCACAATATGAGAAGAGCATCTACAACCAACTACCAGAGAAACACCATCAAGACTGAATAGCTCAGATACAAGTTGTCCTGAACAACAACAACAAACTGAACAATGAGAAATGAATACCTTCAAATGTTCTTCATGATCTTCTTTCAATCTCTGTTGTCTCCTATTGCCTTCTTCCATTCTGAATGACACACACAAAATTGATAAAATTAATTAACATAATAAAAAACAACCATTTGTCAATAAGAAAAGGTCCCTGGGCAGTGATGTGGACATTTGTTGTGGGTGTGGGTTTCACGCATATCTTAATCTTAGCTGACATTACACAGGGGCGGTTGACCCTATGCAGGTCCCAGCTCTGGTGTGAACTGGATGTAGCCGGGAGGAGAATTAACTGCTTAGTGGACTAAGTTTGAGCAGCTTATTACTCCGCTGCATTGGGACAAGTGCATCCACCTTAATAGACTCAAACGCTACAGCAATATAGATCCGCAGCCTGTTAGGTGCATTCTATGCTGCTCTTAAAAAAAACTACCTAACCATGACCAGTGTTATGCCTTGCCACAGTTAGTCAGTCGTCTCTTACGAAATGATCTCTGTGGGGCAGTGGTGCTATTTCTTGTCATACACAAAGACCCCGGCGGACCATTAGGGTCTTGCACATATTGCTGATATATGTTTTTGGGTGAGGATTTCGTGCATATTTTTGTTGTGGGTCAGGATTACTTGTACATATTGCTGATGTTCGTAGTAGGTTTCAGATATTTTTTGTGGTCGACGTTTTTTCAAAGTGTTTCAATGATAGATAGACAACCGGACTATAGTATAAATCGGCGGAAAATACTGCTCATTTGATCATCGAGAGTTCCACTTCCGCCCTGTCCAGTTGAACACAGTGGTGATTTAGATAATTTGTTTTAGACATTTGGAAATGATTTCTTTTGTTTTTCTCTTGGATTTGGCGAACCACCCATTATTGAGAATGGGAAAGTCAAGTTTTTGCAACAGCCTTTTCTGAGGTAGATCTGTTTATATAGATATAATAAATACGTTTATAGTGGAAACTAACAGATATGCTGATCTTGTAGACATTAATTATCCGTCCTCTGTGGAACGTAAGCAATTTTTTTTCTATCAAGGGATGCCGAAATATAGACTTACTATCTATATGTTTGTGCTGTTTTCCAAAACTATTATCTTCATCTTCTTGTGTCTCAGAAACTAACACACACACAACAAAAACACCAGCAAGTTCTGTATTCATTTATGTTGCTACACAGCACACAGCAAAATCATATCTATAGACCAAAAAATTAAAAAGGTTACATGCCCTCAAAGTCAACAACCATAGTAGAATCTGACGTCCTGAAAAAATAATGTGGTGGTGTAAATGATAAAATAACATTGCATAACATGTCTAATGGCTGAGCTGGAACTATTCTTATTTCATTGGAGACATTCTAATCCATATTTTACGAGGTGTGGTTAAATGAAACCAGACCTAACTACACCAAGTGAACGATGCGCATGATTAGGTCACTTCTGATGTAAACATCACATACCAACAGTCAAATTTGCAAAATGTCATTATCCTCCGACTCATAGTTTCCTCAGCAGGCCCTTTAAAACATGCGGGTGTGATACGGAATCCATCCAATGTTGATCAGTGAGCGGTTTCTAACAGCTGAAGGATGTCGACCAGTTGACATTCATTGCAGAATGCAGGCAGTGCATGGTGACAAAAGTGTGTCGAAGACAACAGTAAAGAACTGAACAACGATGTTTAAAGAAGGATTTGAGTTAACGAAAGATCTTCCGAGACCAAGTCAGGAGCATATTGTTGCATCAGAAGATGCCATCGCCATAATTAATTCAACAATTCGGGTGGACCGTCACCGGAGCTTACGTCCGCCACAATTTTGTCACCATACACTGCCTGCATTCTGCGATGAATGTCAACTGGTCAACATCCTTCAGTGGTTAGAAACTAAATCACCGCTCACTGATCCACTCTGCGCGGATTCCGTATCACACCACCCATGTTTTCAACGGTTTGATGAGGAAACTATGAATCGGAGGATAATGAAATTTTGCAAACTTGACAGTTGGTATGTGCTGTTTACATCAGAAGTGACGTTATCATGCGCATCGTACGTATGTTCACTTGGTGCAGTTAGGTCCAGTTTCATTTGAACACGCCTATTAGTTTCTTGTTAATCAGAGCCTGTCCGACTATACTGAAGATACTAATCTTCTTTATTTTGACACATACTAACCTGCAAGATTCCTGTTAATCAGAACATGTCAGGCAAACACTGAAGCAATCTTCTTCAATGGAGACACACTGATCTGTTCTGTAGTCTCCTGTCTTCTTCTTCTTTGTACGTTGTCATACATCAACTTGAATTTGTATAAAGAAAGCAGCAGTCAACCTGTTACTATCAACACTGCCATAGAGTTTGCTTCTGTTGGCTCTGGTGATGGTCACACATGCTTTTTCTGGTTCTCGCAAGTAGGACAATTTTGAAGCAGATGTTCAGGGGTCATTCTCCCAGCACCACAGGTGCATTTGTCAGTACCACCTATCTTCAGCTTATTGAATAGATGGTACCCCAGTCTGTTGTGTCCTGTGAGGAGTATGAAGACCACGACCTGCTCTCTTCTGTTCAACTGGTAATAAGCATATTTCTTGTGTAGCCAGCATGCTCTGTTTCCCATTTGGCCATGTATCTGGTCCTAATAAACCTTTTGGACTTTTCGCAAGTCACACTAGAATCTAGTTGTGGTAACCTTCCACCTTCTTTCACCAGTCTATCTGTCTGTATAGTTGACAGAGAACTGATCTTAGGTCATTTAATTTCCTGTTAATCAGAACCTGTCGGGCAAACCCTGAGGCCAATCTTCTTCATTGGAGACACACCGACCTGTCCTGAAGTTTCCTGCCTGTCCTGTCAATCACAACCTGCTAGACAACCATGAAGTCAATCTTCTACACCAAAAACATACTAACCCTTCTTGCCGTTTCCTGTCGATAAGAGTCTGTCTATGGTTTGCCCGCTGGGCAAGTCTGGAAATCACCTCTCTTCCTTTGTTGTTTATGAGGTGGGTGATCGATCGATCGTGATGCTCAAACTCATCTTGTCTTTTACATAAAGATGTCTGTAGAGATAGAAATAATCCAGTAGGCCGACATATAGAACAACTCAGAAGAAAATGATGTGATAAGCCGCCATATAGAACAACTCAGACAGAGATGATGTGATAAACCAACATTTAGAACAACTCACAGAGAGATGACGTGATAAGTCGACATATAGAGCAGCTCAGTGATGAGTTGATTGGCTGACATAAAGAACAACTCACAGAGAGATGATGTGATAGGCTGACATATAGAACAACTCAGAGATAATTCTATAGGCCGACATAAAGAACAAAAAAAAAGGAAGTGGGTTAAAAAATAAGTTTCAGAACTTTTAAATTGCACTTCAATGCGATACTCCATCATGCAAAAACACAACAGGTCAACGACACGTTTGTCTGTACACTCAAAGCATACACAAAAAGAGGACATGTACACCACCTAGGGTAGAAGAGCAGCAACTAAGAAAGAAAAGAAAGCTATAAAAAACAATAGCAAGGTCATATCCCTATTGGAAATAGACCCATTAAAATATGTGCACCGAAGGAGCAAGGAAGTGATTGTAAAACTGTATAGCATTAATTAGACCTAGATTGGAGTACTGTGTACAGGTGTGGAGTCCTTATCGTAGAGAGGATATAAACATGCTGGAAAGGATAGAAAGAAGAGCGATAATGATGATAGTGGGATTCCAGAATTACGATTATGAGGACAGACTCAGAAAAACCAGCCTACAGTGTCTAGAAAAGAAAAGAATTCGAGGCGGCTTAATACAGGTTTATAAGATAATCACAGGAAAGGATAAATTAGACTATAACAAGTTTTTCAAAATACAACCACCTACAAGAACAAGAGGGCATAGCTACAAATTAACTAAAGAAAGGTCCAGATTAGATATTAGGAAACATTTTGTTAGTCAGAGAGTGGTGAATGCTTGGAATGCATTGCCACAGCAATTAGTGGAAGCAGGGACAATTAATTAATTTAAGAATAGATTGGATGTGTAAATGAAACTGGTTGTATACAAACTCTGCAAAGTCTTTCTAAACCGGTAAAAAGACATTAAGTTAAGTCGGATGGACTAGACTGTTAGGTGCAAAAAACAGGATAACGCACCTCGTCCTGGGAAACAAGGCAAATTAGAAACAAATAAATATTTTTAAATCTGTTTTAGGTACAAGGGGTGGGGGTGGGTGGGTGGGGGGGGGGGGTTGTGAATTGGTGTGTTGATGTTTTTTTTTGGTAGCAAACCTTAAGCCTTTGAACCCTGACTACCCAGTCTGTAAAAATCCCATCCCCTCGTGTTCCTGAGAAAATACGCGCAATGTTGACATTTAAGTATAGCTATTTACTATAACAAAAAATGTGGACGGCATGGGCTAGTGGTTATGTGACACGGCTCACAAGCCGAGGTGTTGGGTTCAATCCCCATCACAAGCACTGGCTGTTACCCCGGGGAAGCAAACACTTAGAAAATGTAGGAGGAAGAAGACCCTTACATAAAATGTATGCCGAAGTCGGATGCACTGGACCAACAAGCGCAAAATAAAAACCGCAGTGCAGCACACACTGACTTGAGGAATAGAGAAATAAGATGAACGCAAAAAAAACTGTAATAGGACTTTATGCTCTAACTGAGTTATTCTATCTAAAATTGACTGACCTGCTAATCCCAATGATTCCTACTTCAGTGGGGTGTGAAAAATATTCATCAAATGTACTTGATACCCCCAAGGACCATAGTCTGATCCTACTAGGAACCGATCTAGCTTGATCCTAATTATGGTCAAATAGTAATCCAAATCACACACATGTTGTCATTTAAATAACAACTGATCCTTTTCAGAATAATCAACATCTAAATTCAATTTATCAGCCTCAAAATCCTTGAAATTATATTCAGCGACTCGTTCTGTTGTTAGCTTTTTAGAATGGCCACTTGCTGAAATTTTCAAAACCTTTTTCATCACGATAATGATCAAAACCATAGTGAAGGCATGCTTTAATATTTGTGCCGCCATATTTGTTATTTCCGGAAATATGTGTACTGTGTAAAGTCACTATATTTTGGCCAAAATCCGACAGGTAGAGCCAGAAATACGTCTTAAAATAATGGTCCATTCATAACACCGGCAAATATGAGGCTCAGGGAATGCGTATTTATACACACACACAATGATAAATGGGCCACGGATTCAAAGGGTTATACACAACAAATGTTCAGGTCATTCAAGGCTATGCCAACATTTTATTGATAAACAAGTCAAAGTGTTAGAGGCTGCACACAAAACTTCACCTTAACTCATTCACTCCCACAAGCCGATACATATGCTTCCATTTTTTCCCAGAAAACCCAGGAGCAGATATATCGGCTTTTGCTACTGTTCACAAAATCACATATTTTCCTATTCCTAGTTCTCCTAAATGTGTTATTTCAGTTATTGGCTCAAGTCCAGATTTATTACTTTTAATTTCTGGAAGAGTTAGCGTGTTTCATTGAAAAAATGTTTATTATCGTACTAGGAATAAATTGTTTTTTAATTCAGAGGGCAGCCTTAAATCTTGCTCGTGCCCCTTCAGTCAGACCAAATACAGTTTTTACAGCACAAGCTTGGCAATGATTAGATTATATTATTGCTAACGGTAGTGTTGATTAAGATATCGATCGTTATGATAGCGATATTTCAATTTCTTTATCTAGTCTTAGTTCTAAGTCAAGTGATGAAAATGAAACTAGATCTACTGATGAGGGGGCAGTGCCCTCTTTTTTGTCTCAAGCAAAAGTAATAACAGTTCACAAATACAGTAAAGGTTCAAGATCCTGCACAGTCATGCTATTGTGTATAATATACATGTGTATACATTTATATTGAATACAGTATAAACTCTTTCTGGGTGTTCGTAAATTGTAAACACTCACACTAATGTTGATTGGTGCCTTTATTTGTTAGCACGTTTCCAACTTCACGTGCCTTCAGTAAAATGTAAATATTGTGAATACAACTGCACCAAATTAGGTGTAACTTTCAGAACATTTTACCTTGTGGATTATTGTCAATAGAAAGTCATTACATTTTCATGTATTGGTTTACAGCTGAATAATGTGTTGATGAGTGGAACAATTTTTTTTATAATTATTTTTAAATAAAACGATTATGCAACTATAATCCCTCATACACAAATGTTCACCTCCATTTGTAAAATATGTGTATTCCATTAAATTCTGGAACTAAATTGTAAACAGTTTGGTACATGTGTTATTTCAGGAACCTTTTAACGAAGGTAAATAGATCACAAAAAAGTGATGTTTTTTTTTTAGTTTTACATAAGAAAAAAACTGCGTCCAGAGGTCCAACAAATTTGGGAGTGAATGTGTTACAATAGAAAAAATGGAAGCCAACACAAACTCTCAATGGTTATGTCAAGCTAAATAACAGGTTTTAAAAAAGGAAGCCTGTAATACTTTATCTGAGTGTGCTTTAAGTGTACTACAACATCCTACCTGTGCCAAGAGATTCCACTGTTTATCTGCGTCAACAATCGCACAGGATGTGTAGCCAAACTCAGGCGATACAGGACATGAGACAGAACTTCGTGTTGGTGTTTTCTTTTGCACATTACGGCTACCAGTGCCAGACAATGATCCAATCAACCCAAGAATGTCTTCTTTACTGCAAGTAAATGTACAACATTGTTTAGTGAGATACGTGAAAGATTAACAGTAATTTGTACATGTACGAGGCGTGTTAAAGAAAAACCGGACCAAACCCAACAACAAGTGAACATAAGTACAATGTGCACAATGATATCACTTCTGGTGTAAACAGCACATACCAACCGTCAAGGTTGCAAAATTTTATTATCCTCCAACTCATAGTTTCATCAGCAGACCGTTGAAAACATGGCGGGTGTGATACGGAATCCGTCCACAGTTGAACAGCGAGTAGTGATTTGGTTTCTAACAGCTAAAGGATGTCAACCAGTTAATATTCATCGCAGAATGCAGGCAGTGTATGGTGACAAAAGTGTGTCGAAGACAACAGTGAAAAACTGGACACCGATGTTTAAAAAAGTACGTGAGTTAACGAAAGATCTTCTGAGACCAGGTCAGGTGCATATTGTTGGATTAACTTCACGTCCATCACAAGTGATGGGGACCTTTTCTTTTTTCGTTAAGGCAGTCCTTAGAGTCAAGAATTCTGAGAGTCGGGGTTGTGAATGGGTACAGAGATGGTTGACGAGGTTCGATTTGGGATCTACATACTTGCAGGCAGTGAGGGCATGGAAAGTCCGCTTCGCGAGATGGTGATATTTCACTGGTCTTTCTGCCTGTCTCCATTGTTCTGCTGCAGTTTTTTTAGAAGCCTCGCATGACACTGCTGCTCTATGGAGAGCTGTGCGCCAGGATTGTACAGTCTTTTGCAGCAGCATCTTCCCATGTTTCGAGGTTTATGCTAAAGGCTTATAAGGATATTTTTAATGTGCCTTTAAAGTGTTTTTTTCGTACTCCTTGGGAGCGTTTGCCCTTCTGCATCTCACAACAGAAGATTTTTGGCAAACGGTAGTCTGGCATGCGAACCCCATGACCCACCCAGCAAATCTGTGATTGCATCATGATGGCATCAATGCTAGCTCTCGCAAGAACAGTGTTCGGCATCCTGTCTGGTTATTTGATATTCATCATTCTCCTGAGACAGAGTGTGTGAAAATGATTCAGCTTCTTCGTATGATGCTTCGTATGTTTCACTTGCATATAGCAACACAAGGACCACCACTGATCTGTACACCGTCAGCTTCATCTGGAGGCTAATGACATTTCGACGCCAGACATATGAGTGTAGTCTGCCAAATGTGGGGCTGGCCTTGGTGATTCTGGCATTCATTTCATCAACCATGACTTCATTCTGAGACAGTGTACTACCGAGGTATGTGAATCTATTCACAGCCTTAAATTTTTCACCATTGATCTTGACGATTGGTTCAGCATACGCTTTGCCAGGAGCTGGTTGGTACATTATTTCATACATTATTTAGTTACCAATAAAAGAGTAAACAACTTGTTTTTCTTGGATCAGAAATAGATGAGTGCTTACCTGATGTCTGTCTTCTCATCTCTGTCGGAAAAGGGGGAATCTTTCAATGATGTCAAGAAAACTGTGTCATCCAGGGATAGCATTTCTGCTGATCTGTCTGCGCAGTTGTCGTTTAAATCTGTGCTGACATTATGGGAACTGTGGAACTGCTCTGGATCTAGGCCAAAACTGAGATTCTGTTTAGATGAGTCTTTCTCATCGTGGAACCGAGATAG
The DNA here is from genome assembly GCA_036924085.1 of Ariolimax columbianus. Taxonomy (NCBI): domain Eukaryota; kingdom Metazoa; phylum Mollusca; class Gastropoda; order Stylommatophora; family Arionidae; genus Ariolimax; species Ariolimax columbianus. The sequence continues at coordinate 51,691,410 of JAVGWX010000012.1, forward strand.
AGGAGGTGGTGACAACTGATCGAGCTGAAGCTGAAAGTGTATGCAAATAAAAATATACTATCTTTGTGCTGATCTTGTTCATCTTTAATGAGAGTGTAGTGCAACCAGAGAATGGTGCTGCAGGCTTTTGCAACCAGCAAGTGTGTGTATCAAGGATGTATGCCATCTCCACTGTTTCTTAACATTTATATGGACAAAATTGTGTCAGAGACCCATCAGGCTAATTCCCCTGTTCAAAATATTATATATATTATACATAGGAGCAAGGAAGTGATAGCCAAACTGTACAAAGCATTAGTTAGAGTTAGATTGGAGTACTGTGCACAGGTGTGGAGTCCTTATTGTAGACGGGATATAAACATGCTGGAAAGGATACAAAAAGAGGGACAAATCTTATAGTGGAATTCCAGTTATGAGGAAAGACTCAGAAAAAACAGCCTACAGTATCTAGAAAATTGAAGAATTCAAGGTGACTTAATATAGGTTTATAAGATAATCAAAGGAACAGATAAATAAGACTATAACAAGTTTTTCAAAATACAACCACCTACAAGAACAAGAGTGCAAAACTACAAAATTCACTAAAGAAAGGTCCAGATTAGACATTAGGAAATATTTTTTTAGTCATAGAGTGGTGAATGCTTGGAATGCATTTACATGAAGTAATGGAAGCAGGGACAATTAATGCATTTAAGAATAGATTGGATGCGCATGACTTATACAGCAAGGAAATGTTAAGGAAACTGGTTGTTTACAGACTCTGCAGAGACTTCTAAACCAGTATAAAAGCATTACGTTAAGTTAAAAAGGGCACAAAAAACAGATCCAGCAAATAATAGGCCAGTGAGAAAAGTCTGTAAAATGTTAGTCAATAAGCAACAAAAAAACATTTAAATGCATTTAGACAAGTAGAATCTAATCAGAAATAGTTAGCATAGTTTACTAAAGAGAGATTGCCTTAACGAATCTATTAGAATTCATGGAGACGGTTACTAAATTGAAAGATTAAGAGAAGCCAGTGGATGTTATTTATCTAAATTTTGCAATGGCCTATGATAGAATATTTCTTCAAAGATTGTTCGGGAAGTTAAAATCATACGGAATATGTGGCAATATTGCCAAATAGATAGAAAATTGGTGATAGGGAAGAAGGCAGAGAGTTGTCATAAATAAGGAGTACTCTGAGTTCAGTTCATCCCGTAACCCATTAGGTCGTTGGGGCACACTTGAAGACACTGCCACGTCATCTCTCTCTGTTTGACCACTCAGTGATGTTGTCTGTCTTCCTTGAACGTCCTTGCCCTCTCTTTCCAGGTACGGAACCATGCAGTACCGAATTTATAATTCTGCTTGACCTCGTGACGTGCCCATACAAAGTCATCTATCGTCTTTTCATAGGTGTGAACAGATCATCACTCTGGGTGGTGTGAGGTAAAAACTGGAGTGCCACATGGCTTGATTTTGGGACCAACTTTGTTCTTGATGTATATAAACAATTTGCACAATGCAATGATATCGATTCATGAATGCAAAATTTGCGGATGACCCAAAACTACACAGAAGTGTTTCATCCAAAACAGAGGTGCATATATAGATGGTCGGAATTAGATAAAATTAGTAAAAGGTCTATGAGCTGGGAAATGGAGTTTAAAGTTGATAAATGTAGTCATCCACATGGGTAGATCTAATATGGAACATAATTTCAGAATGGAAGAGAACAATATTATAAATATGGTTATATTATTTAGGTAAGATAAAGCGATATAATATTAAACATAGGAGCATGGCAGTTATTAGTGATTGTCAAACTGTATAAAGCATTAGTTAGACCTAGATTGATTTGCTGCAAAACTGCCCGACATACGAGGATCAGAAAGAGCAGATGTGGCCATCACCAGTGGCAACACTAGACAAGCTCTACGGCAGTGTCGACAGCCTCAGGATGACCGCTGCTTTTTTAGAAAAAATAAAGGTCGACGTCTGACAGCGTAAGAAGAAGAAGAAGACCTAGATTGAAGTACTGTGTACAGGTGTGGCTACCTTATCGTAGAGGGGATATAAACATGCTGGAAAAGATACAAAGAAGAGCGAAAAAACTGATAATGTGATTCCAGAATTACAGTTTTGAGGAAAGACTCAGAAAAAGCAATGTCTATAATGTCTAACAAAGAAGAATTCAAGGTGATTTGGCTTGGTTTGGTTCATTCTCAATCTCCAACTACCAAACTCTGAAAGGGCTTAAGTAGCAGAATGTAGTCCAGAGAACTGAATGTGTTGTGTCATAGTTTACATCTTGACTGCAATATTTGCACCTTTTGGTCCAACACATCAGACTTCAGCAACCATTTTTTGAGTACCGGGTTAGCATTCCCTCTTCGATCCCTTTTCCTTAGCCAGTCTGCCCTGCTGTAGCCTGTTATACAGGATCATCGCGTGGATGTGTAGAAGGGTCTTGGCAGCTCTGGTTCGCTGGCCCTAACGCTAGCAGTCAGCTATGGGATGCTGACCTCTGGAGCTCATGCCCTACTCAGCATCTTGATCCCATTCAAGGTGATTTAATACAGGTTTAAAAGATAATCAACAGAAAGAATCAATTAGACTATAACATATTTTTTTTTTAAATTAGTCACCTACAAGAATAAGAGGACACAGCCACAAATTAATTAAATAAAGATCCAGATTAGATACCAGGAAATAAATAATTTTTTTAGTCAGAGAGTGGTGAATGCTTGGAATGCATGCAGCATCGCCACAGGAAATAGTGGAGGCAGAGTCAATAACAATGAATGTATTCAAAAATAGATTGGATGTGTATAGTTATTTTTAGATCAGGTGAATGTAAATGAAACTGGTTGTATACAGACTCACTCTACAGAGTCTTCTAAACTACTGTTTCCCAACCGCCGTTCGCAGACTGCTACATGTCTGCAAAAAAGTTATTATGACTTAACCCCTTAACTGCAAAGTTACGGTTAATTATCGAAGTGCCTTTCTAAGAGTTTCACATCCAGACTATAGACCTTCACCATGGCATCTAACTAAGAGTATCACATCCAGACTGTAGACCTTCACCATGGTATATTACTAAGTAACTAAGAGTATCACACCCAGACTGTAGACCTTCACCATGGTATGTTACTAAGAGTATCACACCCAGACTATAGACCTTCATCATGACATCTAACTAAGCAAGAGTATCACTTTTACATGCAGAATGTAGACTAGACATTTACCATAGCTTAAAATTAAAAGTACTACATCCAAAATGTAGACTAAACTTCTCACGCCCACGGCTTAAGCGTGTCCTTCCTTTTAGTTCCCAGGTGCCCTCCCACCCGTCCTTCCTTCAAGTTCCCAGGTGCTCACTACTACCCTGGTTATGTAGACTGTATGCAGTACATGCACCGTATGTGTGTTCTGTTAACAACTGAGAGGAAAAGCATAGCAGACACTGCTGTCTGGGAGTGTTAGAACTATTGCATGTGATGTCGGTGGCCAAACTACCCCACCACAGCTTGTTTATGGGGCAAATATGAGGTGAATTAGTCACTTCTTTGAGACTAGCGTTCTCTATCAGTACCACTTAACTAGCTATGTTAATCAGACGCTCCTGTTGACCGTTGCGTACGACTACGAAACTCAAATGGTAACTTCACAGTTAATCCGAGGCGGTATTAGGTATATCTAGGTCTACAAAGAGTGTAAAAGACTACAACTTGACAACTCTTCTTGGAAGCCGGATCGGTAACTCCGGTGCCGGTAACGGGTAAGGGATTAGAAGATCTCACCTTCATTTGTACTGTGTTCAAAAGTGGCGAATATTGTAGCTGTCCTTTTGGCGTATTTCGCAACTCCATTATCTCAGACATTTTTGTGATTATCAATTAGAAAGATAAATAATAATAAATAAAAATAAAAAATCTGCGACTCGAAACGACACAGGTTGAGTCAGTTGATTTCAAACATAATAACTCTTCTGCTTCTGGGGAGATGAACATGGAGATGTGTTTCCGGTTACGCTCACGAGGGACATCATCATCAAGTGTAATGCCGCTTAGCGTTGCTAATCAATTATTTCCCTTACAAACATCACTTCAAAACTACTGTTGCTCTACGTTTCCCCCAGTCATTCTGTCGTGTCAAAAGAAGATCATTTTTCTATGTCTAGCTATGTCTAACATCATTCGTGATCTTGCCTCCTGCTGTCACAAAATTTCAAAGTATGTATCTTATTTATTTTTCTTCCATCTACTTCTTCGTTCGATCGTTCTCAATATCCCGCTGCTAATTACTGAAAAGAGCTTTGCAGGTAGCAGAATAAAGCCCTTAGAACGGAGGGGTTGTGTCGTAGTTTACAGTTTGACCGCGATATTTGCTTCTGTCGGTCCAATACATCCGACATAGCAGGCATTTTAGCACCGTGTTTCCTTCGCTCTTCAATCCCTTCTACTTAGCCAGCTTGCTCTGTTGCAGCCTGTTATCCAGGATCACCGTGTGATGATGTAGAAGGATCTTGGCAGCTCTGGTTCACTGGCCCTAACGCTAGCAGTCAGCTATGGGCCGCTAATCGCTACAGCTCATGTCCTGTTGATCGTCTTGATACGGAACTAATCACTGCGTTTTAGTGATGCTTTTGAAGAAGCTCCCAAAATCCAGTATTGTAGCACAACTTTGACAGAGACCTGGGAACATTTCAGAAACACCCTTCATGGCACTGAACTTAGAAGAACTCTGAAATCAAATGACTGCTTTGAAGCGAAACCCCGCTGGTCTGGTTAAATTCAAGAACCTTCCACATGTAGATGCTCTGCAAATCTTAAAGTTCACAAGAAACCATGCAGATCTGCAAGTCCGCCAGAAACCACGTTCAACAAACACCTGGTCATTACATAAATGAGTACTGAATAACTCATTGAAAACATACAGACTGTAGCGCAAACATGAAGCATATGAAGGTATATAGAAAGCTATTGATCCCGTAATTAAGAAACCAGAACCACTCGAAACCATTATTTGTGAAAAAGAAACTTACCAACAACAACAACAACAAAAACATAGCGATTAGTTGAACACTATACTGAGCTATACTCGTGGAACAAAACCGTCACTTTCGCAGGTTTTGACGCTGCCAAAAGCTTTCTAAGTAAGAAGAAGCTTAATATTGAAACATCTCCAAAAAGAGTAGTGGTAGAGTGGATTCCATCCCACTGTAACATTCAAGGCAACGAGGTGGCGGACAGACTGGCAAAAGAAGGTGCAAGGTTACCACAACCAGATTCTAGTGTGACCTACGAAGAGTCCAAAAGGTTTATTAAGGCCAGATACATGGCCAAATGGGAAACAGAACATACTGGCTGCACAAGAAATGATGCCTATTACCAGTTGAACAGAAGAGAGCAGGTCGTGGTCTTCAGACTCCGGACAGGCCAAACAGGCTGAGGTACCATCTATTCAATAAACTGAAGATAGGTGCTACTGACGAATGCACATGTGGTACAGTGAAAATGACCCCTGAACATCTGCTGCAAAATTGCGCGACATACGAGGACCAGAGAAAGCACATGTGGCCATCACCAGTGGCAAAACTAGACAAGCTCTATGGCAGTGTCGATACCCTCAGGATGACCGCTGCTTTCTTCAAACAAATTCAAGTTGACGTCTGACAGCGTACGAAGAAGCAGATCTCAATTTGTCTTATTATTGACAGCTTGACGACGGAATCCCACCTGATCTGGTCAAGCACACCTGCAACCGCTATAAAGTAAAGTAACCTATGCAAGGTGTGAGGTGTTAGCGATCTTACATTTCAAAGACTCGGCTATATGAGGGCGGTAGCCATCTCCTCTACCTCGCAGAACTGAACCGGTACCCATTTTAGGCTGGGTAGCCCGAGAGCCATTGCGGTCTGAAAAAATATTATCGCCTCAACTGGGGAATGAACCCAGGACCACTCATTTGCGAAGCCAGCGCGCTAACCACTGCGCCACGCGGCTCTCTAAAAAAAAATTGTTGCATTATTTCTCAAGATATGAGTTGTTGTTGTTGTTGTTGTTGTTGAATGCCCTCAATAAGTAGGACTACTCTGTTTGTGTATCCCGAGAAGGACTTTAAGTGGTGAGCATCGGTACCTTTCCTCACACCCTGACCGTGCTGATGAAGGTGGACTGAGGTCCTCCAGGCGGTTGTGCTATGCTTGGTTTCACACACTTATAACATAGTCTGGCCCTTAAACGGCTGCCTTCCACCCTAGCCTAAATCTTTCTGATTTTCACAGCTGTCACATTCCGTTATTATGTGCCCTAGATTGAAAAAAACTATACCTGATATAGCTCAGTTCAGTTCAGTTCATCCCGTAACCCATCAAGTCTTTGGGGCACACATGAAGACACTCCCAAAATCCCACGCTATACCTCTCTGTCTGTCGCCGCCTGTCGTATCTCACCGGGACGAAGGCCTGACCACTCAGTGATGTTGTCCACCCATCTCTTCCTTGGACGTCCTCGCCCTCTCTGTCCCGGTACGGAACCAAAGAGTATCGAGTTGGTAATTCCGTTGGACCTCGCGACGTGCCCGCACCAGGCCATCTTTCGTCTTTTGATAGCCGTGAACAGATCTTCAAAAGGATCAATAGGGTCTTCAACTCTCTGACGTATTTCTACGTTCGTGACACGATCTTTATATGTAACATTTAGGAGTTTTCTATAGCACCTCATTTCTATTGCATGTATTCTGCCCTGGATATCTGCTGTAATGGTCCAGGTCTCGCAGGCATAAAGAAATATTGATAGCACCAAAGAGCGCATTAGTCTAACTTTTATGCCGAGGGCGAGCCGCTTGTCTTGCCATATAGGTTTCAGCCGAGTCAGCGCCGCTGTTGTTTGTGCTATTCTTGCAATTACCTCTGGCTTCGATCCCTCTTCACTGATCAACGATCCCAGATATTTGAAACGTTGTACCACCTCAAGTTCCTGCCCATTTGCCTCTATTACAGATTTAAACCCTGCTATATTATTGGTCATGAGCTTTGTTTTATCTGCATTTATTTCCATACCAAAACTCAGGGCCGCTTTATCCAATCTGCCAATCAACTCCTGGAGTTCCCTTTCTGTGCCTGCCAATACATCAATATCATCAGCAAATCGGAAGTTTGTGATAAATCTGTCACCTATTTTAACTGTGCCAACATGTCATTTTAAGGTCGTCTCCATTATTCTCTCCAAGAATATATTGAAGAGTGTTATAATAGTTGATCTTTTATTTTTATCTGCAAACGTGGTTAATTGTAACTATTTCCAAACATCATAGTCTTTGTTTTCTTTATGTTTTCCTTTATTGGCTTATTTTATTTATTGTTGTCACAAGCTTATCTGAGATTATGTATTGCCAAACCTCCAATGACTAGCCCTGGCATTATTTATTGTTGTCACAAGCTTATCTGAGATTATGTATTGCCAAACCTCCAATGACTAGCCCTGGCATTATTGATATATGTTTGAATATTTGTTTTCAATAGATATTCCAGAGACATTCCATTTCGGATTAAGGGGTTAACAGATGGATATAATTTTATTTTACATAAATACGTAAAGACTAAAGATGAAGATCGAAGTGTAGAAAAGATGGTTTCTTTCAGTTTTGCGAAGTGTCAGGGTTATAGTGAGTGTTCGGTTTAGGGTTATGGTTAGTATTTGGGTTAGGGCTAAGGTTACATTTAAGTTTAGAGTTATGGTTACATTAGGTTTATATTGCAAGGTTGTTTTTACATCGTTTATCACCAACGAGGAGGTGTTGGAGAGAACATGCACTGTCACAACCCTTTCCGTGCTTAGTCATCGAAGGCTCAGCTGGTTGGGACACATTCGGAGGATGGATGATGGCAGAATACCAAAATATATTCTCTATGCGCAATTACAGTTGGGGAAAAGGTCTCGGGGCCGGCCATTACCTTGATACAAGGATGTATGCAAGCGGGATATTAATGGTGCAGACATCGATTTTGGAACAGGACGTCATGGATCGTGTTACATGGAGGGGCAGGATTAAGCAATTAATACAGACAAAGGAGATACTGATTTCTGATTTGCTTAAGATTCAGAGATTGAGAAGACACGCCCCACCATGCGATGCTGCAAAAGTTCCTGACTTCTCTTGCGTACACTCTGGAAGACGCCTTTCCGCCTGGATTGGTCTTACGAGTCGTGTTGAAAACATGGCGGGTGTGATACGGAATCCGTCCAGAGTTGATCAGCTGTGACAAGAGTGTGTGGAAGGCAACAGTGAAGAACTGGACAACGATGTTTAAAGAAGGAAGTGAGTTAACAAAAGATCTTCAGAGACCAGGTCCATTTTGTTGCGCCAGAAGATGCCATAGCCATAATTGATTTCAGCAATTCCGGCGGACTGTCACCGGAGCTTACGTTCGATAGCAGAGAAATTCGCTGTGTCGCTAGGGACAGTTCAAATTGGAGTTAGCAAGAAGCTGAAGTATCAGAAGGTGTGTTCACAATGGATACCTCGGTTGCTGACCAACCACCATAAGGAAGAACGCATAGGATGGAGTTTGAACCCCTTGTTGCGATAGGAGAGTGATTTTTTTTTTTGCGCACAGTGGCAGGTGATGAATCGGGGTTCCACCACTTTGAGCCGAGCAGCAAAACTGATAGCAAGCAATGGAAACATCCCGGATCACCGAAACCAAAAAAGTTTACCATGAGGGACTTTTGTTTGTAGACGTGACGTGAACATTAATGCTATCCGCTACAATGACACACTAGACAAGCTGCATTCAGCAATCAAGAATAAATTACCCGGCATGCTTTCGCGTGGTGTGATTCTGTTGCACGACAGTGTGCATCCATATGTCGCAAACATTGTTCAGAAACCGCAGTGAGCTATGGGTCGCTGACCGCTGCAGCTCATGCACTGCTCAATATCTTCTTCTTCGCCTGTTCCAAAGATCTCTTCATAACCTGAAGGGCAAAGCTGGAACAGTGAAAAGAACAGACAGAAGAAGGATTTACTATAGTGCCAGCAGCTTTTATATATTTCCAACTATAGTAACGCATATTAATATGTTTGCATTTAAACGACTCAATTTCTTCTTCTTCTTTTTGTTATTTTTCTTCGTCTTTTACTTCTTCTTTATCTTCTTCTTTTGCTTCTTCTTCTTTCTCAATCTCCCGCTACCAAAACCATAAAAGGGCTTTGAAAATAGCAGGATGTTGTCTGGAGAACGGAATGCGTTGTGCCATAGTTTACAGACAGACAAATCTAACTTCAGCAGGAATTTTTGGGTACCGGGTTACCCGTCCCTCTTCGATCATTTCTCCTTAGCCAGTCTGCTCTGTTGCTTACCGTTATCCCGGATCACCGCGTGGAGGTGTAGAAGGGTCTTGGCAGTTCTTGTTCGCTGGCCCTAATGCTAGCAGTCAGCTTTAGGTCGCTTCAGCTCGTGCATTGCGCAGCCTCAATTTGATCTAGGGAGCTGGTATTCAGGCAGGTGTATGTATACCTGACGCCAGTTAGCCTAAGCTACCCTTAGTAGGTTCTTTTACGATTTTTACTTTTTGATACTTTATTTTGCTGTGGAAAGGTAGGTACTTCATAATTGTTCTCCTTTGTGTGTTGGTCAGTACACCAGCTTACAGACTGCTCGTTTCGATTTTCAAATGTAAATAGTTCTTTCAATCACCTGCATATTTGGTACATGGGATCTCCTAGTGTATAGGCCATCTCTGATAGGACTAGGTACTCGATCTCATCTACCACTGGGAAGTAGCCGAATACGCTGCGCCAGTCTGGAAAAACTCTGCTCATGCGAAACTAGTTGGTACAGTAATGAATGAGGCGGGTCGGATAGTATCAGGGTGCCTAAAACCCACCCCTATTGATAAAATATACCCCATATTTGGCATAGCACCCCCCCCCCCCCCACCCCGCGAGATCTGAAGAAATATCGCAGTAGAAGTCGAACGAGAAAAACAGGAGCACGACCCAAGGCACCCAATGTTTGGACATCAGGTACAAAACACAAGACTCAAATCCAGACATAGCTTTCTAAAAACAACAAACACCAAACAGACAAACCCTGAAAGTCGCCGTATCGAGAGGTGGCACGAATTGGTGCAGGCCCCAGAGATGGAACTTCAGGAGGAACCTGCCCAAGGACATCACCTACGATACACAACATGGAAGTCGCTGAACAGACTCCGAGCTGGTGTATCACGGTGCAAGAGGAATATGAAACGATGAGGATACACAGATGATGACACACGTGATTGCGGCGCAATACAGGACCCATACCACCTGATGACCTCTCATAACCTCCAGGAAATATGCATTAGGCGAGACATGCTGGAGGCAAATTACCAGGCATTCCATGTCGCTGAATACTGGATGCAAGATATAAAACGTGGTGCTTGGACACGGAATGTAAGTAAGTACCACTGGGAAACACCCTCTGTGTCTTTGATTTCGTTCGCATCTTTAGAGCCACACGTCTGAATTCTCCACTATAGCAGGACCTATTTACCCACAATAACAACAACTACTTCTACAATATACACATCACAAGGCTTTTAGTTTTATTATCATGGACTTACGTGTTCTACGTAACACTGCAACACGTGACACTGTCGATCAATGGCCGCCTCTAGGATGTTAACACTTTGGTATATAACGTGTCATAGTACGCTCCAGCTGTCGTTAGTGATTTAAAACCTTACTGAATCCAGTTTTTTAACAACGTCACACGAGCTGTGATAGCGGGGGCCATCGACTAATTTATCCTCAGGCAAAGATAAAAGTAACTGAAGTATATGTTATATAGCTTTGTTTTGGCTTGTATGAAAGTAAGAAATTATCATTTCTAAGTCTTGTGTCACAACGGTAAGGTCGTTCAAATATTTCTTATTCTGTTGTGTGTTTTTCTTGCTATGTTATGTTAAGTTAGGTTACCTTTCTCATTGTTTCGTTCACTTCAATAATTAACATTTTACAGTTCAACCTATTTTACACGATGTTAGTTTTAATGTCGAAGACAAGAACAGTCCTTTAATGTATTTCATTATCTGGAAGGAAGACTAACGTCTGGTCAGGCCCAACATACTGATCAGAAATGTTAGTCAGGGTCAAGCAAAATATACTGGTCTAAACCCTCACCTCGGCTTTCTGGTAGCCCTCTTTGGAAACGGGCTATTTTCATGACATCCAGGTTAATAGGGTGAGATCGATGTCATCCCCGTAGTAGTGAGCGACACGAAAATGAAGTCAAGCATAGCACAGCCGCCTGGAGAACCCCGGTCCACCTTCATCAGCACGATTGGGATTTAAGAAAAGGTACTGCAACCAACCACTTAACATCTTTTCTGGGCCCACAAAAGAGTCAATATACTCATTGTGGGCATTCAAAACAACGAACCAACAACATCATCATCATTATGATCATCATCATGTAGCGTGTTCTTTGGAGAAGGTGGCTCTCACAACAGTTGACCAGTAAGACCCTCGATCTCTAGCCAGAAGTCCCGCCTCTGTTACTGTCACCTTCAGTACCTCCGTGATGTCTTGTGTCCATCTTCTCCACGGTCTGCCTTTACCCTTACTTCCAGGCTCCATACCCTCCAGTATCGTTCTCTCTAGGCCATTGTGGCGTTTGATGGACCCAAAATATCGTAGTTTGCTGGACAAAATATTGTTGACTAGCCAGTTTCCTCGGTATTTATTTCTATTAGGATATCTATATATATTATTTTTATTTTTCGTTATCCATGGTATTTATTTAGCACTTTTCTCTAGCATTTTATTTCAAAAGATTCAATCCTTTTCTTAAGTGCTCGTGTGGTGGCCCACTGCTTACTTCCGTACGTTGCCACCGAGAAGAAACGAGCTCGCAGGATTTTAATTTCCGTCATTTTATTAGTGTTCTATCATTTCTCATTTTATTCCACGTCTCCATTGCCATAGCCATTCTCCGTCTGACTTCCTGTGGGCAATCTCCATTGTTGTTTATAATTAAGCTGAGGTACTCAGAGTTGTGACTTTCTCAATCTCCATTGTTGTTTATAATTAAGCTGAGGTACTCAGAGTTGTGACTTTCTCAATCTCCATTGTTGTTTATAATTAAGCTGAGGTACTCAGAGTTGTGACTTTCTCAATCTCCATTGTTGTTTATAATTAAGCTGAGGTACTCAGAGTTGTGACTTTCTCAATCTCCATTGTTGTTTATAATTAAGCTGAGGTACTCAGAGTTGTGACTTTCTCAATCTCCATTGTTGTTTATAATTAAGCTGAGGTACTCAGAGTTGTGACTTTCTCAATCTCCATTGTTGTTTATAATTAAGCTGAGGTACTCAGAGTTGTGACTTTCTCAATCTCCATTGTTGTTTATAATTAAGCTGAGGTACTCAGAGTTGTGACTTTCTCAATCTCCATTGTTGTTTATAATTAAGCTGAGGTACTCAGAGTTGTGACTTTCTCAATCTCCATTGTTGTTTATAATTAAGCTGAGGTACTCAGAGTTGTGACTTTCTCAATCTCCATTGTTGTTTATAATTAAGCTGAGGTACTCAGAGTTGTGACTTTCTCAATCTCCATTGTTGTTTATAATTAAGCTGAGGTACTCAGAGTTGTGACTTTCTCAATCTCCATTGTTGTTTATAATTAAGCTGAGGTACTCAGAGTTGTGACTTTCTCAATCTCCATTGTTGTTTATAATTAAGCTGAGGTACTCAGAGTTGTGACTTTCTCAATCTCCATTGTTGTTTATAATTAAGCTGAGGTACTCAGAGTTGTGACTTTCTCAATCTCCATTGTTGTTTATAATTAAGCTGAGGTACTCAGAGTTGTGACTTTCTCAATCTCCTGTTGTTATAGATCAACTTTAGACTCGATTTTTGCCTTGTCTGTGCTCATTATATCGCTTTTACTTTATATTCAGGTATATATTTTGATCTTCACTGCATTGTTTAACCGACATGATCATCCGTTCCATCCCTGGTCTGCTCAATCAGAGAACAACATCTGCATATCTGAGCTCTGTTATCTCATTCGCCCCGATTGTTTAAGCCTTTAACTTGTCATAATTTTCATCGTTTGTGATGTTCATTATTATGAAATCTGCATACATATTGAATATATAAGAGGAGAGTATGTATCCCTGTCTCACGCCCTTTTGAACTTCGAACCATCTGACATTTCGCCGGCTCTTATGCAACAGTTCCAACTGGAGCATGAGCGTTTAGGGCAGGGTGATGGGGCTGGTATGTGTGTAGGAAAACTCCTCCAGACTGTGCTAGTCTATTTTCAGCTTCATTACCTTTGATATTACAGTTGGACAGGATCCACCGAATGACCAACTTTGTATGTTCTAACGAGAGCTGTGCATACATTGCTGGAGATTTCTATTTTTATGTTGTTTAACCTTATTGAGGCAGCTTGAGAGTACCAGACGCCCTTGATATTCACCTTCATCAACTATAAAATGGCTTTTGATTCGGTAGAATCACATTTTGTCTGATGTTCATAGATGAAACAAGGTGTAGATCCTCACAAACAGTTATACGAAATGCACTATCACATTTCGTGCCTTTCAACGTCCAATTGTGGTATTAATTAAAAAGGGGGTCCGCCAGGGCGATCCTATCTCTCCGAACCTCTTCTCTGCATAACTGGAATCAGTCATTAACCTATGCAACTGGGACACCTTTGTCATTCGCATTGATGGCAGACCCCCCAATCACCTTTTGATTTCCTGATGACAGTGTTCATCCCAGAGTCCGCAGCAGAAGCCAACCAAACGATGCAACTACTAGATGGAGAGGGCAAGAAAGCGGGTCTGGAGATAAATGTCTCGAAGACCAAAGTGTTGCGCAATGGCTTCATCCCTTGTGATCCAGTCTTCATTGGCGAGATACGATTAGAGGATGTCAACGAGTACATTTATCTTGGACGTCTTCTCAATCTGGAGAATAACCTGGAACCTGAAATGACAAGACGTCGCCGCCAGGTTTGGCAGCCTTCTCGTCTATTAACACGGTCCTGGCATGACCAGGACCTAATAGCCGCCCTCTTCAATTCCACTGTACTCTCTGTAATGTGCTACGTTGTCGAGATGTGGACACTAATAACATCACTAGAGGACAAATTCAGAGTGACCCAGTCCTCCATTGAACCAACGTATGCAAGGTCTCCACAACTCTGACACAAGACGATTGTCCCTGGTGAAGGATGCGGTAATCCATACAGACAAGGCAAACCATAGATGGGCAGACAACAAAATTATGGTCGATGGAGCACAACGACAGCATTCTGGTATCCTCTAGGTAAGAACTGACCGCGGGGAAAACCTCCAATGCGTTGGTAAGACTCCATCGCTGTACGCTGCAACATCCGTAATGCCCCTAGAGGAGCACTTACCATGCACTGGACTTCCGTGGCTCAAGACAGGGTCCGCTGAGTCGAAGTTGGGACCCGCAGCTACGCTGAGGAACGGGTAATCAAGATCAAGATCAAGAAAAGACACGAGTTATTAGTCCAGAATACTATTCTTTCTTGATAGACATCTTCATCTTGGATTACCAGCTCAGCAGTAGCACTCAGTGCCTCTACCCCCAAGTTATTGGAGCATATTCCTGTTTTGGCACAAGAGATTTTACTTCCCGGTTAATAGACTCCTCTACCTCCATAAGATGTGACTTTGTCAGCGGAGTCATCTCAATATACGCGTATCGATGTTTCTGGCGTTATACTCTTCCAAGAAATTCTGCCACGGGAATCTTACATTCTAAATCTGAGCTCCCTTCTTCCATTTACCATATATGGCTTCCATCATGTCGGGGAATTTTAATTTGTTTTGTCCATGGTGGAATTTATTAAATTGACTCGCTATTAACCTGGCAGCCTCGGTATCTGGTGCTTCGATCTTGTACCTAATGTCAAGGTCTCTGCAAAGACGAGTCTTCCCTCCATCTCTGATATTCTGGTCCGCTGCCGCCTATCTGTGTTTCAGCTCCATACATTTCAAATGGTCATACACGAGTAGTGATTTTTCTTCTCGTCAGTTCTCTCCCGATATTCTTTGTCGCTAGCATTTTAAATGTTTCTCTTTTGACCTTTTTCTCTGTTGGCCCTTTCCCCAATGCAATCCTTGTCTTAACTTCCGTCTAACTGCTGACACATGTGATTGTGAACCCTAAATATGTAAACTTCTGTAGCTGTTCGATTATTTCTCCATAGAGAAATATATTAATTATGTTGCTTAGCTATTCCGTCGCGAAGTAGTTAAGCCGTCGACCTCGTGATCAGGTGGTGTGGGTTCGATTCCGGACTCCGCCGTCTTTTTCACGGGTGCTTGATGCGGAGTCCCCTACATCTGGTAGTCTCCCCCTAGTCGTCTTGTCCTTAACTTGCCACTGTGGCCGGGCGGCACGAGACAAGGGAGTGAGGATAAAAAGTAGCGCAGTTAATCCTTACTAAAAATAGCGCTAGCAAAATTAATTATGCCATCATCATCTACGATGGACGGCGGCCTTTACCTTTGCCTTTGTTTAGCTATTACTATAGCCATCGTGTGTGACCATTGAAATAATTTCGTTACACGTGTAGTGTGTATATTCTAGGTATTAGGCGGATTACCCCCATCACACAATGACTCTGTCACAAGACGAAAGAAACGTGTAGTGTGTATGTTCTAGGTATTAGACGGATTACCCCCATTACACAATGACTCGGTCACAAGACGAAATACACGTGTAGTGTGTATGTTCTAGGTATTAGACGGATTACCTCCATCACACAATGACTCTGTCACAAGACGAAATACACGTATAGTGTGTATGTTCTAGGTATTAGACGGATTACCCCCATCACACAATGACTCTGTCACAAGACGAAAGACACGTGTAGTCCATTACATGAGACGAGCAAATAATTCAAGGCAGTCTGCGAATGGTTGAACATACGGCCAGCCAGCACCTTCACCCTTTTGGCGTTATGAAACACAAGAGCAATCAAAAAGACATCCACAGAAGAGGGTAGAAGAGAAGCGGCTCAGTCAGTTCAGATTATCAAAGGCTGTGCGCGAGGCCAGCTATGCCATACTACGGATCACAGAAAAATTGGACTTCTACATCCCATTGCAGAAGAGAAGCAAGACATTCAAGTCTTCAGGTTTATTCAGTTGGGAAGGGGGGGGGGGGATAGGAGTGGAGGGCAGTTAGGCTTGAGTTTGGTTACAGCTGAATAGTACAGGTCTCGCCTGTCACTGGCGTTCGTGGTAATCGACCCCTCGCCTCAATGGGTGATCAGATCAGGCATCTAGTCATATTGGAGATGGATGATAAACTCAGAGGTCATATGTACAAACTATACCCGTAGAACAACCCTTAGCAGTTTCCAATGGAAAAGAGCAGTCTGTTAGCCTCTCTCCGGATATAGATTATGAAGGCAATGAGCTTTCTATCCACTATCTTGCATGAACGACAAAATAAATGCGATCTCTACTTTACACAAAAGATACAATATGTCAATCACCTGTTTGCCTGCAAACTGGATTACAAATAAACACGTACAAAAAGAAGACTTCTGCACCCAAAAAGGTGACTCAAAGAAGAGATCTTCAATTGGTCGTTAAGAGATACAATTGTAAAGTACATGGAAGATGAAAATTTCGGGAATGCCCAATTTATGTCATCAATCTTCGTCTCATTCAGAAATGGCTGCTGCAGTTCCAGAGACTGATAAGGTGACCTACGCGTTCCTTGGTAGGTCCGGCTTAAAAGTATCAAACATCTGCTTGGGATGTATGACCTTTGGAGCCTCTTCTGTGAGTAATAGCATATTGCTCTTCTTTGTATGTATGCGTTTTAGGTGGTTCAACCTGCAATCAAGTACGAGCTGTCAACATTAGTAAGGCATTCAAACATTTCAAAAGAAACAAGAAGAATGTTCTTCAAAAGTATATATAGTTTTAGTTAATAGACCACCTCTACATCGAGACAATAGATCTCCAGAGTCGCCTGTCTCCTGAAACAACCAATCAAAGCCCGTCTCTCCTCTCGGTGCGTAGGTCATTGGCCACAACTCGCCAGCATACTCGATCATGGACTGCTCTTTCTGCCTCTCTCCAGGTGTAACTATTTATTCGAAGCTCCCTCACACGTTCTATTCTCGGTGGAT
This sequence comes from Ariolimax columbianus, assembly GCA_036924085.1. Taxonomy (NCBI): domain Eukaryota; kingdom Metazoa; phylum Mollusca; class Gastropoda; order Stylommatophora; family Arionidae; genus Ariolimax; species Ariolimax columbianus. Next base: position 51,708,585 of record JAVGWX010000012.1, read on the forward strand.
GTTTAGGTCTCCCTCTCGTTATCTTTCCCTCCGGATTCCAAGTAAGAGTCTGCCTGGTTATGATGTACGCTGCTGTACTCATCGTATGTTCAATTCAACCCCTTTTTATTCTCATATTTTGTTGTTGCAGTGCCTGTTTTTGATTCCTTTCCCGCAGACCTTCCCCACCATGTCCTGCCACATTATTTTCATTTTCCTTCGTAGTTATCTGTTAACGAAGGACTTGAGTCTTTGTATCAATCATCTGCTTGTGATATATGACCTTTTAGAGTCTTTGTAGCGTCATTTTCGTTCTCCATGTTTTCACTTCATACAACAGCACGACTCGATACTGCCGTTCGAGATCAAGATGCTGAGCAGTGGATGCACTGTAGCCGTCAGGGACCCAAAATGAGCAGTGTATTGAGCTGTAGCCGCCAGGGACCCAAAGTGAGCAGTGTATTGAGCTGTAGCCGCCAGAGACCCAAAGTGAGCAGTGGATGAGCTGTAGCCGTCAGGGACCCAAAGTGAGCAGTGGATTGAGCTGTAGCTGTCAGGGACCCAAAGTGAGCAGTGGATTAAGCTGTAGCCATCAGATACCCAAAGTGAGCAGTGGATGAGCTGTAGCCGTCAGGGACCCAAAGTGAGCAGTGGATGAGCTGTAGCCGTCAGGGACCCAAAGTGAGCAGTGGATTGAGCTGTAGCTGTCAGGGACCCAAAGTGAGCAGTGGATTGAGCTGTAGCCATCAGATACCCAAAGTGAGCAGTGGATGAGCTGTAGCCATCAGATACCCAAAGTGAGCAGTGGATGAGCTGTAGCCGTCAGGGACCCAAAGTGAGCAGTGTATTGAGCTGTAGCCGCCAGATACCCAAAGTGAGCAGTGGATGATCTGTAGCCGCCAGGGATCCAAAGGGAGCAGTGGATTGAGCTGTAGCTGTCAGGGACCCAAAGTAAGCAGTGGATTGAGCTGTAGCTGGCAGGGACCCAAAGTGAACAGTGGATTGAGCTGTAGCCGTCAGGGACCTAAATTGAGCAGTGGATGAGCTGTAGCCGTCAGTGACCCAAAGTGAGCAGTGGATTGAGCTGTAGCCTTCAGCGACCCAAAGCTGTTTGTACCAGAACCAGCGACCTACAGCTGTCAAGACCTTTCTTCATCCTATTACCTGTAGGGACCTGTGCATGGCTTGGTGTGGAGATTTATTCTTCTTCGTTCGTTCTCCATTTCTCTGAAAAGGATTTTATAAGTAGCTGGATGTTGTCCGGAGATCAGAATATCTTGCGGGGTAATCTACAGATTGACTGCGATATTTGCACTATTCGGTCCGACACATCCTTCAGCAGGCATTTTTGAGTACGGGGTTAGCCTTTCCTCTTCGATCCCTTCTCCTTAGTCAGTCTGCTCTGTTGCAGTCTGTTATCCAGGATCACCGAGTGAAGGCGTAGAAGGGTCTTGGCAGATCTAGTTCGCTGTATTTGTCGCTAGCAGGCCGCTTGCAGCTCATGCACGGTCGTAGTGGGAGTTTGACAACGAACAAAGAAGAATTAGATGATACTGGCGTTGAATATTCTGACTTTGTTACGCCTCTTAATTTCTCTGGATCTCTAAATGTTGTTTAGTGTCTGTCTCTTCCTTTGATGGAACAATCCTCTTTTTATTTTCCAAAAATATTTGGCTTGCCTAATTTTAATGTGTTCAAAGTTCTCTGCGCTTACTTACTCTCGTCAGAACATGGCTATTTGTTTGTTTCTCTTTCCACGAAATGCCACACATTCTTCTGTATAACCACATTCCGAAGTCCTCTATTTTGTTTTCCGTTTGCTCATAGACCCAATTTCTTCTTCACTATTCTCCAAATACAGCCCCAGTTCCCTCATCAAGACAAAACCATCTGATGATGTCGACCCTATCCCTTCCGATGGACAACTAACCGTTCTATGTCTTCGCTGGTTTTCACTTCGGACTAACGTTTGATTATTAGTAGTAAGTTTGTAGGGGTTTCCTTCTTATGGCTAACTCGGTTAGGAGAAGATGCAGGTCTGAGTAGGCCAGCCTACAGACAGTAAAGGACCTGGTCTCTGCCTATGCGATGCTGGTAACCGTTAAGCAGACATTGTGTGAGGTCTTGTTACACGATCACATCTAGAAGTTATGTCAATATCAATGGCGATATAGAAATGAGGGAAATCGTGTGCGAGAAAACCCTATCACTAGTTTTAAGGAAGAGAGTTCTTGGGGGCAGAACAAGTACTGACATACGGCAACGAGTCATGGGCACTTAGCAGGCAAGTACAGGAAACATTAGAGGCATCGGAAATGTGGTTTTAGAGAAGGATATTTAAACATCCATTAACTGCAAAGAAAGCCGATAATGTAGTTAATGAGGAAGCACAGACACACACAAAATCAATGTATGACGTACAACAGGACACGGCAGTAATCCTTTTCCGGGCACGTGATGAGAAGAAGCGGGCTGGAATAGACCGGGACAACGGGTAGAATTGAAGGAAAGAGTGACAGTGGAAGGCAGAGAAAGAAAATATTGGACAGCTTGAAGGCATGGCACAGGAGGCGACCAACGATGGAAGTGATAAGCGACACACGAGATAGGAGGAAATGCAGGTCCATTATTTTCAGCTCTAACCGGTAGGATACTTGATAATACAGAAATGTTAACATTAATAACATTTGTGGTCAATAACATTTAGAAATACAATATTTTAAAATGAAATTCAAACACAGGTTTTTGAGATTCTTCCTCTAGATGGGAATACAGAATGGTTAGGGTATCATTAGAAAAGAATAGATGCACATCTCACAGCATCAGACTTCTGCTGCGAGCTGTGTTTTCATATGGCTGTAAAGACCGGCCCTGGAACGGCAGAGCCACCACGGATGTGGAAGCGTAGTACGTTCTGTTCTTTAGGGCTGCACGCTTTTCTCGGAGTCTCGGCTATGGAGTTTGGCTCTACAATCTGAGCACCTTGCGCGATGCAAGCTCGCCAGATGGAGCAGTTATGTGAAGCATTTCCCAGGAGATGACAACAATGTTGAACCTGTTTAGATGCACTTTCAAGGACTTTCCTTAACGTTTCTTCTGTTCTGCCTGTTCCGAGCTCACCGTACAGCAGCTGCTTGGAGATGCGCTCATCGGGCATTCAAACAATTATCCCGTCCATCCCATATGGGCATTCTTTAGAAGCGCGGAGATGCTGAACGTGTTTGACTTGCAAAGGATTTCAGGTACTTTGTCCTGCCATTTGATTCTGAGCAGCCTACTCAGAGAGCTCAAGTGAAATAATTAAACTGTCCGTTGTGTCTGCAATATACTGTCCATGTTTCGCAGGTATGCAGCAGAGTGGTTAACGCTACACCAAGATATACTTTTCTCTTGTCAGTTCCAGACGTATAATTGCAGCCTCCCAAACGGAGAGCTTGCATGTAGCATCCTGTAGTTGGCCTCAGAGCCGTAATTGTGTGGACCAATTGACCTGGTCATGTTTAGGTATACGACAATGCAAGTTCGGATAGCAGACATAGAATTGTCTCTACAACTGATCTCTGAGCCTAGTGTAGTCAAATCTCTGCTGACACGGCTCATATGGTGCAGACAAAAATCAAGGAAGCTGAACGGAGACGTGCCACACGAAAGGCAAGAGACGAGTTGCCTCCGTCTGACGGTCAGAAAGTTTTTTTCTGCCGTCAGTGTGACAGACACTTTCGGACTCGGATTGGTTTGATCAGCCACGTACGAACCCACTCCAGGATTGACAGATGACAATGTGGTCATCTTCCGAAACGATGGATAAACAACAACAACAACAAACTCTTTAGGGACGTGTGAGAATTAACTGTATTGGCCGTGCTGCGGATAACAGCAATGGAAGAGCTATTGTAGACACAGAAGTTTCAATCCTCCATGAACGCGTGAGAATTAACTGTATTGGCCGTGCTGCGGATAACGGAATGGAAGAGCTATTGCAGACACAGAAGTTTCATTCCTTTAGGAACTTGAGGTATAACTGTTTTGCCCTTACTGGGGTTAGTGACACTGAATGACCCGATGGCAGACACAAAAATCACACTCTTTCAGTTGATTGTGTTGGTCCGCCCTTCTGGTGATGCTGACGTTCATAAATATTTTATTCACTCTTTCTTATGCAAAGTGGGGAATACCAGGTCAGTGTGACGAAGGCCTGTCCCACGAGATAATCAGTCGTTATGTCGAATGGGGTGGCAATTTTCTGGACACGGCTGATATATATGGGCTCGGCTTATCTGAACAGATTGTCGGTAGATGGCTGGAGAGGTGAGTGACAGTTCCTGTTTATCTTGCTAGCAATTAGTAATGCAATATTGTTTATGGTTCTTCTTTCTATTCTTCTTCTTCTTCCTCTTCTTCTTTTTTTGCGATTGTTTTTTTTTATTCGTCCTCTTTTCCCTGTTCTTGTTCTTCTTCTTATTTTTCTTCTTCTTTTCCTTCTTCTTCTTTTTCTTCTAATTCTACTCCTTATGTTTGTGGATGCATTTGCTGTTGTTATCGTTTTCGTTGTTTTTGTTTTTCTTCTTCTTCTTCTTCTTCTTCTTCTTTTTCTGCTTCTTCCTCTTCTCCTTGTACTTGGTCTTCTTTTCCTTCTCCTTATTGTTTTTCTTTCTTCTTCTTTTTCTTCTTCTTCTTCATCTTCTTCTTTCCTTATTCTTCTCATTGGTTGTGAAAGCTAATGTCAAACAAACTAATCATGACCCAGCTTCATCTCAATGCCGTGCATCTAAAAACAAACTGTTACAGCAGCCTGACCAATAAGGTGGGAGTCTTTACTTTGACCCTGTTAGTTGTGAGCCTGATGTCAAGTCTGACTTCACACTACAGTCACAAGTGTCAAAGTCCGCCTTCTTCTGCCATCCTTCTTCCAGAATATAATAATAGTGCTGCTGAATACGGATGTGTCGGACCGTAAGGTGCAAATATCGCAGGCTTGCTGTAAACTAGCGACACAGCGCATTCCATTCTCTAGACTACATCCTGCTAATTGTAAAGCCTGTTTAGGGTTTGCTAGCGGGAGATTGAGAACGGACGAACAAGAGGACAATAAGAATAGGGAAAGATTCCTGTTATTAAGAAAACACCGACACGAGGGAACGTGTAGTTTTGAACAATTTCACACTCGCCTACTTCTTTTTTTTCACTTTTTCTGCTTCTTCTTCGTCCTTTTTTTCTAGTTTTTGTTTCGTCCTTATCATTAATACATTATTCCTTCCACAACATTTGCATTCTGAGAGGCAGCATGGGGCTACACGTATATTTGGTCTCCTTGCAATTAGCATTTATCAAAGCATGTATGTGCCCCCTTAGAGGGCATGTATTTATTATACACTTATGCTTCACAGGAAGCAGAACCGGTTGTGATTAATTAATCAGCAATGAATTATGTGACATTTAGTATTTCACGATGGGATTGCCTGCCCCATCCACAGCTTTATTTAGTCGACATGTATTATTGCGTGACTGTTTAAAATCAACACATTAACCATAGACCCAGTCATGCTTGAGATAATTGAAGCATTAGACACCGACCGTCACGTATTTGGGGTAGAACCTTTGATAGAATCGTACCTCGCCAAGGAAGACTGGATCACAAGCGGTGAAGCGATTGCGCAACACTTTAGTCTTCGAGACATTCATCTCCAGACCCGCTTTCTTGCCCTCTTCATCGAGTAGCTGCATCATTTGGTTGGCTTCTGCTCCGGACTCTGTGACGTGCACTATATCATCGACAAATCGAAGAAGATTGAGGCGTCTGTCGTGAATAAGGATGCCAAAGGTCTCCCAGTTGCACAGGATAATGACTGATTCCAAACATGCGGAGAATATGTTCGGTGAAATAGGATCGCCCCGGAGGACCCCCTTTTTAATTAATACCACAACTGGACGTTGGAAGGGACGAAATGGGGTAGTGCAGTTCGTATAACTGTTGGTGAGGACTCTGATGTAATCAGGATCTGCCCCTTGTTCCAACTAGGAGCGCCAGATAAAATGTGGTTCTACCGAATTGAAAGCCTTTTTATAGTCGATGAAGGTGAATATCAAGAGAAGATAATGGGAACGATTGGGCATAATTTATATTGAAAATAATATATCGAAATCCAGAGAAATAAAAACTAATACCAAGTTAAGATTATTTAATTATAGTGTCAAGTCAGTGCTCATGTACGCAACATAAACTTGGAGAATGTCGAAGAGTATATACAGAAAAAACTCCAGTCCGTCGCCTATTCGTCTTCTTCTTCTTTGTTCGTTCGCAATCTACCGCCACCAAGCTATGAAAAGGGCTTTGCAGGTAGCAGGTTGTAGTCCGGAGAACGGAATGCATTGTGTCGTGGTTTATAGTTTAACTGTAATATTTGCACCTTTCGGTACGACATCTCCGACTTCAGCAGGCATTTTCCCTCTTCTATCCCTCCTCCTTACCCAGTCTGCTCTGTTGCAGCCTGTTATCCAGGATCACCGCGGGGAGGTGTAGAAGGGTCTTGGCAGCTCTGGTTCGCTGGCCCTTACGCTAGCAGTCAGCTGTGAGTCGTCACTGAGCGTCTTAATTCTTCATCGTCTATAAATGTCAACGGAGGGTAATTGGAATAGGCTGGCTAGACATTGTGAGGATCGAAGACCTACGGGAAATAAGCTAACAATAACCAGTGGAGAGACAGATCAGGCGTAGGAAATGAGGTTAGATTGGACACAGGATATGGAAATCACTATCAAATGTAGCCAGACAGGTCCTGGCGTGGAAGCTACAGGGGAAAAGAAAGAGAGGTAGACCAAGAAACAACTGGAGAAATAACTGAGAAAAAGAACTTCGGGTCCTGGACTTCAATTGGAGTGGGGCAGCAGCCCAAGATTGAACTTGCAAGTGAAGGATTATCAAGAGCATATACCAGGTAAGCGGCCTTCATTGATTGAATGATTGGTTGATTGAATGGCATAAAAGAGCGCCAAAATAAGTCTAAATGAAAAATGTCTGCGGCTGAACGACAACCCAAACTACTTGGTCATCACATTTGATCCACGCATGACATGGAAAACTCAGATCGAGAGAAATCGAATGAGAATGGCAATCATGAAAAAACTTGCTGGCACAAGCTAGGATGCAGATGAAACAATACCAAAGAAACTGTACACTGGAAGAGTGACTAGTTCTTGAGTATGGCATTGCGGCATGAGCAACAGTAGCAAAAGCGAACTTTGATAAAATCAACTTCTAAATCAAGCCATGCGAATTACAACATCAGACATGAAGTCAACGCCAATCACAGAACTTGAAACAATTTCAAATCTGGAATCCATGAACGGTAGAAGAGACTTTAAAGCCCAGAAGCGAGCAGAGAAACTAAGAAGACTGTCAGACCATCCAATGCACCAATGACTAAATGGATTTGGAAAAGGGAGACTAATGCGGAGAAATTTTGTATAAATAGTCAAAACAAAGATGAGAGAAGACCCTATGAACGGCATACCAACACCAAAGCCCATCCCTACTGTACGCAAACCCACATGGAAGCAGCAGATCTTTCCAGAGGTGATAGAAAATATACCAGGTATCGGATACAAAAACAGCCAGGCTGAAAAGGAAAGAAGAGACATAACCCTTACGTACATAGAGAAAAATGACCCAAGCACAAACTGGACCAATGCATACACTGACGGTTCTGTAACAAACGCAACGGAAAATGGAGGGGGGAGGGGTATTCCTGAGCTTAACAAATGATAGAAAGATAACACTGTCAGTGGCAACTGGAAAGTTCTCAAGCAATTTCAGAGCGGAGGCAGAGGCATTGATGGCTGCAGTGGAAGCAATGCTGACAGGCGAAAGCAATGAAATCCAGATAGTCTTGTTTACAGATGACCTGTCCGTGGTTACAGCTCTAAAAAGCCAGACAAATACAGAACGTAATGACTTAAGAGCAATACTCAGTCCACACCCAAAAGAGTTGTGGTACAGTGGGTCCCATCCCACTGTAACATTCAATACAACGAGGAGGCAGACAGACTGGCAAAAGAAGATACAAGGTTATCACAGCTAGATTCTAGTGTGACCTACGAAGAGTCCAAAAACGTTATTGGGGACAGAGAAATTGGACATAGAGCATACTGGCTAAACAAAAAATAATGATTATTACCAGTTGAACAGAAAAGATCAGGTGGTAGTCTTCAGACTCCGCGCAGGCCATAACAGACTGAGGCACCATCTATTCAATAAACTGAAGGTAGGTGCTACTGACGAATGCACCATTGGTACTGAGAAAATGACCACTGAACATTTGCTGCAAAATTGCCCGACATACGGGGACCAGAGAAAGAACATGTGGCCATCACCAGTGCCAACACTAGACACGCTTTATGGCAGTGTCGACAGCCTCAAAATGACCGCTACTTTCTTCAAACAAATTCAAATTGACGCCTGACAGCGCACGAAGGAGAAGGGCATAAACATTTTTTTTATGTCTAAAGTGTAGGGTAGCTGTGTCTACACGCACGGACCTTAGCAAGATGGTGATTTGCGTTTGGCTTCATGTGAATCATATGGCAACAACTACAGCTAAGCGTGTTATAGGAAGCTTGTTTGCGAATCATTTGCTGGGATCAAGATACTGAACAGTGCATGAGCTGCAGCAGTCAGCGACCCATATCTGACTGCTAGCATCAGGACCAACAAACCACAGCTGCCAAGACCCTTCTACGCGGTGATCCCGGATAACAGGCTGCAACAGAGCAGGATGGCTAAGGAGAAGGCATCGAAGAAGAAAGGCTAACCCGGTACTAAAAAAATGTCTGCTTCCGAAGATGGATGTGTCAGACGGAAAAGTGCAAATATTGCATTCAAGTTGTAGAGAAACAACGCATTCCGTTCTCCAGACTATATTGCGTTACTTACAAAGCCCTGTTCATGGCTAGATAGCTGGAGATTTGAGAACGATCGCAGAAGAAGAAGAAGAAGATGATGATGAAGAAGAAGAAGAAGAAGAAGAGGAAGAAGCATTTGCTTTTGTTGCTGTTGTGGAATCATTCGTGTTGATTTATATCAAAAGTTTACGATTTTTTGTTTTGGCGAACTGTTCCAGTGCTTCTTTTTACACCTGGAGGCGGATTTAAGAAAGTGTACAGGGATCCTTCTGGATGTAGTGCAACGCGAAGTCCCTCAGCAAGCTCACAACTATGGGGATTACAGTGCCGATCACTACCTCGGAGGCTAAACTGCTGCGACACGGCCGGTTTCCGAGACTCATGACGGGGACATTGAGCGGGGAGTTGATCAGTGTGTTTCTTTTGACTCTCTTGGGAGTATTTGTTGCATTCTGAGCTTGTAGAGGTTGTTTCCCAATGTTGTAAAATGATGAGCTTGGAAGTGTTGATTAGCGTCATGATCAAGTGAAACATACTGATAAAGATCCCTCATGAAGTCATAGTCAGGTGAAACATACTAAAAAGACCCCCCCCCCCCCCCCATGACGTCATAGTCAGGTGAAACATACTGATAAATATCCACCATAACGTCACGGCCAGGTGAACCATACTGATAAAGATCCCTCATAACCTAACGTTCAGGTGAACCATACGGATAAAGATCCCTCATAACCTAACGTTCAGGTGAGCCATACTGATAAAGACCCCTCATAACCGAACGTTCAGGTGAACCATACTGATAAAGACCCCTCATAACATAACGTTCAGGTGAACCATACTGATAAAGATCCCTCATAACCTAACGTTCAGGTGAAACATACTGATAAATATCCACCATAACGTCACGGCCAGGTGAACCATACTGATAAAGACCCCTCATAACATAACGTTCAGGTGAACCATACTGATAAAGATCCCTCATAGCCTAACGTTCAGGTGAACCATACTGATAAAGATCCCTCATAACCTAACGTTCAGGTGAACCATACTGATAAATATCCATCATAACCTAACGTTCAGGTGAACCATACTGATAAAGATACCTCATAACCTAACGTTCAGTGAACCATACTGATAAAGATCCCTCATAACCTAACGTTCAGGTGAACCATACTGATAAAGATCCCTCATAACCTAACGTTCAGGTGAACCATACTGATAAAGATCCCTCATAACCTAACGTTCAGGTGAACCATACTGATAAAGATCCCTCATAACCTAACGTTCAGGTGAACCATACCGATAAAGATCCCTCATAACCTAACGTTCAGGTGAACCATACTGATAAAGATCCCTCATAACCTAACGTTCAGGGGAACCATACTTATAAAGATCCCTCATAACCTAACGTTCAGGTGAACCATACTGATAAAGATCACTCATAACCTAACGTTCAGTGAACCATACTTATAAAGGTCCCTCATAACCTAACGTTCAGGTGAACCATACTGATAAAGATCCCTCATAACCTAACGTTCAGGTGAACCATACTGATAAAGATCCATCATAACCTAACGTTCAGTGAACCATACTTATAAAGGTCCCTCATAACCTAACGTTTAGGTGAACCATACTGATAAAGACCCCTCATAACCTAACGTTCAGGGGAACCATACGGATAAAGATCCCTCATAACCTAACGTTCAGGTGAACCATACTGATAAAGACCCCTCATAACCGAACGTTCAGGTGAACCATACTGATAAAGACCCCTCATAACATAACGTTCAGGTGAACCATACTGATAAAGATCCCTCATAACCTAACGTTCAGGTGAAACATACTGATAAATATCCACCATAACGTCACGGCCAGGTGAACCATACTGATAAAGACCCCTCATAACCTAACGTTCAGGTGAACCATACTGATAAAGATCCCTCATAGCCTAACGTTCAGGTGAACCATACTGATAAAGATCCCTCATAACCTAACGTTCAGGTGAACCATACTGATAAATATCCATCATAACCTAACGTTCAGGTGAACCATACTGATAAAGATACCTCATAACCTAACGTTCAGTGAACCATACTGATAAAGATCCCTCATAACCTAACGTTCAGGTGAACCATACTGATAAAGATCCCTCATAACCTAACGTTCAGGTGAACCATACTGATAAAGATCCCTCATAACCTAACGTTCAGGTGAACCATACCGATAAAGATCCCTCATAACCTAACGTTCAGGTGAACCATACTGATAAAGATCCCTCATAACCTAACGTTCAGGGGAACCATACTTATAAAGATCCCTCATAACCTAACGTTCAGGTGAACCATACTGATAAAGATCACTCATAACCTAACGTTCAGTGAACCATACTTATAAAGGTCCCTCATAACCTAACGTTCAGGTGAACCATACTGATAAAGATCCCTCGTAACCTAACGTTCGGGTGAACCATACTGATAAAGATCCATCATAACCTAACGTTCAGTGAACCATACTTATAAAGGTCCCTCATAACCTAACGTTCAGGTGAACCATACTGATAAAGACCCCTCATAACCTAACGTTCAGGTGAACCATACTGATAAAGATCCCTCATAACCTAACGTTCAGTGAACCATACTGATAAAGATCCCTCATAACCTAACGTTCAGTGAACCATACTTATGAAGGTCCCTCATAACGTCATGGTCAGATACTTATTTATTTGTAATCTCACATAGTCTTCGGCTCTTTGTTTTGCCACCATCACGTCATCCATTGCACAGGATTCCTGCATCCTAGGACATATATTTCGGTGTTCTGGGCTCTGGGCAGTCCCACATTCGCAATATTCATTTTTTTCGCGTTGATCATCTGATAGATATTTCCCTTGATCTCTGAGTAGTGAGATCAGACACCCGCGTTCAGTGGCGCGCACGTTAAAAATACCTTAACAGCTGGAAATCGAAAATTGAAGACCTATCGGCCGCTGCTAGGGCAACATTCAAGTTGAAAATCTACTCAAATTATTCTAGGCATTCTCGCCCCACAGAGAATATGTCGCTAAAAAGGTAACTGTGTGGCCATAACAACAGGTCTTGGTTATGTATTTAGGGGAGCGGTATAGATGGCGTCTGATAGGCTGCGTATCTACATTGCTCTAATTTACGCTTCCACTTCCACCAGTTCCAAAAATAGGCGATCATGTATTCTAGAGGCTAACAGATGCTGGAATTGACCAGTGGATTTTCACCTGCCAAAATATTTGCAACAAAGGAGGTCACACCGCCACACGAAGTAACGACATAAGTAGACTGAAGATATACAGTTGTTGTTGTTGTTGTTTCTAATGCCCACAATGAGCAGGTTACTCTTATGTGCACTCTGAAAAGGGCATTAAGTCGCGGGTTGCAGTAGTTTTTCTCACATCTCGAGCGTGCTGATGATGGTAGACCGGGGTCGTCCAGGCGGTTGTGCTATGATTGGATTCATCTGCGTGTCGCTCATTACTACAGAGACCACGTCGAACCTCACCTTTTTAATCAGACTTGGCCTTGACAACAGCCTGTTTCCAGGACGACCAACGAGGAGGTCAGGTGAGGGTCTTAGTCAGTATATTTCTCCTGACCCTGGCTAACATTCACTGATCAGTGTGTTTTGCCTGACCAGACGATAGGCTCATCGTCATACTGAAGATAGATATATAAATAGGTATATCTTATATAATTGGCTAAGAAATCTAAAATTGTAGGCAAGCAGGAGACAGATTTGTGATTGCTTTTAATTGACTAATAAATCTAAAATGACAGACAAGAAAGAGATAAATTTGTGATTGCTTTTAATTGACTAATAAATCTAAAATGACAGACAAGAAAGAGATAAATTTGTGATTGCCACGAAATGTCGAGGAGATATGGGTCAAGGCGTGAACAGTATAGGACTCAGTCGACGACACATCACACAAAGCATAGATGGAAGTCTGGAAAGATTGCACACAAACTTCGTGGATCTCTACCAGGTAAGTGTATCCCTGTCTTATTCGCTCTCAAGTAAAAACGGTCAGGGTAGTCTAATAGTAGACAATGATGTTGGCGATGAGGTGTTGGAGACTTCAAAGTACTTTACCTCAATTTGTGGGTGACCACTTCCACTCTGCCTTTGTTTCCATAATGGTATTGAAGGTACTGATTTACAGCGGAATAGACCAGAGCGTGTCAACAATAGAGATGGGGCAATGTGCCTTTTGTGTGAGTAGCTCTGAAATAATCACATTTACTTAAAGTACTTCACAAAATGGCGACCTGTCTCCACCATTTCTCGTCGCAAAATGGATCCGTAACTTTGGTAAAACGAATGATTCTGAGGGCTGGGTCGGTCGGCCAGTGGTACGAAGCGGAATTTTGGGCAAACTAGGGCTGGGTCGGTCGGCCCGTGGTACGAAGTGGGATTTTGGGCAACCTAGGGCTGGGTCGGTCGGCCTGTGGTACGAAGTGGGATTTTGGGCAAACTAGGACTGGGCCGGTCGGCCCGCGGTACGAAGCGGGATTTTGGGCAAACTAGGACTGGGTCGGTCGGCCCGTGGTATGAAGCGGGATTTTGGGCAACCTAGGGCTGGGTCGGTCGGCCCGTGGTATGAAGCGGGATTTTGGGCAAACTAGAGCTGGGTAAGGACGTCGTTGTTAATCTGTGGGCGGGCCGATCCTGCAACGTCACGTAACTCAACAGTCATCCACAGGGCTATAAAGAAGCAAATTAACTCATCAAAGGACTCATGAGGACGGAATGGAGAGACCGGCACAAAGATTACAAACCAGAAACTGACAGCATAACCAAACTTGGCAGAAATGAGCATACTCAGAACGAGACATTGTAGACTACAGGTCTGCACAGAATGGATCTTAGAAGCACCGCCACGCGAGAGTCTCGTTCTAAATACTTAAGTGAACCAGCTCCATTCTGCTCACTCCGAGAAGATGCTGTGTTTTTTCTTTCTCAACCACATTAAGCCACATATTGTGCATCCTGTTATCGAAAAGGGGGGAGCATGCATACAGTGAGATCAACTCACTTGTAGAACTGTCGCTCGTCCTGCCCTCGTTCTGGTTAGAACAGCCTCTATATGTCATACTATCAACTCAGTGGCCATATTTGAAATTGATTTATCAACTCGCTCATTACGCTGTGTTTTTTGTTATTTGGAATACTAATTGTCATTCTACCCAACGCTTCACATCGTGAGTTCAACGTCACTGAATGATGAAGGTAACTGCAGTGGGCTAGCGAGGTCTGGTCTGGACGTTCCGCGCGTTAAAGGAAAGTGAAGCGTCTGTTAAAGCCTCTCATTTCTAAGTGTAGAGGTCGCCGTTGAATGTTCGCCTTATCATAGAGAGTATATAAACATGCTGGAAAGGACACAAAAAAGAGCGACAAAGCTGATAGTGGGATTCCAGAATTATGGTTATTAGGAAAGACTCCGAAATGCCGGCATATAGTGTCTAGAAATGAGAAGAATTCGAGGTGACTTAATGCAAGTTTAAAAGATAATCAAAGGAACGGATAAATTAGACTATAACAGGTTTTTTTCTTCAAAATACAACCACTTACAAGAACAAGAGGGTATAGCTACAAATAAACTAAAGAAAGGTCTAGATTAGACATTAGCAAATAAGTTTTTAGTCAGAGCGTGATGAACGCTTAGAATGCATTGCCACAGGAAGTAGTTGAGGCAGGGACAATTAATGCATTTAAGAATAGATTGGATGCGCATAGCTTTTTGGACTAAGAAATGTAAATGAAAATGCTTGTATACAGACTCTGTAGTGTCTTCTAAACCAGTATAAACACGCTAAGTTAAGTTAATCCAATCTTCTACCGATCACTTTGGAGACAAAACTGCACGACTTGAGACAGGGTTGGGACACGTACAATATTAACCACCTTGTTCGGGAGCAGGTCGCTTATCATTTACGATTAATGACCCCTGAACACCTGTATGAACTGCAGATAACCAATGCCACTCGAGAACTCATTCCATCGTTATCACTATGAATAAACGAATGCACCAATTTTAAATAAATTAAATTGGAGTTACCCATTCCACAGACCCACATGTTCGATAATGCCACGCCCCTGGAAGAGACTTTACGGACCCTGGATGACCTTATACGTGTTGGTAAGGTTCGTTACGTCGGCGTCAGTAACGTGACTGGTTGGCAGTTACAGAAAGTGGTTGGTGTAACTGAAAGATTGGGCCTCAATCCAATCATCAGTCTGCAGGTAGGACAATTACTTTCTTATTCTTTTTCTCCTTTTTTTTCTTCTTCTTCTTTTTCTTCTTTTTTTGTTCTCCCGCTTCTTGTTTTTGTTCTTGTTAGTCTTCTTATTGTCTTTATTTTTCTTCTTCATTATCACGTCTTCTTTTTTTTTTTTATAATGATACTCTCCTTCATTGGTGTCTTAGAGATGAGATGTTTTAGAAGAATCGTAAATATCCCCTACAAAGACCGTATCCCAAATGAAGAAGTACGAGGTAGAATCGAGAATGCAAGTGGGCTGTACGACGACCTCCTCACAATGATCAAAAGGCAAAAGCTGACTTGGTATGGTCACGTCTCAAGGTCCAATTGCCTTGCAAATACGATACTACAGGCAGAGTTCATGCAAGCGAAGACGTCCGATATAACGATGGGAAGATAACATCCATGAACGGACTAATCTACAACCCGAGGAGCCACACAAAGCGAACAAAGAGAGTAGTGCACTGAATTGTGGGGGTGTCAGCAGGGGTGTGGAGGTGTCACCAGGGGTGTGGAGGGGTCAGCAGGGGTGTGGAGGTGTCAGCAGGGGTGTGGGGGTGTCAGCAGGGGTGTGGAGGTGTCACCAGGGGTGTGGAGGGGTCAGCAGGAGTGTGGAGGTGTCAGCAGGGGTGTGGAGGTGTCAGCAGGGGTGTGGAGGTGTCAGCAGGAGTGCCCCCAACGATCCCAAGAGATCACGGGATGAACAGAACTGTATCTCTTTCTTCTGCTGCTTGTTTTTCTTCCTTATCTTTATCTTCTAACTTTTATTATTTCCGCTGTTCATCATCATAATCATCATTAGCTTCTTCTTCTTCACAATCATCTGCTAGTCAAGATTTTAAACAAATATGAAAATATTTTTTATTGTGTCACCTATTCCGAAAGTCAATCATTTTATATTTTCTTTAACCCATGAGTGCAGTAGGCTAATTGCTCTTTCATGTTTTTTTTCAAACGGCCAAGAAGAGATCGGCCACGAAGACATTTCTTTTTAAACTACTTCTTTCGAAACAAGCTTTTATTTATACTATGACCAGTTTTTCTTTTCTGCTACTTTTCGTTCGTTCTCAATCTCACGGAGTTGTCCGGAGAATGGAATGCCTTGTACCATAGTTTACAGATTGGCAGCGATATTTGCACCTTTCGGTCCAACACATCCGACTTCAGCAGAGATTTTAGAGAAACGGGTTAGCCCTCCATCTTCGATGCCTTCTCCTTAGCCAGTCTGCTCTGTTGCAGCCTGTGATCCAGGATCACCGCGTGGAGGTGTAGAAGGGTCTTGGCAGCTCCTGATCGTTCGTCCTGACGCTAGAAGTCAGCTATGGGTTGCTGACCGCTGCAGGTCATGCGCTGCTCATCATCTTGATCCCAGGTCCCTGGCCCTGACGCTAGAAGTCAGCTATGGGTCGCTGGCCCTGACGCTAGAAGTCAGCTATGGGTTGCTGACCGCTGCAGGTCATGCGCTGCTCATCATCTTGATCCCAGGTCCCTGGCCCTGACGCTAGAAGTCAGCTATGGGTCGCTGGCCCTGACGCTAGAAGTCAGCTATGGGTTGCTGACCGCTGCAGGTCATGCGCTGCTCATCTTCTTGATCCCAGGTCTCTGGCCCTGACGCTAGAAGTCAGCTATGGGTCGCTGGCCTTGACGCTAGAAGTCAGCTATGGGTCGCTGGCCCTGACGCTAGAAGTCAGCTATGGGTCGCTGGCCCTGACGCTAGAAGTCAGCTATGGGTCACTGGCCCTGACGCTAGAAGTCAGCTATGGGTCGCTGGCCCTGACGCTAGAAGTCAGCTATGGGTCGCTGGCCCTGACGCTAGAAGTCAGCTATGGGTCGCTGGCCCTGACGCTAGAAGTCAGCTATGGGTCGCTGGCCCTGACGCTAGAAGTCAGCTATGGGTCGCTGGCCCTGACGCTAGAAGTCAGCTATGGGTTGCTGACCGCTGCAGTTCATGCGCTGCTCATCATCTTGATCCCAGGTGCATTTTTGTTTAATTTTGTTGTTTCTTTTGTGAATTGATGTATTGACCTTTTTTGTTTGTTTTTTCATTCCGCGATAAGTCAACATTTGATGGATGTACGGATTTTTGATTTTAAGTGAAAGGTTTGTCTCTCTGTATTCTACTGGCGGAGGCACGGTTATTTCCACCCGAAACCGCAGTCCTTTTGGTGATATCAGGCCGTCTTAACCAGTGCTTGGATGCATGTGTGCATCTGTATGTACCTATGCTAGTTAGGGCGATCTCAGAGGTCAAGCGAACCAAAGTGCAATGGAATGTCCTCACACTGAGAGCGTGTATGAAAGTTGTGTAAGAGTGTGATTGTTGGACAGAGTTAAATTAAACAGAGTGCGATGTAAGAAGAGAAAGGTGGTCATTTTTTTTATTGTTTTTAAATTTGTTTTTCATCTAAAAAAATATTTTTGTATATTTTATTTTATTTAAAAAAAAAGGAAAGGAGGTTATCTTCCCTGAGTTTTCTAAGTTCTGTTTGTAGATCACACTATTTAACATTTTTTTAAATGTTCTTGTATTTTACATGTTTGCCTCATTAGTTTCTATTGGCGGAGCCGTGCCTATTCCACCCCAGATCGTAGTCAATTTGGGCGATATTAAGACGCATAAACCAATGCTTGGATGCGTGTGTGCATCTGTATGTACATATGCTAGGTTTGTGCGCTCTCAGAAGCCAGCCCAACCAAAGTGCAATGGAAGGGTCTCACCACGAGGGCACGTGTGAAGGCGCGTGTGAAAGTTGTGCAAGAGTGTGACTGTGGGACAGGTTCAAATGAAACAGAGTGAGGTCAGATGAGAGAGGAAGGAGAGTCTGAAAAGTGATCCGCAGACCCCACTTGTAGGGGCTGTGTAAATAATATCAGTTCTCTGAGTTCAGCTGAAGTTGGTTAGAAAAGAAGAAATATATGTCCACGTAAATGAACAACGGTCATGTCATGTTGGGATCAAGATGCTGAGCAACGCATGAGCTGCAGTGGTCAGCGACCTATAGCTGACTGCTAGCGTCAGGGCCAGCGAACCATAGCTGCCAAGACCCTTCTACATCTCCACGCGGTGATCCCGGATAACAGGCTGCAGCAGGGCAGACTGGCTAAATATTTGCTGAAGTCGGATGTGTTGGACCGAAAGGTGCAAATATCGAAGCGAAGCTGTAAACTTCGACACAACGTAATCCATTCTCTGGACTACATTCTGCTACTTAAGCCCTTTCAGGGTTTGGTAGTGGGAGATTGAGAACGAACGAAGAAGAAGAAGAAGATGTCATGTTAAAAACAAACTTATAAAAAGACAAATCTGAAGAAGTTTGAATTGCCAAATTCGTAGAAATTCTTCTTTCCAATCATGTCTTCTGAATTGTCGTCTAAATGTTGCAGCAACAGTACAGTCTGATCCATCGAGAATCAGAGTTAGAACCCTTTCAAGTTTGTAAATCTTCAGGAATTGGTGTTCTCCCTTGGAGTCCACTCAAAGGGTAGGTAACTGCTTGACTTAGAATTGTTTTGTTTGTTATGAAGTGGCAACAGTGATCGTTAATGGCATAATAATATGGATGCTGTTCTAGAGCACTGTTCTTAAACGTGGGCGCTAGCTCCCACTAGTGAACGATTTGATATTTCAGGTGGGCGGTAGCAGAATAACTACATTCTGGATTAACAAATATAGTGTTATTATTATGGTAATGCAGATGCTGCACAACCCGTAGAAACTATGGCAGAATACCAGCAAACCAAGAAAAGGGAAAATATTGAGAACATGCCTTTTTCCGATGTTTAACAGGGACAGTTACCCAAACCTCAAGGAAGAGAATCGAGTCTTAACGTTATAGAAAGTTTCTCAGAATACTATGAACCGAAAAAAAGAAAAATGCGAACATAAGTTTCATAATGAACAACAAATTGAAATACTTTGGTCACTTCAAGAGACACAACGGTCTTGAGAAAACGGTAAGGAGATGTGGGTTGCCGGGCAACAGAGGCAACGACAGACCAAGAAGGAATGGCACCAAGCTGTCAAGGAATGCTTGGACAGGACGAGATTTGGAAAGAGATTGAGTATCTTTCAGATGGGCTGTGATGAGATCGACGTTCTGCAAAGGACATGCCTCATGATGATAATGTAATAAAAACGTCAAAATTATACAGATTTATAGGACATTTTGTATTCAATTGAGATTTTAGTGGGCTAAACTCCCTGAGATGGTAGATACCATATATGCCATATATACCATAGGGAAGAAGGCAGCTAAGACAGATTGAGAAAGTATAATCACCATGGCAGAATATCTTGGGAGAGTTTATTCGTCAGAAATATGGAGATGGCTCAAGTGACAAAGCCTCAACATTACTTCTCAGGCATGCAGAGACATTACAGTACGAAGCTATGCTGAAAGAAATAGAGCTTCTAAGGAAAGGGTCCAATGTAGAGACATGCTCAAATAAACTTTCAACCAGCCTTAGGACTGATCAATCAGGGGACAGATTCCAATGGAGAGACACGCTCAGACAACATTACAACCAGTCTTAGGACTGATCAATCAGGGGACAGATTCCAATGGAGAGACACGCTCAGACAACATTACAACCAGTCTTAGGACTGATCAATCAGGGGACAGATTCCAATGGAGAGACACGCTCAGATAAACTTACAACCAGCCTTAGTACTGATCAATCAGGGGACAGATTCCAATGGAGAGACACGCTCAGACAACATTACAACCAGCCATAGGACTGATCAATCAGCTGATGATGATGCATTCGAAGTCAATACTTATGTAGATCAGCAGCCAAAGTCAGAGAGTTGACGAGAAAGAATGGTACATGTTACTTAGGACACCACATCTTACTTAGGACACCACATGTTACTTAGGACACCACATGTTACTTAGGACACCACATCTTACTTAGGACACCACATGTTACTTAGGACACCACATGTTACTTAGAACACCACATGTTACTTAGGACACCACATGTTACTTAGGACACCACATGTTACTTAGGACAGAGTAGACCAGGAAAGAAATAATCAAAATGATTAAACCTACAACACGGAGACGATCAAATGTGCGGTTTGTTTCTTGTTTTTATTTCCTCTTTACATCCGACGAAGGCCTTGCGATCATAACGTAATTTTTTTGTTTTTTTTTGTTTCGCAATGCTGTTTATATTTCTTTTTTGGCTTTTGACATTTAGCACCGCTGCAGCTTCGCTTTATTAATACCATTATTACAGATAACCGAGACTTTTTTGTGTGACTTTAATCTTCTTTCTGTTCAACCTTTCTGTGTCCTGCTAAGCATTTCAAACTATCCTCTTTAATTATGTATTCTCTAATCTAAGCTAGTTATATTTGCTTGTACCTGTTCCTGTGAATGTAATTTCCACAGAGGGATTTTAAGTGGAAAGTTCAGTCGTGGGGAAGACCCTACGGAGGGCAGGACGGTCTTTATGATGAAGTACACTCCCTTCCTGGTCGATTTGAGCGATAGGACTTTCAATATTCTGGACGTTGCAAGAACAATAGCCAGGAGCCATGGTAGGATGTGTGTGTGTGTGATTGTGTGTGATTGTGTGTGTGTGTTTGAATGTGTGTGTGTGTGTGTGAGTGTGTGTAATTGTGTGTGTGTGATTGTGTTGTGTGAGTGTGTGTGTATGTGCGTGTGTAAGTACGTGTGTGTAATTGCTGTGCCTATGTGTGCGTGAGTGTGTGTGAATATGTGTGTGTGATTGTGTGTGAGTGTGTGTGCGTATGTGTGTGTGAGTGAGTATGTGTGTGTGATTGTGTGTGTGTGTGCGTGTGTGAGTATGTGTGTGTGTGTGTGTATGTGCGTGTGTACGTATGTGTATGTGAGTGCGTATGTGTGTGTGATTGTGTGTGTGTGTGAGTATGTGTGTGTGATTGTGTGTGTGTGTGAGTATGTGTGTGTGATTGTGTGTGAGTATGTGTGTGTGATTGTGTGTGTGTGAGAGTGTGACTATGTGTTTGTTATTGTGTGTGAGTGTGTGTGCGTGTCTGAGTATGTGTGTGTCATTGTGTGTGCGTGTGTGAGTATGTGTGTGTGAGTGAGTATGTGTGTGTGTGATTGTGTGTGTGTGTACGTGTGTGAGTATGTGTGTGTGTGAGAGTGTGACTATGTGTTTGTTATTGTGTGTGAGTGTGTGTGCGTGTCTGAGTATGTGTGTGTCATTGTGTGTGCGTGTGTGAGTATGTGTGTGTGAGTGAGTATGTGTGTGTGTGATTGTGTGTGTGTACGTGTGTGAGTGTGTGTGTGACTGTGTGCGTGTGTGTGAGTGTGACTATGTGTGTGATTGTGTGTTTGTGTGCGTGTGTGTGTGTGTGTGTGACTGTGTGCGTGTGTGTGTGTCCACGTCTCCCTGTTCGTGTTCATATTCCTCTTTCACTTCTTTTCTGTCTTTATCTTCTCCTTTTTCTTGTCTTTTTCTTTTTTCAAGTGATTTATTTTATTGTTGCTCTTTTTTTCTTCGTAATGTACTTCCTCTACTTTATCTTCTTCTGTACTTATTCTCTTTCTTCTTTTTTTCTTTTTCTTGTTCTTGTTGTTGTTCTTCTTCTTCTACTTCAGTTTTAAATATTTTTGAACACGTCTTCTCTTCTTCTTCTTCTTCTCCTCCTTTTCTCTGTCTTTTTCTTTCTTATTTTCTTTTTTTTCCTTCTTTCCTTCCTTTCTTCCTTCCTTCCTTTCTTCCTTCCTTCCTTTCTTCCTTTCTTTCTTTCTTTCTTTCTTTCTTCTTCTTCTACTTGTTCTCCTTTTTCATTATCTTCATGTTCTTCTTCTCCATTTATGTTTCCTGTCTTTCCTTCCTTCCTTCTTTACACCGCTACCTTATTTTCCCCTTCTTCTTTTGTTTTTCTTTCTTTCTTTGTTCTTTCTTTCTTTCTTTTTGTATTTTTTTTATTCTTCTTCTTATTCTTTATCTTCATTTTCTTGTTAATTTATGTTTTCTGTCCTTCCTTTCTTTCTTCTTTTCTTCGGTTCCGTCTTTTCTTCTTCTTCTTTTTCTTCTTCTTGTTATTGTTGCTGTTCTTTTACTTTTTTTTTTCTTCTTCTTCTTCTTCTTTGTTTCTCTTCTTATTTGTTTTTCCTCCTTCTCTTCTTCTCAATTCACTCAATTTATATTTTATATTCTCTCAACCATACAAAAACAGTATCAGCGATTAGCTACACATATGGGGAATAGCAGACATACAGACCTCAAACATTCAAGGGCACGTCAAGATATACTGTCCTGCTCATGGCGACGTTTTTTGCAATGAAAGAGTTGATAGATAGTAGACACAGAGGTTTCAAACATTCGGGGGCTTTGTAGGAATATGCTTCAAACATTTTTAGAAATGATGAGAAATACTGCCTAAGTCGTGCAGAAATTAATTGTAGCGAAAAATGTTATAGTTAAGTAGTTAAGTAGATGCCTTAAACATTCGAGGACTTGTAGGGATATACTCTCAAGGTCATGATTGGAATGGCGACCAATGAAAAAGCTGAATGATGACGTCATGTTTTTTGTTGTTGTTCAAAACTGCTCGTCATGAGTTGAGTTTGCTCTTGACCACATTTCTTTGGTAGTAGGTTACAGTGGCTCTTTTTACATCTTGAGGTGTACTTTAGAACAGTGTTTCCCAACCACCTGTCCGCATTAATTTTCTGTCGATCCGCTTAAGCCACAAACTGCGGAGATCTCCATGAGGTGAGATAAGTTCTGTCTGATCATGGTCTGCTTTAGATAGGGCGTCTGACAACAGGAAAACCACTTGAAACGTCACATTAGACCACGGATTAAATAACGGAACTCTATTTGTGCAAGGTTTATAATCAATCCACGCCCCACACAGAGAAATAAAACAAATTCGCAGAACAAAACACAACAAATCACCGTTGAGAGGAATCCTTATACATAATCCTGGCCTGAAACCAACTGCAAATCCATCTTCGTTTTCCGAAATCGCTATTATAGTTGCACCGACAGTTGACACATTCAACTTTCGTTATTTAGTTAGTCGTAAAATGTGACGTTTCAAAGGCATTTCTCCGTAAGTTAGAAGGCCAGTATCTACAGTAGGGTGTGGGCTAACTAATGTTTAAAATGAAATGACGTCGACTACACAAGGATCAGTACTTGTCGAACACAGGAGCTCACCTATATTTGGCGTGTCTGTTTTATCAAAGTAAGTGAGGTTTTGAGGTTGTATTTTGTAAGGGTGGTTAGGGATATCGCAAAACGCAAATTAGGTAATTGAAAATTGATAGACGAGTTTTATAGGTTAATTTATCTGATATTTCTGTGTTGTGGCGGGGAGGAAGACTATCGTCTGGTCAGGCAAAATATGATGGCCAATACCTTCACCTTGGCTTCCTCGTAGCCCTCCCTGGAAATGGGCTGTTTTCATGGCAGTTTGGATAACGAGGTGATAATCGACGTGATCCCCGTAATAGTGAGCGACACGCAGGTAAAGCCAACCATAGCATAACCGCCTGGAAGACCCCGGTCCACCTTCATCAGCACGCTCGGGATGTGAGAAAAGCTACTGCAACATCGCCACTTAACGTGCTTTTCAGGGCGCACAAAAGAGCAACCTACTCATTATGGGCATTTGAAAACAACAACTGTGTTGTGGTATTGTGTGTGTGTGTGCGTGTGTGTGTATATGTGTGGGGGGAGGGGGTGTGTGTGGGTGTTTGTGTGCATGTGTGTGTTCTATTGTGCTGTAAAGTTTGAATCCTTATAAGATGGAGGCAAAAGACGAATTCAAACAGCTCATTCTCTCATTTTCTAAGAGTCGATGTAACTGCACTCCGGGCATACCCATAGGTGCTCAGTCTCTCTCAGCAAATGGCGTAGAGTATGGATGCTGATGGTCCCTGTAGCTCGCTGATTGTACACTCTTCTGCTCTGTGCTCTAATGCGCCATATTGTGCTCGAACCTCGTTTAATGTCGATTCTTTAAAGTCTGTGGATTGCTGCTTCATCTAATGCAGTGTCCTCATCAAACAGGCGGGCATTGATTTATTTTAAAATAAATTATATATCCATCACTAAAGTGCCCTTTATGGGAGCTTGTAAAGCCAAGGTATCAGCTCTTTCATTGCCCTGAACCCCAGTATGAGCAGGACAGTAGATCCATGTCAACCCCTGGAGGTTTGAGGCTTCAACAGCTGCTATCCACTCGTACCTAACCCATCTCTTCTGTACCTTCTGAAGTATGGCCTGCGCGTCTGTCACGATGACTGCCTTTGTTATAGAAGTCTCAGATATCCATTTCAGTGCTGAGGTCACTGCTTCTGTTTCCATTCTCAAACTGGAGGTTGTTGACGTGTATGCCCTACTGCGCTCAGCAACGACCTGTCCTCTCACTCTAGCCGAGAAACCCCAGCCTGATGTCCCACTGCGCAGCACTGATCCGTTGGTGTATATGACGGTATCACTCTCCTGCGTGTTCTCAGTTCTCAGTTGATTCATCTCGTCAAACAGCAAAAACTGTTTACTTTCTTGAAACTTGTCACATTTCCCCGCTCCACGAAAAATGTTTTATAGGAGAGGCACAGGGGAGGCCTTTGTCTCCACACAACGTTCACCTGGGCACAGGTTACATTGATAACTAACAACGGGGAGGAGAACACACACACACACACACACACACACAGAGAGAGAGAGAGCGAGAGAGAGAGAGAGAGAGAGAGTGTAAAAGAGGAATGTGCAGAGGAGTATATATACACGTACATAATTCATACCTTGAGGTCTTAGAAATAACAGGCTCGTCCATTGTTTTATATACGTGTTTATCTACTCTTGACCTTCATTACTGTCGCAGCTTCGCTTTCTTTTTACATAATGTTTAGTTATTACAGTATCATTTGGGATCAAGATGCAGGGCAGTGCATGCGCCATAGCGGTCAGAGACCCACAGCTGACGGCTAACGTCAGGGCCAGCGACACAGATCTGCCAGGACCTCCACGTGGTGATCCAAGATAGTAGCTGTAAAAGAGCAGACTGGCTAAGGAGAAGGGATCGAAGAGGGAAGGCTAACCTGGTTCCCAAAAAATGGCATGCTGGAGTCGGATGTGTCGGACCGAAAGGTGTAGTCACGGTGTAAACTACTACACAACGCATTCCGTTCTCTGGACACTGTTTTCCTGCTACTTGTAAAGCCATTTAGGGAGTTTAAAAATAAAGATAAAGAACGAAAAGAAAACTAAGAAGAATTATTCCTTACAGATGCAATGTTAGTTCTGCAAGCTCTATAGCACAATGCACTGCAGAGTTTTAAAAAAGCCATAGGCGAAGGGTACACAGCCAAAAGAAGCGCAGTGCTACAGTAAATACTACCACAAACTGGCATACTAGGAAATGAGACAGCGAACAAGTTAGCAAAGAAAGGGTTGTATAAAAAAATAATAAACAATCAACTTCCAAGAAAAGAAAAACTGTATCCAAGCCATAGGAATAATCGACCAAATGAGAGACATCTACCACTGCATTGATCGAGCCGAGTAAGTGATCCTGTTCTACATGAGAAAGGAACATAACAGATTAAAAGTACTGAGTATTGGTCTACGGACGAACCTCCCTACAAGACTGTTTGGAAGCCTTGAAGAACTCTCCACTAGAGCAACTGTTATCTAAAGAACTGGACCATCATGTAGACGTAATTTTATTTTTTTAAGTGGCAAACGAGACGAAGAAAAAGAAGAAGAAAACATTGCTACTCATTTTTGATATTAGAATAATGCGGAATGTTCTGGTCTCATTTCCTCCAGGTCGTAGCATTCCCCAAGTCGCCATTAGGTGGCTGCTTCAGAAGGACGTTGTGCCTTCCGTCATTATAGGGGCCAGGACTCTAGCCCAGCTGGACGACAACATTGGGGCTGCTAATGGATGGGCTCTGACGCAGGAAGAGGTAAAGTTTCCACTTTTTAGGGGCTCTTACATTGTTTGTTTGGTGAAGGTACACACTAAATGTGGAGGGGGGGGGGGGGGCTATAGGTAAGAGGAAGGACACTCCATCAATCAATCGATCAATCAATCAATCAATACCGGCACTACTTTCAGGGCAAATATCATTGACAATTCTTCTCTAGCAAGTTCGGTCTTCAGCTGATCTTTGTGCCTCTCTAAAGTTGAGGACAAAGTACGGAAGTTCATTTTTATAGTCTGGAAACGTGTGATGGTGATTTATTTAGCCTGTGGTAGAAAAGTTTATCTGCATGCAGAGCCATCCAGTGAAAGACATATTCCAACATTTAGCAATGGGAAGACTGAAATAAAGTGGTTTTATGCACCAGATCAAACGATTTCGCAGGCAAATTATAGATCTACCTGAAGTTGACATCCATCTAAAATATGTGCCAAAACAAACCCCTTGAAGAGAGGAGCAAAGATCAAATCAATCAGATAGCCACCAACAGTAACGCATTACGAATACTATTAGATGAACAGACAAGAACAAACTGTTGTGTTGCGCCTTAGAACCAGACACAACCGACTCTGCAGCCACATCTACACACAATTGAAGATTAGCAACTCAGCTGCCTGTACATGCGGACAGGCACCCTAGACTGCACAACACAACATTAGGGATACAGTCAGAGTACCAACCTGAAAATTCGGTCATAGATATGATGCAGACATCCAGGCAATCAAGGTGGCAACTGAGAAACTGTTGAACACCAATGTCGTTACACAACCTGAAGAATTTATCTCAGATGCACAATCAGCACTCCAAACAGCGAATTTCAGTCAGCTGCTAGATCTACAGGTTCTACTGTATGAACTGAGCAGCCAGCGCAAGATTATCATGTATTGGATACCTTCTTATTGTGGAATACTATGAAACGAGAGAGCAGACAGACTGGCAAAGAAGGATGCAGCAGACAAGCAACCAGATGTTACATACCAACATAAAATAAGGATGATCAAATAAATCAAAAAAGCCACCAAAAAAGGATAATGATGATCAAATCAATCAGAAAGCCACCAACAGAAAATAAGGATGATCAAATCAATCAGAAAGCCACCAACAGAAAATAAGGATGATCAAATCAATCAGAAAGCCACCAACCGAAGATAAGGATGATGAAATCAATCAGAAAGCCACCAACAGAAGATAAGAATGATCAAATCAATCAGCAAGCCACCAACAGAAGATAAGGATGATCAAATCAATCAGAAAGATAAAAACAGAAGATAAGGATGATCAAATCAATCAGAAAGCCACCAACAGAAGATAAGGATAATCAAATCAATCAGAAAGCCACCGACAGAAGATACGAATGATCAAATCAATCAGAAAGCCACCAACAGAAGATAAGAATGATGAAATCAATCAGAAAGCCACCAACAGAAGATAAGGATGATCAAATCAATCAGAAAGCCACCGACAGAAGATAAAAATGATCAAATCAATCAGAAAGCCACCAACAGAAGATAAGAAAGATGAAATCAATCAGAAAGCCACCAACAAAAGATAAGGGTGGTCAAATCAATCAGAAAGCCACCAACAGAAGTTAAGAATGATGAAATCAATCAGAAAAACACCAACAGAAAATAAGGATGATCAAATCAATCAAAAAGCCACCGACAGAAAATAAGGATGATCAAATCAATCAGAAAGCCACCAACAGAAGATAAAGATGATCAAATCAATCAAAAAACCACCGACAGAAGATAAAGATGATCAAATCAATCAGAGAGCCACCAACAGAAGATACGGATGATGAAATCAATCAGACAGCCACCAACAGAAAATAAGGATGATCAAATCAATAAAAAAAAGCCACCAATAGAAGATAAGAATGATCAAATCAATCAGAAAGCCACCAATAGAAGATAACGATGATCAAATCAATCAGATAGCCACCAACAATAACGCAAGACGAATACTATAAGATGAACAGACAAGAACAAACTGTTGTGTTGCGCCTTAGAACAAGACACAACCGACTCTGCAGCCACATCTACACACAATTGAAGATTAGCAACTCAGCTGCCTGTACATGCGGACAGACACCCTAGACTGCACAACACATATTTCAGAACTGCCAGGAATATGTTATACGGAGACGACCCAACTGGCCCATAAAGACAAAACTAGAAGAGAACATATATGGAGTTGTATATGAACTATAAAAGACTGAAGTGTATGCAAGAAATAACATTGCAGATATAGATATTATATTTTCAAGCGAACGAAAGAAGAAGAAGAAGAAAATGTAGCGTGTAACGAATCCTCCTCCATTTTCTTCCTCTGATCTGTTGCTCTACATATTGTTATAGGCATAGGTCATCGTAGGTTCCATAGGTCCCATATGTCTCATAGGTCCCATATGTCTCATAGGTCCCATAGGTCTCATAGGTCCCATAGGTCTTCATTCCTCACCAGGTCTTGCCAGCCTATACCCATTATCTTCCGTAAACATCTATTGACGAACGAATGGAGTTTCCTCTGCATTGCCTCTTCCGTTGTCCAAGTGTTTTTGTGGTAGTATCGGCTTGACACTGGAATGAAACAATCTTAACTTGGTATTAGTCTTTATTTCCCTGGATTTCCACAGATTTCCAAATATTATTCAAACGCACAGAAATGGACTGTATTTAAACTATCAGAAAAACAAGTCATCGATGTTTGTATCATTGTCAACACATTTATAAAATAAAACGGATAGATGACATTACAGGGATTGTGCATCGACACTGGCTCACATTGACCGACGCAACGCACTTGGCGCAGGACAGGCGACTTAAACTCTACATGACGCTTAACGGCATTAGTGGAAAGAAAAAGAAAATTGTTAAATCAATATTTATCTATTTCAGATGCAAGAACTGGACAAGGTTTCCTCTACTAAACTCCGGTATCCGTACGAAGGTATCTTCAGATCAAACACAGATCGTGCAAATCCGAATATAACAGACTTTTATGTCAGGTCTGTTGTCTGATTCAGTAATCAATGACTCGTACGATTGTTACAATTTGGGAAGTAAGCGACAAAGATGGAGGAATAAACCAAGATTATATTGCTAGAATAAACTAGGCTAGAGGGCTGACTTGACAGTGGAATTATATGATCTGTACTTGATGTCTTATGAAAATCCTGCTTGTTCTTCTCTGAGCTTCTCGTCATTTTCTTCATTTAGGCTGGGCTGTCTAAGCTAATTTTGCTAGGTATTTATATCCGTCATATCATCCTTGGTGAATGATGCGGTAATATATGCAGACAAGTTAAAAAATAGATGGACAGGTCATGTTGCAACGAAACAATGAACGATAGAGCACGGCGATAGCCATCTGGTACCCCTAAGGTAAAAGGAGACCGCTGGGAAGACCTCCAATGCGTTGTTCAGACTAACTCGGTAACTCAAAAAATGCTTGCTGAAGTCGGTTGTGTTGGACCGAAAGGTGCAAATATTGCAGCTAAACTGTAAAACTTCGACACAACGCATTCCGTTCTCTGGACTACTGCTACTTAAGCCCTTTCAGGGTTTGGTAGCGGGAGATTGAGAACGAACGAAGAAGAAGAAGACGAAGTTCAGACTCCCTTGCTGTACACAACAACATCCCAGACGCCTCTGGAGGAGGGCTTACCATGCACTGAACTTCCGTGGCCCAAGACAGGGTCTGCTGGAGACGAAGTTGGTACCAACAGCTACGCTAAGGAACGGCTCATCAGGATCAAAATCAAGACTTAAAGCAGATTGATTCCTCTGTAGTTGTTGCAGTTTACCATGTCATCTTTCACGGGCAAGTTTAATCAGAAGATCTTCCTTCTACTCCTTGAATATTTTGTATAGTACATCCGTGACTTTCTCTGTATCTGCTAGAAAGACATCTGCTGGCACTCTGTTCGGGCCCTCTGCTTTACCTCTAGTAAGCTTTAATATGCCCCTTACCATTTCATTAGTTTTTCTAGGTCGGTGGCAATTCAAATCAAGTGTTTCTGCTGCTGGTGTTTATTTAGTTGTTGGTCTGTTGAGGCTCTCTTTGAATTATTCAATCGATGTTTTCTTTTTTTCTTCTGTTGATGTTAGTAGTTCGTATTTTGCTTTTCATTACCTTGATTGGTTTATCTGTCTGCTGAAATGTATTTGTTATTTTCTTGGTTATTGTATAACGATCTTACATATTCCTTTCCTTAACTGTTTTCTTTGCCTCCTATGCCATTGTGTCAATATATATCTTCTTGTATGTCTTTACATATTTTTCTCTTCTTTATTTGCCAGAGTGTAACTTTTGTGGTCTTCTGCTTTGATAGCTCTAGTTCAACAGTTGGTAAGTACCACTGTATTCCTTCTTCTCGCCACAATCTGTTGCAATGTCTCTGTTGTAATCCACTCTTTATGTTGTACTTTATTGAATCATATGGTTTCTTCGCACGTTTTATTCCACATCACCCTGGCCTGTGTCTACAGACTGTTAATGTTAATAAGCACATTGTTCTTATATAGCTCTTTTAGTACTTGGCACTCTTTAGTTAGTTAGTCGTCGAATCATCTTCATCGCACTCGGGACAAGTCCATACTCGCTCAGATCTAGTCCTCAGTATGTCTGCCAACCCATGAATACTGACCGTTCCGGTCATGTGCTGGTTAACCAGACGTCTTTGGATCCCCGTACGGTATTCCTTTCTCGCCGCCCCTCGTATCACACCCAGAGGAGTACTTCTCCATCATAACAATGTCATGTCACTTGCCGCTGGTTAACGCAAGAGAAAATCAATTAACTAGGGTGGCAACTTCTTGAATATCCACCTTAAAGCCATCTCTTATCCCCGAGCGATGTGCAGCTGGAGAAAGTTTCGCGAATGAGGAAGGAGGTTGAAGGGAAGTACAAATGTAGCTGAGACAGTTTTAGGCTCACTGATGAAGTGACGGGATAAGTAAATCATTTCTTCTTCTTATCTTATCTTTTTCTTCTGCTGTTGTTTTAGTGCTCTTCCCATGCGACTTTGTAGAGAGGCGTGATGCGTAGATTTCCTGCTATCGCCAGGTGGGAGGCGTGTGCTGTCGTTAGGTGTAACTTCCTGAGAGTGTCAGAAACACCCTCGATCCACCAACGTCAAGGTCTGCCTCTTGCTCGTAGACCAGAGACCTGCATATGATATGCTCTCGCTACAGACTGGTCATAATGCATTCAGACTAAATGACCAAACCACTTGATTTGTTGAGTCAATGTAGGCACTAACTGGGTTTGTCCCCACTGTTTCCCTCAGCGTGGTGTTGTGGATTCAGTCACAGATTGTATTTCCGGCTGCACTTCTCACACAGCGCATCTCACAGCTCTGGACGTTTCTCTTATGTGTTTCTAGTATAGACCAAGATTGACATTAGTAACAATATAGAAATAAACAGTGCATTCATCTCTTAGTTGAAAGAAACACGCTATGGTGTTCCAAAATCGGTGCAATTTGATAGTTGACACTGTTCGCCTTCTGAATTCTATGTGCAATTTCTCGGTCCACTCTGTCGTCATCAGTGAATATACTACCCAGGTATTTGAACTCCCGTACTTGCTTGATACCAATGTCACTGATGTAGAACATAGTCTGGGTCTTGTCTGTGCTGATTTTCATGTCATATAAGTTACAATCGAAAATAAGATAGGTTAGCTGGTGGTGTAGTTCTTCTTCATTTTGGTAAAAGATGACCTGATCATCAGCAAACAAGGTTCATATAATTTATGTTGATAAATAAGGGGCAATGTAAGTGCAATCACACGGTGAATGATGATGTGGTCGAGAGGTAAGGCACCTGCCTCTTAAAGCGATGAACGGAAACAGTGGGCGATCGAATCCCGCAAGTTTCAAGCCACGCTTGGTCTCTGGAAGTGAGACCAGAGTGCCTGTATCCTGTGCTACCTCCTGTCGACTTTACCTATATCTTGCTACTGATCCAAGGTAACTCGGGACTAGAGAGTGAGGTTGATGACCAGCGCAGTTTCGTCCTCACTAAAATCCAAATACAGCGAAAGCTACATCATGAAGACAAAATCGTCTGATGAAGTCGTCTTCTTGCGATGGGCAACTAACTCATAAATGGTTTTCAAGAATGTATCTCATTTATGTTTTCCTTTTTAATAATCATTTGTGACCTATTTTCTGAATTAACCTCGTAATATACTTTTAATCTCAATGTTTTAAAAAATTAAAAAATTGTTCTTATTTATTCATCTGTTTGATTAACCGATTAAAAAATCTACGAATATTACACGCATATTGTTGATCATTATTTTGGTCTAAGAACTCTAGAGTTGGTTTCTTACTTCCCATTTTTATTTTGCTGGACAATTACCACATTGACTAATATGTCGCAGACACAGCGATGGAAGAGAAAAATTAGCGAATTCTTCGTTACGAAGGTCTTTGTCATAGAAAACAGAATAATAAAGACAAAAACAACAAACAAACCATGTTCCTGTTGTTAGATGCTGGCTTGAGTTAACCCTTAACGATGTTTCTTTGGTAGCGGGTTGCAGTGGCTCTTCCTACATCCCGAGGCGTACTTGAGAAGGTAAATCATGGTCTTCTTGAATATAACCCGCTGTCTGAGGTGGGATTTTGGATCAATAATGAGCTTTGGAGATTGTCCGGTCGAACACGTAAATTTGGTTATCTTCTTGGGCTAAGAGATCACGATTTCCCATTTAATAAATCGGTAGATTTCACGAAGGATAACAGCAGGCGGGTTCAGCTTCAACTATATTTAGCTCATACTGCTGAAGAGGGGACGGCGTGGGCTAGTGGTTAAATTACACAGCTCACAACCGAATGTGTTGGGTTCGATCCCCATCACAGCACCGGCCGTTACCCCGGCGAAGCAAACCCTTAGAAAATGCAGGAGGAAGCAGACCCTTACATAAAATGCATGCTGAAGTCGGATACACTGGTCCGACAAGCGCAAAATAAAAACCACAGTGCAACGCACACCGCCTTGGGGAATAGATAGATAAGGCACCCCAGCCCCCCCCCCCCCCCCCTCCTCAAAAAAAAAAGAAGAAGCCCATACTGTAAAAGATGAGAAACGTCAACGCTAGAGCTCACACCTACAACAGTGTGGTTATTCCTGCTATGGCATATGGCTGCGAGGTGTGGAACTTACAGACAGCTGATTTGGATAGACTACGCGTTGCTTAACGAGCAATGGAGCTAAGAATATTGAAGATCTCCATTCGAGACCAAATCCTCAACGCAGAGATCAGATGTCGAGCTTCCTTCTCTGATTTCATAGATGTCGAGCTTCCTTCTCTGATATCATAGATGTCGAGCTTCCTTCTCTGACATCATAGATGTCGAGCTTCCTTCTCTGACATCATAGATGTCGAGCTTCCTTCTCTGACATCATAGATGTCGAGCTTCCTTCTCTGACATCATAGATGTCGAGCTTCCTTCTCTGACATCATAGATGTCGAGCTTCCTTCTCTGACATCATAGATGTCGAGCTTCCTTCTCTGATATCATAGATGTCGAGCTTCCTTCTCTGATATCATAGATGTCGAGCTTCCTTCTCTGACATCATAGATGTCGGGCTGTTACGAAAATTTCAAATGAGCCGCTATATGGTTGGCGTGCCGGATAACAGATGGACACGTAGAGTGACGTCGTGTTGGACATGCAACTTTAGATGCCCTCGCGGGTGACCAAGGATGAGATGGAGAGATGGCATGAAGAAGGCTCTGTGCCCAACATGTACACCATGGCAAAAAAGCGAAATGAGTTTACTGAACATTAGGCTACCTGGCACATGCACCTGGTTTTGAATAGCAGGATTTTGAGATTGAAAATGTTTCCCTTGACTACGACTAACTTTACTTAACTTAACTTCATTACACTGTTTTAGAAGACTCTACATAGTCTGTATACAACCAGTTTCTTCTTCTTCTTCTTCGTACGCTGTCAAACGTCAACCTGTATTTTTTCGAAAGAAGCAGCGGTCATCCTGAGGCTGTTGACACTGCCATAGAGCTTGTCTAGTGTTGCCACTGGTGATGGCCACATGTGCTTTCTCTGGTCTTCGTATGTCGGGCAGTTTTGCAGCAGATGTTCAGCGGTCATTTTCCCGGTACCACAAGTGCATTCGTCAGTGCCACCTATCTTCAGTTTATTGAATAGGTGGTACCTCAGTCTGTTGTGGCCTGTGCGGAGTCTGAAGACCACGACCTGCTCTCTTCTGTTCAACTGGTAATAAGCATCATTTTTTGGTGTAGCCAGTATGTTCTGTTTCCCATTTGGCCATGTATCTGGCTCTAATAAGCCTTTTGGACTTCGTAGGTCACACTAGAATCAACCAGTTTATTCCACTCCATCGAAACTAACAACAACTGTGAGCATCCAATCTATTTTTGACGGCGTTAACTGGCCCAGCCTCCACCACATCCTATAGCAATGCGTGCCAAACATTTACTACTCTCTGACTAACACAATATTTCATAATATCTTTTCTGGACCTGTTTTTGAACAATTAGAAGCTGTGCCATCTAGTTCTTGTAGTCAGATCGTACTTTGAAAAAGTTGTTATAGTCTAATTTATCATTTTCATTGATTAATTTATAAGCTTGTATAAAGTCACCTCAAATTCTTCTTTGTTCTAGACACCGTAGACCAGTTTTTCTGAGTCTTTCCTCAAAATTAATATTCTGGAATCCCACGATCAGTTGTGTTGCTCTTCTTTGTATCATTTCTAGCATGTTCATATCCACTATATTATAAGGACTCCACACATGAACACAGAACTCCAATTGAGGTCTCACCAATGATTTATATAGTTTGACTATCACTTCCTTGCTATTATGTGTAATGTGTCTTTGTATCATATCCAGCACTGTATTAACGACAACAGATGTGAGCTTAGTGAATGTCAAATCGTGATACTAGAAGTGTGTCATAGAGCGAGCGGAAGTAGCCAGAAATGTGTAAGAAAGTGTAGTCCCGTTTAGCCAGACAAGAAGAATTAAGCTGAACAGGAAACTAAATGTATTTAAATACAGAAATACACACATCCGAGCATGACAATTCATGCAAATACTAACAAAAACAATATGCATAAACACATATACCCACATATACCCTCGACAGGTTTAGGAGACAATAACTTTCAAAAAAACTAGAACCGTCAAAATGTGATGCCTAGTCATGTTTGAACTTGAAAATGGCCCCCAAAAACTTAAATAACTTACAATAAATCCCGTTAGAATATTATATAAACACTGAAAGACAAGATGGCGATTGAGAGAAAAAGCAGGGCATAATCGCATGTGGAAGGTGAAGGTCGTGGACACATGTACGACCCACGTGTCGAATGTATGAACTCTGGTTATAAATTTTAAAAAGGTCAAAAGAACTGGGTAGGCCTGCATTCTAAAAAGAGTTCTACATATACATAATCACCATCATGTAGCATGTTCTTTGCAGATCATCGCTAACATCACAGGTCGTCTGAAGAAGCAAAACAAACGATCTCTTGTCAAAACCTTAACCTGCTCCAGAGTGATTCCCAAGCCTTCCTTGACGTCTTGGTGCCATCGCCTTCTTTGTCTGCCTCTGACTCTCTTACCCGGAACCATAATTTCCATTACTGCTCTGTTCTCTCAAGACCATTGCATCAATCAATGTGGTCAAAGTATTACAATTGTTTGTTTATGATGGAATTATGAACCAGTTCTCATCTTTGCCCAACTCTTTTGGAATTTATGAACCAGTTCTCATCTTTGCCCAACTCTTTTGGAATTTATGAACCAGTTCTCATCTTTGCCCAACTCTTTTGGAATTTATGAACCAGTTCTCATCTTTGCCCAACTCTTTTGGAATTTATGAACAGCTCATGCATCTTGATACTCTGGAGTATGTTCTTGTTGGATTCTGTTCAAGTGCTTTGATCGCCACTTTTCATGAGGTTGATGTTGTCTTTAGGATTTAAGATGGCCATGTCTTTGTAGATTTCTCTTCCAGTATTCCCCATTGCTCATATATTCAGTTAATCTTTTTTGTTCGCAGTCTTCAGTAGTTGTTTCACTATATGTAGGGTCGTTGGTGTGTATTGTTGTTCTTAACTTGATCCCTTCTTAGCCAGTCTGTTTGCCTTGTCATCGCCAGATGTATTTGAGTGACCAGGGATCCACTGCATACCTGTCATGGTCTCATGGGATGTGATAAGTTAGTTGGCATTTAGGGATATTTGTGTAAGTTCAGGCTTACAGTGATCACCATCTTCCAGGGCTTGAAAGGCAGATAATGAGTCTGTGTAAAGATAGTGATGCTTTGGTTTTTTTTTATCGGA